>CM062816.1:104080252-105280252 GCA_031772625.1 Pinus tabuliformis
GAAGATTCATCCCTTGATTCTTTGAACACTTCATCAGAGAAGAAGAATTTCAAGTTAATATGGGCCAAAATTGTGATTCTGATTCATCTGAATGTTCTTGTTCCAATTCAGAAGAATGTGCTTGTCATATTTTTTATGGAGATGATTCTGATTTTTTGTACAACTCCACTGAAGAGGAAGAAAGAACAAAGCCTCCTAAAGAAAAAGTCCTAATGGCTTCTGCTGAAGAAGAAGCAGAAATGAAGATTTTGTCTCATATAAGGACAATGGAGGAAGGAGACATGAAGAACCGCCTGATAGAAGCATTTACAGACCAGCTGAAATCAAAAGCTTCAAAAGAATCAGGTAAAAAGCCTTTGTTTTTCGATGCATCCTATGAAAGGAACACTAAATCCTTCCAAATGCATCACCAGAAACCAGCGAAAGTAAGATCCCTGACTTTGGGAGAAGTGAGTGGTGAAATTCACCAGCTCAAGGCGGAGATTTCTGCAATCAAAACTCAAATTGCAGAACTCCAGAAAGGCAAAGAAATTAAAGAAGAAAAAGAAGAAGATTCTTGGAACATAGCAGCTTATAGTCAAGAAATTCAAGTTGCTGAAGGGAGACAAGATCCAAATTTTGGCTTCAAAGATATGATATTGTTTACCATCACCTACCAGCAACATCATGTTAAGGTAAAAATCTGTATCCAAGGCCAAGTCTTTCACATGACTGCATTACTAGATTCTGGTGCAGACATTAATATTCTTAACATCAGAAATGTTCCAGCTAAATATTGGGTTTCTGCTGAAAGAAAAGTTGTAGGTCTAGGAAACAAAAAACTCAAATATGAGATTCCTGGAGCTTCACTATGTTTTGATACCCACTGTGTATATATGAAGTTTTCCATTGCAGACATCCCTGTTGATTGTATATTAGGGAATGTCTTTTTAGCTGTTGTAGAACCTCATGGCTCAGCTAGACTTAAAGGGAGTAGAGCTGTCTATTTTATTTCTGTACCTACATCCAAAGGTAGAAGAAAAAGAATTGAGCTTCCATATGTTTCAAGCCCAAGAGTTTCTACAATGGTCCAAGCTATGCAAAAATTGGACAAAGTAGAATCTTTGCTCTCAGATCTCAAAGATCTGAAGGGAACACTAAGAATTGAACAACAACTAAAACTGCCCCATATCAAAAGAAAAATTCAAGAGCTGAAAGAAAAGCTGGAAGAAAAATGTTGTTCAGAAGAGCCAAATGCTTTTTGGCACAGAAAGCAGCATACCATTAAGCTTCCATATAAAGAAGGATATATAGGAAAACCCTGTAAAAGCAAAGCAATCCCCATGAGCAAGGAATACAGAAAATTGTGTCAAGAAGAAATCCAGCAGCTGCTCAACAGAGGATTGATCAGAGAATCCGATAGCCCCTGGAATTGCTATGGATTCTATGTAAACAAAAGAGCTGAACAGATTAGAGGTATTCCCAGACTTGTGATAAATTATAAACCTCTAAATTCAGTCATGGCCGATGACACTTACCCCATTCCACACAAAGGAGATTTGATTAGAAGAATTGCAGGAGCTAAAATATTTTCAAAGTTTGATTTAAAAGCAGGATTTTGGCAGGTGGCCATAGATGAAGAAGACAAATTCAAAACTGCATTCAGTATTCCTGCAGGACATTACGAGTGGAATGTGATGCCATTCGGTCTCAAAAATGTGCCCTCAAAATTCCAGAAAGTTATGGATAACATTTTCAAGCCATATTTTGATTGGTTGATTGTGTATATTGATGATGTTTTAATTTTTTCTAAAAATATTGATGAGCACTTCAAACATGTAAATATTTTCATGAAGTTGGTCCAAAAAAATGGGCTTGTGCTTAGCAAAAAGAAAATAGAAGTATTCCAAACTTCTATAAAGTTTTTCACTGGTGCTACTTCTAGCAGTAATACAGATAAGCATGGTTGGACTGCAATTGATGGATCCACAGTTGAAACTCCTACTACTTTTCCCCAATTTCTTGCAGGGGCTCCTGTCACGAGCTTGCTCTCGCTGTGTCTCTTCGTTTTGACTGATTTCCAACTCCTGGTGAACCAGTGATGAACCTACTCGGACCTTCCACACGCTGACGGCTTCAACATAAACAACGGCTTCCACGCCTTCAAACAGCCTTGGTGTCCCTTCAATCCTTTGGCGAACTTCCTGCAAACTTCGGACGAAAGCAAAGAAAACTACTACCACAACACACTTTCTTTAAATGCACAGAGGTACTCAATGACAGAATGGCATACTCATTTTATTTCAGAATGGAAGAAAATCTTACAGAATGCTCTCAGAGCTTTTACAGAGATAGACTAATCTCGCATTTACCGGACTTTTCACCGTTCAGAAATGAACAAGTTACTACCGGAGGCTTTCTGGCGAGGTATAGACTCTGTCTTTGAATCAGACTTCACACCCAAAACTTGACTCTTCTAATGGTTTGGCCACTTTAGGTTCTCACCAGTGCCGAGCACACTGATGCGCAGGCTTCTCAAACCAACTAAGGACTTTGAGTGATTTCTCGTGTTGCAAGCAGATCAGACTGATTGTCCGCAGATGCAGAGCAGGAGAATACTCGACTCAAACACACACACACACAAAACTCTCAAAAATCTGATGCCCAACAAATGAGCCTTACCCTCATTATATAGGATGAGAGGGGGGACAAACATTACTGTTGGCCAGACAGAAATGACTTAAAGCTAAAGAATCATTTCTTTCAGCCTTTATCAGAGCGACGTCCGCACAAATATTCGGGTCCATAAGGCAGACCGAATAATTGCTTTCGGGTAACGCATGAGATATAGTCTGTAAAGTAGATTCATGTACCTAAAGCAAATCTGACAGACATCATAGCTATCTACACAGTGGATACTTTTGTACAAAAAGCCCACGAGAAAAGACTAGATGAGAATATTTACACTGTGGAAGCTTTTAAACAGTAAAGCCCACGGGAACTCTGGTCACAATTAAGCCCTTGTGACTGGTACGTAATCAAAATACAGTCAGATTAGGGAATCTGCCTCTTTTATAAAGTAGATCATCACATGCCTTTGTATAAATTCTCCGGACTATCATGGGTTTACCCAGTATGATTTGATGCTGGACCTTGGTTAAGACATACCATTCTAAGTGCTCTCTCATGTATTCCTGGAGGGAATAATTTGTCATGTGAAAAGGATCCCATTCTTTGACTGTCATTTCTCTGACTGTGCTATAGATACGATGGAAACACTCTCCTATATTATTCTCAAAGCACTTGTAACAGTATTTTCTTTCATAATTTTCATGATATACTGGATCCATGGCTGTTCTGCTGACTCCATAGTCTGTCCACCAGTTCTGAAACCATTCACATTGCAGATTTTTCTGGGATGCTGCTAGCGTACTGAATTTCAGCTTTGTATAATGGGTCTCATTTCTATCATCAACATTCAGGAAGTCCCACCAGAGCTTTTTGTAACCTGCAAAATCATAAACTGTGTCAGGGAATATTACCTTGGGATCATTTCTGGGCCATCGAGCACATGGTTGGACTTGAGATTGTCCTGGCTTGTCCCACAAATCTCTGGTTCTGTAGATACAATAATAGCTTTCATAGATTCCTGTGCTGCGACCTCCATGGTACCAAATGCCTGCAATGTCATGAAAATTCATCTCCAGGGCCCGCCTTGCAGTTCCAGCATCTGCTTTTGCCTTGTCATACATCATATCATGTATCCATTTTCTACCCTTAGGGTATACTTTTCTTTCTGGAACATAGTGCTGGAGATCAGTGTGGGGCTGTAGATTAGCATCAAGAACTTTTGTGTTCCTTAGTTGCCATGTGGGTCTCCAGTTTTCTCTGTACGTATCCCAGTCTTGATCATCTGGAATAGTCCTCAGGATTTCTTGTTTTTGGTGCTGGTCCCATTCAGTGATAATCATCATGACATGTGCTTCCTTCTGCTCAATATATTCCCTGCTGAGGAAGTCAGGAAGACAGTTGTTTACTCCTTTGATGTGTTCTACGAAAAAATCAAAATTTGCAAAGAGTGCCTGCCATCTGGCAAACTTTGCTTCTTCAGGCTTTTTTATGTCCTTAGATAAGACTTTCTTCATTTCTGACGCATCTGATCTGAGAAGAAAAGGCTTGTTTATTAAATATACTGCAAACTTGCTTATACAATTCCATGCAGCTTTTACTTCTCTCTCAATAACTGAATACTTTTGTTCTGTTGGGTTCCATACTCCTGAGACAAACTGTACAACTTGTTCTTCTTTGCCAACTTTTTGCTTCAGGACTCCACCCCAGCCAATATCACTGGCGTCAGATTCAACTATCTTGAAGGCCTGATCATCTGCTACATATAGTATAGGCAAGGTTTTAACCTTTGCTTTGATTTCTTGTACTGCTCTTGTATGGACATCTGTCCATTGAGGGGGTTTTTTGCCAGTCCGTTCATTGAGTACTTTCCTGTCGCTGGCGCAATCCTGATAAAAACTGCTTACATAGTTCAGGCATCCTAAGAACCTTTGCAGCTGTGTCTTGTCTTTTATCTCGTCCGGGAATTTGTCTGCAAATTCAATA
The DNA here is from genome assembly GCA_031772625.1 of Pinus tabuliformis. Lineage (NCBI taxonomy): Eukaryota > Viridiplantae > Streptophyta > Pinopsida > Pinales > Pinaceae > Pinus > Pinus tabuliformis. Next base: position 104,084,846 of record CM062816.1, read on the forward strand.
GCATGTTGTTGCAGGGAGATCTGCCCATTACAGATCTTATGGCCTAAAAACTTTATAGAAGTTTGGAATACTTCTATTTTCTTTTTGCTAAGCACAAGCCCATTTTTCTGGACCAACTTCATGAAAATATTTACATGTTTGAAGTGCTCATCAATATTTTTAGAAAAAATTAAAACATCATCAATATACACAATCAGCCAATCAAAATATGGCTTGAAAATGTTATCCATAACTTTCTGGAATTTTGAGGGCGCATTTTTGAGACCGAATGGCATCACATTCCACTCGTAATGTCCTGCAGGAATACTGAATGCAGTTTTGAATTTATCTTCTTCATCTATGGCCACCTGCCAAAATCCTGCTTTTAAATCAAACTTTGAAAATATTTTAGCTCCTGCAATTCTTCTAATCAAATCTCCTTTATGTGGAATGGGGTAAGTGTCATCGGCCAGGACTGAATTTAGAGGTTTATAATTTATCACAAGTCTGGGAATACCTCTAATCTGTTCAGCTCTTTTGTTTACATAGAATCCATAGCAATTCCAGGGGCTATCGGATTCTCTGATCAATCCTCTGTTGAGCAGCTGCTGGATTTCTTCTTGACACAATTTTCTGTATTCCTTGCTCATGGGGATTGCTTTGCTTTTACAGGGTTTTCCTGTATATCCTTCTTTATATGGCAGCTTAATGGTATGCTGCTTTCTGTGCCAAAAAGCATTTGGCTCTTCTGAACAACATTTTTCTTCTAGCTTTTCTTTCAGCTCTTGAACTTTTCTTTTGATATGGGGCAGTTTTAGCTGTTGTTCAATTCTTAGTGTTCCCTTCAGATCTTTGAGATCTGAGAGCAAAGATTCTGCTTTGTCCAATTTCTGCATAGCTTGGACCATTGTAGAAACTCTTGGGCTTGAAACATATGGAAGCTCAATTCTTTTTCTTCTATAATCTGTCTCTTGTAGGGAACGTCGGTGACCTCATTAATTGAAGTGTCTTCATCATCCTTGTAACTGACTTTTCCAAAATCTGTTGTACTTTGAAAAGTGAAGGTAAAATTAGTAGTTGCTCTGACAATACATATTCCATTGTGATTCCAAGAGACATATGGGGGTTCCTCTATTCGATTCCGAAGTGAAGAAAGCGCTGCCACAAGAGAATTTTCAATTGGCTTATAAGATCTAGACCATGGCTTTGGTGGAAAATGCTTTCCACTTAAGAGAACCAACAGAAATGTATCAAACCTATCACAGTTTTAGATGTTAATTTTCCATTTCTCAAGTACTCTGGATAGTGAGAGCCAACTTCATGTTGTAGCTTTTCTCAATCTCTAGTATTCCTCATCAGGCCAACGCATGAAAGCATGAGGTTGCCATCCTGGTTAAACAGAACTCTATAAACATTAAGGTCATGATAGACAACCTTTCCTTTGCTGCTACAATATATAATGCCTATAACAAGTGAAGAGCAACCCATCCTATCAATTATATAAATATTTGAATTTGTTTGCGGCAAAGTCCAACTCCATATCCAATAGTTGATCATACAAAATACTTTCACCAAACCTTGCTCCTTCAGATTTAGAATAAATAAACAGTCATGCTAAAACTAATCTGAATGAGATAAAAGAGTTGAAGCATCCATGGTAAAACAAAGGGAAGAAATCTCAAGTAACAGATGAAAGCCCTAAACTTTACTTGTTGAAAGCCCTTAACATGGCATTTGTAGTTTCCTCCAATGGCTACAACTGTGTCTTGTGCTAGATGAACAGTAGGTGGGGTGATATCAGTTCTTGCAATATGACTACTATCTCAATCAACAAATCAACCTTCACCCTCTTGTAACTGTTTTTTGGGATAAATACTCTGACTACCAATTAACAATCCATTATGTTCTATTCATTTCATTAGAGGTTGTATTGGAATAATCTTTGCATGGATCATAGAAGCAGCATTAGAATGCTTAAACAAAGGATATTTCCATAGCCTAGATTTCAAAATATGTGGGGTGCAGTAGTGAAACAATCAGCCAAGACCAAATTTGAGGCTGAAAACTCCCAATTCTCTGATTTCTTAACATCAAGCTTCCCATTCAAGTCTGTGGTGCCTTTTGAGGTTAATGTAGATTCAGATTTATGATCAGAATCCGAGATTTCCCAAACCCAACTTTAATTTATAACATATATAACATATAGAAACAACATTTATATTGGATTGTATTGGATTTTAATGTTGTTACATTTTTCCGATGCTATCTTATTCTTAATAAAATTAGGCAGTATACCTCTTTTATATATATATATTTATATATATATATATATATATATATATTTATATATATATATATATATATATATATATATATATATATATCATTTCTCTCTTATTTTAAATTATTGAAATATATAATTATAACATTCAAAATAATAAAAATATAACAATTTTAAATATTATAAATAAAAGTATATATATAGGAATTAGTTTAATTTTATATTTAAAATAGTAAGTAAGATAATAAGTTTAAGAATTTTTGTATTGATTCATTCACTCACTTATACCATAAATTACATGATACTTGATATAGAGTGAATTTCCAAGAAATTCTACATTACAATAAACCATACAAATTCCACATTATCAATTATTTTATGTTTATAATCAAGTGGTATATTAAATATGTACAAACATTCTTTAAAAATATACATTTGTATTTTTTTTTCCCTGGAAAAATCGTAATTTTATTCATATTGAGTAAAATTACATGTTGTAGATATTTGTATTATCAATTACTAATTAGTTATTTATCAAACCAAACCCATCTCTAATTTAGAACCTATAAAAACAATATTTATTATTTTATATAATACAAAATATTAAACTGTGTAATTGAATACTTGATCAAAATCCTAAAAAAAAAAATCTATTGTTTTTTTTAAATTCCATTCAAGAAAATAATCCATAGAATTTATAAAATTTATAAATTACATATATCATATATATGTCTTTCACTTTGCTCTGTGAACTCATAATTATCTTATAGATTATAAATCATCAATTTATGCATATTTCACCAAAAAACCTGCTCAAAAATTTCCTGTAAATATCTTATTGAATAAAACGACATCCAGCGTTATCGTTTATTAAGCATAATCCTGGATCGGAAGGGGTTTTTAAAAAGTAAATGGAATGCTTGAATCTGTAATTATTCAAGCATTGATCTAAACCTGAATGGAAACGATTTCTTAGCTGTCAATGGAAAGGACTCTTATCAAGATTGAAACGAAACTATAGATTAATTTTTTAATTTAATATAGAAAAGGAAATATAGAGTGTGAGAGAAATCTCATTTTTTAAAGGAAAATATTTAATAAAATTGAAAGCAAGATTTTATAACAAAATTGAATTTCAGAAAATCTTATATGGGAACTTTTAGGTGTATTGGACAATAATTTAATTGAAATAGAGTAATAATTTAGTTGAAATAGAGTTCAAGAATGTCGTCCAATGATTAGGCCAGACATTTTATTTCCTGAATAAGACTATATACATAAAAGCTTACTCCAAGCGCGATATCTTCCTTTGAAAAAAAAAAGTCCAGTGATTAGGCCAGACATTTTATTTCCTGAATAAGACTATATACATAAAAGCTTACTCCAAGCACGATATCTTCCTTTGAAAAAAAAAAAAGAAACTGAGTTGAGATAGCTTTCCTGATTTAACAAGACTATATATGCATACAGAGTAAGTTGAGATAGCTTTCCTGATTTAACAAGGCTATATATGCACAAGAGCTTACTCTCTGCACCATATCTTCCTTTGATAAAAAAAAAAAAACTGAATTGAAATAGCTTTCCTGATTTGGATACGGCATTGAATTCCCTAAATTAGCACTAACAGAAAGTTTAGAACTTGTCATAAGGTCAAATGTGTGATGCATATCAATTACATGCCCCTTCTTTACATCAAATACGTTCAGTATTTTGTAATTGATTTCCATAGCATCCGCATATTCATCATTTGCAGGGACATAACTTTCTGTTGATTTTAAAATGGCGAACAACAACATTCCTAGGTTAAGGAAAATAATTATTAAGGGAGGTTTCAACCAGATGTGGTGGAAGACTTAGTATCTAGATTCATACCAGAGTCACCGAGGCATTGAATAGCATGACAGAGAGGATCCGCTAGCAACAATGCAACTTAAATGGGTTTCAATAACCAAGTCTCTCCCGGATATCTAGGATGCAATTTCAATTGATGTAGATGTAGATTCTTCAGTGGTGGACAAGAGAGGTATTTCTGGTGCAGTTGGTATTTCGGTTGCTGCCGAGGAGGAATTGCAGGGCATTGGAGGATCAGCCACATCGTCTCCATTTCCTTCTAACATTTGAACAACCCTGGCCATACAGGGCCGATCTCTGTAGTTGTATTGAATGCACCACCCCCCAATTTTAGTGAGCCTCTTTGCCTTTTCCTCATCTTCTGCCTCCATTTCTCCTCCTCTCAATCTCATACCGAAGTCCCCTGTCTCAAGCAACTTGAAAGCCCACTCAGGAAAGTAAAACTGACTGGAGCGGCTCACCTTCCAATCGATGTTCTTTCTGCCTCCAACAATTTCTAGCAAAAGCATTCCGAAACTGTAGACATCGGATTTATCTGTAACAGGACCCATATCGCTGGAACACAACTCTGGCGCAACATAACCTGGCGTCCCTCTCGCTGCCGTCATTGAGATATGGTCGTCTCCCTTCCTGCAAAGTTTTGCAAGACCGAAATCAGAAACTTTTGGTGTGAAATCGGCGTCCAGCAATATATTGTGAGGTTTCAGGTCGAAATGTATGATGCGCTTGTCACAATCTTGGTGTAAATACGCAATTCCTCGCGCCGCACCCAAAGCGATTGAATACAAGTGTTCCCAGGTTAAGAGTTGCCTATTTTCTCTTCCGGCAAATAAAAATTTGTCGAGAGATCCATTGGGCATGTACTCATACACGAGGGCACTTGTTAAGCTTTCATAGCAATACCCCAATAGACGAACCAAATTGACATGGTGAAGATGTCCAATGGTGGCCACTTCATTCATGAATTGGGCCTCGCTGTGCCTATGCCTGTCAAGAACCTTAACAGCCACCGGAGTGTCATTCTGAAGCTTTCCTTTATAGACGACACCATAACCGCCTTCTCCCAACCTTTCTGCAAAGTTGTCTGTGATCCTCTTGATTTTAAAGAGTGAATATCTGGTTGGCATTTGATAAGCATATTCCCTTAGGAAATTCTCAACCGCTGAAGTAGAGCTAGTTGGACGATATTTAATTCTCTTCCAGAAGGCACGACAAGTTGAGAAGAGTATAATGCATAGTCCGAGGCACGCGCCGATCCCTAACAACACTAGTCCTGTAATGAAGAACTCTGCAGAGACGAACACATATGAATGTGCTTTTCATCTAAACCCTAAGAAAGCAATGGAAACGAGATACAAAATGAGGTTCAATAAGAGACACCTCCTGAATAAAAGACACCGGAGCAACGCGAACTGCGGACGCAAACTACATATGCTGTTGAATAAAGAGATTGGTATCAGTGTACTATTTGTCCACTAACCCTGAAATACAATTTACAATTTCACACTGAGGTTTAATCGGAGATAGCAAATTTTGAAAGAAAAAATAAGCTTACAGATGACGGTAACAAGTCCTCCCACGGTGCAAAGTCCTGCGAGGATGCGAAGTACAACTGCGTTGCGATGACAAATTCAATATCATGTAATATATGTCAAACCCCGAAGAGATTACTGGAAACAACATAGAAATGGACACCTGGCTCAATTGGAGATACTGAAATATAATTTTACCTGCTCCCAGAAACCGAAAATTCGCCATGGTGCAATCTGCAACTGCGGTGGAACGAAGGGATTCGTATGAATGAAATATAAAGGGAACGAGAAAAATTAATCGAAGCCAAATAGAAAGGGTAAGAAATCATAAATTAATGCCCTCGATTTTGTTTAACAAAAAATTCAAATATGTAGCTTGAAACTGCGTTGTATTTTTAATTTAGGGTTTATCAATTTCTGAGAAGGAGGGATCAAATATCTAGCACACGTTGATTTGAGGATGCCATGACAGAGAGAGGGATCAAATGGAATCGAACCCAGATCTATACTGTGGCAGGGAACTATTCAACCACTGGTGCCACTATGTGCAAAGGGAAATTCCTTTTATGTTCTTCGGATCCGTTTGAAGACCATGAATCTGATGTGATGTCGCCGTTTATATGTGCACTGCACTTCACCAAGTGCGATACGTATTGGGTGGGGGCAGTTCCTATTTCAGACTCCATTGAAACATAAATGCTTCTAACATGCAAGGAAAATAACAGTTTTCTTGCTGCTAAAACTCCAAAATCAATTTTGAAAGAAATATAAATGCAAACAAACTGCTATACTCCCAGCATGTCAGAGTGCATTTATGTTTCAATAGATGGGTGGGCATCTCCACTCATATATGGCACACAGTACTTGATGTTTAAAGCGGAGCAATATAAATTTTGTCAACCGCCCTCCCACGAGTTTCCACAACATCCTACACATAAATTTGTCCCCGTCACTTGTTCAGAGGTCCCTTCTCTCCAATTTCCGTAACCTACCTTTATCATCCAAAATCTCTTTTTTCAGAAGAAAAAAGCATAATATATTCATATAAAAAAGAGATTACATGTTGCAAATGCAAGAAGCATATGCAATAACGTGGACCGAGCCACATACAAATCTGTATAAACAGATCACCAAATATAGCCCCGAAAGACCAAAATCTCATCCATTCAATTCAACTGAAATTAAATTTCCTATTATTAACAGCCCTCGGAGAATCACCATGGCGAAGAATATTTTAACATAACATTAACAGAATTACTTGTCCAAATTTCTCAACTTAAATGCCTTTGCACCAAACCCTAACCACTCACTTGTTCTGCAACGACAATATAAAGAGAATCCCAGCACATTTTATGCCTGGTTGAATTATTTGTATTTTACTTCCTACCATCCTTATTTGCAGCCGCCTTTCATTATTTTCTTGAGTCCCCCGAATCTGCATCATGAAATATAAATAAATTAATTTTAATTTTAATGGCAGATTACAAAAAAAAGTCCAGTAAATCTTTAAAAACATAATATTATTATTTTGTAATGTGGTTTTGCCTATAAGACTAGTTATTGCACATGACTTTATGATTTTACATCAAACTTGGTTTTTCCTGCAAGATTATATTTTAAGGTGTATTTAATCTTTTTCTTAAATATGATGGTTTATATATAAATAGATATCTTAAATTTTAATTTTAATTTAAAATTTCAAAAATTTAAATAATTCCCATAGTAAAAATTTGATGATTAAATTATGTCTAAACACCTAGCCAAGTAGATGATCAAATTTTATGAGGTCCATGCATGCTTTGCTTTGAGTGATGTGATTTCACGAAATAAGGTAATGATCAAATGTGCACAATTTTGATCATTACTAAATACCTCTCCTTATTATTTGACAATTCATATTTTTATAAATCAGTTAATGACAACAATAGATAATACTTTGATTCCATCGTCAAGTAGAAATTGAGTTATGGGGCAACATATCTTTTGGTAGTTATTGATACACAAATCCACATATTTGATATATTATCTTTTGTTAAGAAACAATCAAACCAATCATATATTCATAAATTGAGCAGCTCTCAAGTGAGGGCTTCACCTGGAGACTACCTCTGGCATAACGCTCTACCTCTTCTTCATTACACACATGAATATATATAGCTTACAATCAAATAGGGAAGTTAGAACAACTTCCAAAGGAATAGGAACTAAATCCTAATCAAAGACATGCACTCAACTAATGAATTGACTCAGTTATTCCATACTAATAATGATATCATATGATACCTGAGAGAGCACAGTCGAGCTCTGCAATGGCGCACTAAGGAACTAGGGTTCCTATCAAAACCATCCACGGTGCACAGTCTGAACTTGCAGCTTTTCAAGCTCAGACAAAAACATTATCAGGACTCGCACTGTAATTTTGAGCGCAAAGCACAATGAACAATCCATTGGGGGAGGCATCAGCGCCTCCCCCCAAAAATAACAATAACGAAAACCAAACTGAGAGCAGAACAGAGAATGCAAAGAAGCCTGAGGCACGGCTGGTGCAACAGAAGGAGAAGAATGAACAAGAAGATCTAGAACAAGAGATAGCGGACAAACAAGCAACATCTGGCAAACCTAAGAAAGCCTCATCGTCAACATGCAAACCCATTGCCACAGAAAGGCCCAAGATCGAGCTGCCTAGTCACAGAATCAATGTGCAAATACAACATCTGAAAGATCATGCCCTCATTGGCAAATTCATAGGTTTCTGGCCGACTAAAAAAGCCCTGCAAGGCTGGATAATCTCGAAATGGAAGCCCAAAGGTCATGTAACTCTACAGCTAGGCCCTAAGGGCTTCTTCACAGCGACTTTTAACTGCCTTAAAGGCAGAAACAGGGTTTTGGACGGAGGACCCTACTTCTTCAATGCAGCAGACCTTTATCTACGAGATTGGGTCGAAAGATTCAACCCTAACAAAGAAGACTTTAGTTGGGCGCCAGTATGGATCCGCATGTACTCGCTTTGACTGGAATACTGGGACGAGGATTCACTAAAAGCCATTGGCAATGGCTTAGGCAAGTTCATAAAGGCTGCGGAGGAAACTAAGCTTCGAAGATATACTTCTTATGCATGGATCTGCGTCTACATGAAGCTCGGCCATGTGCTACCGGACACGGTAAGTCTTCTGCACGATGACTTTGAATGGATTTAGCCCCTTGATTATGAACATGTACCCTTCCGTTGCAGGCGATGCCATGCCCACAGTCACCTCTTTCGTGACTGTCCCTTAAACATGCCGCCTAAAAACATAGAAACTGGAAACAAGTCTGATCCCAAAGGATTCACCAAGGTAGCCAGCCGGAAAAGGCATACCAAAAAACCTCCCTCAGCACCTAAAAGCGCGACGCTAGCTTCTGATTTTCCATCCTCAAGCAACAACTTTGATATTCTGACAAATCTAGAACAACCTAAATCAGATGCGCCCATGCCAGCAAAGCCAAGCTCAGATCCATACACTCATATATCTACCACTCCTATCCACTCTAAAACCAGTCATCCTTCGAATTCCATCTGCTCTGAAAAGCCTGCTTCAGATCTGCAACTCAACACCAACCTTGTTCAGAACAAAGCACTATGGTCCGATAAGATTATGGACATTGATGATACTCAGGCAGAACCTTCTCAGTCACTCACCCACCAGGAAGGAGACAGTCAGCAAAGCTTAATGGAAGAAGAACCAGAAAGCTTTGATCTCGTGGAAATAGACATTTTCAGTCTAGAGAAAGCCTGCAAAAGAAAAGAGTTCGAAACAATACCAGAAAGATAACTGGAAAATTTGGAAGTAGTGCTCACACGAGTGCATGAGCATAACACTATGGGCATACAGCAAGGTGGCTGATGGGATGGGAAACATATCATTAAAGAGGGGAAGAAAATAGGTAGAAAGACAGATCTACCACGTACCATTTTAATTGGGGAAATGCTAGTGGAATCGGGCAGATGCTCCAAGTTGACCAAATATTATCGATCCTTACCTACCAGTCAACCATGAAGCTAATCTCATGGAATGTAAGAGGACTTAACGGTCCCGGGAAGTACATAATGTTGAAGAACATGATTCAGAAAGAACAACCATACATTGTATTCATGCAAGAAACAAAATGTAGCACCAGCACTTTAGAATCCATATTATCCAAAGCCTGGGCAGGATGTCAAACAGTAACAGTAGATGCAACAGGTGCCTCAGGAGGGTTAGCCATAGCATGGAATACTCAGCATATTACCTTAACAAATTTCTATGCTTCGCACCACTTCATACATGCAATGTTCCACCTGATCGGCACCAACATACATGGGCATTTAACCAATGTTTACTTCCCATAGGAAAGTACACAAAAACTTAAGCAATTAGAAACATTGGAAATTCTTAATGCTCCAAGAACTCATCCACTTTGGTTAACAGGTGGAGACTTCAATATGATCACACGGCTGGAGGAAAAATTGGGGGGCAGAAGAAAACTGGAAAAAGAAAGCAATGACTTCAAAGTCTATATTCAACACAATAGACTAACAGACTTACCTTTTGACAACGACATCTTTACCTGGAACAACAAGAGAGCCGGCACTCAGCAAATAGCATCCAGGTTGGACAGATTTCTAATTTCAGACAACTTCGTCCATCTTGGTGGAGATATATGCGCCTCAATCCTTCCCCTAGCTGGATCGGATCATTGGCCCATCTCTCTGCAATGGAAAAATCCTGGAAACTCAAACAGAAGACCTTTCAAGTTTGAAGCTTTCTGGCTCACTCACCCTGAGTTCAATACTGTGGTCAAAACAGCGTGGGAAAGTTTCATTCCCAACGGGGGCTCTCTCATGTACCAATTCCAACAAAGATTGAAGCATATCAAAAAACAAATCAAAACCTGGAACTATACCATCTTTGGCAACATCCTTCAAGAGAAAAAAGCTCTTGAGCAGAGCATGGTAGAGCTACAGCAAAAGATCATCCTAGAAGGCAGAATAGAGGAGCATGCCAGACAAGAACAACTACTACTAACACAAATAGATAAAAGAGGCAAACAAGAGGAAATGCTATGGAGACAGAAGTCAAGAATCAAATGGTTAAAAGAAGGGGAACGAAATACCAAGTTTTTTCGTCGTACAACCATACAAAGAAGAATGAACAATACAATCTCTCACATTCAAAACTCACAGGGAAACAAAATGGAGAAATAGGAAGACATAGAGAGAGAGCTCACAAATCACTTCAAAACTGTTCATCAAGAGCAGCCCACAGATAGACAACATGCAACCAATGAGATACTTAAGCATATTCCTAAACTCATCACGGAGGAGCATAATCAATTATTGTTAAGACCAGTCGCCATCATGGAGGTCGAAGAGGCTTCAAATCAACTGAAGGCTGGGAAAGTGCTGGGACCTGACGGCTTCATGTCCAACTTTTACCACCACTTTTAGGATCTAATCAAAGTAGATGTCTGGAATGTGGTAGAAGAATCTAGAGCCATGCATTGGTTACTCCCTTCGCTCAATGCAACTTTTATCGCCCTTATTCCTAAAGTAGCACAACCAAGCACTCCGGAGAAGTTTAGGCCCATTGCCCTCTGCAATTTCATCTATAAAATTATCTCGAAAGTCATAGTCAATTGCCTCAAATCGCTCCTCCCTCTTCTCATCTCCCGAGAGAAATATGGGTATGTAGAAGGTAGCCAAATTCTGGATGGCATTATTCTCACTCATGAAACCATCCACTCTCTCAAGAAAAAAAACAGGCAGGTATGTTGTTGAAAACTGACCTTTCCAAAGCCTTTGATAAACTCAGCTGAACATACATAAAGAAGATGCTAATAGCCTTTGGTTTCAGCCCGACCTGGGTTAGATGGATAATGACCCTTTTTTCCTCCCCACTTTTCTCTGTTCTTGTCAATGGAATCCCCTCTAAACAATACCACCCATCAAGAGGAATTCGTCAAGGGGACCCTTTGTCCCCCTTTCTTTTCATCATTATGGCTGAGGGTCTAGGCCGTCTCATAAAGCATTCTGTTCTTTCCCATGACCTTAGAGGTCTCTCTGTCCATGGCTCCTCTGCTATCACACATCAACAATTTGTTGATGAAAATATGCTCTTTGGTCATCCTTCTGTTAATGAAGCCAGAAATTTTAAAGCACTTTTAGACACATTCTCAGAAGCTTCTAGCACCACCATAAATACAACCAAATCTCAAATTTTTTTCTTCAACACTCCTATTCCCACCCAAAGAATCATTGCTCAAATCATTGGATTCCCTCAAGCAAAGCTTCCTTCTTAGTATTTAGGAGCTCCTCTCATAGATTCCGCCTTAAATCATGCTTCCTGGCAACTACTCTTAGAGAAAATGGAAAGTCGGCTCCAGTCTTGGACTTATAGAACTCTCAACATGGCAAGAAGATTAGTCTTGATCAAAGTAGTCCTATAATCTATGCCCCTATATTTGTTCTCAGTACTCGCTGCACTGAAAATGGGTGCTGAAGAGAATTAGGAATCTGCAACGCAATTTCTTATGGGGTTCTACAGGACAAAATAGAAAATGGGCTTTATTCAAATGGGAAAAAGTTTGCAAGCCTAAAAAGCAGGGGGGTCTAGGCCTACGTGATCCACAACACAACAATATTTTGATGGGAGCACGGATTTGGTGGCAATGGGTTTCCGGCCCACAGAAGCCATGGGCGCAATTATGGATAACAAAGTATGCAAATAACTGACCGCAACAAGACCTAATTAGGATAACTACCATGCCTACAGGATCCCTCATTTGGAACGCAACCAAGCAACACAAAGAGATCATCCATCAACATAGCTTCTGGGAGATAAGGGATGGGAGGATAGCCCGTTTTTGGACAGATTCTTGGCAACAGAGACCCAAAATTGCAGCACTCTTACCAGGCACAAATCATAATGGAAATGACATTAACCAGGAGAACAAGGTAGCACATTATTGGACTCTAAGTACTACACAGGGATTCAGGTAATGGAAACCGGTGGAGCAAATAGCTTAGCAAGAATCAGAAGCTTATAGCATGGAACTACACAAAGAGCTTACCAGCAAGAGAATCAAATTCAATACTGGTAGCAATGTTCTAAGATGGGGTTATACGCCGAAAGGAACATACACCACCAAAGAAGCTTACCAAATAATGTCTCAATCTCAGGAACCAATTGATCCTACTTGGAATCGTATATGGACTACTGGGATCTAGCCCAAAGTCTCCACCTTCATCTGGTTGTTGTATCATCACAGAATTCTCACATGGGACAACTTAATAAAACGAGGATTTCATGGTCCTTCTTATTGTCCTAACTGTCAAAACAATGAATAAACCATTCAGCACCTCATGGACTCATGCAACATGGCCAACCAGCTCTGGGAAAAGCTCACTTTCAGATGCCAGAGACCCTGCAGACTTCTTGGGGATATTAGAAGCACTATTAGCAACTAGACCCCAGAGCCCTATAACAGCAAAGTTCTCAACAAGTTGTGGACCATCTTGCCAGGTCTCCTTCTTTGGACAATCTGGAAGGAAAGAAACAAACGAATTTTCAAAAAAAAAAAAAAAAAAAAAAAACCTCCTTAGAAATCATATGGAATAACCTATGTCAGAACATCAAGGAAACTCTTGCTTTGCATCAATGGACAACTGAGGACTTTCCGACACAGCCTCAAGAACTAAGCATATGGGCTAACTGGAATATACAGCTCCCACAAGCACAATTGAACTCCAACAGACCCCATAATGCAACCAGGCAGCTTTCACATTGGATACACCCCCCAAAGAGAGTGATTAAGTTAAATTTTGATGGTGCCTCCAAGGGAAACCTAGGCAAAGCAGGATTCAGAGGCATATTCAGGAATCATGAGGGCCAACCCCTACTACTGTACTTTGGATCCATAGGATGGGACATGAACAACTCTGCGGAATTGGAAGGATTGTGGCAAGGTATGAAGCTAGCTGATCAACACAATTTTTATCCCATCCTTATAGAAGGGGACACTCAAATCCTTCTCAACATGGCCACTCTAATCCAACAAGGAAGCACGGCTTCGCGAGTTGCCCAAAGCTGGAGATTATTGGCTAGGCTTGAAACTATAGAGAAATGGATAAAAGACAAGAGAGCAATAACTTTTATTCACGTCAAAAGGGATAATAACAAAATTTCTGATCTCCTAGCAAACATTGGGGTCGATCAGGACCAGATCCTACATTACGGCATTCTCAACATCATCGATGATCACAATCAACTGCAAATTTGCACTAACCTGGTGCACAAGGAAGCTCAACCCCTAGATGTGGGTGGTAATTAAGGCATTTAAGGCTATGATACGGGGCGACGGCGGGCAAGATGGCCACTTGGCCCCTGCAACCATTCCAAGACCAGCTTAATTAATCCTCATGGCACCTCGCAGGCGGCATTTAATGCTTGCTCTTACCGAGGCAAAATCATCAACTGCATAACCATGGATCTGGTGATTCACCCGATTATTCTCCCCCTGTTTCATTGTGCATGCCCTCCGCAGGCGGAAGTGCCAACTGAGCGAACCAGCACGAGACGCAGATGCTGGCTTGTTTGCTGTCTGGACTTGGGTAATGGCTTCCACCATTCCCATACTAACTTCTGCTCTTCTGCTCAGCACTCTGGCTTCCACCATTCCCCTCAGCACTCTGTAAATTCCGCTCAGCATTCCTCTGTCATCTCTTCTTCCACCCCCCTGACTCTGCAACTGCGCCTACCTCCACCATGGTTCGCCACCGCATGCGCAGCCGTCGCGGTGGCACGCGCGGCGGTAGCTCCCGCTCCTCTGCTTTACACAGCCACAATTCGGCTTCCCCTGCCTCCTCAACTGAAAATCCATGCTAGTTTAGTGCTACTGGTCATTATCTGAACACCAGAAGTGGTAGAGGCAGAGCCTACCTCCATTGCTCCAGATGCGATGAGGCAGCTATGCGCACTGCTACCTTCCCTCTGCCTCTGCATCATGTCCCCCACACAAAGCAGTTTCGATTCCGGAGCTCCATGAATTGCCCGGTCATAGTTGCCACCGTCTCCATCTGCATTTCTGAAGAGCCTGAGCCACAAATACCCATGACTAATTCCCTGGAGGAGACGAACAGAGCAGGTCCAAGTCGGCACAGAGACAACATTGACAAGCTGAATGGTAATGGAGGTCGGCATAGAAGACATGGAAAAGCCATTGTTGACATCTCGCATGATGCTTCAGGCGTTCTTAGCGACACGCGGGCAATGGATAGCCGTCTGGAGAATACGTTGAGCCAGTAGGATGCAGATGGCAGCAGGGAGGGAGGTCGTCAGGCTGAGGGACGTCGCAGGGCGGACAACCCGGATGACTAGGCTTGTCCTATCGTGGAGGAACCTGCTCCGGATGACCTGGTGCCGCGTGTCACTCCCGACGGGTGGCAATTCACTTAGTTCTGGTTTTTTTCTGTCTTGATTTTTTGTCCTCAAGGAATTTTGATGGCTGGCCGGTCCAGTCAGGACAATTTGTGGTTTTTTTGGGTGGTTTTGCTCATTTTTAGGGTGGTTTTGTTGTCAGCTGATAGGCTGGTTTATTCAGGAACTTGTGGGTTAATTTTTGGATGCTTAATGGACTGGTTTCCCCTTTGTAGGGGCAGTCTTAGACATTTTCCATGGTTTTGTGCTAATTAAGGCCGGAACCCTCTACAGCCAGGCTACTATGTAACCTTGTTGTATTATATCAATAGATTAACCTTATTTAGAAAAAAAAAAAAAAAAAAAAAAACTAATGAATTGACTCCCTCCTAAAATATATTTCTCCATTATCTTCAACACTCCCCCTTGAGAAACGGTTCACTAGTACTCCTAACATTTCCCTAAATAATTCAAATTTGATTCTTCCAAGATGCTTAGTAAAAATATCTATAGCATTATCACAAGTATTACAATATTCAATATCGATTTTCTTGGACTGAACCTTCTCCCTAACAAAGTGAAACTGAGTATCAATATGCTTTGTGTTTTTATGAAACACTAGATTATTCGTAAGTTTGATGGATCTTTGGTTGTCACATTTGATAGTTGTTGCATCTTTTTGTTCTTCTCGAGCATCACAAAGAAGTCTCCTCAACCAAACTACTTCACATGTTGCTGCACACAATGCTTGATACTCAGCTTTTGCTCAAGAAAAAGATATTGTGTTCTGCTTTTTGCTGCTCCATGCAATGACCCTAGACCTAATGCTAAATGCATAACCTATTATGGATCATCGGTCATCTAGATTTTCATCCCATTCAGAGTCTGAGAAACCTGTCAATCCAACATTAAACGAATCAGTATAAATAATACCAAAGTCTAAGGTTCCTCGCAGATACCTTAAGGCGCCTTTCGCTGCAACCCAATGACTCTCAAGAGGCTTTGACATGAATTGGATCAATACAATGACTACATAAGCCAAATCCAGCCTAGTTGTAGTCAAGTAGATTAGACTCCCAACCAGTTGTCTATACAATGTTGCATCTGCCTCCTTAGAACCATCATCATTCTGAAGTTTGGTATTTTGTTGTAAAGGCACTGTTGCAGCTTTGCACTGATCCATTGTAAACTTTTTCAGTAAACTCCTGACATACTTACCCTATGACCAAGAAGTCTAGCCAGAATCCCTACATACTTCTAGACCCAAACAGTAGTGTAGCTCTCCAAGGTCTTTCATCTCAAAAACCTATGACATCTACTCTTTGATTTCTTTAATGAGTTCATCTGCATTTCCTGTAATGATAAGATCATCTACATATAAAGAAATCAAAACAATTTGCCCCTTTGTCAAACACGGTATATAGATTAGGGTCATTCTTGCTTCTTTTATAACTATGATGTAGGAAAAATGAATCAAATTTATCATACCATGACTTGGGTGCCTATTTTAGTCCTTACAATTCTTTCTTCAATCTACAGACTAAATGTTCTTCCTCCTATTTAACAAACCCATCAGGTTGCACTAAATACACTTCATCTTTTAATATCCCATTTAAAAATGTAGATTTCACATCTAGCTGGTGTATCATCCAATGATGTTTGGTAGCTAAAGCAATTAGCATTCTGATTGTGTTTAATTTAGCTACAAGGGCGAAGGTTTCCTCATATTCTATACCTTATTTTTGCAAGTACCCCTTTGCAACCAGCCTAGCTTTATATTTATCTATACTCCCATCTGCTTTAAATTTAGGCTTGTATAGCCATTTGAAACCTATGGGTCGTTTGCCTTTAGGTAATTCAACTAGATCCCAGGTTTTGTTTTTAAGTATTGATTCATATTCCTCTTCCATGTTTGCCCTCCATTCACTATATTGACTTGCTTCTTTATAATTAGAGGGTTCGACAACATCTAACATACTAGTTATAAAATCATTCTCCCTATATCTTGCTGGCAATTGAATTTGCATACCTTATCTCCTGAGAGGTGGAGTGTCTTCAAACCTATTCTGATCATCCCTTGGTGGACTTGGCTTGGCAACTGCATTTGTACCATCCACTTCATTTTTTTGTTGTTGTTGCTGCTGCTCATGGTTGTCTCCTGTATCATCACTCCCTTCTTCCATCAACAAAGGCATGTGTCACTCTTCATTGGTACTCTCATGGTTTCCATCATTAACTTGCTCATGAAATACTACATCTCTACTTGCAAAGAATTTATGAATAGAGGGCTTAAATAATTTATAAGCCTTAAACTTTGTACAATACCCAACAAAAATGCATTTAATGGCCTTTGAATCCAGTTTCTCTCTATCCTCCTTTGGAACATGAGAAAAAGCTTTGGAGCCAAAAACTCTTAAATGACTTACTGAAGGCCTGAATCCTAGTAAAACTTCGAAAGGATTTTTAAAATCAAGACTTTTTGTTGGACTCCTATTCTTCAAATATACTGCAGTATTTATTGCTTTAGCCCAAAATCCATTAGAAAGATTCTTACCTTTTAGCATGCTACAAACACACTCCACAAGTGTTCTATTTTTCCTCTCTACAACCCCGTTTTGTTGAGGAGTGTGGGGTATTGTGAACTGCTGCAGTATCCCATGGTCTTTACAATATTTTATTAAACCATCCTTCTTATATTCTCCCCCTTGGTCCGAGCGGAGAATCTTGATGAATTTTCCTGTATGCTTCTCAATCATGCTTTTGAACTCTTTAAAGTATTAAAAAATATGACTCTTTTTTCTACGAAAATATACCCAAGTGAATCTCGTATAGTCATCAACAAATAGTAAGAAATAATAGGCACCTTGTGATGACTTCGTTTGCATTGGCCCATACAAATCAATGTGCACAAGCTCTAGTATATCTCTCTTATTTCTATCTACATTTACAGGAAACTCATCGCTATGCATCTTCCCAAGAGCACATGCTTCACAATCAACATGAACATTCTTTAAAGTAGGAAGACCATTAACCATACCTCGTTTCTGAAGTAGAAGTAAGTCATTGAAATTAATATGGCTGAACCTTTGATGCCATAAGTCTTCTGTAGTAATAACTGATGAGGTTAAGTCTTGGTGTGGTGCACTTCTCACATTCATCTTGTACAATCCTCCCACTCGAATACCTGATACAATTGGCTTCATACAAACTAGAAAATCTTTAATCACACAGTAAGATTTAAAAAATTCTACCTGAAGATTCTGATCTGTTATCATAGAAACAGAGATCAGATTCTTCTTGATTCCGGGTACATACATTACATTTTGAATATGTCTACTATTTCCATTAGGCAAAACGACATGGACGTTACCATACCCTTTGATTCAGTACCCTCTATCATCGCCAAGATAGATGTTTGCTCCACTGCTAGTCTCTTTGAAATTTTCAAACCAATGCCTATTTCCTGTCATGTGGGTGGAAGCTCTTGAGTCCACAAACCAATTTTTTGCTTCATCATCCTCAGCGGAAAACGTAGAATCCGATACGAACAATCTAAGATTCTGCTTCTCAATCATGCTTCTGAACTCTTTAAAGTATTAAAAAATATGACTCTTTTTTAAGAAAATATACCCAAGTGAATCTCATACAATCATCAACAAATAGTAAGAAGTAATAGGCACCTTGTGATGACCTCATTTGCATTGGTCCATACAAATCAGTGTGCACAAGCTCTAGTATATCTCTCTTCTTTCTATCTACATTTATAGGAAACTCATCGCTATGCATCTTCCCAAGAGCACATGCTTCACAATCATGCCTATTTCCTGTCATGTGGGTGGAAGCTCTTGAGTCCACAAACCAAGTTTTTGCTTCATCATCCTCAGCGGAAAACATAGAATCCGATACGAACAATCTAAGATTCTACTTCTCAATCATGCTTCTGAACTCTTTAAATTATTAAAAAATATGACTTTTTTTTCTAAGAAAATATACCCAAGTGAATCTCGTACAGTCATCAACAAATAGTAAGAAATAATAGGCACCTTGTGATGACCTCATTTGCATTGGCCCATACAAATCAGTGTGCACAAGCTCTAGTATATCTCTCTTCTTTCTATCTACATTTATAGGAAACTCATCGCTATGCATCTTCCCAAGAGCACATGCCTCACAATCATGCCTATTTCCTGTCATGTGGGTGGAAGCTCTTGAGTCCACAAACCAAGTTTTTTCTTCATCATCCTCAGCGGAAAATGTAGAATCTGATACGAACAATCTAAGATTCTGCTTCTCAATCATGCTTCTGAACTCTTTAAAGTATTAAAAAATATGATTCTTTTTTCTAAGAAAATATACCCAAATGAATCTCGTA
Organism: Pinus tabuliformis; assembly: GCA_031772625.1. Lineage (NCBI taxonomy): Eukaryota > Viridiplantae > Streptophyta > Pinopsida > Pinales > Pinaceae > Pinus > Pinus tabuliformis. The sequence continues at coordinate 104,104,295 of CM062816.1, forward strand.
CAGTCATCAACAAATAGTAAGAAATGATAGGCACCTTGTGATGACCACGTTTGCATTGGCCCATACAAATCAGTGTGCACAAGCTCTAGTATATCTCTCTTCTTTCTATCTACATTTACAGGAAACGCATCGCTATGCATCTTCCCAAGAGCACGTGCTTCACAATCAACATGAACATTCTTTAACGCAGGAATACCATTAACCATACCTCGTTTCTGAAGTAGAAGTAAGTCATTGAAATTAATATGGCTGAACCTTTGATGCCATAAGTCTTCTGCAGTCATAACTGATGAGGTTAAGGCTTGGTGTGGTGCACTTCTCACTTTCATCTTGTACAGTCCTCCCACTCGAATACCTGATGCAATTGGCTTCATACGAACTAGAAAATCTTTAATCACACAGTAAGATTTAAAAAATTCTACCTTAAGATTCTGATCTATTATCATAGAAATAGAGATCAAATTCTTCTTGATTCTAGGTACATACATTACATTTTGAATATGTCTAATATATCCATCAGGCAAAACGACAAGGATGTTACCATACCCTTTGATTCGGTACCCTCTATCATCGCCAAGATAGATGTTTGCTCCACTGCTAGTCTCTTTGAAATTTTCAAACCAAAGCCTATTTCCTGTCATGTGGGTGGAAGCTCCTAAGTCCACAAGCCAAGTTTCTACTTAATCATCCTCAGCAGAAAACGTAGAATTCAATATGAACAATCTAAGATTCAGATTATGTTCTTCATCAACAAAATGACTTGCATGCTTCTTGTGTCTTTGTTGACCTTCATCAAACTTATTCTTTTAGCAGTATTTAGCTATATGACCAACTCTACCACAATAGAAACATTTGGTTGTTGAATTATTTCTATTGGAAGACATACCTTGAGATGGAGGTGGCTTTCTTTGTGGGGTTCCTCTGCTTTTGTGTGCTACATTTTCCTTTCCTCTGAAGGGCTTTTTCTTCGCCATTAGAGCAAGGTTTGAACTTTGGTGTTTGAGAGTCAATTGCCTTTCCTCCTCTTGCATTAAAATCCCTATCAATTCTTCAAACTTGGGGATTTTTCTCTTGCATTCAACCCAGTGATGAACATCTGATAGTCATCAATCATACCATTCATGGTAATAGTGACCATATCAGTATCTGACATTGTTTCGCCAATGTCACCCAACTTATTTTTGAGCTCCTTGATATGAGAGATGAACGCTGCAACTGATTCATTCTCCTCCATCTTAATGGAGAGAATCTTGCTCTTTAAGAACAATAAGCGATTTGTGTTCTTGATCTCGTACAGGTCCTTGAGCGTTGTCCAGATATCTGTTGTAGATTTACATTCGCAGATATGAGGAATAATGCAATCTTTCACAGACAATTTAAGCAACACCTTTGCTTTATTCTACCTCTTTTCCCAGTGCTAGATTGTTGTTGTTGTTCTGCATGTAGCACTAGTCGGCTTCAACTCATCACCGCTCATAATCGCCCATGCGTTTTGCCCCTCCAACGGGGTTTGCAACTTGAATTTTCAATTAGAGTAATTGGAATCATCGAGCTTATTCCTCTCATTCAGGTATGCCTCTGCCATCTGGTTATTCATCTTGACACTAAAAAAAATACCGACCTCTAGCAATTAAAAAACCAGATCTATCCTAGATCTCAAGGCACCTTCTCAAAAATGCAATCTTGATTGCATAAGCCAATATGACCCAATTCAATTTAATTCAAAGAACCCCTTTTAAATTCAATTAAAAAAGATTTGAACAATAATTGCTTCTCAACTGATCTACAAAGCTCGTTGTCTCTCCAGCCAATGTTAAAAAAAAAAACTCTGATTCGATCCCTAGGGAAGTGTGGCAACAACCCCTTTGGGAATTGATCACAGGTGGATCGGAAATGAATGCCAAGGGAGAAAAAGGAAAAAAAAAAAAAGATTAACATAATCTGGTAGATTGTGCAGCTGAAGTAGATAATGAAGCAATGGCGTGCCCTTGCCCTAAACCACAAGGTATCGGTATCAGCTCCCGCTTCTTACGATCACAAAGGCAGAGATATGCTGCAAAGACGGAGTTCAGCTTCAATCACAAAGGCGGAGATCTATTGTGGAGACGAAGTTCGGATTCGATCACAAAGACAGGCTCACCATACCCTATGAAACATGTCTATTCAAGCATCTATTGAGAGTCGAGCTGCCACCGCTATCGAGCATCTATTCCACTGCCACTACTGCTTTTAAGTCAACAGTCCTTGCCCACGATTCACCGAAATCACGCAAGCTCCATGATTCAACCTTTACGCTCACGCTCACCGCAACACGATTTTCTCATCCATGCCACACCAGCATCATCACCACCACATAAGGTTTTCGTTGTCATTCCAGCTTCTTGGAGCAAATGGAGGAACAGAGGTCAAAATAGTAGACTTTATTGCGAGGATTTTTCTCCTCTTCCCTATTCTCTACCAACTTGACCTACCCTAGTGCCTTGTGATCTGATCACATAGAGATTTGGGATTGGAAGATGATCCTGTGGATGCTGTCAAGCCAAGATCTGTTATGCCTCGAGCGAACAGGCTCCACTGTCCTAGCAATTTCTTGATCTTCGACTACACCAACTGCAATCTCGGACTTCACTGCTTGATCTCTGGTTGCACCAACTACAATCTTGACCTTCACTACTTGATCTCTAGCTGCACCAAATTCGATCTGGGGAATCAGGAAATCTCCGAGTTGTTCCACAATTTCCGTAGAAGGATAGACTCCACGACTAGTCAATGTGAATTGGTGGGTAATCACAACACTCACCCCGATAATCACAATCAATCACGGTAATCACGATGAGCGCCAAACAATGAATCAGATAGTGGGATGCAGCTCCAACAATCCCAATTATGATCAACACATTAGATCACCCACAACACTCGATCACTATATCATTCAAAAAACTCAACCCTGACCTTGAGTTCCAACCTAAGCTCTGATACCATGTTAAGAAATAATAAAACCAATCATATATTCATAAATTGAGTAGCTCTTAGGTGAGGGCTTCACCTAGAGACTACCTCTGGTAGAACGCTCTACCTCTTCTTCATTACACACATGAATATATATAGCTTACAATCAAATAGGGAAGTTAAAACAACCTCCAAAGGAATAGGAACTAAATCCTAATCAAAGGCATACACTCAACTAATGAACTGGTTCCCTCCATAAATATATTTCTCCATTATCTTCAACATCTTTTCTAGTTAGGCTTAGATTGCAACCATTGCAAGGTCAAATTCAAATAGTGATTCTCTCACCTAACTATAGTCATATCTTTCTCATCACATTTGAATTAATACCAAATTTGTACCTTATTTTTTTATCAACAATAATATGTATATTTAAGTACTCATTGGTATTTTTGTTTGCATTCTTTGACCTATGGCCCATCTCTCAATCATAAGTGATATGTCCTTTCTTAACACAATATTGCACACATTTTTGTTTTTATTTAATCTAGAAGAATTGGTACCTGAGTAAACCCATGTGACCACTATAACACATGCTATTATAGTAGAAAACAAAATTGAATAATGGACACCTTTCCGTCTTTTTTCCATTTAGCTCAAAGTATCCAACCACCCCTCTTAAGAGATTGAATGGGAGGAGATTGAATAAAAATCTCAAAACTTGTGAGAATTGAACTAATTTTTGAGGTATACACCATAATAATAAAGAAATGCTTATTACTAATATTACATGGATTGGAATAACTAAGTTGTAACTTGCAAAAACACAAACTTGGCTGATCAATCAACCAACCAATTGTTGATATTTTTTTCTTCCTGGTGCTTTTTTTTTTTCCAAAATTGAAATAAGTTACAATGCTAAAATATTAAAATGTTGGGAGTGAACACTTCAAAATTGTAAACTAAATAAATCGAACTTTAACAGTTAGAAAACATTGTAAGCAAACTCTAACGCCGTAAGAAATGTCTATTATGAAACTTTAAACTACAAGTAAGTTGATGAAAGAATAAGTTAAATTGAATGTGAAATAACAAGGAATTTGATGAAAGAACAATTTAAATTGGAAATTGAAATGATTCCTAAAAAATTGTTGACACCGCAATAACTTTTCATTGTTTTTACACAAGCCGATAGGCAGGTTATGTTATAACATTTATATTGTTTTTTGTTTTTAGTAAAAAAAAAATTGACTCTTTGATTTTGTAAAAAAAATAATTTTTTTTATAAATTTCACTACAAATTATTGTATTAAAGTTAATTTTATAAAAATTAAAATTGTTTTTTGAATTTTTGAAATTGGAAAATTTTGTTATTCGATTGGCTAAAAGTTTTTTTTTGCTATAAGTTTGGCAGGACTATATCTTCATCAATTCCAATATGTCACCCCGATTGGGTAGGGAATTGAACTGATGACTTCACATCAAGGAGTGCCTTAAGAGTGCACCTAATCATCATCTATCCAAGACCTTAAAGACTAATTAGCTAAAAATATTGATTAGACTATTTTTATGTTGTTTATTTCTGAATATATGTATATATAATTCTTAGTTTAATAGTATTTATAATGTCACACTCCATCAGTACACTATTATGAATCTGTACATGCATGGTCCATGTACAACTCCTCTTTCATCGTTTGATTGTTCCTTTAGGTTTTAACCCCGTACAGAAATTACTTGCATATGAATTCTAAAACACAGAAAATAAACAATGCGAGAGCATAACACATATACACAGAGATTTCCCCTGGATCCCAAAACCGGGACTACCAGCTTGATTTTTCATTATGTTCCTTTCAATGTTATAATACATATTTATACATGCTGAAGTATCCAATACCATGGATCGAAAACCATCGCGTCCAATACCATGGACCGAAAACCATCGCGTCCAAAAACATATGCGAAAATCATGCACAAAACCATAGGTGGGTCTGCCCATCCTAACATAGGGTCCAAAACCAAAATTTTCCAGGGCGCTGCCCCGAACCCCATAAAGTGGGGTTACAGGTACGCCTCAAACCCCCTGTGACCCTCCCCCTGCTACACAATCAATGCAACGAAGGGGGGCTCCACCCCCCCTCTAACCCCTTGGTTAACTACGTGGGCTAGTCATGGAAATAATATAACACAACCCAACATTCTCCCACTTGTTGTTTTCTTTCCACACAGGGCCACAAGAGAGCTTAGTCATTTTTCCAACCCTGAAACACCCATTATCTCTCTACACCAAGAGAACTTCTTAGAGCTCACAAATTTTGTTAATGCATCTCCAATATTCTTCAAAGTGTCCACCTTTACCAGCAACACCTTTTTGTCTTCTATCATATCCCTCACAAAGTGATACTGAACATCAAGGTGCTTTGTCTTTGAATGATATGTGGGGTTCTTTGCCAAGAAAATTGCACTTTGGCTGTCACAGTCTATCCTTATAGCTCCCTGTACTAACCCCATACTTGAACACAATCTCTGCAACCAAATTGCTTCCTTGCTTGCATGAGTGGCTTCCATGTATTCTGTCTCTGTAGTTGATAGTGCCACTACAGATTGTTTCTTACTCATCCAACTAACTACACCTCAAAATAGGTTAAACACATACCCACTTGTAGATCTTCTCTGATCCAAATCTCTGGCCCAGTCTGCATCAACAAAGCCACGAATATCCAACATTCTGTCCAATCCTGATCTTCCTTGGTAGCACAAACCATAATCACTAGTGCCATGCAAATACCTGAAAACCCGCTTCACTGCTGTCTAGTGCTCCTTCCCTAGTTTTGACATAAACCCGCTCAATACTCCCACTGCATGTGCAATGTTTGGTCTAGTACAGACCATTGCATACATCAGGCTACCGACTGCACTTGCATATGGAACACGGGACATGTCCTCTTCCGCTTCTTGTGTCTTAGGATGTTGTTCAACAGATAACCTCACACCTACAAGAATAGGAACCTTCACTGGTTTACTATCCAGCATATTAAACCTCTGCAGTATTGTCTCGACATAATTCCTGTGGTTTAACCACAGCTTCCTCTTTTCCTGATCTCTTTCAATTTCCATGCCCAAAATATAGTTTGCAGCACCAAGATATTTCATGTCGAATTTGGAGGACAATTGGGTCTTCAAATCCTGGATAATTTCTTTGTCATTTCCAAACAGCAACATATCATCCACATACAAGACCAGATAAATAAGATGGTCACCAATTAATTTAAAATACACACAGTGATCTACTTTGCTTCTGGTGAAGCCAAGTCTCCATATAAATGTATCAAATTTCTAATACCACATTCTTGGTGACTGTTTTAACCCATACAAAGACTTCTTTAACTTGCATACCAGTTCTTTCTTACCCTTCACCGCAAAGCCTTCAGGTTGCTTCATGTATATTTCCTCTTCCAGATCCCTGTGAAGAAATGTTGTCATCACATCCATCTGTTCTACCTCAAAATCAAAAGCAGTAGCAACAGATAAAAGTAATCTAATAGAAGTTACCTTCGCAACAGGAGAAAAAATATCACCAAAATCAATTCTCGACACCTGGGAATAACGTTTTGCTACCAACCGAGCTTTGTATTTCTCCAGCTTTCCTTCTACATTTGTCTTCTTCTTGAACACCCATTTTCTGCCAATGGGTTTCCTTCCAGCCGGCAACTCCACCAGATCCCAAGCCTCATTTTTGTGCAAAGATGTCATTTCATCAACCATGGCCTCTTTCTAGAGTTTGCCATCCTTTGAATCTACTACTTCCTTCACAGTTCTAGGATCATCATCAGTAATAGATAAAGCAAAATTTGAATAGAAAGCAGATGGACTATACCTTTCTAGTTGCCTTCTTTCTCGAACTGATCTTCTCACACCCAGAGTTTGTGGCTCTTCATCTTCTGATTCCTCCTCTGCCTTAGAGTCTGATTCTTCCTCCTTAAGCTCAAACTCTATCTTCTAAGGTTCCTTTGGTTGGACTTCATGTTGAATAACATCTTTTACCTCTCTGAACACCACATCTTGATTGTACACAAACTTCTGTGTGACTGGGTTCCAAAGCTTATAACCCTTTAAACCATCCTTATACCCAATAAAGAAGCACTTTTCAGATTTACTATCCAACTTGGTTCATTTCTCCTTTGGAACATGTACATATGCATCACATCCAAATACCCTCAGATGTGAAAGAGAGGGTTTCTTACCAGTCCATACCTCTTGTGGAGTCTTATCCTCCAACGCTGATGAAGGTGACCTGTTGACCAGGTAACATGTAGTATCCACCGCCTCTGCCCAAAATTCTTGTCCTAACCCAGCACCACTGAGCATGCTTCTTGCCCTTTCCATCAACGTCTTATTCATTCTTTCTACAACTCCATTTTGATGAGGTGTATATGGAGTAGTCTTCTGTCGTGCTATACCACACTTCTTACAGAATTCTTCAAATTCCTTGCTGCAAAACTCTCCACAATTATCTGTCCTCAACACCTTTATCTTCTTCTCTGTCTGATTTTCCACGAGAGCCTTAAATTCTTTAAATCTATCAAAGGCTTTAGATTTCTTCTTAAGGAAATATATCCATGTATTCCTTGAGAAGTCATCTATAAATGATACATAGTACATAGACTTACCCAATGATGGAACCTTCACAGGTCCAGACACATCACTGTGCACAAGTTCTAATATCTGTTTCGCCCTCTTACTACTAGAGGGGAAACTTACCCGATTCTGCTTCCCATATACACAATTTCCACAGAAATCAAAATCCAGAGAGCTATTACTCATACCTTCTACCATACCTTTACCATGAAGTATTCGAAGGCCCTTCTCTCCAATATGTCTAAGCCTTTGATGCCACAACATGGTCTTCTCTCCAGAGACCACTAAATTTTCTGCTCCACTTTCAGGAACCACAGAACTATTGCACCCATCAATAACAGTGCTACCTTGCAGCTTGTACAGAGTTCCAATTCGAACTCCCCGCATCAATACCAGTGCTCCCCAAACCATTTTGTAGGTATCCTTCTCGAACACTGTTTTTACACCTGCATCATCTAGCTTGCTTACAGAAATCAGATTTCTGGCCAATGCAGGAATATGCAGAACACCCAGAAGTGTTCTAACCCTTCCACCTTGCAACTTCAACTTTACTTTTCTGTGACCAATGATTCTAACCTTCCTATCATCCCCTAAGAAGACATCACCACCATCGTATTTCTCATACTCGCAGAACCACTCTCTATGGGGAGTGAAGTGAAAGGATGCACCTGAGTCAATCAACCATGCCTCATGATCTACATGTGTACTTGAAGAAGCCAAGTACACATCCCCACCTTCATCTAAGGTGGTTTTTGCCTCTGCATAAGGAGCATCATCAGATCCCTTTCCTTTATCAGGAGCTTTAGATTTACAGTCCCTTTTGTAGTGCCCTTCCTTTCCGCATTTCCAGCACACCACCTTTACAGGTTTTCCTGGAGATTTAGATCTCCCTATAGATTTAGATCTCCCACTCGATGACTTATTTTTGTTTCTGTTCTGTGACCGTCCTCGTACAGACAAGGCATCACCATTCTGGCTCTCCATATTTTTCCATCTCATCTCCTCTGTCAGCAAGGATGAGACTATTTCATCAAACTGCAAGGCAGTTGCATTGCTACCTATTGCAATAACCAGACTATCCCACGAATCTGGTAGAGAACACAAAAAACTAATGCACTTATCTTCATCTGAAATTTTAATATCAACAGATGCTAACTAACTTACCACAGTATTAAATGCGTTCAGATGCTCTGTCACCGAGTCTCCATCTTTCATCCTCAGTTTATATAGCTTTTTCCGTAGGAACAGTTTATTCACCAGATGACTCCTCCTAAAGGAATGAATGGTATAAAAGGATAACAACTAGTTCCGGTGATGATGGAACTACTAAAAACATGCAAAGGTCAAGAAGTTGGCTAATAAGACCACTCATCGCAATGGTTCCTCGGGCAAGGATAAAACAACCAAGTGAAAGCATATGATCAACCAAATAGATGATGACGAATGAATGAAAAAACCAAGGTTCATCTGGCGAAAAATGGAAATCACGAGAGGTAAAGTGGGAATGGTTTAATTTTTACATAAGCTTGAAACATGGGAAACTATGCTTGAGGATACTTGAAGATGGTTTCATTTTTTCACAAGATTGAAACATGAGAAAAAACTATGCTTGGATTTGGTTTCATTTTTACATAAGCTTGAAACAAAGAAAAGCTATGCTTGAGATAAGTTTGCATGCCCTCAGCATAATGACTCAATTCGAGGTGCATGCCCCCCAAGCTTCATTTCATTCATCTAAGTAGACTACTAGGTACTAACAAGTGGATGGAATGAAGGTTCATTTATGAGATCAAGTAAAAGACTCGACTAAGAATTTATGAGATCTAATCAAAGACTCGAATTGAAAGGGGATTTGTTTCATTTTTTAACTAGCTTGACACAAGAAAAGAACCATGCTCATGACACCTTATGTCATTTTTTAACACGAATGACATAAGGAAAGGAACTCTGCTCTTACACCTTGTTTCATTTTTTAAGGAGCTTGACACAAGACAAGAAACTCTGCTCTAACACCTTGTTTCTTTTTTTAAGGAGCTTGACACAAGACAAGGAACTCTGCTCTGAAAAACTTCGATTCATTTTTTAAGGAATTGTGCTCCAACTCCTTGTTTCATTTTTTAAGGAGCTTGACACAAGTCAAGGAACTATGCTCTGACACCTTGTTTCATTTTTTAAGGAGCTTGATACAAGAAAACGAACTCTGCTCTGACACCTTATTTCATTTTTTAAGGAGCTTGACACAAGAAAATGAATTTTTCTCCAAGAATATTAATCATGGACCATAGGAGGCCATGGCTTCTAAGAGGTTCTCATCAGATGGGAGAAAAAGACACTAAAAGGTATATATATATATATATATATATATATATATATATATATATATATATATATATATATATATATATATATATATATATATATATATATATAGGGATCTAATGGAAAGATCAGGCTCCAATGCCCCCAATACATGATGCACTATATCATTGACTAGATCATCATTAGACGCGAGCATGAAATAGGTGGCCAAATAATTAACCTGTGGTGGGGGTGATACCACTTGAATACAAGGACCATTTAGGGAAGATGGTAGATTGGGATTCAAATTAGAACCAACAAACGAAATTTGATCAATGGTTACGATTATTCCTTCATGCGGGAAACATATGACACAAAAGAGACAAGAGACAAGAGCTCCCATGACATAAACATAGTCATGGACAAGGAGTAAATTAAAATCCAAAGGACCTTGGACAACCATCACATCGATATAGACGCTTTTTCCTCCCATTCCTAGCCCTAGATCCTCTTTCCATGGATCTCTTCCTTGCAATGTGGAACTCCTCCCTCTTTTAATGGATCATCAACTACCTCTCCTTCCCTATAAATGAATTTCCCACCATCCACTAATGGTTGGTTTCCATCCTAGTGTTGAATTGTTCCCAAATGCTACCCATTTGCAGAGAAAAGGTGCTTGAAGGCTAAGGCCTGGACTTGGAATCTCACTTGAAGGAGGCTTCCAACATCGAGAGTTCATTAGTTGTAATGCTCCCTTTTTCATATATTAATAATGCAATATATGTTTTATTTCCATAAATGTGTCAATTATTGTCCATTTATTGTAATTCTCCTTGATCTATTACATAATTTGTATTAGAAAATGTTATGATTTGCATAGTTTTATTGCCTCCACTTTATCTTTCTTGCAAGCACTCATCTATACTATCGAAGAGGAGATCATGGGATTGGAAGCCAAAGAGTCAAGGTCGACATCAAGGGTATTAGCATCAGAGAGAAGTAGGAGATATATCCTCCTTTATATTTTCTAGTATGAATTAGGAAATATTGCATGTAGTTGTCTTATGTGGTTGCTAGATCCTCCCATAGGACTAGAGGGATCATTTCTCTCTATAGAAAGGATTGCCTGCACAACACCAATTTGAACTACGCAATTCCAATCATCAAGGTTGATTGTCTTTAAGGATTACGTAGTTTCTAGAGGCAAGCCCAGAACTTTTGTGTGACCAAGTTGGGAGATTAGCATGTGACATAGAAGAATCATCTAAGTTAGAAAACATAAGCAAAAATGAAAAGATAAGTCTTAGTTGAAGCACGAATACCTGGATCGGTGCTAGATGAGTTGTTGTGGTTAATAAGGAAGGATCCAAAATCAAAGCATAGGAAAAAATTTGGAGTGCAGTTGTAGCTGCTACAACATTACCCAAAGGCCAATTTTTACACGCATCAGATCTATGGCTTGAAGCCACGGTGCCCATGTTCATAGTCATCGGTATGGATTGTCGGCCTTGCACACTAGCCAATCCTTCCGCAGCATCTGTCACCTCTTATTTGTCTACACCAGTGCCAGGCCTTTCTTTGGATGCTCTCCTCTCTCCAATTTGTCTGCACCAGTGGAAGGCCTTTCTTTTGATGCTCTCCTCACTTCAGATATGGGTGAGGTTTGTGGCCTCCAATCGACCCTCTCGTACCAAATATTTTGACTTATCAATATTGAGCAAAACGATCCCTTTGCTCTATCGACATATCTGCTTCATAAAGACATTGTTATGTAATTAACCAAGATTGGATATGTGTGCGAGCAAAGCCTCCCTCTATCCTAGATTAGTCACTTACTCTCTAGTACAGAGAAGATGAGAAAGTCGTAGATTGATAGATCAATGGACGGACTACTGACAATACGTACCACTATATTATTGTGCTTGAGGACTCACATTTATATTTAGGAGTCACAGAAAAATAGAATGCTTGGAAAACCTTTTTTAATCCACTTGTCTGGTACCAAGCATCCACAGTTATGTGGGAATACAAAATAGCAGCTAACTCCTTTCGAAATTTTTACTTTCTATATTCATCGTTCTTCCCCCCTTTTGAAGGGTCATATTGAATTTGACAGGAGGAGTTTTAGGACCATCGTTCATCCCCTCTTTGAAGGGTTATAATGAGCCTGGCTAGGGGAACTATGGGATTTTATAGATTAAAGGTTCAATGACCTACCTTAAAATATCACTACTAGTAACAAAGATAACCAAATAAAGGTTTAAACAAGGAGGTTCCACATATGTGCATATCCAGGGTTCTACTATGTGAGTGGAGCAGTTATTTAACTAGGGTTTTTGACAATGTAGCTATCAAGCTAGATGGAGGCTATCAAAATCCATGGAGATAATCAAGAATTTAGATGGAGGAAATCAAAAGCCATGGGCATATCCCTTCCAGGGATCTTTAAGTTAAATGAGGGATATATGCGGTAAAATTGGGCATGTTGCAGTGAACCCACCAACCTTGTAGAACACACCCGATCTTGACCAGAGATTCCACGTTCACTCAGAGGGCAACGAAAAATGAGAAACTCATGGTACTGCTTAATGATTGCCGATATTCCATGCCATGAGGTACTAGATTGTGAATCCCATATGAAAACCTTCAATAAATAATTTGGCAAAGCTAATTTTTTCCATTCTTCAGCAACACATAAAATTTATTTTTCAATCAACTAAAAAAAATAAAACCAACTAGGGTGATACCGAATACCACCGAAGACGGATATGCTGGCTAGAGTGAGAATAAATCCCATTGAATTTCCTTGCATGAAACCCTCAGGATGACAGGATGTACATCTCTGATACCACTGTAAGATCCCAAAGAATGAAATAATCAACATATTTGGCACATTTAGGTGTTCTCATAAAAATACTTCAAAAAAACACTGAACACAAAGGGATTTAGAAAGATGCAGCTCTTATTTCATTTAATACTTAGAAAATGATACATGCCCATATACAAGCAAAATAATGGATCCCCTACCTCGGCATACACAACTACTCAATGCATAAGAAAACAAGACATGGGAGCACAAACGTGAACCTTGGATATATCCACGAGTTAGATTACACCTACAAGGTTTTCATCCTTGGGATAAACTAGAACTAGCCTCGCCAATTTCTCAACAAATAAAATATATAGATAACTCAAATCATCCCATTGTTTGGCCCCAATCCCCTTTTATAGGCTTGATGGACTCTCTAGAAGCCTTATTTTATTGTTTTCTTTTGAAAAATGAAAGAAAATACCATGGATTGATACCATGGGCGAATACCACAGTAAATACCATGGGAATATTCTGTCCACTTTGACCATCTCAAGAAAAGAGAATATGACACTCAAGAGCTGAAAACCCATCCATTTATAAACTAACCAAGCTCAATGAACAAGATTCATGGTAGCTTTTATGCTTGCATGCCTTCAAGCAACCCTATCCACCATCACAATTTGAATATTTTGTAAATAAATTCTTAGAAACCTGTGGGGGACTACCTCTATCTTTAAAAGTGTTTGGGGAACTTTTTTGTGGAAAAAATAAGCAATCTTATTGGGAAGGCCAATTGGACAAAATTCAACGAATACTCCCACTAAAATAAAGCAGGGACTTCAAATTAGTTCGATGTACTCGATGTTGAAGAACGGGATATATTCCTAGACTTTGTGTGCTTTTTCATAGGTGAGGACAAGGATATGGCCGTTAGAATATGGGACAGGTGCAACTGGAAATGATTTCATAATTTAGAAGACATGTGTCTTGTAGAAGTGAACAATAAGAGTGTGATACATATGCATGATCACCTTCATGATCTGGGAAGAGATATTGCCAAGGTTCCAAGATTGGTGCGTGGGACAGACAACATTGATGACTTGTTGCAGCCATCACCTGTAAGTGTTAAATCATTCAAACCTGCATAAATTATTGAATTCAAAATTTGTGCACAATGTTTAATTCTTCATCTTTTCTCAAGATTGAAAAAGTAGTAACCCAAGTGCGGGGAATTAGGACATTTTATAGATATTATGGGCATCGAAACAAGCTCTCAGAAATGATATGGCATTGAGGAACATTGCAAATTCCTAAAAGGGGAGATGATCTCTTAGAGCGCATTTTGACAAGGGTGCACTCGCCAAATCTCATATGGATTAGTTGGTACAACTTTTCCTGCTCTTCGCTTCCTTCCTGGATTCCAATGCAAAATTTGAGGGTTCTAGAAGTGCGGAGGAAGGAATGGACATCAGTGTGGGAAGGTGAATGTCAGGTGCATAGAAAATGATTGAGTTAAAGTTTGTATGGTTAATTGACATTTAATATAGCCCAACATGATTCTCAAAAAAATTGAAAGGGTTTTTGTTTAAGAATATTTCTTATAGTTAAAACATTGAACATTTTGTAGGCCCCATTGAAGTTGCGGGATTTAGGGATTAAAGGCGTCCTTTGGGATATTCCAAACTCTATAGGGCGACTCAAGTACCTCGAACAAATTTTTGTGAGTGGGTTAGAATGTTTCCCACACAAAATATTAACATTGCGAGAAGAACTTTGTCAACTTCAGCCATTGAAGACTTTGGTGTTAAACATATGTATAGAAATGAAGTCACTCCCAGATTCCTTTGGTGATATAAGAAGCCTCTAATGGATCGATCTGTCATGGTGCACGAATTTGGAGAGGCTGGCAGAAACCTTTGGGAATTTAATTAAACTTAAATATGTTAACTTTAGCTATTTCTCAAAGTTAACCATGTCAAGTGAAGCACTCGAAAATATGAGCACGGTCGAGCACATAAATCTGGAAGGTTGCATGGAGATTGAAGTATTTCCTTTGAAAGTAGCGCACCAAAGGTCGTTAGAGGAATTAAATTCTTCTTTTAGCACTCCATTTAAAAATTTTGATTTTACATCCATTTGATACATTTTCCATTTATGTTGCACGACAATCACCACAATTGTATGCACTGTCTCTATCCTCGTGACTAGCGCGAACGTCTCCGCATAATATCTTCCATGCTGCTGCTTGTATCCTTTGACAACTAGCCTTGCTTTGTTCCTTTCAATCTTACCGCTGACATTGCTCTTGGTATTATAGACCCACTTCACTCCAATGACATGTTTTCCTTGCGGCAAGTCCACTAACTCCCATGTGTCGTTCCTTTCTATTGCTTCTATTTCTTCCTCCATTGCCGCAACCCATTTTTCTTCTTTGACTGCATCTTCAAAATGGATTGGGTCATCTACATGACAAAATAATGCAAATAAGGAATTCAGACCAGTGCTGCTATCAACTTCATCTTGCTCATAAATTTCATTTAAATTTTTGAATTTTGGTCTTCTTATGCTTGCTGAAGATGGGCTTGATATGTCACTTGGTGTTGCGCTTTGCGGCATGCTTGGAGAAGCACTTGCTTGACTGCATGACGTTGTCCTATTATTTGTTGATGGCGTTCCTTGTTGCTTGCTTTGTTGCGCTTGAATAGGAGTAGAGGGAGTCACTGTTGAGGAATTGTTTGTTGCTGTCAATTCCTTTTTTTCCTCATGTGGTATACATGCTTTCACATTGACTGTCTTCTCTAAACTTCCATCCCATGCTTCTTCTTCTATGAACTACACATCTCTGTTGATTATGACCTTTTTGGGTAATGGATTGTAGAGTTTGTATACTTTGGATTCATCACTATATCCAACAAATATGCATTTCCCCCCTTGTTGTCCAAATTATTCCTCAACTCACCTGGGACATGTGCATACGCCATACATCCAAAGACTCTCATGTGAGTGCCACTATGCTTTCTTCCACTCCATGCCTCTTTGGGAACTACGTTCTTGACGCTTTTGGTTGGACATCTATTCAAGATATATACTGCACAAGCGACAACTTCAGCCCAATAATCATTTGGCAAATGCTTTGACTTCAACATGCTCCTTGCCATTTCCACAATGGTCCTATTCTTCCTTTCTGCCACACCATTTTGCTGAGGTGTATATCTTGTCGTAAATTGCTTGTGAATTCCATGTTTCCTACAAAAACGTAGGAAATCATTTGAGATGTATTCACCACCTCTGTTAGTCCTAAGGACTTTGAAGTAGTGTCCACTTTGCTTCTCAACAAGAGCCTTGTACTGGTGAAAGCGCTCAAACACTTCACTTTTCTATTTTAGGAGATAAACCTATGTCTTCCTTGTGTAGTCATCTATGAAGGTCAATAGATAATGGTTGCCACAAATTGACGGTGTCTGCGTTGGTCCACATAAATCTGAGTGGACAATCTCCAAAGGTGCCTTTTCCCTTACTGACTTTCCCGCTGGAAATGTCTCTTTATGTTGTTTTCCCAAGATACATCTTTCACATAGGCTGCTTTGTTTTTCTATGAGTGGCAAACCCTTCACCATGCCTTTCCTATACAACAAATTCAAACCTCCAAAGTTGAGATGACCAAATATCAAATGCCATAACCAATTTTCATCTTTAACTTCTGCTTGATAGTTCACTTGTGTGACAACTTCCTCTTTTCTTCCATCCTCTTGTGAGTTCATTAATAGTTGTGTTTGTGCACCTTCTTCTTTCAAATATGATCTTATCTTTCGGGGAAACATTCTATTGTTTGTCATCTACACCTTTGCAATCAACTGTCTTCTTGGAGGCCTGTCCAAAATTGTGCACACATCATTTTTGAAGAAGACATTGTAGCCCTTTTGCATAAGTTGTCCAATGCTTATGAGCTTATGCTTCAGACTGGGGACAAAGTAAACATCTGAGATGTACTTCTTCTCTCCCTTCTTTGTTAAGATATTAACTCTTCCTTTTCCCATGACAAATACTTTGCTATCAGTCCCTAATGTCACTTCAGATTTCACACTTTCATCTAGACTGAAAAACATTTCTATGTTCCCTGACATGTGGTTGCTACACCCTGAATCTAGATACCATATATCACTTTGTTTTTCTTGTGCTACATTACAAGCTAAAAACATGCTATCGTGGTTTTGATTTTCTTTTGTGAAATTTACATTTGGTTTGTTACTAATGTCATATAGCTTATTTGTACATTCATTTGCATAATGACCATACTTTTTACAGTATTGACATTGAACTTGAGATTTATCATACCTCTGACCTTGTGCTTGATTTTGGCTTGGGCCTTGACTTGGATTTTGATTGCTTCTCCTTCCACTTGCTTGAAAGACTGCTTCTTCCATCTCTGTGTGGGCTTCTTCCTCTTCCTCTTGCATATGATCTTCCTCTGCCTCGACCTTGACCAAATGAAACTTGTGTCTTGAAGGCATGCTCCAATGAAGAGCTTGTTGCTCTATTCAGTCTATGTTCATGAGAAATAAGTGATGCATGAAGCTTATCCACTGAGAACTGCGAGAGATCCTTTGTTTTTTCTATGGCCACAACAATGGCATCAAACCTTGCTCGCAAACTTCTCAAAACTTTCTCAACTATTCTTCTTTCTTCAAGTGTCTCACCATGAGACCTGATTTGAGTAACCAACCCAATTACATGTGAAAAAAATGAATCTACATTCTCAGACTCTTTCATACAAAGTTTTTAAAAATATCTTCTCAACATCTGCAGCTTTGCTATCTTGAATTTTTCCATGCCTTGGTAGTCTGTCTGGAGGGTGTACCATGCTTGCTTGAACTTCGTTGCTGCTGTAACCCTTGGGAAAATACTTTCATGAACTGCTTGAAAAATATAGAATGTGGCTTTTGAATCCTTCTTCCTATTTTCCCTCAATAGATCCCTTTCTGCTTGAGACAGGACATTGTATGCTACTACATCTACTAATTCTGGAAAACCATTCTCCACCAAATCCCAAATGTCTTGAGACGAAAATAGAGCCTTCATTGTAATAGCCCAATAATCATAATTTTTGCCATTAAACTGAGGTATCTGAGGATTAGTCAATATTGTGCTTGATGTTTCCATTTCTGAGTGTAAAAAAAAACTTTCTACCTTCTCGTAAATACGCTAAAAAACAATCTGTCCTCAAAACAATTTTAACTGCTAGTAAAAACACTTGTTTTTATTCTAACATTATTTAACCTACTCCGATACCATGTTAGAAAAATTTTATGAGGCAGAGGAGAGGAGTCTCACTCAGAAATTCAGTTCCATAAAAGTCAACTGGCTCATAAATAGGTTGCGGCGAGGATATCGCAACTACACATAGGGGCTTAATAAAATACAAAACTCATTCACGACAAAATAGAGTAAAACAAAAGAGGTTGCGGTAAATCTACTTGTGAAAGATTAATACCATAACACAACAAGCCACACTTTCTATTATATGTCAAAACATAAGGAAATTACATTCACGTGATAAATGGAGGCTGCAACTCCAAGTGAAAAACACAACAAACTTACTATGATTTACACATTACTGGGGTTGCGGAGTAAACTTCTATAAAACTCCGTAAAACTGGTTTTCACGCGCCCACCAATATTTCCTCCACAATTTTCTCCTCACTAGCTCACAGAATCTCACTCGCTAACTTTCCTAACATTCATATTTATCTCAACATACAAATTTTGACATTAATACTTGACAAAGGAAATAATTAATACGCAGCATGGACGATTTTACATAGTAAATGGTTTTTTGAACTTGTAGGTGTTATGGAGTGTGGGCAACAGTTGCAAAGTGAATTCTTTCCCATACTTGTTTACTAAACTTCATTAAATGCCTTAACTTCTGTGATGTGTTGCGGAATGGTCCGCGATTTACTTCTTCTCTGACTTCTGTCCTTTCACCTGGAAACAAAATCGCAACCATGGAGTGGTTGATTGGGCAAGCATGGTGTTTGTCAATGTGTTTAAGGTGGTGGTTGGGATTATTATTTCCAACATACGTCACCATATGATGTGAAGACCAAGTGGGAATCGAGGAATTGAATTACAGCCTGGATATGGATGGAAGGGTTTTCATACATATTGCCTTGAATTCAACGTGGATTAGAAATGGTATCAAGATGAAACATATGAAGGTTATGAGAGATAATAAGTGGGAGAGATAATCAATAGAAAAAAAAATATGATGGGTATAATAATTGCATTATGTATTTGGTAATGCATCCCTTTGTTAATGAAATTCTCAGGCATATTGTGAGTTGTGCCAATATTCGAAAAGTCCTACTATTGGAAGCATAAATAATCCAATTTAGCCAAGACCCTGTACCATTGGGAGTCGAGACAAGTGGGTCCTACGACTTGGATTTCTGGGTTGGTGATGCTTCAGGTGTTTTTCTCTTCTTTGAATTGTGGAATGACGAAATAATTATTGCATTGGGTTCTGAGGCAACATCAAGAGGAGTCCCAGAAGGTAGTCAAGCCACAAACAAAAGAAAGAGGGTCAAATTTTAGAAGCATTTTATTATCAAAATAATCCCATTTTTTTTTAAGGAGTTGTCTAGAGTGCCGAGTTCTGAGGATTATTATAGAACGCTGAGAACCTCCAACAATACCTTGTGATGAGTCTGTTGATCCATCTGAAGATTGAGATTGTTATTCCAAGGTGTTGATCTTGAAGATTTCATGATTGTAATTACTTTTCCTACAAGGACTAATCATTGGCTTTATTCACAAGATCTTTTTCCTCATTGAGACTGAATCCGATTGTGGGGAGGAATCTTTGGTGGAGGCAGATCATTCCCATAATTGTTAGGACAAGTTTCTTTAGCTTATTTTTTCTGAGGGTTGAGTTGCTTTGTTTTCTCTTTTGGATAAGGTGTCTTATTGAATCTCTTTCTAAACTTTCTCGATTAGAATAATAACAAACATTAAAAAAAAAAAATCCACCAGCTATCACAGGGATGATTTTGCAAAGTTTTAGAATAATTTCTTCCATTAGGCTATTATTTTTTGCAGTTTTTTCTACTATTAGTGAGAATTCAAGGCGAATATAGATCAATTTATTAAAAGGGGTAAATCGATTTTATTGAAAAAAGTTGGGGAGAGAGAAGGAAGGCTAAGCCATAATGTAATCATTTTACTTTTGGAAAAACCTCAGGAATCGACATGGTAATACGTCAATTGGTCCTTTGGGCTACAATACTTCTGAAGATGAAAAATGGCAACAACTTACAAATCATAAGAAAGAGAAGAACAACAGGCCTTTCTCTCAGAAGGTCCATGCTATCCTTCAATAGTGAAAGGATATTTGGGAAGAAGATGTGAAAAGCAAGCATCTCTTTGAACTTGGATCCAAAATGCAGTATACAAATTCCAAAGACGTACTCTTACGGTTGGACACATTAGATACATCTTTGTCCTTGATAAAGTAATCAGATTGGAAAAGATCAGGTTGGGCCTTGAAGCCATCAATGACTGCTTTGATACAACCCATGTTCTTGGAGCATTCTTGTGAAAAGGTTAGGCTCACAGTTGCCTCTTGTCTCAACAAGATCATAACTTTAATATCGTCATTACCACCTTACAACAATGATATCATGAGGTAGATATTGCAATTGATAGTAGAAACCCTTCAAGGGTTGAACAACATCATGCTTCCTAACTTTCAAAAGCAACACAAAATTCTAGAACTGATGGCAGAGTTTGATTTTGGCACATTCATGTTAAATCTGGAATGTGACGAGTTGATCTTTCTGTTGCTCCAAAACTTTTACACCAATATTACATTAGCTCATTCAGGCCATTTCAAGACATGCATGCGAAAGATTGTGTCCCTGTTCTTAAGAGGATATGTCGACATCGGCAAGATACTAAGATCAAAATTGTTGACCATTCGGAGGAAGGAACCAATGGTATCACCAATCGCCTATGATCTAGTCAAGAAGTTGGTTAGGAAAAACATAAAATTTCTTAGAAGGGTGTTGACTAGGAAGGAGTTGAGAAGGATTGATGGAGGAAGCAAGAACAAAACCTGCAGCAAGAATGAACTAAGAAGGATAGGATTATGCTTTATCTGCAAGGGAACTTGGGCACTTAACCATTCACGTCTAGGTGATAGGAAGGAGGAAACAAGGACAGAACATGAGGAGATTCCTCCAGATCATGGGGAGTATTCTATAGTTGGGTCTATTGATCTTCAGGATGGTGAGCAAACACATGATATTATTCAGGGAGACTTGCAGGATGACAAGCATTCAGAAGTGCATGTGGTAGAATCCTATACAACTAAGTCCATAGGCCTCCAGGGGAATGTCCATAAAGAATATCAGTAGTCAAGTATAGATAACAGTCCACCAGTACATCCATGTTTGACAAATAGAGAGGGTGAACAACATATTGTCCCCACACACAGAGAAGGTCAGGAAGAATACATTCAAGGGGACTCAAGTGAGGAGCCAATAGTAATAAACCGACATGATGAGGATGATCTTGAGGGGCAACATGACAAATATAGAGTGCAAGATGAACCATTCCCAGAGTGTTGGTTAAAGGTTCAAGCTGGAGCTATGATAATTGAGCATCGAGTGCAGATAGATACAAAGGCATTCAATAGGGCACAAAAATTTCTAGTAGAGGACCTTTGAGAAAAGATCATGCATTTCAAGACAAACCTTATGATGTTGAAGCATAGAGTCTAGACAGTCTAAGACATTGTCTTACAGGAGAATAGGAAAATAGAGGAGCTCATAAGGCTATGTGATGAATCAACAGTCAAGTTGTCTAGTGTTAAGGAACAACTCAAGTCCCTCACAAGGTAGCAAGAGGAGTACTGTGGGAAGTTCCAGAGAAGCCCTCTACAGGAGTATATTGATAAGGCTTGCAGCACTACCAACCCACCCTTATACATTGGAGAGAGCAGGGAAAATTTCTCCAAATGGATCATGTTAGGTGACCGGGTGGAGCGACATGAGTTGCACATCAGGCGACATCATCATAGTAGACTTATTCCATGTGCAGGCATTCCTGCATTAGATCCTTCCCATGGGATGGATTGGCGAGATATTATGAGTTGGAACTCTATCGATGGGATGATTCCTAGGAGGATACCCTTAGACAAGGGCATATTGCAGCTTGAGCCCTTAGGCATGGCCAGTGATGGAGGGCTGAGATGGTATCATAATCCACAGGTCCCAGGACTTAGGTGGCATTGGGATCTAGGATAATCCATTGGGAGAAAGATTGACCGGAGGATTGTTTGGGGTCCAGGTATCGAAAGATCCATTCGTGATCATTTAGCATGGAGGCATGGAATAACACACTGAGTTGTATGGGATCCTGGTATCAATATACAAATGATTTTGTTGTGTATAGAAGTGGATTGCTTGAGGGCATCAATCTTTAGGCTCGAGGATTTGTAATATTCCGTTTTTTGGATATGGTCAAAGTGGATGGAATATGCCCATGGTATTTGCCCATGGCATTGGCCCATGGTATTATCCTTCATCCGGAGTTATCTATCTATTTGTATTTGGTGAGAACTAGGTGATGCCAGTTCTAGTTTGATCCTAGGCATGAAAACCCCGTGGGTGAATTTGTCTGGTGGATCTATTGAGGGTCCATGATTGTGCTTTAGTTTCTTGTTTTCTTATTTGATGAGTAGCCCTGCATGCCATTGCATGGAACCCATATTTACATATGGGAATATACTATTTTCTTCTGTTAATAATATAAATAAAGGGCTGCAGTGCCAAATCCCCATTGTGTTTCTGTTTCTTGTTGAAAACACTTTGTTTAGAACATTGAAATGTGCTAGATCTGTCATAAATTTTAAGGTTTAGGATCTTACATTGTCATCTGCTGCCTTTAAAATCTCTATGGGAACGGACAGGTGCAGTTGCATGGACTCCGAGAGCGTAGCCTCCAATTGATGCCTGTGATCTCCAGCTTATTATGCCTTTCAACTCCATCAAAATATTATGTTTGATGTGCAGGTGCTGCTACAGATCTAGAAGAACCAAACAACCATAATATCCCATCATGTTCATTTTCTTTGGTGGAGTCAAGACAATGAGCGATATTTGTATTGTATATGTATGTGCGAGGATGCTATTATTTAATTGATAGTTGTTGACTCATGCCCTTCACAAAATTAAATTAACAAAATAATCAATATATATATATATATATATATATATATATATATATATATATATATATATATATATATTTTTTTTTTTTTTTTTTTTTTTTTTCTGTGGACTTCCTCTGTTTTATTCTTGTGGAACATTTTTCACAAAATTGAATTTAACGGAATAATCTATTTTCTTGTGTGCCTGGCACACGACTTTGACTTGAGAAGAGTCAAAGTAATATAAAGAGTGGAGAGGGTTTGAATGAAAATTGATGTGATAAAATAAGTGTTACGAACAACAGAACTCTAAATCATATTAAGAATGATAAAAATAGCAATGTTTGTATTAAAGAATTAAAACCCACTGGTCAGCTCTATGAAAGAGAGTCTGAACCAAGAGAGTCTAGCTCTGCAGAACACTCTACATTGTTCATGCACATTACACATTAAATAGAAAACATGGTTTTAGGTAAGTTAGAACAACATCCTAAGAAATAGAAACTAATTCCTATCCTGAGGTTATGTGAACCAACTCAACCTATTCTAGGATTTTCTCCATTATCTTCAACACTCCCCCTTAATGGAGAATGGATTCACAAATATGCCTAACATCTCCCTAAACATTTGAAACTTAACTTTTCCAAGAGGCTTAGTGAAACTGTCTGCAACATTGATATATTAGGTTTCAGTCGAAATTTGACGGTGGCAGACTGGTAAGAGCTAGGGTTTACAGAAATAATCAAGTGTTGGACGCCATGGAGGGGCGTAAGGGGGGGAGCACCACTGCCTCCTACAGTCAGTCAGTCTCCAGCCATGGTAAGAAACCGTTGGAGGCTGAAAAAGGTTTTTCAGGAGAAGGGAAACTGGACAACAGAGACTCACAAGGGTAGAATAATAGGAGGGAGGAAGCCAGAAGAGAAAAAAGGGAAGAGAAAAAGAATCAGGAAGAAAAAAACAAAAAACAAAACGGTCCATGTAAACCTAAGTCCACTATCATACCCAGAGTGGTGTTAAGTGATCCAGCACTGCAGGCGCACAGGGATCACATGGCGACTTACGCAATCATTTGTAAATTCATGGGGTTATGGCCAACGGAGAAGGCGCTACAGGCATGGATTAAAAATCACTGGAAACCTAAAGAGGACATAGACCTACACCTTAGATCAAAGGGTTTCTTCACTGTAGTTTTCACTAACATTGAGGATAAAGACAGGGTGTTTGAAGGAGGGCCCTACTTCTATGTAGCTACAGGCCTCTATATGCGGCCTTGGATGATGAATTTTGTCCCAGAGCGCGAGACTTTCACTTCGGTCCCGGTTTGGGTACGGCTCTACTCCTTACCACTAGATTACTGGCAACCAGAATCATTATCTACAATAGGAAACAAACTAGGGCGTTTTGTTAAAATATCTGAGGCAACTAGAAGGGGAAAGTACACTTCCTTTGCCCGTATATGTGTGGAGATGGATCTCTCTAGAGCTCTACCGGATGAAGTGATCCTGGAAGTTTTTGATGAAGAATGGGTACAAGCAGTGGATTATGAACATGTTCCTTTCAGATGCCGCAAATTCCATGAACATGGGCATCTATTCAGGGACTGCCCTCTCAACAATACAGAGAGAAGAAGTAAAGTTATAGTAGGGAAAGAAACTGATAGCTTTCACAAGGTGGGAAATAGAGGTAAAGGAGGGAAAAAGTTACAAAAAAAAAAACAACAACGACAAAAAGCAGACAAGCCAGAATAGGTACAAGGTACTAGAAGAAGAGGAGGAGTTAGAAAAGGCAAATCAGACCATGGAGGACAGCCCAGGGGAGAAGGAAAAGGAAGAAAATATGGACGAGATACATGATATTAACAAACAAAAGGAGACTATGATGAGCAACATGGAACTTGAAATGGACCAAGAAATGACCCCGAGTGAGGTGGAAACAGAGGATCATGAACTGCAGGATATTCTTGAAAGAGAACATCTAGATCTGGAAAAATTCCTGAAACAGGGAACCATGGAAGGTATGGATTCATTACCTCAAGAGGAGTTTAATAGAGTGCAATAGCTGTTTCTATGGAGAACTCAGGCAAAAAGGTTGGGAGGTAAAAGAAACCTTGAGAGACAGGGCAACGAAGGGGTGAAAACCTTGAAAACCACATCAGGACTCACTCCTAGAAACCCAGGAAGGAAAAGGGGTAGAAATAAAAAAAACGAATTACTGATAGAATGTGGAAAACTAATGATAGATCCAGGTAAGATGAAAGATATAACTAGCTACTCTTTTACAAATATTTATTAATGAAGCTCACATCTTGGAATATTAGAGGTCTAGGAAGTAAAAGGAAGCAAAGGAATCTTAACAATAGAATGAAACAAGAAACACCAGACATGATTTTCATCCAGGAAACTAAATGTCCAATTCAAAAACTAAGAGAAATACATAGAAAATGGCTTAATAGATATGAATTTCTAGAGGTCAAAGCAGACAAAACAGCAAGAGGTATTCTCACACTTTGGAACCC
Source organism: Pinus tabuliformis (assembly GCA_031772625.1). Taxonomy (NCBI): domain Eukaryota; kingdom Viridiplantae; phylum Streptophyta; class Pinopsida; order Pinales; family Pinaceae; genus Pinus; species Pinus tabuliformis. The sequence continues at coordinate 104,129,720 of CM062816.1, forward strand.
TCAAAGAATAGGAATAGTGGATGCTGAAGCATCTAGGAATTATTTATCAGTGGTTATTCAGCCTTTGGGAGACAGGGAAATTTATTTAATCACAAACGTTTATGGTCCATAGAAGCCTGATGACAAACTTAGACTACTTACTTCTCTAGAGGATCTAAGAGATAGACATTCAGGAATACCATGGATTCTGGGAGGGGACTTTAACATGATCAAATCCCTGTCAGAAAAAAAAGGGTGGGACCAAAACTCTAGGTAGAGACTCTATAGCATTTCAAAATTTTATAAACAACATGAAGCTAGTTGACACAGATACAAGTAATGGCCTCTTTACCTAGAACAACAAAAGAGGAGGAGAGTCTCAAGTAGCCTCAAAGCTAGACAGATTCATTATCTCAGAGGACCTTATGCTCATAGGCCTTGATATGACAGTGAGGATTCTCCCCTTTGGTGGCTCAGACCATTGGCCTATTCAACTTGAGGCATCCTGTATAGGAACCCCAAAAAATAGACCTTTTTGGTTAGAAAATATCTAGCTCACCCATCTAGACTTTGTTATCAACATTGAAAAATGGTGGAAAGAATATTTGCAGATCCAGGGGACGAGAATGTTTCTGTTACACAAAAGATTGAAACATATCAAAATCAGACTCAAATATTGGAATAAGAATGAGTTTGGTAATATTTTTGAAGCTAAAAATGTTGTTGAAATGAAAATGCAAGAAATTAATCAGACCCTAATCACCGATGGCTTTGATGGGGAAAGAAATGAACAAGCTAACAAACATCAACAGGAATGGGAGGACTTATGCAAACAAGAGGAAATATTTTGGAGATAAAAATCAAGAGTACAATGGCTAAAAGAAGGGGATAGAAACACAAGGTTTTTCCACAGATCTACAATGGAGCACAGGTCTCACAACATGATCTCAACAATCAAGGATTCCAGAGGCAACCATCTCAATACCCACAAAGAAATAGAAGTTGTGTTGGTCCAACATTTTCAAGGCATAGTATAGGAACCTCTCTTAGATAGATCACAATTTATCAGTGACTTCACAAAGCACATTCCTAAGCTAGTAACAAGAGAAGACAATTATAATCTTAATAGACCGGTGAATGAAGAGGAGGTCAGTGAAGTCATCAAAGATATGCAGAATGGAAAAGCGCCAGGCCCGGATGGTTTCAATGTAGATTTCTTTAAATCATGTTGGAGTATTGTCAAGCAAGATATACTGAATGTGGTGGAGGACTCCAGGAATAATAGAACAGTATTGAAGGTGCTCAACACTTCCTTCATCTCCTTGATTCCAAAACAGGACAATGCTATGACACCAGACAAATTCAGACCTATATCTTTATGCAATGTGGTGTATAAAATAATTTCCAAAATAATTGCCAACAGACTTAAACCCCTTCTTCCTACTCTGGTTTCTGTGGAGCAAATGGGATATGTGGAGGGCAGACAAATTCTCAATAATATCATTCAAGCTAATGAGGTGGTTCACTCAATGATAAGCAAAAGGCAGGCAGGAATGATTATGCAACTGGAGCGAGAAAAGGCTTATGATAAGTTAAATTGGGCCTACATCAGGAAGGTCCTTCTAGCTTATGGATTTGACCACAACTGGGTAAGATGGGTAATGGCCCTGGTGACTACCTCTAGTTTTTCAATTCTGGTAAATGGTTCTCCATCAAAGACCTTTAATCCTTCAAGAGGCCTCAGGCAGGGAGATCCTCTCTCCCCCTTTCTCTTTATTCTTATGATGGAAGGACTAGGCTGAGCTATCAAGTCTGCTAAAGAAGCAGGTAAGATCCAGGGTCTCAAACTATCCGGGAACGGACAAGATTTAACCCATCAACAATTTGTAGATGACACCATGCTACAGGGCATTCCCACGGTCAAGGAAGCACTAGCTTACAAACAAATCCTGAGAGACTTTGCTATGGCGACGGGTATAGAGGTAAGCCTCTCCAAATCAAAGATTTTCTTTTTCAACACTAACATTTCTATTCAAAGAAACATTTCCAAAATTCTGGGCTTTCAAACAGATATGCTACCATCCAAATATTTGGGAGTACCGCTCATAGACAAACCTCTGAACAAGACAATATGGGAGCTTGTGATTAATAAGCTACAGGACAAGACTCGAAAATGGACAAGCAAGTCTTTGAACTTGGCAAGCAGGTTGGTGCTTACAAAAGCTGTATTTCAATCAGTTCCCATCTTCATGTTTTCAACCCTTCCACCTCCAAAAGGAGTTATGCAACAATGCAGAATATCCAAAGAGATTTTCTTTGGGGAAAAGGGGAAGAAAAGAATAAATGGGCCTTGGTAGCCTGGGAAGAGATATGTAAACCTAAAACATGCGGAGGTTTAGGACTGGATGATCCTGAAGTGCTACACAAGGTTTTGGGGGCAAAATTATGGTGGAGATGGATAAAAGATTCAAATGCTCCTTGGGCACAAATTTGGAACCAGAAATATGCAAATAATTGGCAAGACAAGGACCATATAAGAATGTCTGGAATCATAAAAGGCTCCCACATCTCGAATAAAGCTTGGGAGAATAGAAGCATAGTTCAAAAAAATAGCTTCTAGGAAATTAGAGCTAGAGACCTTGCATGGTTTTGGGAGGATAAATGGCAACAGGAACCTAAGCTGTTAAGAGAAGATTTTGCAGATCTCAAGCATGATATTGACACCAAAGGGTTACTCCGAGTAAATGAATTTTGGGATCAGACAAATAGCGAAGGGAAATGGAGAACTTGGAGGGCAATGGATTACATGGATAATGGCCTCTTGAAAGCACATGCTGATGCTCTAACAGCCATCCTGGATCAAATAAAGATCATGATATCAGCTTATTCTGACCAACTAAGATGGGGCAATAACAATGAAGGCACCTTTAACCTTAAAGAGGCAAAACGCATAGCCCTTGGGCTTGATTCTACAAAATCGGATGGGGTTTGGAAGAATATTTGGAAGAACCAAGGATGGATGAAAACCAAACTGTTCATGTGGCTAGTGCATCATAAGAAAATTCTGACTTGGGAGAACATCCGAAAAAGGGGTGTTTTTGGCCCATCCAGATGCCAGCAATGTGAATCACAAGAGGAAACTATGGAGCACCTTCTCAACCTCTGCATATTCACTTCCACGTTGTGGGATGGGATTGCCTCAATATTCAAACAAACATATAGGGACAGAGGAAGCATTACCAATACCCTAAGGAATTGGAGGAGAAACTTCTTTGATTATGAAATGGTAAACAAAGCTTGGGCTTTAGCTCCCAGCTTCCTAATTTGGGACATCTGGAAAGAACACAACAATAGAATTTTCAAAAATAAAAAGAGTTCCTCCCAGAGTATCATGGAACAAATTTTAAAACAACTCAAGGAGACGGTTGGGACTTTAATGCAAACACCCCCTAAGAACCTCCCTTCAAATGCTGATGTGCAGATACTACTTCAGTTGGGTATGCAGGGGCTTATTCCTCAGGGCAATAACAGATTGGTAGGGCAACCAGTCACTGATAAAGATTTCTGGCATCCACCCCCTCAGGGATATATGAAATGTAACATAGATGGGGCCTCAAAAGGAAATCCGGGCATGGCTGGTTATGGGGGAGTGATAAGGGATGAAAAGGGTTGTATACAATACATTTTTCATTGTAATTTGGGAAGAGCCACAAACAATATGGCGGAGCTAATGGCCCTAGAGCAATGTTTAGAAATCCTGAAGAACGACAATCTTCAGAACATAATAATTGAAGCAGACTCTGAGTTGATTATCAATTCGGTCAAGAGAATCTATTGTGGTTCAGCTCTGGAAAAAGTCTCGAGACATTGGAGGCTTCTTCAGGTCTATCAAAGAATCCATCTCCACCTTCAGAACATGAGAACCTTAAGGTTCACGCATGTGCACAGGACTACCAATAAATTGGTAGATATACTAGCCAATAAAGGCGCTCTCTGTGATAAGAGCAACAATAAGTATAGATGGCAAGAGGTTCCCCAGGGTAGATTGAGGGATGATTATCTTAACCAAGCGAATGTGGACCGAGAAATCCATCAGAACAGGGGATTCTAGCATATCGCAGCAGTTGGGTTTTAGTAGATTCACAATCAACATGAAGTGGTTTTCCTGGGGTAATTTTGAAAATGACATTCAGCCCGTTGTCAGCAATATCAACCTAAAATAGCTCAGACCCAGGGTTCTAGGGTGGGTGATGATTTACAGCAAGAGGAATTATTTAGTCTATCTTTCACCACAGATCAACTCAACTTTGCTCTGTAGGGAAATGGGGTGGGGAGTTTCCAGTCAGAAGGAACAGTGGAATTCCTACCATAGATATGGATATGTCGACAATGGACGCAACGAATCAGCAATTTTTTAATTCATATCACGACTATGATGGTTTTCAAGTTTTCGGAAAGCCTCATTACCTCAAGTGGTTTTCTTGAAATGAGCCCGATGCCACTCATTGATCGACACCTGTCGCAGGAAGGAAAGAGAATACCGCCTTTATCAGGCAGGTGTCCCTCCTGCTTCTCTTCCATTCGATATCCCTCTCAACCGTTGGATCAAACGGTTGGGGATCAATGGCCAAGATTCAAGGTGCATGTTGGTGGGTCTGGGTCAGATTCAAGGCTTCCTCAGCGGACCCGAAATATTCTAGGTATAAGATCTATTTCTTCTTTATTTCCACCACTAATTATTCTTTACCGCTCTCAAGGTGGTTTTTGGTTCATCGGGTGCCCTCAACTCTGGAAGTGGTTTCCTAGAAATGAGCCTGATGCCACTCATCACGTGACATGTGGCTCTAGCAGGAGAGAGAATACCACCCTCATCGGGTGGGTATTCTCATGGCTTCTTTTCCACCTGATATGTATATCAACCATTGGATCTTGCAGTGGCGGATCAACGGCCCAGGATCACTATGCATGTTGGGGGGTCCAGGTCTGATACTTTGTTTCCTTAGCAGGCTCGTTTTTTGTTTTTTGTGGGCCATATCTCATTTTTAAATACACTGCTATGCGGGAAGGGGACACATACTTTTGTATCATTTAGTTTCTTGCTCGTTGGATCTTGGAGGACGGGTCGAGTGATTTCATAGTCTCTTGGCTCAGGTCGCGAGCCGTTGGCTTTTTTCCCAAGGTGCCTAGAGATAGCCATATCTCTGGCCATTTTCCACCCTGGGTTTTTTGTATTTTATGTAATTTATTTTATACAGAGATATGAAAAGAAGGTTTGACTCTTGCTTAAGCAAAAAAAGAAAATGTCTGCAACATTACCACATGTATTACAATATTCCAAATGGATTTCTTTGGATTTCACTTTCTCCCTAACAAAGTGGAATTGTGTATCAATATGTTTAGTGTTTTTGTGAAACACCGAATTATTGGCAAGTTTGATTGAACTCTGATTGTCGCATCTCATTGTTGTTGCATCTAACTGTTCTTCCTCAACATCCTGGAGAAGTCTTCGAAACCAAACTGCCTCACACGTTGCTGCACACATGGCTTGATACTCTGCTTCCGCTGAGGACAAGGAGACTGTGTTCTGCTTCTTGCTGCTCCATGTGATCACCCTGGATCCAATGCTGAATGCATAACCTGTTATAGATCTGTGATCATCTACATTTCCAGCCCAATCTGAATCTACAAATCCTGCCAATCTAACATCAGAGGAGTCAGTGTAAATAATATTGTAATCTACAGTACCTTGTAGATACCTCAAAACATTTTTCACTACATTCCAATGGCTTTCAAGTGGCTTAGACATAAATTGACTTAGCACACTGACTGCATAAGCCAAATCAGGTCTGGTGGTGGTTAGGTATATCAGACTCCCAACCAGTTGTCTGTAAAGTGTTGCATCCACTGCTTTTGAGCCATCCTCACACTGCAATTTGATGTTCTGCTGCAATGGTACCGCTGCAGGCTTACACTGATCCATCCAAAAGTTTTCTAACAGGCCTTTGACATACTTTGCTTGGGACATAAATGTTTGACCTGAATCTCTCTGGATCTCAAGACCTAAACAGTATCTGAGTTCACCGAGGTGTTTCATTTCAAACACCTGTGACATCTGTTGCTTGATTTCATTGGTTAGATATGTAGCATCACCTGTAATGATCAAATCATCTACATACAACAAAATCAACATTGCGCGCCCTTGTTCATATTTCATGGTGTAAAGATTAGGGTCATTTTTACTTCTATTATAGCCAGCTTGCAGAAAAAATGAATCAATATTTTCATACCAAGACCTGGGAGCTTGTTTTAGTCCATAAAGTGCTTTCTTCAATGTACAGATTAAATGTTCTTTTCCTTTATGGACAAACCCTTCTGGTTGCTCTAGATAAACATCTTCTTTTAGTTCTCCATTCAAAAATGCAGACTTTACATCCAGTTGGTGCATCATCTAATGTTTCTTAGTAGCTAAAGCAATTAACATTCTGATAGTATTCAATTTAGCTACAGGGGGGAAGGTTTCTTCATAGTCTATCCCTTCTTTTTGTGAGTACCCCTTTTCTACCAACCTAGCTTTTAGTTTTTCTATGGTTCCATCTGCATTAATCTTCGGTTTATATAACCATTTACAACCTATGGTTTGTTTTCCTCTAGGAAGTTCAACCAATTCCCAAGTGTTATTTCTGATTATTGAATCATATTCCTGTTCCATGGCTATTTTCCATTCACTACATTCATTTGCTTCTTTATAACTAGAAGGTTCAACCACATTCATCATACTAGTTATAAAATCATTTTCCCTATATCTTGCAGGCAATTGAGCTTTCCTACCTGATCTCCTGAGTGGTGGGGTGGCTTCAAACCTTATTTGATCATCATTTTCTTTTTCTTCCTGCTGTTATTGTTGTTGTTGTTGTTGTTGTTATTGTTGTTCATGCTCTGTCTTTGTCTGCTGTTGACCCTGATTGTTCTCTACTTCTTCTTCCACCAAGTACGGAATGTCCCATTCCTCATTGTGCTCATCAGATTTTTCATGATCCTGCTCATGGAATTTGGCATCTCTATTAACAAAATTCTTGTGACTAGAGGGATTAAATAATCTGCAAGCTTTATATTGTGAACAATACCCTATAAAGGTACATCTGATGGCTTTTGAATCTAATTTTCTTCTATCTTCCTTTGGAATGTGGGCAAATGCTTTAGATCCAAATATTATTAAGTGTTTTACTGCAGACCTAAATCCATATAATGCTTCATAAGGAGTTTTAGACTCAAGACTCTTTGTAGGACTCCTATTTTTCAAATAAACTGCAGTATTCACTGCTTCAGCCCAAAAACCATTCGAAAGATTCTTACCTTTCAACATACTTCTAGCACATTCCACCAATGTTCTGTTCTTTCTTTTTGTTACTCCATTCTACTGTGGAGTATGGGGTACTGTGAACTGCTGCAAAATTCCATGATCTTTACAATACCTGATAAGCTCATCCTTCCTGTATTCTCCCCCTTGATCAGAACGAAGAATTTTTATCTGTTTCCTTGTTTGTCTTTCAATCATATTTTTAAACTGCTTAAAGTATTCGAATGTATGGCTCTTCTTACTTAAGAAATACACCCAAGAAAATTTTGTACAATGATCAATAAACAGTAGAAAATATAGTGCACCTCCTAATGATTTTGTCTGCATGGGTTCACAAAGGTCTGTGTGCACTAATTCAAGTAAATCCCTCTGTTTCTTTTCTACTCGAACAAAGAATTCTTCTCTATGCATTTTTCCTAATGTACAAGCATCACAATCATTATGTACTTGCTTTAGCATAGGAAGATCTCTTACCATTTCCTTCTTTTGTAGTAATAGCAAATCATTGTAGTTGATGTGGCAAAATCTCTGATGCCATAGCTCTTCTGTAGTCAGGCTCGCTGCTATCAATGCTCGAACTGGTGCGGGTCTTACATCGAACTTGTACAGACCTCTTGTTCGGATTCCTATAGCAATTGTCTTTATGCCATCTAGCAGATCTTTAATATAATAGTTAGATTTAAAGAATTCAACTTTCAGATCTTGATCTGTAATCATGGATACAAAAATCAAGTTCTTTGTTACACCATGCACATACATAACATTATGAATTTGTTTGACATTACCATTAGGTAGAACGACAAAAACTTTCCCACACCCTTCGATTTGATGACTTCTATCATCACCTAGGTAAATCTAAGATCCTTCGTTGATTTCTTTAAAATCTTCGAACCAATGCTTATTCCCTGTCATGTGTGTTGACGCTCTTGAATCTACATACCAAATGTCTGCATCAACATTCTCATCACGATCTGCCATGAATAATCTGAAATTCTGCACATGATTGTCATTCGCGAGATGACCTGCATGTCTTTTCTGCTTCTACTGTTCTTCATGATATTTCTTCTTCTTGCACTCCCTGGCAATATGACCCATTTTTCCGCAATAAAAACATTTAGTCTCAGAGTAGTTTCTATTCAGATGCATACCTTGGGTCTAATTTGGTCTTTTGTGTGAGTTTTCTCTGTTTTGCTGTTGTGGACTTCCTTTCCCTTTGAAGAAGTTTTTCTTCGCCATCAATGCAAGATCGACACTTTGGGGCTTCAGAGTCAATCTTATTTCTTCCTCTTGCATCACTATTCCTGTTAGCTCTTCAAATTTTGGGATCTTCTCTCTGGCATTTATCCCAGTGATGAACATTTGGTAATCATCAATGACACCATTCATTGTAATGGTTACAAGATCTGTATCGTCAAATGTATGACCAATGCCTGCCAATTTGTTCTTCAGATCTTTGATCCTTGCTATGAATGAAACAATTGTTTCATTCTCCTTCATCTTCATGGATATGATCTTACTCTTGAGGAACAAAAGACGATTTGAATTCCTGATCTCATACAAATCCTTCAGAATTCCCCAGATCTCGTTAGTTGTCTTACATTCTCTAATGTGTGGTATGATGCAGTCTTTCACTGACATCTTCAACAGCGTCCTTGCTTTACCTTCTCGTTTCTCCCAATCTGGGATCGATGTTGATCCAGCCGCGGGCTTCGACTCATCCCCATTCGCAATCATCCAAGCACTCTGCACATCTAGCAGAGTCTGCATCTTGAATTTCTAATTTTCATAATTGGAACCATCAAACTTGTTATGCTCATTCAAGCATGCTTCAAACATATTGTTATTCATCTTGGCGATTTAGAAGAAAAAAAAATCGACAGGTAAAAGAAGATGTTAGATTTACCCTAGATCTGTGACAGAGACAGATCACTGATCTTCAATGTTGTTTGATCTCGCAGCACACCCGCTAATCATCGTGGCTTCCTTCACAGCCTCCAGACAACCTTCTGTTGTCAGCTACAGCCTTGTTCTTGTCTTCCCCATGCAACTTTTATGATTTACACGATCGTCGCAGTTATACTCCTCAAAATAGCGATGATTCCTATTCAGTGACACCCACCAGCCAACGTACAGGTTCCTCAGCTTTGACGCTCTGATACCATGATAAAAAATGGTAATGTTTGTATTAAAGAATTAAAACCCACTGGTCAGCGCTACGAAAGAGAGTTTGAACCAGAAGAGTCTGGCTCTGCAGAACGCTCTACATTGTTCACGCACATAACACATTAAATAGAAAACATGGTTTTAGGGAAGTTAGAACAACATCCTAAGAAATAGAAACTAATTCCTATCCTGAGGTTACATGAACCAACTCAACCTATTCTAGGATATTCTCCATTATCTTCAACAAAGAAAGTGGCAGTAATGCAAAACAAAATAATGTTCTCTTTCATTCCATAAAATGCTCATCATTTCTCCCCAATATTTCTTATGCATAACATGTACAAAGCAACAATGAAAGCTCTTAATCAAGGTTGGGCATTGAACAAAAGTCAAACATTTTCCCTCTAAGTTAAAATGTATACCTAAGACCGTAGTTCCTTAATATATCATTTGATCATGGTGTCATTAATTTGTACCATCCCACCGTAACCAGTTCTAGCTTAATCAAGGGAGGAAAACCCTGTAGTGAATTTTTCCCATGGTATTTGCCTTTTTTCGAAGGAAAATAATAAAATAGGGTTTTTAGAGAGTCCATCAAGCCTATAAAAGGGATAGAAGTTAAGCATTTGGATCATCCGGAATTTGTCTATCTTATTATGTTTTTGTTGAAAACTTGGAATAACCAGTTCTAGCTTAATCCAGGGACTAAAACCCTGTGGTGAATTTGACTGGTGGTTCCATCTAAAGTCCACTATTACGCTTCAGTACCTTTAATTTCTCTGTTGTTGGAGCAGTCATACATGCCACGTGAACAGGCTTTAGTAAATCTTGTATGAGCATGTAATTTTGTTTTCAGTTATTGAAATAAATAAGAGACTGCATTCTCAAATCTGTTGTGTTGTGTTGTATGTTTCTACTGCAAAAATTTTATTAGAACACCGAAAATGTACTAGATCTATTAAAAACTTTAATATTTTTTTAATGTTTGGGATATTTAATATTTTTTTTAATGTTGGGGATATTACACTACGTGCTGAGGATTCTATTAATGCCCAGTAGGCCTCAGTGGATTCTGATAAGATGAGGGACGGCGGTCAATGGCTCCCAAATTATACATAGAGGCTAAACAATTAAATCAAATGGACTGCAGCGAACGAATCAAAACTAGTTGAAGTTCATAACTATTAAAAAATCAATTAAATAAAATGGACTGCAGCGAACGAATCAAAACTAGTTGAAGTTCATAACTATTAAAAAATCCAGCACTGAATATTGATGGCTTGATCCAGACACGCCACTGGCCAGTGGCCATTTCACAGCAAATGTGCATGTCTCAAAATATTTATGTGACTGCCTTTATGGATGGTTGGTCAAGCTTTAATAAAATTACAACTTACAACACGCAAGGCTTCAAAATTGACATTGGGAATTCAGCCAAGCCTTATATATAATTTTAATTTTTTTTTAAGTATATGATGCTTTTAAAAATTATTGGCAAGTTAAGTATGCCTCTTTTTTTTTTTTTGGTATATGACGATTTTAAAAATTATTGGCAAGTCAAGTATGACTTTTTTTTTTTTTTTTTTTTGGTATATGACGATTTTAAAAATTATTGGCTATGACTTTTTTTTTTTTAATTATTGGCAAGTTAGGGATGACGTGCAGTAGATCTTATAATAAATTGTATTTAACGTAAAAAATAAACCAAAACGTGTATACTGGGTCAAATTTAACCCCTTGTCCACCATCTTTGCCACGTTGCAGTGAAAGCGAAATATAAGCATCATGTTTACCTGTCCAATCATCTATGAATTTGATGGTTCCCAATATACTATAAATTTTATATTTGAACATATTTTTAACTCTCATGATGCCCACGAAAGCACTGTTGGCCAGAAACTCCCCGCATTTCATGTGCTTTGTATAGCTGCTTGCTTGGAAACAGGGAAAGATCCATTCCGTTGATGCGGTTTCCAGCTAATCTTGTAGGTTGAACAGTGTATGTAGTGCAAATTGAGAGTTTGGATGCCAATACAACTGTGATTTTTTGGACTTTCTAAAATCCAGTAGAAAAATTTAAGCTGAAATTTTGATTTATGTTATTTAGATTAGTTTTTTTGACTGTATATATGGGTTCAACATCTTGAAAACCCCTAAGACACTTAGATTACAAAGGATTAACCATCAAGCTTGTGATTTCAATAAATTCCTACCAAATTTTAGAGAAATTAAACCAGAAAAACTTCTAAAAAATCACACTAAAAACAACTCCATTACTGTAAATTAATAATCTGGAAGACACCGCTCTGCTGTGAGTTCCCGAGTTCGTGTTGACCTTAGACAAGACGCAGAAAGGTTATCTTGATGGAGCACTACATCTAACAGAAAAGAGTTGAAAAACCAAATGTTGTGTGCATTAATTTAGGGTGAAAGTGCTTAATATCTCTTTGTTTCTATATGGCGCACATTTTCGCTGCTATTCTTTGATCTCCTCTAGCTTTTTCTTTATAGTACCATTATATCCATCATCTTACTTCTTATCTTATTTCCATTTTAATTGCCAATGGCTGAATCATATTTCACCCCCGCCAAAGGACCTGATGTCAAGAAAACCATCATCTTACTTCTTATCTTATTTCCATTTTAATTGCCAATGGCTGAATCATATTTCACCCCCGCCAAAGGACCTGATGTCAAGAAAACCTTTGCCAGCCATTAAGCGGAAAGGCAGAGGGGAGTGACTTTCGTGAAGCTCCTTTTGCACAGCTTTATGACTTTTCGCGACGTTGATTTCGCGCAATTCTATGACTCTTAGCGATGTTGATTTCACGCAGATTGAAGATACAGTGAAACATAGTAAGCTTTGAGCATCAATAAAACTTAGGATTAACTTCTAATTTATGAAAAATACATTCATATGAGACTGCGGGTCATTCACCAAGTAAAAATGAGATTTTCAGAGATTTTCACTTCACACCGAATAACATATAACTGTTGTTTTCACGTGCCCACCAAAATTTGCTCCACCATTTTCTCCATAGAGACTCTCGCTCTCTTTCACTCTTACTCTCTTACTTTCTTACATGCAAAATGACTTTTACATACATATTTATCTCAACATACAATTTTTACATTAATGCATGATAAAGCAAATAATTAATATGTTGTTGTTGTTGAGTGTGATCAGATTATAGTCTCGGAATGAATGCTTGCCCATATCTATTTACCAAAATACATTAAATGCCTTAAATTCTTTGTTGCGTTTCATAATGGTTTGCGCGGTACTTTTGTTCTGGCTTCACTCCTTCCATCTTCAAACAGAGAATGGGCTGCTTCTTGGAGGCCCATGAAATGGCTCTGGAACCCAAATGAAAAACATATCCTGATGTGCTCTTTCTGTCATCAACACTTCCAACCCAATCACTGTAAGTGTAACCAACCAGCGTGAAATCACTTGTTGCTGTGTACAAAACACCATATTGTTTTGTCCCATTAACATACCTTAAAATCCTTTTCACTGCTTGCCAACGTGTCTCCTTGGTTGTCTCCATAAACATCGACACCAAACTTACTGCATACATTATATCCGGCCTAGTGGTGGTCAAATACATCAAGCTGCCTATCATGATTTTGTATAATGTCGGATTGACATTGCTGCTACAATCTTCTTTGCTCAACTTCAACCCCATGACAGTTGGAGTTGGTGCGGACTTGTTGTTCTGCATTTTAAACCTCTCCAAAATGTCTGCCACATACTTTGCTTGAGAGATAAAAATGCCATTTTCTATTTGCTTCACTTCTATGCCCAAAAAATATCTTAACAATCCCAAGTCAGTCATTTCAAATTCACTCTTCATGACTTGTTTGAAATCAATGATGAGGAAATCATCACTCCCTATAAAAATCAACTCATCTACATATAAGATGACAATGAGAATCTTATCTTCACTCTCTTTGATGTAGAGAGTGGGTTCACCGTCACATTTGTCGAAACCATTGTCCAACAAGTAGGCATCTATCTTGTTGTACCATGCGCGCGGTGCTTGCTTCAACCCATAAAGAGCTTTCCTTAACCGGTACACTTTGTCTTCTTAGCCTTCTACCTCATAACCAGGTGGTTGCACAACATACACTTCTTCTTTCAGCACTCCATTCAAGAATGTTGATTTTGCGTCCATTTGATACACTTTCCATTTATGTTGCGTTGGAATCGCCACAACTACGTGCATTGTCTCCATCCTCGTGACTGGCGCAAACGTCTCCGCGTAATCTCTTCCATGTTGCTGTTTGTATCCTTTGACAACTAGCCTTGCTTTGTGTCTTTCAATCTTTCCCTCAATGTTGTTTTTGATCTTATAGACCCACTTCACACCAATGACATGTTTTCCTTTTGGAAGGCTCACTAACTCCCATGTGTCATTCCTTTCTATTGCTTCTATTTCTTCCTCTATTGCCGCAACCCATTTTTCTCCTTTGACTGCATCTTCAAAATGGATTGGGTAATCTACATGACAAAATAATGCAAATAAGGAATTCAGACCAACGCTGCTATCAACTTCTTCTTGCTCATAAATTTCATTTAAATTTCTGAATTTTGGTCTTCTTGTGCTTGCGCAAGATGGGCTTGACATGTCACTTGGTGTTGCACTTTGCAGTGTGCTTGGAGAAGCACTTAATTGGCTGCACGAAGCTATCCTATTATTTGTTGATGGTGTTGCTTGCTTCCTGCTTTGTTGCACTTGAATATTGTATGCATTGGGTTCATCACTGTATCCAACAAATATACATTTCTCCACCTTGCTGTCCAATTTCTTCCTCAACTCATTTGGGACATGTGCATATGCCACACATCCAAAAACTCTCATGTGAGTGACACTATGCTTTCTTCCACTCCATGCCTCTTTAGGAACTATGTTCTGGACGCTCTTGGTTGGACATATGTTCAAGATATATGCTACACAAGCGACAACTTCAGCACAATAATCATTTGGAAAATGCTTTATCTTCACCATACTCGCCATTTCCATAATGGTCCTATTCTTCCTTTTTGCCACACCATTTTGCTGAGGTGTATACCTTGTTGTAAATTTCTTGTGAATTCCATGCTCCCTACAAAAACGAAGGAAATCATTTGAGATGTATTCTCCAGCTCTGTCAGTCCTGAGGACTTTAATGTAGTGTCCACTTTGGTTCTCAACAAGAGCTTTGTATTGGCGAAAGTGCTCAAACACTTCACTTTTCTATTTTACGAGGAAACCTTGCTTTCGTCAATGTCCTTTGCACTTTGGTCTTTCCCTTGTGTAGAGGGACGTATTCGGGCAACTCAGTGATAGGGTCAGAACCCTCGACTTCAACTTCCTCCACTTCCTCGCTCAACTCCTCATCATCCATCGGGATGTCCTCAATTTCTTCCCCCTCCTACTCTAAGTTAATCGCTTTGCCCTTTTCTTGCACAGTGGGCTTGTCCTTCGGTGGGTTTCTTTTAGGCGACGCGTGCACTGGTATCACCGCCTGCGTTCCATTTTTATCCTTTGCACTCTCCTTGGTTGGGGTCGGCTTCAGTCTAGGCATCTATGGTGATTTGGGGACTTCAGCGAGTGCCTCTGCAACTCCTAGAGCAACTCCCTCTACCTCCCTAACAACCTCTGGCACAGCCCCCTCGGCTGTCATTGCTTCGGCGTACATAGCTTCGGATCTTGGGATAAAATCACGGATGAAATCGCAATTGGATTCTGGGAATCAATCAAACACTGGGCAGTCGAGCAATGCTTCGAGGAATGCGCAGATCATGCATGTCTGAGAGCTCACCAACACAATGTTCAGAATGCCAAGTGTTTTTCGTTGGGCCTCCACCTATAATTTATAGGCCATTTTGAATTCAAATCCGACCGTTCCCCCCACATTCGGTTTATTAATGTCGGATTGGTGGTAGATTTCCAATGATCTTACCCATAAAGTTTGTCTTAAATGCCGGCCGCCCACTCCATTTGGCCGTATTCCTACTGTCAAATCATGAATAATGACTTTAACTGTCACTTTACCGTTGACCTGCACAATTTATCCTTGCATAGCGCAGCTCTCTTCGCGTTGTCACGTATCCTGTGACATTTCCTTATTCTGCACAATCCTCTAATCGTGTAGGTCCCCAACCCGGGCAGTGTAGTTTATAGTCTTGCACCTCCTTTCAGCGGCCTGGAGCACTAAGACTATGCTACCTTCATATAGTCACCTGGTCGGATCATCGGTGTATGGCTTCAATGGGTTGCATTCACCTTTCCTGGGAAGGGATCTCGGTTCAACATAACCAACTGAACTGCTCCATCGTCGATAATCTCCTTAATGACATAGGGCCCTAGCTAGTGCATTCTGAATTTCTATGGAAATTTATCAAACTCGCTGTCATATAACAAAACCAGATCATTTACCTTAAAGGTGCATAGCTAGAAATCTTTCTTCTTCAAGCTCAGCAAGCTGCGGGAGCCTCACTTCCAGGGCTCCGCGGTCCATCATATCCATGAGTGCTGCTCTGTGTAGACTAGGCACAATGTATTCTATGGGCATCACTG
The DNA here is from genome assembly GCA_031772625.1 of Pinus tabuliformis. NCBI lineage: Eukaryota > Viridiplantae > Streptophyta > Pinopsida > Pinales > Pinaceae > Pinus > Pinus tabuliformis. Next base: position 104,145,785 of record CM062816.1, read on the forward strand.
CTTCAACACCGTAGACAAGCCTAAAGGGTGTTTGTCCAGTCAAATTTTTGCATGTCATTCGATAGGCCCATAGTACTGCGGTATGTGCAGGTCCCAATCACTTTGCTTAGCATTGCAAACCTTGATCAGCGTGTTCTCCAGCACCTTATTAAATGCTTCCACTGTCCCGTTAGCCTATGGGTGATAAGGCGTGTTTTTCTGGTGATATGCTTGAAATTCCTCCGTCAGCACGCTGATAGTTTCGTTCAGAAAGTGCGTAAGGCGACGATGGCAAAGTCTTGTTTTAGGGCCAACTGCACATTATTGATCTACAGTTCACTAATTATTTGCACATCGCGCTGTTCGTGGGCCCTCAGCTATACAATCACTCCATCCTGTAGTAGGTGGAGCGCCTTGCTAAGGAGCACTGCCAAGTTCAACCCCACTCCCTTGAGGGCCTTGACAGGGGGCCTATCGGCTTAATTTTCTGTGGTCAGTGCTCCATCTGGCAGCACTAGCGCTTGGGAGTCCTTTGCATGCAGCAGCTCGGCAGCTTCTGAAGTACCGATAACGAGGCTGGTGGACACTATGCCAGCCTATGATGTGCGGATCTGTAGCTCATGTAGACCGGTTTGGATGGCCCCCAATAGTTGTTGTTGTTGCAGCTCGAACTGCTGCAGGACCTCTGCGGTGACATCCCACACCATGTCTCCAATGTCATTCAAAGCTCCCTTTGTGAGGGTGATTGCGTCCAGCAATGCCTTCCTGGTCTTGGATTTCTTCTGCAGCCCCACTTTTTCTAGTTATCTCGGAAATTTAATGCGATATGACGCTGTCTGCTATTCCGCTCCATGCTGCTCTATTTGCTCGTCTGTTTCTTCCTCTATTTCGGGCGAATGCGACCTCGCGCCTTTGTCAGAGTCCTGATTTATTTCACATGTCTACTTTTCTGCTTGCTGGGCAGCATCACACTCTGCCCAGGCCTTGTCAACGGTTTCCTTCTTCCTTTTCTTGGCCAGCTGCATCATCTTGAGCTTGGCCTCCTCCTCTTTGTGCTGCGCGGCGGACTTGCTCGACCCCACCACCAAGTCTAAGGTAATGCACCACTCTGTCGGCTAGCGATCAAGTACTTCATCAATCGCGTCGTCCATTTCCAAGTAAGGCAAATCATACCATGTCTGCTCAGGGTCCTTCCGTGCCCTGATCGATACGCGGTGAAAGTCTGCCTTGAACTCCGCGTACTCCTGCAGTTTGGAAAACACGGTAGGTGAAAATCGGGGTTTGCAATTGATAGCCATGCAGATGGTCATTTCCATCAAGATCCAGAAGATCTTACTATCCTTGATGTGCTTAGAATCCTTGGTAGCCCATAGCAAAGCGTACTTTTCTGCTTCTGGTAGGTCTGGCACGACTGAGGGCAATCAACTATCTTCCGGCAGCTCCTAGGCTACCAACACAATAGATAGCAAGAGCCACGCATAGTGCTAGGTCTTGCTGAGCTCCTGTGCCTCACGGTAGTTCACAAGGAACTCACCGCATAGATAGTGCGCCCAATTAAACTGGACTCCTCCGCTGCATTGAGTTGCTAACGCGATCACTGGTGTCGGCACTTCATCTGCGCGACACTTCCTCATAACCTTTCCTGCCAAAATCTGCAGGGCCACCTTGACCGTAGGGTCATAGATACTCAAGATGGCATAGCCTCACGGCTTCTTCACGAGCTTGAATTTCTCCTTCATGGCTTCTGCGAGGGCCTACTTGCCACCTTTTCTGCCAAACATTATGGCCATATTTTCCCCTGTGTAGGGCAGTCGCATGGTCCTATGGATCAATCTGTCGGTAATGGGTATCGGCTCCTCCAGCCACAGACACCCATCGTGCACCAAGCATAGCATCTACTTGATGACCAATACTGTAATGGGAGTGCGATTATAGTGCGGCACCCATATCAGGTTGAGCAGAGCTGTCTTGTCTACTCCCCTGAGCCACTCCCACTATTCCAATGCAGTCATCCCGCTGGTTGTGTCAACAACGCGGTGCATTAGCTGATCTGTCCCCAAGCGTGGGAACTTCTCATGGTCAGCTAAGTCCCAATCTTCCAGTTTCAACAGAGGAATCCGCCCCAATCGTGGTCCTTCAAAGACAATTTCGTCTTGTAGAAGAGGTGTGTGCAAGGCGACCTTGCTTTTGTCAATGTCCTTCGGCACTTTGGTCTTGCCCTTGCGCGGAGGGACGTATTCGGGCAACTTAGTGATAGGGTCAGAACCCTTGACTTCAACTTCCTCCACTTCCACGCCCAACTCCTCATCATCCATCGGGATGTCCTCAATTTCTTCCTCCTCCTGCTCCAAGTTAATGGCTTTGCCCTTTTCTTGTGTGGTGGGCTTGTCCTTTGATGGGTTTCTTCTAGGCGACGTGCGCACTAGTATCGCCGCCTGCTTGCCTTTCTTATCCTTCGCACTCTCCTTGGTTCGGGTTGGCTTCGATCTAAGCGTCCATGGAGATTTAGGGACTTCAAAGAGTACCTCTGCAACTTCTGGAGCAGCTCCCTCTCCCTCCCTAACAACCTCCTGCACAGCCCTCTCGACTATCACTACTTCAGCATCCATAACTTCGGATCCTAGGACAAAATCATGGATGTAATTACGGTTGGATTCTGGGAATCGATCAAACACTGGGCAATCAATAAATGCTTCGATGAATGCACGGATCATGCACGTTTGAGAGCTCACCAACACAATGTTCAAAATGCCAAGTGTTTTTCGTTGGGCCTCCCCCTGTAAATTATAGGCCATTTTGAATTCAAATTTGACCGTTCCCCCCACATTCGATTCATTGATGCTAGATTGGCAGCAGATTTCCAAGGATCTTACCCAAAAAGTTTGTCTTAAATGTCGGCTGCTCGCTCCATTTGGCCACATTCCTACCGTCAAATCATGAATAGTGACTTTAACAGTCACTTTCCGGCTAACCTACACAAGTTCTCCCTGGGTAGCACAGCTCTCTTCACATTGTCGTGAACCCTGTGACATTTCCTCATTCTGCACAATCCTCCAATCACATAGTTCTCCACCTCTGTCAGTCCTGAGGACTTTGATGTAGTGTCCACTTTGCTTCTCAACAAGAGCTTTGTATTGGTGAAAGCGCTAAAACACTTCACTTTTCTGTTTTAGGAGGAGACCTTTCTTTTGGCAATGTCCTTCAGCACTTTGGTCTTGCCCTTGCATGGAGGGACGTATTCAGGCAACTTAGTAATAGGGTCAGAACCATCGACTTCAAATTCCTCAAATTCCACGCCCAACTCCTCATCATCCATCGGGATGTCCTCAATTTCTTCCTCCTCCGGCTCCAAGTTAATGGTTTTGCCCTTTTCCTGTGTGGTGGGCTTGTCCTTCGGTGGGTTTCAATGCGTGACAGATGGTATGGTCCTGTGTTCAGTCATCCAGGCTTCACAATAAATTCAAAATCATATTTCTGGAACAATAACAACCACCTACAAATTCTCCCCCTCGACATAGGCTTATTGACCAAGTATTTCAACGCAGAATGATCCGTATACATCTTAAAATGTCCAACTAGCAAATAGTGCCTAAACTTTTCTGACAGTCCTCATTCCAACAGAATGTGACATCCTTTTTCAACAACTTCTCCATATGCACGGTGATTTGGGCATAGCCATTGATAAACTTCTTGTAGTACCCAGTATGTCCCAAGGTTGCGTGTAGCTGTTTCACACTCCTTTGCACCTCTAAGTTAAGTATCATTGTGATCTTCATGGGATCTACCATCAGTCCCTATCTACAAACCACATGACCCAGCAGAGTCCCAAAAGGCACACAAAATAAGAATTTCTTTAGATTGAGTGCAATCTGGTACCTTCGACAAGTATCTAGCATCAAGCACAAACTTGCCACATGGCATTTCACCAGCCCCAACAAAGTCGAGTCATAAAAGTACACCTCTAGAAACTTATGATCGAATTCTTTGAATGCAGTGATGGCTATGCACAAAAAACTCGCAGGTGCATTCTTCAATCCGAAAGGCATTACAGTGTACTGGAAACATCCCCATTCAGTCGTGAAGGTTGTCTTGATTCTATCTTCAGACGCGATTTTGATCTGATGGTACTTAGAGAACCCAATAGTGAAGGAGTACGCTTCCTGGCCACCTACATTATCCAATACCTCATCAGTAAACGGAGTCAGGAAAGGATCATGTACGCAAGCATCATTCAACTTACTAAGATCTATGCATATCCTTATTTCATCCTTCTACTTCTTTTCCTATACCACCATTGGGCTCACCCAATCAGATTCTTCTACAGGCTCAATGATGCCTGCCGCGAGGATCTTGTCTAGTTGTTGGGTAGCGGAGGCCCCACGTAAGGGTTTTGGGGTTCAAAGCCCGCAATTTTGGGTAATAGTATGTTAAAGGCTCCGCAAGGTGCACGGAGCGCGAATTGTAATGAGTCAAGTCAAAGGGTTGTCCACCCGAAAATAATGTAAGAAAATAGAAAGTGAGTCGGCCTGCCCATGGTCCGCAGACCATGGAAATGTATAAATAGAGCAAGGCTCTATGGTTAGAAGGCAGTTTTTGGGTTTTTGATCTTGAATGTTATGGGTTTATGAAGGCAATATTCTCTCTGCGTCTATAAGTCCGAGTCAAGGGTGTTGGTAGATAGATAGAGGCTCTGTAGCTGTGTGCACAGAGGCCTGGTAGAGTCCGTAGTTGTGTGCGTGGACCCCTACAGCTGAGTGCACAGGGCAGATCTGGTTGTATTGGAAAGGAGATCAATAAAGATAAGAATTTTTGAATCATTGTGTGCTTTATCATGAATCTATTTGTTGCTCATGTTTTGAAATTATGCATATTTATGATTGCGCGTACTAGTTGTTACTGTTAAATGTTTTCTTAAAAACCTTAAGAGGCATATAAGATCTATAATAAACTCGTTAATAGCAAAGCCCATAGGTGCGGATCTGTGCGGAAGCCTGAGAGAAGTACAGAGTAGTGCGAGAGCGCAGATCGGTTCGCGACCCCATCCAGACCACATCAAGACACCCCAAGGGTGCAGAAATCTGGTTCTAACACCCTCCCCTATTACCTCGAGTGAGACTTCAGTGCGCGCTCAGCGGACTGTTGCTGAAAGGGTTGGTAGCGCGGGATTTGTTTGGCTAAATAACTCTTCCAAACCTGGGTCAGGCCCCAATAAGCCAACGAATGGTTTCGTTGCCAGGACCTGGATTTGCCTAAGGGATGTTTGATGTCGGAACACTGGAACCCTACAAAGAAAGAACTTGAAGATTGGTTGGATCAGAAGCTTCACGAGTTTGTGGTACAGGAAAACAGAAATTTGCGGATATCTGAGGAAAGGTGGCTGGATCGCTACATATACATAGAAATCCACAAGATCTTATTAGCGTCCTTCTCGACAGAACTGTATGAGTGGATTACGAGGCTAGCTGACAGTCAGGGAAGGTGCAGACTGGATCAACCGATCCTGTGGACTCCAGAGTTGGTGCGTAGGCTAGAGGCATTGATCTGAAAATCACTCGTGAGTGATCTCAGTTAATTAATTAATGAATGAAGGTATTACAGACTCATGTGCTGGTGTGTGTCTATGTTATTTTAGGCAACGAATCAATTAGATTGCAAAATACACAGACAATGGAAAATGGAAAATAGTAAGAGAAACACACTAAGAAAATACAAGAACACAACAAATTAATAAGGAGTTCACCCAATCCTCCTGGGCTACATCTCCAGTCCAGCTTTCAGTGGTGGCCTTCTCTTATTGTGTCTTTAAAGCAGAGTTTTTACAATGAGGAACTCAATTTGGGTCTCCTGAAATAGATAATGCTTAGTAGGGTGGTTCTTAGATTCCCCAAGCCACTAGAGTGCACAGACTCTTCCTTACCAAGTCTCGACCTCAATTGGTCTTAATGAGATGAGTCCAATTTGGTACTCAGTTCCCGACAGATATCCTCACAGAGAATTACTTGAACCTCTCAAGCCTTTTGTCTGCTCGATGCTGCCTTAGGTCAGCTCGGCCCCCTGTTTTCTGCTTCTTTATTTTTCTCTGTTCTTTCTCTCTGTCTCATTGTCTCTTTTCTTACAGTGCTCTATCCTCCCCATTCTGTTTTTTGTCTGTTCATGGATTAAAGCCAATTTGTCTCATGACTGTTCGCTTCCTCTTCCGCCCCTTCGGATTGCCTACTGCTGTTCGCTTGGAGTTCCCTGCCTCTGCATCATCGCCACTGTGTAACGTCTCGCAGGGAAGTGGCCACTTGTCCTCTCACGAACTGCGCTAGCTCTTCCTCAAATGGTTCGGTATTTCGGTTACGCTGTGTAATGATTCATCCGCCAACTCAGCGGTCAAATCGGACTTCAAAATTTTATATGTCGTAGCTTAATTCTCCCTCCAGATTCGGTTTCTCATCGGGCGCAATCTCCGCTGTTAGATCTGGAGCCCCCAGATCCTATGGTGTTCGCTCTTATCGCGTGGTTGACTTGCTCGGACGTTAGCCCGCGATGAGAGCAGTTTTCTCTCTCATCCGCCGGACACGCATCATTCATTGTATGGCATTGTTGGGTCTCTTGACAATTCCACTTACTGCCCAACATGCCTATGATATTCCGCCAGTTTTGGAGCGCAGGACCTGACTTTCACTTTTAGCGCTTTTTCCTACAGTTTCTCGACTTCCCATGCAACCGAGCGCTTGGGGCTTTTCCTTCTCGAGGGGTTTTTCCCAGTGATGCGCAATTATTAATCGTGCATCAGAAACAGTCTCCGTTTTCTGATCCGGACTTCCTAGCTACTAGTTTGTGCCTTGCGCGGTCTCCATGGGCCTTGGTCAGCATGCTTTGACCGAGGTCCTCGTCGTTCCTTACTGGCTACAAACTGCCACTATCCAGAGGTCCTTCCTGATAGCTCTTTGTTTACAAGTTTTTGAAGTCTATCTTGATTTGATACAGTCATAGAGTTCTGATAATTTTCATGGATCCAATTTGGATCACGGCCTTCCCACAGAAAAAGCTTTTGGACCATCAAAAGTTGGTTTTCAAGCATCGACTAAGTGAGGGTACAATTGTCTCACTTGTCCAATCTCTATCCACTTTGCATTGCTTGGCTTTGAACCCTTGAGCCCAACTCTGAGGTACTCAACATCTCCCTTACGCATCGTCCTCACCTTCCTGTCCAGAACTTTGTTTTCCTGCAATTCATTAAGATATTCAGGTAACAGGTCATCAATAGAAGGCAATTGACTCTGCTCTTTGGGATCCTCAATTAGTGAAGGTTCAAACAATCTCAAGAAATCTGCATTCATGACTGAGTAGATGTGCATGTAAGCTGGTAGATCAAGGCAAAAACCATTCTCACCAATTTTCTCAAGTATCTTGAAAGGTCCATACCTGATAGGCTTCAGCTTTTTACCTTCACCTTGCATCCTGTCCTTGCTGATATACAGCCAGACTTGGTCACCAACTTGGAAACTATGCTCTGTCTGATGATTGTCATGCCTGGTCTTGTATTATGCTTGGCTCTTTTCTAACTATTCCTATACTTCTTGGTGGATCTCCTGGATTTGTTCAATGAACCTCGTTGCCCTATCCACATCACTGTGTCCCTCAACTGTGGTGTCTTTACCAAAGACAAAATCCAAAGGAGACCTTGGTGTGAAACCAAAACAGGACTCAAAAGGAGATCTCTGTGTAGAAGAATGTTTTGCTCTGTTGTAAGCATGCTGCACATAACATAAATGTTCATCCAAAAGCTTAGGATGTTTGTTGCAATATCCCCTGAGCAACTAGATCACTGTCCTGTTGACTACTTTGGTCTGGCCATTAGTTTGTGGATGAAAAGTTGTGCTTTTCTTTAGTTTGGTGTCCATTAGTTCCCACAGACTTGACCAAAACTTCCCCACAAATCGGGTGTCTCTATCAGATACAATGGAAGTGGGTAATCCAAAATGAACCCATACATGTTGAAAGAACAGTTTTGCAGTTTGTTCAGCTGTAATCTGTTTATTGCAAGGTATCAAAATACACATTTTGTTGAACCTATCCACAACAACATACCGATAATCATGACCTTTCCTAGATTTAGGCAGTCCTCCAACAAAATCCATGGAAACACTTTCCCAAGGGTAAGAAGGAACTGGGAATGGGGTGTACAAGCCTAGTTTTCTATTGCTGGCTTGCTTTTTGCATACATAGTACACCCTCTTACATATCTAGAAATTGTCTCGTTCATTTTTAGCCAATAACAAAATCTTTGCAGCTGTGCAACTGTTTTACTTACCCCAAAGTGACCTGATATTAGAGAAGTGTGTGCTTCTCGAATTATCTTTACTCTTTCAGTTTGTGGAATGCATAGCTTCCCACAATGATATAGGAGTCGGTCCTTTACATGATAATCCAATTCTTCTACTCGTTTTCCTTGACTTAAAGTTGCATATACATCTTTGAAATCTATATCTTGAGCATATTGTTCAATGTAACTCTCATGTAACACAAAATTATGCTTAAGTATAGTAGATGCATTTATAATGGGTCTAGATAACATATTTGCAACTTTATTGTGTATGCCCTTCTTATATTTGATGACTAAATGAAACTGTTGTAGAAAACCCATCCATCTATAGTGTCTTGATTGCTACAACTTAGTTTGGGAGTGTAGATATTGAAGTGGTTGATGATCAGTATGTATTACTGTCTCTTTTCCCATTAAGTGATGTTTCCACTTTTTCACACTTTGTACTAATGCATACAATTCTTTATCATATGTAGGATAGTTAACTACTGCATAATTAAATGTCTCATAATGATAACATATGGGTTTACCGTGTTGTGTCAACACTGGTCCCATGGCATAGTCACTGGCATCCATTTGGATCTCAAATGGTCTTTGAAGATCAAGTAGTGCTAGTACAGGTGTTGGACTAATCTTTTCTTTCAAGGTGTCGAAGGATTTCTGTTGTTTGCCTTCCCATTGAACACCTTGTTCAATCCTGTTAAAGCATGTAAGGGAGCAACAATTGAGGAAAAGTTAGAAATGAACTTTCTCCAATATTGTGCTACTCCTAAGAAGCTTCTAACTTCTGTAGCAGATTTGGGTTTGGGCCAGTTTACAATGACTGCCACCTTAGAGGGATCTCTCTTCAATTCACCATCCCCTACTATATGTCCCAAATAATTCAAAGATGTTTTGCCAAATTCACATTTTGAGAGTTTAACATGAAGTTTTTCTCTTTTCAAAACATCTAGTTTCCGCTTAACATGCTTTAAGTGTTCTTCCCACATTTTGCTAAATATTAGAATGTCATCCAGATACACAATAACAAAATCATTAAGAAAAGCTCTGAGTACATCATTCATTAATCTCATGAAAGTAGTAGGAGCATTAGTTAAGCCAAAAGGCATAACCAGCCACTCATACAATCCCTGCTTTGTTTTGAAAGCAGTCTTCCATGCATCTTGTTCTGCAACTCTGACCTTATGGTATCCACTATGCAAGTCTAGCTTGGAGAAATAAATAGCTTCTTTCAATTGATCTAAAAGATCATCTATGCGAGGAAGGGGATAACGGTTTTTCATTGTTATCTTATTAAGTGCTCGGTAATCAATGCACATTCTCCACAAGCCATCTTTCCTTCTCACCAAAACGATTGGTGACCCACATGGTGATGTGCTAGGTCTGATGAACCCCTTCTCGAGAAACTCCTACACCTGCTTCTTGATTTCTGCGTTCTCTAAAGTAGACAACTTGTACATTCCAATGTTAGGCAATGGAGCATCTTGCTGCAAAATAATATCATGCACTATTTCCTTTTTCGGTGGTAGACCTTTAGGTTATTGAAACAAGATATCATACTCTGAAACAACCTTTTCTAAATCAGCTTGCGGTTTAGCATTACAACCCTCAAATACATTGGTTTTATCAGGTTTCTTTTCCTTTACAACCATCAGTAAGAATTGTTTACATGAATTTATCATTCGTTTCATCTGCCCTGAGTTTATGAGAGTATAATTATTATTAAGCTTATGAGCTCTTACAAAGTATTTGATTCCATCTTTAACAAGTAGATACTTGTTCTCAGCTCTATAGAAAATAGATTTTCTGTCATACAAGTAAGGGCTTTCTAAAACAACTCCACATATATCCAAAGGAATTATGTCTAACTCAACCTCATCTACAAATGCTGACCCAAAGGAAAACTTGAGTTTGCATTGTCTAGTCACTTGTAGTTGTGTTTTATCATTTAACCATCCTAATGGGTATGGTTTCTTGTGAGGTGTAGTTACTAATCCCAAATTCTTTACAATTGCTTCAGAAATTAAATTTACTTATGAGCCACTATCAAACAGAGTATTAATCTTTTGATGTTTGGAAATAACTCGAATATGGAAAAGCTCATGTCTTTTTCTCTCATTTTCTTCATCAATAGTAGATTGTGTAGAATTACTAGTAGATGCTTAAGAATTCTTACCTCTTATACCTGTGGCTGCAATAGTTGTTTCATCTCCTGAGTTTGACCCCAAATCTTTCTAAATAGTTACAACAGTCTTCTTCTTCTTGCCCTCGAACTTCTTAGGTCTCAGCTCTGGATGCAGAATCCAACAGTGCTCATCATCATGCCCATCCTTTTTACAGTGAGTGCATGAAGGCTTGCTCTTCTGTGAAGTGTTAGCCTTCCTTGCTTTCCATTTTTGCTTTCTTTTCTCCTTATTGTTGCTTGCAGTGGGTTGGGGGGATCCCCCAACTTCTGGACTTCCATTCTTTCCTCTAGCTTCTGGATGAGTAGCTTGTACAGATACCTCATCTATACTAGTGGGATTAAACATGAGGATAGTGTGCCTCATGTAGCTGTGTAGACCACCAATGTAATTCAACAGAGTCTCAGGTGAGTCTAATGAGATTCCTAGAATCAATGCTCTCTTTCTAAATTCTTGAGTGTATCCTTGTACACTTTTCCCTTTCAATTGTCGAAGAGTTTTCCAGCTCATCATGGCTTGCTGCATGTAGGCCAATGGATAGAACTGCTTTTTTATTGTAGAAACAAATTCACTCCAGACAGAGATAGTCTTACCATGTCTCTTCAGGTCATCTTGGGTCCTGCCTTCCCACCAAACCAAGGCAGTGCCTCCAAGGTGTAGGCTTGCCAGCTGATTCTTGCTCTTGTCTTAATCAATACTCTGCACTCTGCAATAAACATCAATTTGTCTAATCCAATTGTCCAACTTTTCCGCATTCAACTCTCCATCATATATAGGTAAATCAAATTTGACATCTAGTTTAATCAAATATGCCTTCTTTTTATGTTCAGGGCTATTAGGAGGTGTGAGAAAGCTTTCTTCTTTCCCTTTACCTTTTGAGTGGTCATGGAAGTGAGACTCATCTTCTCCTTTGTCTTGTTTGGAGCCTGATGAATCTTCATCCTTGTGTTTGATAAAGTCCCTATGCATTTCCTCTACCATGGACTTTATGGCTAGGAAACTATCTATGAATTGAGGGTCTAGCCCCATAGAACCTTCCTTTGACATTGTCCTCCAAGGATAGACTCTCCCAATTTCAGGATTAGTTTCGATCAACTCTCCTTCTCCTAATTTTAGCTTTGATCTAGTTAGCATTCAATAGCTAAATCCAACAAAAGCTTTTCTAACCTTAACAGCCTAAAACTCTGATACCACTTGATCTAAAAATCACTCGTGAGTGATCTCAGTTAATGAATTAATGAATGAAGGTATTACAGACTCATGTGCTGGTGTGTGTCTATGTTATTTTAGGCAACGGATCAATTAGATTGCAAAATACACAGACACTGGAAAATGGAAAACAGTAAGAGAAACACAGTAAGCAAATACAAGAACACAAAAAATTAATAAGGAGTTCACCCAATCCTCCTGGGCTACGTCTCCGGTCTAGCTTTCAGTGGTGGCCTTCTCTTATTGTGTCTTTAAAGCAGAGTTTTTACAATGAGGAGCTCAATTTGAGTCTCCTGAAACAGATAATGCTTAGTAGGGTGGTTCTTGGATTCCCCAAGCCACTAGAGTGCACAGACTCTTCCTTACCAAGTCTCGACCTCAACTGGTCTGAATGGGATGAGTCCAATTTGGTACTCAGTTCCCGATAGATATCCTCACAGGGAATTACTTGAACCTCTCAAGCCTTTTGTCTGCTCGATGCTGCCTTAGGTCAGCTCGGCTCTCTGTTTTCTGCTTCTTTCTTTTTCTCTGTTCTGTCTCTCTGTCTCACTGTCTCCTTCTTTCTTACAGTGCTCTATCCTCCCCATTCTATTTTCTGTATGTTCATGGCTTAAAGCCAATTTGTCTCATGACTATTCACTTCCTCTTCCGCCCCTTCGGATCGCCTGCTGCTATTCGCTTGGAGTTCCTTGCCTCTGTGTCATCACCACTATGTAACGTCTCACACGGAAGTGGCCACTTGTCCTCTCACGAACTGCGCTAGCTCTTCCTCAAACGGTTCAGTATTTCGGTTACACTGTGTAATGATTCATTCGCCAACTCAGCGGTCAAATCAGACTTTATACTTTTATATGCCGCAACTTAATTCTCCCTCCAGATCCGGCTTCTCATGGGTGCAATCTCCGCTATTAGATATGGAGCCCCCAGATCCTACGGTGTTCGCTCTTATCGCGCAATTGAATTGCTCGGATGTTAGCCCACGATGAGAGCGGTTTTCTCTCTCATCCACCGGACACGTGTCGTTCGCTGTATGGCATCGCTGGGTCTCCTGACAATTCCGCTTACCACCCAACATGCCTCCGATATTCTGCCGGTTTTGGAGCGCGAGACCCGCCTTTCGCTTTTTCCTACGGTTTCCCGGCTTCCCATGCGACCGAGCGCTTGGGGCTTTTCCTTCTCGAGGGGTTTTTCCCAGCAATGCGCGATTATTAATTGCGCATCAGAAACAACCTTTGTTTTCTGATCCAGACTTCCTAACTGCTAGTTTGCACCCTACGCGGTCTCCATGGGCCTCAGTCAGCGCACTTTGACCGAGGTCCTCATCTTTCCTTGCTGGCTACAAACTGCCACTGTCCATAGGTCCTTCCTGATAGCTCTTTGTTCACAAGTTTTTGAAGTCTGTCTTGATTTGATATAGTCATAGAGTTCTGATAATTTTCATGGATCCAATTCGGATCAGTCCTCTGAAGATAAAATCGCATGAGTAGTAGATCACTGGTTGGATCGAATAATAGGAGGATTTATCTCCGAGTTCGCGATAGACACAACTGTGAGTTACACCGAAGTAGAAAGGCGATTTCTCCAAGGACCGCAATGTAAGTACATCAAATCGTTGAATACTTGGATCAAAATGCTATTATGTGAAAAACGGGTTATGCGCATCCATTGATGTCTAAGGTAAGAAGGAGTGGAAGAGGCTATCGAGGGACCGAAGGATTAGAAAACAGTCCTCTGATTTCACTTTCGCGAGAAAGCGAGGAGGAGCTTGCAGGGTTCTCTCCAAGAAGCGTAGTTCGATTGATAAAGCATCGTATTCCATTGATACCACCATCGTCCACGCCATCACCTACTTCGCCTACATCAAACCCATCTTCACTTACCCCACCTCCGCCACCACCAAGGGTTGGAATGGCGAGTGCGATCAAGTTGCCGGTATTTAGAGGCGTAGAAAATGAGGAATCGGATCAGTTTTGGTTCATGTAAAGGTTGTATGGGAAGCCCAAGGTGTAGTGGATGATAACATTAAAAGGGATACTCTAGTTAGTGCGCTACAGGACCGCGCGTTGACGTGGTATATAAAGTACTCGATCAATCACCCAAATGCGGGAATAGCGGTGATCCAGGATGCATTGAACAAAGAATTTAGCCAGCCAAAATTAGAGACGCAGTCAATCATCGAGTTCAAGGAGATCATGATGTTACCTGGTAAAACCCCTTGGGATTTGGATAAGAGATTAAAGAGTAAAATCCGTGAGGCCAACATGACGCTAACGGATGTGCAGCACTACGCCTGGTTTGTGGCGTCTTTGACACCACATCTGAGGACAATGCTATCACAGTAAAAGATCTCAACCCAAGCTAAAGCATTAGAAACAGCAATGAGGTTGCATGAAACTCCAATACAAGATCTGAGGTTGGGCATTCAGCAAATCCATGCGCAACTACAAAACCTATGCTTAGAGATGAAAAATTTGAAGCAAGAAAGGGCACCCCGACCAGAGGCATGTACAGAAGTGGGGTGTATCAAATGCAAAGGTCAAGGTCACAACAAGGACCACTGCCCCGTATTCATGAACTATCTGGCGGGAGGGGGCCTGATGCCATTAAGGATGGAGGTACAAGCAGGGCCAAGTGCGGCACTTGTGCTCTGGTGCGCGATTTGTCAAGTAGGAGGAAAGCACGCAACAAACAACTACCACCTGTTGCAGAAGTATACCCAGACTCCGCAACAGCTGTATTGCAACTTCTATAGATCAGTGGGTCATGACGAGCGAATGTGTCAAAGCTATGAGCTAATGATGGAGAGGACCCTAGCCTATCGAATGCAGACTGAGGCATGGGGTTTCGACCCAGCTATAGGACCACGCAGTGGATTCCAAGGATGTGGGTGAGGAAGAGGAGGAATGGGGCCTAGATGAGGGTGCGGACAGCTGATCTGTTATAATTGCAGAGGACCAGGGCACTACGCTCACGACTGTACTAACCCGACGAGAATATCTTGTCCATACTGTGAGCAGTTTGACCATGAAATGGTAGATTGTCCAACGCTGATTGCCCAAATGCACGAAAAAGGAGTATTACAGCCTACTCCAACTCAAAATATCCAAATGATGAGGTTTGAACCACGCAAAGAGGACCCCAGCATAAACATGGTACTGAGGAGTGGCGAAACTATAGGGGGAGATGCGAGGAAACAACCCGGAGAATATGGGAAGGGTCGTGATACTCCTACAAAGGAACCTGACTTTGAGATAGAACATGTGAAGGGGACATCTAAGGAAGCTCAGAAGAGCTTCATAGAAGTCTCTACTCCAGGTAGTAGGGATCCAATTGAGCCGGGAATGGATCCCTCTATGCTTACTACCTTTTTAGAGACATGTATGAAGCTGCTACATGACAATAAGGTAGTTAAAGGACTGCAAGAGCTGATCACTAGGTGTGTAGGATTAGGGGAGTTGTGCATAGTCTAGAAATTGGGAAAACATGCTTTGCGCACTGGGAGGGAAATGCGAATGATGGTGCAAATCAGTGAATATGAGATGGATTAGGTCATCCTGGATCTGGGGTCGGATGTGAATGTATTGCCTAAGCAAACATGGGAACACATGGGTAGGCCTACACTACAGTGGTCTCCTATTCAACTATGGATGGCCAACCAACAAAAGATCTTACCGATGGGAAGATTGCAAGGGGTGACAGTGGACATTGAAGGCGTAAGTACACAGACAGACTTTGAGGTGATAGAAATTGTTGATGACAGTAATCCATACCCTGTGCTGCTAGGAATAGATTGGGCCACGGACATGAATGGGGTCATCAATTTAAAAAGACGAAAGATGACATTCGAGAAAAAGTCACTACGTGTTATAGTTCCACTGGACCCGGCCGAAGGAGTGCGCTACACCGAACCGGTGCATGACGAGGATAGTGACGATGAACTAGACTACATCTACTAGATGACAACACAACACCAGGATTGGATGAATCCCATAGTGGACGGCAGAGTCTCATGGGAGCGCGATAGTTCCTGCACATCAGATTCAGATGAGGAGATAGAACGATGGCAGAACCGATTGCATGAAGTCACAATGCTCAACTGCAACATGATGATTAGATCACTGTGACACATGACAACCGAGGTAAGGAATCGACCAGTAGACGACGGCGCACCAAATGGGGAGGACTTCGTCAACCACTGCGGAACTCCAATTGTAAAGTGAAAGTGGCAGGGTGCACCAGAAGGAGCGCTTCACGCAACAATCACACCAGTGTGGCACAAGAAAAGGAGGTGGAATGAGCGCGAAGGTAGAAGGTGGTTGCATGTACGTGTTGAAGGACTTCCACGGCGAACGGTATGGCTGTATGCTGTACGACCATCGACCCGACCAAATTTGCATGCAGTAAGGGTTCGCTGGGCCAATAAGACCGTAAACAAAGCAGGGTGTGCGAAGAGAACTCTCTCCACGATCAGACGCAATGAAACTAGGGAAGTGAAGAGAATTTCCCCGACCTCTGCCCCTGCAGTTCGACTTGAACGAGAAGACCTGGATGAAGGGATCCGACAATTGTAGGAAGCCATTCGGTGCGGCAGCATGAGACTTCGTGAACTAGAAGAAGTGGGGGCAAGGCTAAGAAGGAAAAGCGCGAGGCTAGACGAAGAAATTGGCAAAATAAACATAGGAGTCACACAAATGGGCCGTGCGAATGTGACAATAAGGGGACTGGACCTGGCTGGCCCTCCTACGATACTGGAATGAGCCGTGACCTTGCTATCATGGTTGCGACTGCACCCTATCAAACGAGGGAGTACAGAACGCGATGCGCTACTTGATTCAAAGGTACGCGAAGGGTGCCCGCAGCCTGGGCTAGTAGGGAAGAGGAAGTCTCGCACGAGGGGTGCGACCACCTGACTATCTGTAGGAGGCCCAGTCTCAGTGCTCCACGCAGTTGAAAGAGGGCGTAGGATTATAAAGAAGACTGTAAGAAGGTTACGTGATTCAGACGTGGCATGCAAGGCTAGTAAAAAGCATAGAACGCGTCTACATACCAAGGACTACGTTGTCGCTTGGGAAGGATGGAAGGTGATCATTGTAGCTATTATTCATGACAAGATGTCCCATTTAAGACACCGAGGAGCAGGTGATGGGCAATTAAGACACTGGGCTGAATGGATTTGCCGCCAAAATTGCATTAATAAGCCATGAATGAAGAGCATGGCCAAATTTGAAGTCGAAAGGGTTTATAAAGCACAAGTGGCTTGTTACCACACACCCTTTGGCCCCGTGCAGAGTAAGTTGCTCAGGGTTCAAATAGAATGGCATAGGATGAATGAGGTAGTCGTAAAAGGAAGCCCATGGTTTAAAGACCCAACGAAGGTAATACAGGAGTCCCTACTCAGGTCGATATCCACAACCAAGGACGTTACAGCCGAAATCCCTAAATCAACGAGGACGCCGCAGACCAAGAAGAACCCATAGGTAGTAGGACCGGTTTGGATGTCCTCGTGAAATCCACGATTCGGCAAATTGTCGATGGAGGACAAAGGAAAAACCGTTATTATTGAAAGTGATGAAGAAGAAGAGGATCCTCTGACCTATGTTGAAGGAATAGAACCAGCAGACGAAACGGACGAAGATATTCAACCAATAAAGTGAACCAAGTATGTTCGTCCATGGAAAGGGAAGGCCAAGGTCCCTACAGATTTGGATGTCGTTGACAGCATACTCATCACCTCGTCTCTCCCTAAAGGGGTTTTGCTCGAAGACACAGTGACCGGCCGCATCCCTACTATGAAATTCGAAGACTAGGACCTTGCAGATACTGAGAAGTTTCCCCATTTGGCAACTAGCGAACTAATGGAACAAAGCATGGAGGGGGTTGTTACGACACTACAGCGACGGAAATCACTACAACAAAACCAGCGATTTGCGCCAGATTTAGCGCCAGATTTTAGTGCATTTTTTTTGTAATTGTGATGAGCAACCTGGTGCTAAATTTGGCTCTATTGTACAATTTTTAAAGCGTCATTTTTTGCACCTGATTTTGCATCCTTTTTCACGCTAGATTTTGCATCATTTTTTACACCAAACTATGCATCATTTTTTGCGTCAAATTTTGAACCAAGATTTGCATCTTATTTTATGACAGGTTTTGCTTCTAGTTTTGTGTCATTTTTTGCATCTATTTTTCATTCTCTTTTGCTTCCTATTTTGTGTCATTCTTTGCTTCCATTTTTGCACCATCATTTGCATCAAGTTTACACTGTATTTTGAATCCAATTTAACGTCTTTTTATGCATCCATTTTGTGTCAGTTTTTGCATCTAGTCTTACGCCAAGTTTTGTATCTAGTCTTACACTAGTTTTTGTTTCTATTTTTGCACCAGCTTTGGTGCCTATCTTTGCACCATGTGTTGAATTTGATTTAGCACCAAATTTTGCATCCATTTTTGTGCCCATTTTTGCATCTTTTTTTGGACCATTTTTTACATCCACATTTACGTTTGATTTGTCTCCATTTTTCCCATCTCATTTTGCACCATATTTTGTGTCATTTGTTTCATCCAATTTTGCATCATTTTTAACACCATCTCTTGCATCTAATGTTACATCATTTTGAGCATCCAAATTTGCATTTATATTTGCATCTTATGTTGTGTCATGTGTTGTGTCCACCTTTGCATCTTATTTTGTGTCTAATGGTACATTCAATTTAGAGCCATTTTTTACGTCTACTTTTGTATTTGTTTTTGCACCAAGTTTTGCATCCAATTTTAAGTTATTTTATGCCCCTTTTTGCACCATTTTTTTGTGTCTACTTGTGTCCAATGTTGCACCATTATTTACACCGACTTTTTCATCCAATTTTGCATTTTTTTGGTGTCTAGTTTTACATTGTTTTCACCATCCAAATTTGCTTTTTTTTTTTTGCCTCATTTTGTGTCCACATTTGCATATAATTTTGTGTCTGAGTTCGAGCCTAAATTTGCATGTGATTAGGAATCATTTTTTACATCCAATATGGCATCCTTGGTTTCACCTTTTTTCAGCCCCATTTTGCATCTTGTTTTATGTCTTTTCTTACATCTTTTTTTTTTTCCTTTTTTGCACCCAAGTTTGCATCCCAAATTTACACCATTAACCATTATTTGCATCATCATTCGGCATATTAATTTGTAACGTTTTTTGCTTCTTTTTAACGCTCAACTTTGCATCTTATTTTACATCTAGTTGTTGTCTTTTTTTGCATCTAATTTGGTGCCCATTTATGTGTCCTTGTTTTTGCCCAATTTGATATCCTTTTGTATGCCATGTTTTGTTCCCTTCTTTGTGTCAACTATTGCACAATTTTTCACTTCTAATTTAAAACACTTTGTATGTCAATTGTTTGCATTTTGTATTAATTCCTAGTTTAACATCCAATTGTACTTTCAATTTTGCATCCATGGTTACATCCGCATTTGACTTCTTATATAAAGTATATTTTTCTTTACATATATGACCCCCTTTATAGATTCATAGTGAAATATATGATAGTTTCTAAATATCATTAAAGCAGATATCACAATTCAAAATCATTTGTAAAGAAATTTAAGAGAAATTGACAACATCCATCCAAAAAAATAACAATGTGTCATTAACAATTTTCAAAACATGTATAAAATAGCAACATAATACTAATAAAATCAGTATTATTTTTAATCAAAACAAGTAAAATTCAAATATGATTAACAAATCAAAATATTTCATGAATATCGTTATTCTACGATAAATTAACAACATAAATCAAACTCATCGTATGATTACAAAATCAAAATGTCTCATTGATATAGGGTAAATTCACAACACCCATCTAAACATAACAATGTCATTCTACACAATAATTTCTTCATAAAAAACAATGCATGTGCATGCCTAGCTACCACCACCAAGATCATCCTCATGATCATCTTGACCATCCTCATTACTCTGATCCACATCATCACCAACACCGCAACTATCATCATCATCTCCTCCTTCACCACCATCATCCTCATCCTCATCCTCATCATCCCCTGATATATGTTGAACATAATTTGGATCATCGTCTTGGCAATCATTACCTATAGCATTCTGACAAAAAAAATCAATATTACATGTTAGTATTAATTACATAACACAACGCATGTTTTTGTTATACAATGTTAACCATAAAATGAGGTAAGATATAATATCTAATAGTACTAAAAAATAAAATGAAAATATGGTTTAAAAGTATATTGGAAATCCAACTAAGATTACATACCATAGAGTCCATCCAAACAACAAATTCAACCCATCTCTTTTGCTGCAGCACCTCCTTTTCCAAATGATTTGGAGGTCTTCCATATTTTAGTTCCTATCAATCAGTAAATAGGGAGAAATTAGATAACAATGACTTTCTTCTAGTACAAAATTTATTAAAAAAATATCACATGTTTAATATACTTACAAAGGTTGTTATCAGTGCTTTTAAACCTTTCTGGCCACTACGATGAGTGACTTTTGTCTTGGTTAACCTCGCCTTGGATGCCTTGTCCTTAAACATAAACCAATTCAATTTATTTTCACACAAATACATGTCTAAGATACTTATAAGTATTAATACATTCTAAATAATGTTTAATGAAAAATTCAATACCTGAATGCTCTCATTGCCGGCTTTTCTTTGTGCATCCAACTTCTCATATGATTTTACAAGTTCTTTCCATACTTTAAAAGGTATGTCAATAGGTCTTTGTTTCAGTCTTTGATCTTGAGGCATTTTTTTAATTTTTCTTGTTTGGTTAAAAAAAACCGAACAAGTAATTCACATCAATGGCATGGGGACTCTATGGATATGTGTAAAAAAATGGCTATAAAGAAAACATCCAAAAAACATATGAGCTCTCCCTTTGATGGTCACTTGGGGCATATGGCTGGAAAGGAACAACTCCATTTTCGAAAATCAAGGACAATCCTTTGTCAAAGTCCTTCCTAATATTTGCTCCAAATGTCTTAAAATGAAAAACAAAATTCAAACGTCATCCTCAAACATCTCCCTTAAATATAACGTTGGACCATAAATTCTTCACTTTTATTGTTATTGGCTTTGGAATGATTTTTCTATATGCAATTATATAATGAAATATGTGTGCACTAATGAAAAAACATTTAGTTTCATTTTTCATAATCACAAACAATGAAAAAAGAATCACACGTAACTAGCATCATTTTCGAAATTTTATATTTATTAAAAATCTTTAACATGTTTTCCTCCCATATCTCATAAAAAGGTGTGAAATTTTTTATATACTCTCCAATAAGCCTAAGGATCACATACCTTTTAAAACTTTGCATTACCATTATATGTTTCTCCTTGAAGATATATAATATGTTTCTTCTTTAACATATATATTATGTTTCGCATTTCTTAATATTTGACAAAATACTAAAGTTGAAAACAATGGTCATTGTCTCAATCATATTCCTGGTTATCTTGTTCAGCATAAAACAGTTTGGTACAAGCAAAGTAGGCATGACATTTTCTCTGGCACTCATGATATGGTTTTTCTCTATTGGTTCTATTTTACTTTACAATATTATTTAACATGACATGACAATTTTAAGGGCATTCAATCCTGTTTATATCTATTACTTGTTCAAGAGGAACACTATCAAAGCATGGATGTCCCTAGGAGGTTGCGTGTTATGCATAATAGGAGCTGAAGCTATGTTTGCTGATTTGGGTCACTTCTCAGTAAGATCCATCCAGATAGCCTTCACATGTGTAGTATTCCCATGCCTACTATTGGATTACATGGATCAAGTTGCATATCTTATGAAGCATCCCTCTGTGGTGGAGAACGTATTCTCTGCTTCAGTTCCAGATGGTTTTATCTGGCCAGTCTTCGTGATAGCTAGTGTTGTTGCCATGATTGCAAGCCAAGAAATGATCTCAGCAACAATTTCATCTATTAAAATGTCCATGGCCCTAGGATTCTTTCCCAGATTGAAAATAATTCACACATCCCAACGGTTCATGGGTTAGATCTACATTCTTGTCATCAACTGGGTTCTAATGATAATGTGTGTCTTGGTATGTGATTTTTTTAAGAGCACAGTCGAGATATCAAATGCATATGGCATTGCAAAGGTAGAGATGATTATGGTGACTACAAGCCTAGTGACTCTTGTCATGGTTCTTATATGGGCAAAAAATATATTCCTTGCGATTGGATTTCCTATTCTATTTGGATCAACTGAGCTAATTTATTTTTCTGCAGTTTTGATGAAAGTGGGGGAAAATGGTTGGATAAATGGTTTTTGCCACCTGCTTCCTTCTTGTGATGTACATTTGGAACTATGGAAGTGTTCTGAATTATCAGGAGTTGTATATCTTGTTGGTCACGGAGATGTCAAGGCTAGAAAGGATTCATGGTTTCCTAAGAAACTGGTTATAATCTACTTCTATGCTTTCATGAGGGCAAACTGCAGGGCAGGCCCTGCAAGCCTCAATGTACCTCACACCAATCTCTTGCAAGTTAGCATGACATATACTGTCTAACTTGAAGGTTTCCATGAATCAAACATGCTGAATGTTTTTCAAGGACCAAGTCACAACATCAATATGGTGATGGATAACAAAGATTTCCTTGAAGGTGGCAGAGATGAAGTGAATTTTAATGTGAAGTTAATAATCATAAGTTTTGTTGTCGACCAAGATCTTCATTACTTAGTCCTTGATTTTGTTTGATAGAGAATAATAGCCATTCCTACGATTAATCACTGATATTTATGAACAAAGACACCATTCGTTTTTCAATGAAGATGATAGGTGGTATTTTATATGCATGGTTAAGCCTAAGATAAGCCATGTTTTCTACATAAGAAAGTTATATTAAGTTATATCCATGAAAATGAAAGGAAGATGACATTGCATGTTTCCTCGTATAGCTAACCATCGCTCAATAACATTGGATGCTTCTCCACCTCATTCATTACATCATTGCTTAAGAACCTTGGATGCTTCTCCATTTTTTTTGACATCATGTATTGATTATGTTGTTGTTGGAGGTTTTACACTAAGTTTTTCAACATCGAGCTTACTAGGGCTTGCACCACCGGGGTTATGAGTAAGAATCTCATGAGGTTTTCATAGCCATGATTATTAGAATCAAAATAGTAGGATTTGCACTAAAAAACAGTTCATAGAGCTTTCCTGCTGGGGAGAAAATCACAAGTTCAACTTCTGCAGTGCAGAGCACCGAGAGCTCGTAAGCTTTCTTCAGCAATCCACCTACGTTTGGAAAATGTAGCCTGCCTGCTGGCGATGTTCTCAATCCTCTTCCTCTGCATCTTTCCCCTCACTATTCTTGTATGTCCTCTTTTGTTTTTCCCTCCAAACAAACCCTCTCAAATTGAGAAAGCAGAACAACTCACTCGATGAGAATCCGAATCCAATTATCGCTTCTAACAATAACCCAATACGATACCAGAAGTGATTACACAAAACCTCATTGACTCTTCATTTGTTTGGAAAAGAGCCAAGCATATACTTCTGACGAGGGTTTCCGTCTCAAGTCTGGCTCGCAGGACGTCGCTTAGTCAATTGCGAGAAAAGTTTTCCACCTGCCTGTCACATACGGTTTGTCACACTATATATTAAAATCAAGGACAATCCTTTCTCGGAGTGGACAATCCATTTGAATGCATTGATCAATGCTTTGTGCAACGCTGGTAGAGTGGACCATGCAAGGAACTATCTAATGGAGATGAAAAAATTTAAATCCTGATATAGTTTGCTATAGGACATTCATTGGAGGCCTATGCAAGTTGGGTATGGTGGATGAGGCAGTGAATCAACTGGCGATAATGATTAGAAAGGGTCTCTCACCCACATATGCTTTGTACTATTCACTCATCAAAGCTTGCTGCAAATCAAAGAAAGTTCAAGCCGCTGCCCAGATACTGAACAAAATGCTTAGGGAACGTGTTGTTCCAAGTCATGCAAGTTTTATCTATGGCATGCATCATCTTGGGAAGGTAGGAAAAAAAATTGAGGCATAAAAAGTTCTTGAAGAAGTGATAGATTGTAAATCCTCTGTACATGTTAAAGTATACACAGAAGTAATGTCTGCTCTATTTCAGACCAGTGAAGTGGAAAAATAATTACAATTAGAAGGCAAAATAATTAGAAGAGGTTGTGAAACTAACTTTTTGACTCTGTAAAACAGTGTTTCTCTAAGGGAAAAATTGATGAGGTATCCAAGATTTTAGAAGGCATAAACCAAAGATATCCGGTACAAGGTATTACATTATTAAAAAATTGAAATGGTCAGATTTATTGTTTTTCCAAGGATACCACTCTTGCTTGAAGGAATGGAGAGGGCTCTGCTCGTAAGAAAGTACTGAACCAAGACCATTGTCAAAAAATGTTGAACCAAGAGTATTGTTAAAAAGCAATGTTGCTTAGTTGCATGAAAATTTGATTGTCCAAAATTTATTTTGAACTCTTTGTTGGCAAAATTTCATATAAAGGTATGCCCTTTTGCCTTATAACATGATGATTTTAATGAAAATGGAGGAAGGGAATCAACTTCAGAGAATCAAATGAAGTTAAAAAATATTAGATTATCAATTATAGTCCATAGGAAGGGAGGAAAATAAAGGGTATGGTTGTGCTTAGCTGAAACGTTTGCCTCTCATTTGAGAACTTTTCAAAAACTCAACTTTATTTCTGAATCTATAAACGCAACTCTAAGTTTACATCTCAATTTACAGGTAAAGATTCAGTTTAAAGAAAATCTAAAAATAAGAATAAGCAAATCCAGAACTAAGAATTTGAAGCATTATTATTGTGGCAGAGCAAGGCAACTAAAATTTGAGTGTGTGGGAACAAAGTGGGATCTAGAACATGGAAAACTCACAAAAAAAAACAACAAATATTGTGGAAAGCGGAAAAGAGGAAAAAGAGCATCATTCCTTTGTTAATTCTCATACAGAATACAAATTAGATGCATGGTGTGAAGGAAAATGAAATTTACAAATTAGATGCATATGACCATAACATGGGATGTCCCCCAACTTTAAATTTTGCATCATGCAGACATCAGGTAGCAAGCCAAGGAGCATCTCGAGCTGTTCAGGACATTTCTGTACCTTCCCCCCCCCGACAAATCCTAAATCCTGGATATAGGAGTTGCAAATAAAGTATGGAGCTTCTTGAAAAAAAATGTTAGCAATGGGTACTAATGCTAGTTTTAACTTTAACCTGCTTGCAATGAATACTCGGCAAATCCAAGTGTATCTTGAGGTAAAATTTGTTGACAATAGAACAGGATGGTTTTCCCGCTGTTGATACAAATGGATATTGCTGTTAAGCCTAATTTTAACTATGATATGTTGCCAGAAGACATGTCCCCAAAATTTGGACAAATCCCTCAGACCATAGGATGCGTTCCTCAATCCCAGGTATGCATCCTCCTACAACATGGCATAGAGCAAAATATGCTTAACAGAAGTAGTCATTCACATCAATAGCAGGAAAACCATCCTGATGTGTTTCCAACAAAACATTATCTTGTGATACCCTGCACACCACCATATTGGGTAAAAATGTAAAACTAGCATGTGTACCCCCAATGCCAACATTTTTTTCAAGAAGTTCCAAACCATAGCAGACAAGACTCTAGATACTAAAATGACAAGAAAAGTTTACAAAACTTTGAGAATTGTCAAGCCTGTTTCAGACTCTCAGATATCTAGTGGGCTATGCCTGTCCATGAATGCACGTGAGAGACCAATAATATACAAGAAGGCAATGAAACAGTCACAAAAGCACCTACACTCAAAATTCCATTCTGGAAAGAAGGAAAAGACTCACTAAGGATACCAGGGGGTGCAAAATTCTAGATGTGAGGAATAGCAGTTACTGAGGAATACGGTTCATCTATTCTTACTGTTACAGATAATGCATTTACCAGATTGACTCAAGGTCTATTTCCTAGTGTCATGGAACACTGTGTTTTGATGATGGCTTTTGGTCTTGTTCCCATGGAACTGTAGTTGCATCTGGCTTAATCAATATGAAAGGGCTACCCTGTGCGCGATTAGGAAGAAGTTTCCTTTCTTTCTCCTCTGGGTTATGTTTCAAAATTATAACCATCAGCTATCGGCATGTTGAAGGGATCACACACCTTTCAAGCAGAGCCCATTTTTCTGCAGGATTGTCCATAGGCATTGTTGCAGGTAACACCCCTTCATACAGAAGCCAGTTTTCCACAGAGGAATGGTGGTTGTTCAGTGACTCAGGGACTCTCTATGCAATCACAAGTAGTATAAGCATTATAACATATCCTTTCAGAATTCAAGTATATCTTCTCACTGGAAAGCAAAACAACCTCACTTCAGAAACAACAAACAGTGTAGATTAGGGTGAAATTTGTGATCTATGATCTTCCTGATATATGCCATTCCCTTTCTAATCTTGATGACATTTTACAGGTCTGTATGAGCAGAAAGAGTTCTCTCAGTGCTTAATCATTTTGAATTTTTATGGCTTCTCATGTTGGTCCCCATGTGAGTATCAGTTAATACTGCTGTCAAATTGTATAAAACAGATAGACAGGAGGACTGAACACAGAAGGTCTACATAAACTAGTTTTGCAGTGCTTCCTTTTGCTATTCATAAACAACTTGCACTGTGGGAATGTACTACCTGCAAGGTTGCGTTGTTTGTTTCATGAAAGGCTGGCCGCTAAATGGCATTGGGAGCCCAGTTGTTTACTTTCCAAGTTAGTCATTCCTATCAGATTTACTTTGGCTAAATATCGTAAGTTAACACCCCATCTTTTGTGTCGTATGAAGTTGAAGTTGAATCTTTAGAGTAACAATATTCTCCAAGCTTGTTTCTTTTGTTCAGCAAAATAGATTTCTAAGTTTATTGTCCTTTGTGTCACTGGCCCATAGTAAGGTTGCTTATTTAAATAATTTATTCAAATTATCATTTCTGTTATTAAACAAAAAATATTGTATAGCCCAGAATTGGGCCCACTGGAGTTCATTCCCCTGTTAGGTCAACATAAAACCTTTGTTGCATAGATCAATGGGCCATGCAACATTGGGCATATCATTTTTTAAATTTCAACTACAGAGTCTCATAATCAACTAGAAGAAAAATCAAGTCTATCTTTCAATTGCTTGAACCAGGACTATATCACGGATATTGCAGCAATAAAAGAAATAATTCCAGTCTATAGAAAGGTAGCATAGTAATAACATACTTGAGTTTTCGGGGTGCTTCAAACAATCTCGTCCTAAAGATAGGATTCCAGGTTGTTTGCAGATTTTAATTGGTGAGGTTGGCTCTAATTTTGGAACTTTGTTGGCTCTGCTGCAGGTATCATTTTGCCCCAAATCTTCGCCAAGCCTTTTCCATGGACTCACTAAAGGACTCTCATTTTCTGCATCCTTCATATGAGTAAACCTTCGACCCAGCACTGGTTTTCAATACAAACTTTCAAAGAGAGAAACTGGCAGTTTGGAGCAGGTTACAAGACCTCCTTCTATAATGAACAGAGATGACCCCGAAATGTGGCAAAAGTTCTCCCCTTCAGCCGGTGCTAAAGAAAACAAAGAGCTTCTCTCTGAAATCTCTAACGGCGTGCTTGGATGGCCTAATCTGACCAAAACTACAAAAATGTACCATGAGTTTTCCTCTACGTTGTTATATTGTGAAGGATAGTGTTTCCCTCAATTACTAACCGTTCCAATAGCCCCTGCTTCCTGATCCATTAGTTTTGACTTCTCCAGACACTAAAGAGCATTAACGATTCTATTCCATTACACAAAGATGAGCTGGAAGGGAAAACCCTTCGGAGCACAGTATTTCATGTTGAGGTATCAAATTCTTGGTTCCTTGGAAATAGAAACTGCATGAAGATATCTACGAACCACTTGAACATCAAAAATGTTCAGTCTCAAAACTCTGAAGTAAATTTGTAAAGAATGTAGCATTAGCTTTCTTGGCTTAGTGAAATCCCTAATTTTCTATCCTATTTGCCTGTCTTAAAAATCTCACGAAAACCTATAAAGATTGTGCCATTGTGTACGCTTAGCCTCTAAAAGCCCTAGCTTTCTATCTTCTTCTGTGTAATTTGAATAGAACACCATCAAATACCAGAATTATCAATTCCCATTCTCCAAAACTTTTAAATGTGCGGAACTGAGACAGAAATCATTCAATCAAACCACTCGAAATGCATCTGAATGCTGATCCATTAACTTAAAGAAATTCTTCCCAAACTCTGCCATTTTTTAAACAAAATTTTGAGCACAACCTTGTCTAGTCCATTTATAGAGAGCGTTAGTTTATGAAATCTTGCCTATAAGCCAAAATAGAGTCAAAATTTTCCATTGAAAGCTCAGAATAACTGAACCAGAAATAACCCTTGTGAAATTTGCTGCTTAAAACATTGTTTTGAGCACGACCTCTTTCTTGAGATTTATTTTAGATAATACGGTAGCTTATTTAATGAAATATTTCCAGAAAGTCGAAATATGGCAAATTTTTCCAATCAAGAACTCTAAATAATTTCATTAGGACAAGGCGTAGAGGATTCATGACGGCGACAAGAAAATAATGGCGCTTTGCAATTTTAGCACTCTCTTGCAGAAAAATACCTTTTTCTGAAATCGTTTTGACCACGAAGAAACGCAGATGAACTGTTGGAAGTCGTGCAGAGAGAGATCTGGTGGCTCGTGGATCGATTCTGGGGCAATGTTTATGCGATTGCAAACCATGATTGTTCATATGCGAGCTACTGAGCTCGTTGAGAGGGATACGCGCAATGGCGCCAAACTACCAAGAGGATTTGAATTTAAAGGCGGGATAGAATATCTACCGTCCGATCATGTCATCGATGGCCATATATTTGTGTTTCAGTAAAAAGGATTTTCAAAGAATTTGAAATATTATACATTTTATAGAATTTGAAATATTATACATTCTATTATTTAAGCTGAATAATAGTTTTACTTTGGAAAAATAATTGGGCACATCAAATAAAATATTGATGCGACGGACATAGAACTCCGAAACAATAATGCACCTTTCTCTTACTCCAAAACAATAATGCACCCTTCTCTAGCTGATGTGTCAATGCTTTCTTTGAAGTGGAACTTAAAGAATTAAGTAATTATTCATTATTAAATTGGGATTTTATATAAATTAATTGATTATTTATTAATGTTAATTTCATTTTATAATTTTATAGTAATTTTTAATAGATTTTTGTTAAAGATAATTATTTGAGCTATTATTGTATCAAGATTTTTGTTGTGTCTTTTATTATTATATTTTAATCCACTTTAAACATGCTCAAAATATGTTTTCATCTTCATTTGTGGAGATTATCTACTTGCATATTCAAAAAGTTTTGATGTAGTTTTTGCCTTGAAAAATGATTATTGTGATTGTAATGGTGAGAAATTATTCTATAAACAGTGTTAAGTGTTATTTAGAATAAATGAGAAATTCTTTTTGAATTTATAAGACTAATCTTTGAGAGAATAGATATATATTCCCTAATTATCACATAAACAAGGGGTTAATCTTGCATTTAGTGCTTTATCTCTGTAGAGTTTCGCTAAACAAAGGGAATACCTCCTCCTGCGTGACTTCGATTGTCCCTCCCTCTTACAGGATTGCAAAGCATTAAGAATTGAATCTTCTTTATTTTAAAGATGTAGTCTTGTCGAATATACCAAAAGCATAGTAGGATTCTTTCATTATTGACAAAATCAAGCACATGTGCAAGGGAAGTATTCATCTATGGATGGTTAACAAGTTCATTAATAACTACAAGCAAACGCTTCAAACTATGTATTTAATGATCTCTAGTCATCATCTAAAGAGTTCAAGAATCAAATCAATTCCAACCTAAGTTCTAAGTATATGGTAAACCTCTACTCTAGAGGTTCTATTATTGTAAAATTTCACAACTATGGAAGTTGTGGCAAGGTCTCAAAGGAGGGACTTTCTTTTTGGGGCAAAACTAACCTTTTTTCAAAAGATAGTTTCTATAATTGAATCCATCTTCAATATCCATTTCTTCAACCCCACTCTGGATTTGAATATTGAATCCCCCCTACTTATTTTGGGATGAGATGATCTTTCAAAATCCAACATAAATATATTGGGGACTTACAACAATATACAAACTAAGCAAGGAAGGGTATACACACATGTGTTAGAATTTGAATTGAAGTTGACTTGAGCAAAGGTATAACAATGCATATTTAATTAAATATTGGTGATTTTAACAACCACGTCCATTAGATTAAAATAATGATACTTTATGTGTATCTATATGCAAAGACAAAATACTTGAAAGGCACCTTCCCAACACCAAAGGACATTATAAGAAAAATGGAAAAATAACAAGTTGATGGGTGGTATGATTGAATGAAGAATCAAAGGGCAAGAAAGAAGAGACATCCAAGTTTAGTCCTAATAAAAGATTTTATGGCCCCTTCCAAGGAGTGCGTTATTAAGAGGGACACAAACATGATCATGGAGTCTGTGCTAAAGTCTTATGGGAGAAATAGGAAGCATGTGAATGAGATATTATGGATTTCAAAAGAGAAATCATGTTATTCAATCCAATAGAAGCAAGGGGATTGGTTCTACTTGAGACTCCATAAACTCTAAATCAATTGGTGAAAGCAAGAAGTCTAAAAGATAAATGCAAAGAAAGGAATATCCATCTATGTACAAATCTACAATAAATAAATTCAAAATTATATAGTGTTTCCATATAGACAATGTTAGGTCCCTATAACACTAGTGATTCCCCCATTACTAGTGTCATTGTGGCCCTTACTGTTATTGTTGTGCCCTTATTGTCCCCATATTGTTATTATTGTGCCCCATAGAAGCCCACTATTGTTATTTTTGTGCCCTTATATTATTATTGTTATGTTGACTTTGATTATATTGTGACCCCTTAGACTCCTATATATAGAAATGAGGCTTTGTCATTTGTATCATCCAATAATTGTTCTTTTGTGTAATGTAAAGGAGGTTGCCCCCTCGAAGAGGCTGATTTCTAAGTTGTTGATCTATCTTTTCTATCTTTTTGTGAGTTGGTTTCATAACAGACAACCTAGGTTCGAACCCTAAAAAGTGTAGGGTCTTTGTGAGTGTTTGTGAGGGAATGTGTTTGACATCACATAATTGGATTCCCTTCATCATCAAAGAGACATGTGTCCCAAAAGTCAATTTGGTTTAAGTGGATGTTAATATGATACATTGTATATTTTCTGAGGGTAGTAGCACAATTGGAAAAAAGCATGTTGGCAAGCCCTTGTGTATCCAAGTGATCGAAAGTTCAATCCCCCAGACATATCTCACCAATTGAACTTAAAAAAAATATGATACATTGTATATTGCAAAGCCATTAAGTTAAGTAATGACCTTGGCTGACCCAAATATTTAATTAGAATTTAAGCTCAAACACAACATTAGAAATGAAACCTTCACTCTAGATCTAAGGATATAGGGGTCAACATTGGATATTGGATACAAGACAAGGTGATCAAATGTATCTCTTGGACTAGCATTTTTTACAAAGGAATACAAATTTTAATGCTTATATTAACATGTATGTATAATATAATAATGAAATAGTCACTCTTTAGTTCATGGATAAAAGTGTTGGTGTGGAAGGAAATCTCGAGGGATGTGTCACTATAGTCATAAAAATTGCATTTATTGTGGCACATGTAGAACTTATTAATTGGGTGTAGCTTTAAAAATGGATAGGAGTGTTATCCTCCCCACCTAACTGCAATTCCTACAAATGACATATTTAGTGATTAATGAGTATATTGTTGTAATAATTTTGAACCCTGTGTTAAGAAATCCCTATGCAATCCAATTTAACTTAGGTACCATCCTCAAAATGAGGAGAAGTCATTTGTGGGTTTCCTTAGAATGTGTATTTCAAGGAAGAATGTGTACTTTGTCGATATGTTGAAAGGTTTTACGGTCTTTGTGTTTTAGTGTACCATGTCATATTTGGCATTGAGCGTTGGGTGTGTTGGAAGCCAACTCTTGGTAAACTCAAATACACTTGTCCTAAGGAGGGAGTTGGGGTTTTAAGGTTCTCTGGTTGTAAAAGCTTTCAAAGTCAATGTTTTTCATCCTCTTCTTGCATATTGCAGCCTCAAGGCCATTCGATGAGTTGGTGGTCATGCTTAAGGTTTTCATCCTATTCTTGCATTGTGCTTAAGGTTGATTGGTACCTTGTTCCATGAATTATGATCAACTTTGGGTCCTCTTTCAGTAGACACCTCCTAGCCACAGTATTAAAGGCAACATATTGGTTTCCTTTACTAATTTTAGCTTGTAATAAATTTATATGTAATGGTTGTCACACGCGTTCATATACAACTATCTCATAACAAAGCTAACACAAGCACTTCTACCCATGCCTACATCACATCACAGAGGAGGAATCAATCAATATTATTCAATATCCCGCATTCGAGTATCCCTCCTTTGAGGATTCAATCCAACATTTATGGAGATCAGGTCATCCATTTACAATAACTAGCTTCGCCATATAGCATGTTCATATTCCTATTGTCATGGCCGAAAGTACCACCGACATATATCTTATGCAATACAAATAAATAATTAGAACGCCTCAATGGATGCAAT
Organism: Pinus tabuliformis; assembly: GCA_031772625.1. Classification (NCBI taxonomy): domain Eukaryota; kingdom Viridiplantae; phylum Streptophyta; class Pinopsida; order Pinales; family Pinaceae; genus Pinus; species Pinus tabuliformis. The sequence continues at coordinate 104,178,190 of CM062816.1, forward strand.
TCATCCTATAATGCATAATTCATATATTAGATAACCCGAACCATAGGCTCTACCGTTTCAAAACAAAATCATTTATCATACATAATCAATAATCCGTCTTCCACAGTTGCATGACACGTTAACATGTGTATCTTAGGGATTATGCACAATTAATCAGAAGCGCAGCATTGGATGCACAACACAAATAACTTGTACCATAGTTTATACAGTCGAGCCTTAACCACAGTTAACAAATTTGCATAGCGGCTCAAGCACGACTATTCACTATCTTAACAAAAGACAGGTTAACACCAATTCTACATAAGATCCACATACTGTGACTGTAATTAGAATTTCATTTATGTGCATCCATAAAATCATCTCATTAACGCCACATGCAGTGCATTTAAAACTCAAGCAAATTCTCTCATATGCTAAGGAATTTATAACATAGAGGGTAAGAAACCAACATACAGAACAATCCACGCAAGTGAGTCAAACTAGATCAAAAGAGAGAACGACACTTGGAAAACAGAGCACCGCTACCCAACCTAGAAATGACTCTTCAGTTCACCACCGAGTCGAGGTTCTTGCCATGGATCAACCGCCTCCAATTGATCTATGCAATGGGTATTTAATACCTTCTTTCATGATATGGTTTCCATTAGCGGTGTCTCGCTTTTATGGATATTTTTATCCATTTGCGTAGGCTTATCTCATAAAAGCTCACCTTTCTCTCCCATGAGGATTTTCCTCATAGAAGATTGCCTTTCTCTCCCGCACAACTTTTATGTTTTTCTCAATGGATATTTATCTCCAATCCATCGAACTTATCTAGAATTAAATCGAGAAGCTTTACCATGAAAGAATTATCCTTTCCCATTCACCAATGTGATTTGGCAAGAATCTCATCTCTTGGTGTCTTGCTTTTCCAAGTGATTAATTTATTAATAATGTATTTACTTTTTATATTACACATCATACCTAGCTTTTCTCAGCTTAGGTTTGCAAAGTTTGACACACAAGGGAGGGGTGTTACATTTTGGATCCCTCTCTTTCCTTAAGATCCCTCCAACTGCAGCTAGAGTTCTTAGATGACTGTAAGGAGGAAGCCCCTATTGGAAAGGGACAGACAGTTTGAAGGTGTCTATCTTGTTGGTAATTCCTATATCGAAAAGTTGTATTTTCATAGTCCAGGGGTTGGGAATACACAATTCCCATCCACTTGAGCTCAATTTTATCTCGCAAAACTTCATTGGGATCTACCTAAACACATATGCAAACATAGGTGAAAATGCCTTTCAAAAGTCTTTCCCTGTCTACTTTGACGAATCTTCCAATAAAATTGCCCAATTTTTCTAAGAGATCTAGATGGGTAAAGTGAATGGGAAAATTGGGAATCTTACCCATACTAGAGTAGTCATCGGCAACATAGTGAGAGGATTGAAGTTGGGAAACCATGGCTTCACTAGAAGACCAACTCATCTCCAAAACCATGGACCTTGGTCAAGGATTTTTTTCTTATCCTCAAGACATTTGAAGATCACCACAAAAAAACATGGGTCTACATCCACCCAAACCGACGTTCATCCAATCCTATCATAATCGAACAGAAAAACGCTACTTTTTCAATAGAAAATGGGGAATAAAAGTATCACCCAAGGATAATGACCATCGCATCAAGCGCTCAATCATAAGGGAGGAGCAATAATTTGACAATCACACGTCCTTGATTTCTGTTGATTTAACTCTGAACACTCACGTAATATTCTCTTGCTTGGCGAATTAAACACCACTGCATGGAATGGACGAGGATTGAGCCGAACCCTGGATGAAGCCCACTTCATTCTCATCTAAACACAAAACTATATATACGTCAAAGCTATTACAATAGATTCTGACTGTCAACACCTCAAGGTTCTGTTTAAATGTGGCTACCTTTTATGGTTACTATTGAATGTGTGATTGGCAATAGTAATGGCAACTTAGGGCTGCCAAATTTCCTTTGATTCCCTCACTACATCCTAATGCAAATAGTTGTTCAATGCCTTGGTTGTCTTTCAAAACTGGTAGGCAGCGTCTTCTTTGATATTTCTCGATGGTTTTAATTCCACTACAATCACAACTTTCATTTACATAAACTTCGTGTTTTCGCACGAGCGACGATTGTTCCAAGGTGAAATGTCACTTGGATGGTTTCAATGTTGTTGACCCATCATAACTAACTAACGGATATGCCCATTACAATTTTATACCACCCCATTATCAATATCAATTATGCATGGGAACCAATTAAAGCAACTTTTCACATTAATTTTATATGAGCATGAGAACATGTGTTAACGAGCAGCCCATAAAGCCTCATTTTGAATGCCATAGTCACTTAGAAGGAATTCCTCTTGTAGTAGCATCCTCCCTACTAAAATTTGCTAGTGCTAACATTAGAACCACCATTACAACAAGATATCTTTCTAGTGTTGACAACACCATTATAGTAAGATACCTCAAGAGAGACAGAAAATTTAAAAAGTATGATAGTAATACGTATCCAAAAGATGGTATTGAAACTAGTAATTGTTCACGAATCCATAAGATTGTAAGGTCATTCTCATTATCATAATCATTGTCATCATCATCACCATCATCCTTGTCATTGTTATTGCCATCATTACATTATCATCATAATCACCATTCATGCCATCATCATCATCATTATGGACATTGTTTGCAATTGTTCATAATTGTAGATGTTGTAAGAAATATCATCAACCCAAAAAATGTGATCAGTGCTAGAAAAGGGTTGTTTAGGACACATTGATATACGTAAGAGAAATAACAACTCTATTTTTGACAGATGATCGATGATGATCATCATCACCACCATTATCATCGTCATTGTCATTTTTATCATCCCCATCATCATCATTAATGTAATTTCTATCGACATTGTTGTAATCATGCATCATCATCATTCATGCCATTATTGTTTTTGATGATGACCTAGATGAAAATGATAATCATGACACCAAAGATAATGCTTATGATTATGACAATGACAACATCTAAAATTGGGAAGATTCGCCAATGTCATTAGCATTGTCATCATCATAATCATTGCCATCATCATCATTGTCATTGTAACCACTATCGTCTTTATCATCATAATCACAATTCATGTCATCGCCATCATCTTCGTTTTCATCATTGTCAATATTATTGACATTGTCATCAATTGTTCATAATTGTCAATGCCATAAGGAATATCATCAATGCAGAAAATATGATGAGTGTTGGAAAAGGGATGCAAAAGCGAACATAGAAATGGGGGCAACAATAGAAGTAAAATTGGATGAAAAGTGGATACAACATAAGTAGATGCACAACAACATGAAAAACCTGACACAAAAGTGGATGCAAAAGTAGATGCAGTTGTCAATGCAAACTTGGATGCAAACATGAAGGCAAAAGTGGAAGCAAACATGGGTCCAATGGTAGGTGTAAAACTTGGCACAAATTGTGGTGAAACAAATGTGGATGCAACAACGGAAACAAAAGTATATGCAAAAATGGATGAAACAAAAGTGGATGCAATAGGGGATGCAAACGTGGAAGCAAACGTGGTTGCAATGGTAGGCGCAAGATATGGTGCAACAAAAGTGGATGTAACAATAGACAAAAAATATGCAAAATAAGATGCAAAAATGGATGTAAAAGTGGAAGCAAACATTGATGCAACAGGCAAAACAAAATTGGATGCAAAAAATGGATATAATGTAAGTAGATGCAAAAGTAGATACAAAACGAGATGCAAAACCCAATGCATAAACCTGACATAAAAGTGGATGCAAAAATAGATGCAATATTTGATGCAAAAGAGGATGTGAACATGGATGCAAAATTGGAAGCAAACGTGGATACAACAGTGAGTGCAAAACATGGTGCAAATTGTGGCATAACAAAAGTGGATGTAATGATAGATGCAAAAAAAGAATCAAAGTATGATGCAAATGAAGATGTAAAAAGGGAGGCAAAAAGTGAAATTTAAAATGGGTGCAACAGTGGATGCAAAATTGTGTGCAAAAGTGGATGCAATAGAAGTCGATGCAAAAGTAGATGCAAAACGAGACACAAAACCTGATGCAAATCCCGGTCCAAAATTGGATACAAAAAGGGATGCAAAAATAGATGTAGTAGTTGATGAAAACCTAGACGCAAATGAGGATGCAAACGTGGATGCAAAATTATAATCAAAAGTGGGTGCAAAAGGAGGTGCCAAACTAGGCGCTAATTGTGGCACAAAAATATTAGATGCAATAGTGGGTACAATAATAGATGCAAAAGAGGATGTAAATATGGATGCCAAACAAGAGGGAAAAGTGGATGCAACAAAAGTAGATGCAAAATTTTATGCAAAACTAGACACAAAACACGATGTAAAACTTGGCGCAAAAGGGATGCACAAATGGATGAAAAAATGGATGCAAAAAATGATTTAAAAAAGGATGCAAAAAAGGATGCAAAAGTTGATGCAAGTGTAGGTGCAAAAAGTGGATGCAAATGAGGATGCAAAAGTATGTCAAACAAAATTAGGTGCCAAACTTGATGCAAAACCTGGAACAAAACCTGGTGTAAAGGATGACACAAAACTTGGCATAAAATTTGGTGCAAAACGTGGTGCAAAACCTATTGCAATACCTGGTGCTAAACTTGGTGTAAGATTTGGTGCAAAACTTGATGCAAATTTTGTGTCAAGTTTTGCACCATATTTGATAAATGGATGCAAATAGCACCAAAAATGGGCTCTAGATGCAAAAAAAGAAGTAAAAAGGGACGCTAATCGCTGGTTTTGTTGTAGTGAATGGCTACAAAAGGTAGAAGAGGCTGGGTTACTTTGTCTCCTATCAATTCCACATTTTCATTGGCCCCCCATTACAATATTGGTCATCTGGCAACTGCTATGCCTAGTACATGATGGGTACTTATGGATAGACAAACCCATCCCCATCACGGCGAAGCTCATTCATAGGATCTCTCAGCTTCCCTGTGAAGGTAGGGACCCCACAAAAATTGTTGATATGAGTGGCGATCTGACGATGACGGAAGCCCTGAAAAAGAAATACAAATTGGAGAAAAAGCAGAGAGGGTATGCTATTGACAGTATTCTAGACAGGGCGTATGCATTGCTACCTAGTTGCTGGAAGGAAAAGTGATGCAAAAATTCTGAGGCAACGAGGTCCCAGCGATAGTCATTGTGCTAGTTGAGCAACGTGCAGAAGGGGAATGGTTCAATTGGGCGTAGTTCCTCTGTGACGAATTCCTGACCAACTGCAGGGAGGCCCAAGAGGAGGGTAAGACCTTCCACTATGCGTGGTTTCTGTTATCCATCGTTTTGGTTACAAGCGAATTACCTGAAGATAGTCAGTTTCCGTCCCTAGATGAGGATTGGCTAGAGGCCACAAAATACGTGTCGCTCTGGGTGACGAAGGACGCCGCACGAATCTGGGAAGTCAAGATTTTTTGGATACTGATGGACGTGAACATCCAACAATGGATCAACCAGCAACCTCGTCTATCTACCGAGATATATGACAGTGTGAAGAACGTAGCTGATTTTAAGGCAGATATGCACCATGTATACATACGGGCACGCAAGGATCCAACATAGATGTGGACCACACTTCCCTTCATTGCCATTGACGAGGCTATTTTTGTGGTATTGGATATCTAGCCACTGGAGTGGCGCGGCCCCGATGCGGTAGGGCGCGATGAGACCACCATCCAAAAATAGAAGGTTGAGGCCAAGCGCTTAGCACAATAGAAGTGGAACGAATAGCACGTTGTGGAAGTACGGGTGGCCCAGGAGGCAGCACAGACTTCTATAGGTAAGGCAGCAACAGGAGGGGCTGCTACAACAAAGGATGAAAGTGGCCCGAATGTGACCACAAAGCCGTCCATGGATACAGGAACGGAAGGTATCGGTTCGCCCTTAAAATGACCATGGCCAATAGAATGGTCAAAGCCATGGAAGAAGTCCAAGGCATCTAAGTGGGATGGGGAACTTGTCACATTAACCGAAGATGACCTGGGCGACATTGGGGATAGAGTTCACAATGTCACCTGGGAGGCGCTCGACAAGGTCATGATGGAGTAGCAGGCTGTGTTGGGGGCACTCCATGCGCAGCTGCAGGAGTTCAGTGCACGAGCCTCACAGTTGGGAATAGTCGCTACCCATGGAGCTACGAGTATGTCAGCAACTGAGCAGCTGCTATAGGCCAAATTGGCTAATACTATTGCACTCCCAGCAGGAGAATTGACAACAGAGAATGCGATGGACAGAGCTGTAGTAGGTCGGCTTACAAGGCTTGGATTAAATTTGGCTGCCCTCCCATGCAAGGGCTTATACTAGCTCCAAGACAGTGCAACGATGGAGCTCCGCTCTAGGGAAGGATGTGCGGTACAGGTACTTAGTGAGCAGCGAATTAACATAGAACAATTGAGCCTCCAACGTGATGAAGCGGTAACACAAAATCGGCAGTTGGAGCAAATTGTGGGGGGAGCATGTTGTCGTGCCCCTGAGCTAGAGATTGCGGCCGATTTACCTATTGACATACGAATCCACAATTTGGCCAATGGGTTCTGCGAAGCAAAGGGCGAAGCCGCGAGGATCCAGTTGGCCCTCACCTTGCAGATCACTGAACTGAAACTAAAATCACAACCCTCTACACCACCAGAGGTCACAGAGCAGCGCAAAGGCATCATTCAATCTAGGCAGGAAACAATATCACATTCCATGCAGGAGTGCGTCAGCTTGCTAGATTAGTGACTTATTACGCTCACTTCACTGCGGGAAGACCCAACCTTACAATGGTTGGAAATAGAGGCAAGAGAGCTACAACAAGCCTATGATAATGTCAGGGGGACTGCGTAGACGATTGCTATTATGCAACGCTTGGCCAAGATGAGGGAGGCCCGGGCTCTTAAGACACAAGATGACGCCACTTGGCAAAAGGAAGCAATTATTAAAGAACGTATCCAGCCTTAGCTGGATGAGGCATTCACGGTTTCCACCACCATCAAGCGAAAGATGGCACACATGCAGGCAATATATGAACCCAGACAAGAAACTGACACTGATACAGATGCATCGGTGGCTCACGTAGAACAGGTACAACAGATGGCAGATGCTTTTGTTGCAAGTGTAAGAGAAGCGTAGAAGTTGCTGAATGACCTCCGCGCAAAGATTACCGCACTAGCCGAGTGACTCGGGACGAGTCACGATGATTGTGTTGGGGGCCTGTTGGGTAGCGGAGGCCCCGCGTAAGGGTTTTGGGGCTCAAATTAAAGGGTTGTCCACTCGAAAATAATGTAAGAAAATAGAAAGTGAGTCGACCTGCCCATGGTCCGCGAACCATGGAAATGTATAAATAGAGCAAGGCTCTATGGGTAGAAGGCAATTTTTGGGTTTTTGATCTTGAATGTTATGGGTTTATGAAGGCAATATTCTCTCTGCATCTGTAAGTCCGAGTCAAGGGTGTTGGTAGATAGATAGAGGCTCTGCAGCTATGTGCGCAGGGGCCTGGTAGAGTCTATAGCTGTGTGCGTGAACCCCTACAGCTGAGTACGCAGGGCAGATTTGGTTTTATTGGAAAGGAGATAAATAAATATAAGAATTTCTGAATCGTTGTGTGCTTTATCACAAATCTATCTGTTGCTCATGTTCTGAAATTATGCATATTTATGATTGTGTGTACTATTTGTTATTGTTAAATGTTTGCTTAAAGACCTTAAGAGGCAGATGAGATCTATAATAAACTCGTTAATAACAAAGCCCATAGGTGCGGATCTACATGGAAGCCTGAGAGCAGTACAGAGTAGCACGAGAGCGTAGATTGGTTCACGACCCCATCCAGACCACATCAAGACATCCCAAGGGTGCGGAAACCTGGTTTTAGCACCCTCCCCTGCTACCTCGGGTGAGACTTCAGTCTGCGCTCCGTAGTCTGTTTTCGAAAAGGCTGGTAGCATGGGATTTGTTTGGCTAAATAACTCTTCAAAACCTGGGTCAGGCCCCAATAAGCCAACACTAGCTCTAAGCAGACCTTCTCCTTATACTTTGGATTGAGACGGTAAGAAATTTTCTTAACCGGCTTCGCGTCAGGTTTTAACGTGATCTTCATAACACCCAGGTCTCCTATTATCCCCTTTAACTCCATGAACTTGGTAGGGGACAAATATTAGTATTCGCGAAGAAATTCGACGACCTTATCTGCTGTCGTGTCATCCCAATAATCTCCAATCTTTGCGAATTTGGGCTCCGCCTCCATACCAATATTTACCTATTTCATTTTCAGTGGGCGGTTATATCAAGATTCTCAATCTACGGTCCCTTGACCTCGCGGTGACCCTCGATTTCAGGGATATTAATCTTTCATGGGTCCTCATCTTCTTCTTCAGTAGTCACATTATAGCATTCCAACGTGTGGCTCAGCTGAGTGGTCCAATTGGTATGAACCAAATCCAAAGGATCCTACAGTATCCTAAAGATTGTTGCTTTAACTTCTTGTAGTGCTTCGTCAATACGGTCAGACTCGTGTTCGAAGCTGAACATAATTATGAATCCTTCGTGCAAAATATCCCATTCACCTATGCCATGATAGAGCTCTGTCTCCAAGTACCAGTTCATTGGGATGACATCCAAGGTATGGGAAAAAGCATGCACCCATTCAGGTTGGGGCTTCGCTCCATATGCCTTAGCCCATTTGGCCAAGTGTGCACATGGATCATCCTTCCCATCATATTTGTCTGTCATTTGTACCTTCATCTTCCCAAATCATTTTCGCATCATCCTCCTACACTCGTGCCAACCGTCAAAACTACTCTTGTGCGTACCCCAACATCTCGCGGGTGTAGCGTGCAGTGCCCAGTCAAAAGCCTGGAAGTGCTGCTTCTCTATTACTTCCCCCTCAAATGCATTCAAAAACACATCCACATCATTCAAGCCATCGTAAGTGGGAAAATTTCTTACTTCTGATGACAAACAGCGCAGCGACCGGGTCATCATGTTACAACTTAGCGTGGTTACTTCATGTAGTCGATTCTGCCAGCACTCTAATTCTTCATCAGATTCTGAGGTGTAGGAACTCTCATGATCCCATGTAATTCGTCCATCGGTTGTTGGATTAACCCAATCTTTGGCTCGCGCTCTTATCTTATATATGTAGTCCAAATCTTTATCGCTTTCGTAATCGCGGACTAGTTCAGTATAGCGTGATCCTTCAGCAAGATCTAGGGGTACTATCACGCAAAGCAATTTCGTTTCAAATATCATCTTTCACTTCTTTAGGTTGATTACTCCATTCATGTCAGTAGCTAAGTCAATGCCAAGGAGTGCAGGGTAGGGGTTGCTTTCATCCACAGTCTCTATCACTTCAAAGTCAGCCAATGCACTCACACCTTCAATGCCTATAGTTACTCCTTGCGGCTGTCCCATGGGGATGATCTTTTGTTGATTCGCCATCCTTAACTGAATCGGAGACCACTGCAATGTGGGTCTGCCCATCCGCTCCCAAGTATGCTTTGGTAAAATGTTCGCGTGTGACCCCAGATCTAGAATAACCTGATCCATTTCATATTCTCCTATCTGCGCGGTCAGTCTCATCTCATGCCCTGTCCTTGCTTAATGCTTACCAATCTTTCGTACCACCCGCGGTTCACCCGGAGCATTTCCGACGCATCTATGTATAAGTTCTTGTAATCCCTTCACCATCGCTAGGGAGTCCTTCGCACGCAACAGCTTCTGAAGTACCGATAGCGAGGCTAGTGGACAACGTGCCAGCCTGTGATGCACAGATCTACAGCTCATACAGACCCATTTGGATGACCCCAAATAGTTGTTGTTGCTGCTGCTCGAACTGCTGTAGGACCTTTGCGGTGACATCCCACACCGTGTCTCCAATTTCATTCAAATCTCCCTCTGTGAGGGTGATTGGGTCCAGCGATGCCTTACTAGCCTTGGATTTCTTCCGCGGCCCCACTTTTTCTAGTTTTCTCAGACGTTTGATTCAGTATGACGTTGTTTGTGGTTCTACTCCATGTTTCTCTATCTTCTCTTCCGTTTCTTCGTCTGTTTCGGGCGAAGGCAACTTCACGCCTTTGTCAGACTCTGATTCGAATTAGATCCTCAAACACTCTTACAGTTTCCTGAACTCTGTAAAACTCATACCAAAGTTTCAAAGTGCTATGGATGTCGAGCTTATAAGAAATAACCTCTGAACAATGGCAGTTTGTGGTTAGCGTAGAGCAACAAGGACCCTCGGTCAAAGCGCGCAGACTGTTGACCCATGGTAACCGCGTGCTATCGCAAACTGGAAAAACGAGAAGTCAGATCCAGAAACAGAGGCAATTTTTGATACGTGATTAATTGCTTATTGCAGGGCATCCCCCTCAGAGAAGGAAAGCCCCGAGTGCTTGGTCACGGGGAAAAGCATAGAACCGTATGGAAATCGTCGATTTCGCCAGAAGGTGGGCCCCCCGCTAAAATCGGCGGGATATCAGAAGGCCCTCAAGCGGTAAGTGGGTTCGATCGAGTCCCGCCCGATTCCATACAACGATTGACTCGTGTCCAGTGGATGAGAGAGAAAACTGCTCTCATCACGCAGGTAAAAGTCATGCTACTTACCCGCGCCATATGGATGGAGACCGCAGGATTTGGAGGCCCCAGATCAACGACAGAGAGGTAATCTGATGGGTGACCGGATTCGACAGGGAAATAGGCTGAGTGATATAAGATTTGAGATTTGGCATGACCGATGAGTTGGCAAAGGGAACAGTTTCATGGGAAATCTTGGAGTAATAGAAATAACGACCGTTCAAAGAGAACTGACACTCAGTTCGTGAGGAAACAGGTGGCCACCTCTCTGTGAAGTGTTACAGTGATGATGACGCAGAGCAGGGGAATTCCAACGAACAAAGATAGGAGATCTAGAGAGCTGGGAAGCAGAAACGAATAGCCAGGGAGTAGATTGGCTTTAAGCCACGAATAGACACAGAAAACAGAGGGAGGAGGAGAGACAGAAAAAAAGTAAGTAAAGAAAATTGCAGAGAACAGAGAAGCCAAGATGACCTGCAGAGAAAAGGCAGCATCGAGCAGACAAAGACAGAGAGAGTCCAAGATTCTGTGAACTCCAGAGAAGGCTTGAGAGGTTCAAGCAACGAGTAGATACTTGTTCTCAGCTCTATAGAAAATAGGTTTTCTATCATACAAGTAAGGACTTCCTAAAACAATTCCACATATATCCAGAGGAACTATATCTAACTCAACCTCATCTACAAATGCTGACCCAAAAGAAAACTTAAGTTTACATTGTCTAGTCACCTGTAGTTGTGCTTTATCACTTAACCAGCCTAATGGGTATGGTTTCTTGTGAGGTGCAGTCAATAATCCCAACTTCTTTACAATTGATTCAAAAATTAAACAGAGGAGTTGCTTGAACCTCTCAAGAATACAATAGGTTTAGTTGTGTAGATTCATAAACTCAGGGTAGATGAAACGAATTGTAAATTCATGCAAACAATTTTTACTGATGGTTTTAAAAGAAAAGAAACATGATAAAACCAATGTATTTGAGGGCTGTGATGCTAAACAACAAGCTGATTTAGAAAAAGTTGTTTCAAAATATGATATATTGTTTCAAGAACCTAAAGGACTGCCACCCAAAAAGGAAATAGTGCATGACAATAATTTGCAGTAAGATGCTCCATTGCCTAACATCGAAATGTACAGGTTGTCCGCTTTAGAGAATGTAGAAATCAAGAAGCAGGTGCAGGAGTTGCTCAAGAAGGGGTTCATCAGACCTAGCACATCACCATGTGGGTCTCCAATCACTATGGTGAGAAAGAAAGATGGCTCGTGGAGAATGTGCATTGATTACCGAGCACTGAATAAGATAACAATAAAAAATCGTTATCCCCTTCCTCGCATAGATGATCTATTAGATCAGTTAAAGGAAGCTGTTTATTTTTCCAAGTTAGACTTGCATAGTGGATATCATCAGGTCAGAGTTGCAGAACAAGATGCATGGAAGACTACTTTCAAAACAAGTAGGGATTGTATGAGTGGCTGGTTATGCCTTTTCTATCACACGTTCATTTTAGGATGTCATGACACATCCTTTGTTAAAAATCTCTTTTAATTTGAAAGATATTCGATTGCTCCAGCCATTGGTAAGATGGATCTGGTATTTATTAAAATAATATTTGTAGTTAATTATAAAATTAAAAAAAATGAGATATAAAAGTGTGAGATATTAATAATTTGTATTTTGTAATATTAATGTAATTATGTTTTTTTTTCCTAAGATAAGAGCAGGTCTTTCTATTCATTAATCAGTATAAAAAAAAGGGACACATAATGTACAATGGAGACTAAGGAGATATAAAAAAAAGGGACACATAATGTAAAATGGAGACTAAGGAGGTGAGGCCTCCTTAATTCACAGCACGGGCTGAGGGCCCACCAAACCGAACCAATAGTCCATCGATGACCGTTCGATCCTCTGCCACAGATCAAGTGGTTGAGAATCATATTGGGTGGCTAACAAGCCCACCCTTTAACCATCAAATCGGACCTGATGGGCCCAATAGACCATGTTTAATAAGCATATCGGGTCCGATTGGGGCATTAACTATCGATCTCTTTATCCACCCGAAATCTACCATCTGCGCATGGTCCCGATGAGATCATGTGAGTAGCTCGGTATTTAACTTCTGCTTCAGACCCAAAGTTCCTCGTTATATTTCTTGCTATTCTCCACGCAAAATGCATGGGGTGTCTACAATTTCGCCGACCTGCTTCCTTTATATCAATATCCATGTTCCAATGACTCAGGGTCCCTGTTCTAGTTTTGTTGGAATTAGGGTCCATAAGTGTATCTTTGGCCCAGCTAAACCTATTGTATTCTCTAGCCTGAGTACCATTAATATATATAGTACCAGAATCAAATCCCACCCGAAGGTCAAAAGTAGACTTTAGATGGATACCTAACCTCATGCATTTGTTTTTCCTTCTACTGCTTTCCCCTGTGGACCAAAATTTTTCGTGTCTCCTACTGTCTTTATCCTACTTATTCCCCTTGCTATGATAGAGCTCTCTGTCTAAGGTCACCTGTCTGGCACACTCTTCCCTCAAATGTCCTTGGGGAATCGCTATCCAGTCATATCTAATATTGGTTTTTGAACAGAGCACATCTTCGTTTTCCAAAATATTCGATAGTCTGTTGGTTGATCTGCGCACATGGATAAAACTAAGGGTCCTCATGTTTCACAGGTGTGATTGAATGTGTTGATAGACTTGCAGTAACCTCCAGTGTCTCAATACTCTGTCTGGTGTTGATCCATTACTAACTTTCTTGACTGCATTGATTATCAATTCGGAATCCGCTTCAATTATGATGTTATGAATATTAGAGTCCCTTAGGATCTCAGGACAATGTTCCATGGCCATAAGCTCTGCCATATTATTGGTGGCCTTCCCCAAATAATAGTGAAAGATGGTTTTTATGAAACCTCTTTCATCTCTTAAGATCCCTCCATACACGGTTATGCCAAGGTTTCCTTTTGAGGCTCCATCTATATTGCATTTCATAAAACCCTAAGGTGGAGGTTGCCAAAATTCCTTATCAACTGATATATATCTTACTGTTTTGTTTGCGCCCTTGGGGTAGAAATCCTGCAATCCCAAATATAGTAATATCTGCTCATCCTGAACCTGAGGTTGGTTCTCAGGGAGGTTTTTTAAAAGGGTTCCTATAGTCTCTCTGAGCTGTCTTGTAATCTGAGTTATGATGCTTTGAGTTATCCCAATCTTGTTCTTGAAGATTCTATTGTTGCGTTCTTTCCAGACATCCCAGATTATAAAGCCTGGAGCCAAATCCCACGCCTTGTTGATTACTTCATTTGCTGAGAAATTTTTCCTCCAATTCCTCAAAGTACTAGTAATGTTGCCAATGTCCCTGTCTATTTGTTTAAAGGTTGAAGCTACCCAATTCCATATGATGGAGGTGAATGGGCATAGGTTGAGAAGGTGTTCTATAGTTTCCTCCTGTAATTCACATAGCTATCATCTGGATGGTCTAGCTACCCCTTGTTTCCTAAGATTTTCCCAAGTCAGAATTTTTTTATGTTGCACTAACCACATGAATAGTTTAATTTTCATCCAAATTTGGCTTTGCCATAGGTCCTTCCATACCTTATCAGGATTTGGGAAGTCTAGCCCCAGGGCTATTCACTTGGCCTTTTTGAGGTTAAAGTTGCCTTCATTATTTTTTCACCATCTTAGTTGATATGAAGATGTTGATATTAGAATCTTTCTCTGTTCCAAGAGGACTGTAAGATCTTCTGCCTGGGCTTTCAATGGGGAGTCATCACTGTAAACTAGGTTCTTCCATTTTCTCCATTTTCCATCAGTTCTTTCCTGATCCCAAAAGTCTTTTACTTTGCGTAACCTGTTAACACCCAGGTTGTTCCCTATGACTCCCAAGGGAATACGACCGGGGTAACCACTAACCAATCTTTGGATCACAGTTTCTAGCCAAACTGTAATCAGAGAGGGCTCTCTCTTTATGATTTGTCTCTGTTATGATGGTGTTTTAGGCTAGCTATTATGCTCAGGTTTTTGTTTATGTTTTTGGTTGAAGGATTTCTTTCAGGTCTTATGATATAGTGTTTAGAGAGTAAAATATCATTGGGCAATGGAGTCTGGAGTTCTGAAATGCTTAGAAATGAAGGATTGATGGTGCTCAAACTACAGGGCCAATATTGTATTACAGACAAACAAATTTAGCTTAAATGGTGATGTATGTCAACCAACAGAAAGCAATTAAGAATTTTCTATTAAGTTGGTGAGGTGAAAGTGAAGCACGCCGCACAGGAGCAAACTTGAATTCCTGTGACAAAGGCCACTGTGAAAGATGTATTCTGAAAGTGCAGCAGTTAAGAATTACACTTATCAAGATTGCATCTGAAGAAAACATTCATTAACAACGCAGATTGAACTCAAGGTATTCATTGAATAAATCCTGAAAGTTATTCTTTTTCCTTGTTGCTGAATATTTAAAGTTAGATAACATATGGATTTTAACAAACAAAATACATAACAGAGAGGGTTACAGAGACTTATTGCATGGTGTAATACACAGGAATCCAGCAGTTTCCAACAGACACCAGTACGCATTCAACACTTCAGAGATCTGATAAATTCCATCACTTTCTTTATTAACTTCTGAAAAGATTACAGCATAAGAACTTCTTCAGGAGAAATCAACAACAACCCTTAAAATCTTATGCGAAGGGGACTTTATAGGAATGCTTATACAAAATATCTCAGGCATTGAGTCATCTGAGAGAAATATCTTCATTACTTCGTTCAGAAAGTAGACAGGAAGTTATTACAACTTTAAATGCAGCATAAATGCTCTTTATGTCTGTCAGAGGATAATTTTGACCTTTGGAGGTCATTGAGTCGGTTGCAACGCTTAGCTTTAATGCTGATAAATGCGCCGTTATTTCTTGCTGCGCTGTATTTTCTCTGCCCTGCCAGCTGTAGTTTTCTATTTCTGCTTTGTTGGTCGATACATCTGCTGAGTTGGCTCAGCTTTAATCCACAATGCATGCTGATTTTTGCTAGACTGTGCTTTATATAACAATTTATATTTTAAGAACAAAATTTGGTGAATGCCTCACTGTCTACAAACTTTTCTGTATTGCATTTGTCCACCAGTCCTGTGTAGGGAGTTGATGCCTGAGAATTGCATCCATAGTCTCCTCTGCCTCTGTATATTTGAAGAAATTTGGAGCCACCCCAAACAGGTGATTGATCTCATTCATTATAAAAATAGATTCTCTACTCTGTTATAGAGAGACTGTCCTGTGGCTGGCCCTGTCTCCTCTGAGGTGCTGGGCTTATCATTGATCTGGCTAGTGGCAAATGTATTGACCCTTTTAGCATATTGGTCATGTGTGAACAATCTCCCTGCGCTGTTCAGTAAGCCAGGGAGTCCTCTGCTTTCTAACACTTGAAATTTTTCCAAAAACTTGTTCACCTCAGTCTGCATATCCTGGGTTCTTCTTTCCAATGTCTGCACTAAGTTTCTCAGTGTGAGAACCCTTTTGACCATTTGGATAGTCTCAGTTCTGTTTGTAATTCCCATGGTAGCTAACTGAGAACTTGTTCTATGGTTAAGTACATTGATCATTCTGGTGGCCACTTCAGGCATATTGCTCAATGAAGCTCTTGATCTGTAAACCTCCTTCTGTGCCTTTGGGATGAGCTCTAATTGCTCATGGATTGTCTCAATATATGGCCATTGCACATTGATAGATTGACCAATGTTAGCCCACAGCACTATTTTAAGCTCAGCCACCACCTTATCTAACTTGAGCTCATTCTCTAGCTCTTTGATCTTGTCTTTGAGGGCTTTGATTTCCCTGCCCTTTTTTGCCACTTCTCTCTTTGATTTATCATGTCTGTCATTTACCTTGGCCAACTTATCCCTGGTCTCATTTAACTCTGTCATTTGAGCTTCCAGGATTTGGATTTCATTCTTCAGCTTTTGCATATCCAGGCTTTGGGCCTGCTCTGTAGTTGTTGGCGCTGCTGAAGTAGATGTTGCTGTCTGTTCAGTCTGTTGAGGAGGAGGAGTAGTGATAGGAGCAGTTTCCTCAAGATTTATGATTTGAGGAGGAGGCTGAGAGGTCTGACCCTCTTCTCTTTGTTTTAATGCTGCTTGCAATGCTGCCTTTGCAGCCTCTGATTCTCCTAATTTCTCTTGTGCTTGAACAAGCTGTTTATAAATGGAGATCAACAAATCTGTGGTGTCCTTCTCCTGCCTTTGTTGGGCTACCTCATCTGTCTGAGGGTGCATGGTGGCTGGGAGTTTGATTTTCTTCCTCATGGCAGCCATGTCAGCATCCCTCAACTTCAAGATTTCCTGTATCCCTGAAATATCTTTGGGATCATGCCCAATTTCAATGATTATGTCTTCCAGGGACCTTATTCTGTTGTCCTTCGCCTGGGATGATGCCTTCTCCAATTCCAGTTGAGAGGCTGTGGCATTAAGGCTGCTCTTTAGTTTGTAATTTTCTAATGTTTCATCTGCCAAGGAGGCATACACCATCTCACCAGTCTGTTTATGCAGTTCAATTTTGTCCATTGGGTGTATGTCTTTGGCCATGACCTCCAGGTTGGTCCTGAGGTAATCTGAGGCAGATTGGGGATGCAGTGCTGTGGGCATAAAATGACTCATGATCATTTTTCCTTCACCTACATCAAAGGCAGACATAAGTCTTTGCTGATTGGTAGGAGCCATGTTTAGCAGGTGATTGTACAGCTGTATTTTGATAGGATCATTCCTCCTTTTGATGTCTATAAATTGCTGTTTGATGCTTACTTGTCCTTCTTTTTGCTGGCTGGAGGAGCTAACCTCCCCTCCCATGGTCCTGTCCTGTTCCTGCTGGAAGGAACTTGCTGAAGTTTCTCTGCTGGGTGGGCCCGTGCCCAATGCTTGTCTTATTGCTGCATCATCTTCAGAAAAGTCATTTAATCTTTGTCTTTTCTCTCCCTGGTTGATCGATGAAGTGAGAGGAGTTTCTCTATCCCTTTTTCTGCTTAAGTCCTCCTTTTGTGGAGTTTGGAGGACCGAGGCATCAGTGGTGACTTCTGGCCTAGGAGGCACTATGTTCTGAGCCTGTTGCTCAGTGGAAGTTGGGGTATCCACCACTCTTTCCTGCTGCAAGGGTTGCTGTCTGTCAGGTTGCCCTTCTTCATGTTGCCTTTCCTGCTGTTGTTGATGCTGTTGCTGCTCTTGCTGCTCTGCTTGCCGCTGTTCTTTATCTAGCTGCTGTGGCTCTATCTCCATTTCCTTTTCTTTTCCCTTCTCTGATATGTTTTCAACAGCTTTTGTAGTTTGCTGTTGGGCAGTAGAGGAGGATGCAGCTGCTCCAATTTGTGTGCTTGGAAGTGAGCTCACCTGTGAACAAAGTTCAAGGTAAGCCATCTTCCTTAGATTCCTTACTGCCCTCAGATTTAGCTCTTCTTGTGATACAGGCTCTTCTAGGGTCCCTCTCCTCCATTTGTCTTGATTAGCATATTTTTCAATGTGAGGGATACTATGATGATCATAGGCAGACAACTTATATTTGAGCCTCCTCATTGTTATAAAATGATTAGGGTCATAGGGTGTCCATGGGAAACTTGTTTGGAGGCCAAGGAACTCAAGCATTCTATCTGCTTCCCTCCATCCTTGCTCCCTCTCGTTATAGATGAGATGGCCAAGTTGGCTTTTCACTTTTAACTGTGCCTTTTTGCCCTTTCCTGAAAAGTGAAGCACATCAACTCTGCCAAATTGCCTAAAATACTCTAGGGCAAATAGCCTCATAGGCACATACTTAGGTAATCTGAATGGAGGCAAATCACACCCATATATCCTGATGACAGTGTGGTGTTGGTAGAAGTACCAATCCCCAATGCTGTAAGATTTAGACAGCTGAAGAATTCTCTGCATGTCATCAGTGAGTCTTGGAGGAGGCGAGCTCATTAGCATTGTCATAGCTAGATGGATGAACTGATCAATAAATTCACAGTAAGTGTATGGAGAATCAGGTGTAGAGTGGAAGACAGAGGACCAATAGACCACTGATCTAGGATTGCCCTGGGCATCCATTCTTTTGATTGAAAAATGAAATCTGTCATGTTGATGGTACAAAATCAAATGATAGATGTAGGAGGTATATCTGAATACCCTATCTCTCGCCAAATTCATCAATTGCTCATGAATCTTGTCTGATATGTAGGTGGCATAGTCATAGCAGATTGGTGACTTGCCAGGAGCAAACATAAACATCATTGCCAGCACAGTTATGTCAATATGCTCAATTGAATTATATCCCAAGATGGGACTAATCATGTCTGCAAGGTCTCTGCCCAGCCCATTGAGATATACATGACCAATTGGAGGGTACATCACCATGTCAGAGTTAATGTATAATTGATTGAGTTTGATAATTTGAGCATCTGTCAGTTTGGCCCCTTGATTTATCAGGTTCACTAGTGACAAAGGGACCAGCTTTTTCTGAGGGTTGAAGCAAAGCATGTCTCTGATAGCTTGAGGGGTGACATAGAAAAGTACTGAACTAGATGGGTCCACAACAGCCCTCTGAGAAGCATCATAATGTTCAGCACACAGGTGGATTAGTTGAGGGAACTGGTTGACCTGAGGGAGCTTGAAAATAGGGAGGAAAGAGTCCCATATACCCAATATATCTGTCCCATTTTCATGCTTAGTTTTGAACTCATTCAACAGATGAATGTGGAATTTGCTGCCCATAATCATTTCTTCTGTAATTTGGTAATCCATATCTGCCAAGGCTTGCCATTTCAAGTTCCTTTGAGGGGCATTCAGAGGCTGAACATTTAGTACTATAGGAGGGACTGATGGGTCCATGGTTTTTCTAGGATTGTGGGTAGAGTTGCTATGCAGAGCAACACAATCAGGTTTTCTTCAATGAAAGATGTGAATTGTAGAGGACAAAGAGTGAATGGGAAGGTTGCAGCAATTGAAATACTGCTTTGAACCAATAAACCAGTAGCAGGACCGAGCAGAGTGTCTTCTGTGGTGAATTTGGTTACTGAAGGTAGCTGGTTCACGACTGCGCGAACTATCTACAAATTTCAGTTCAATTTGTCCAATGTGGCCTTATAGGAGTGCAATGGATGCACTGGCTGGGTATAAGTGCTGGTTACAGTGTACTTTAATGGTGAAAGCCGAGTTTTCAGGTGTGTTCACAGATTACTCTCGGAATTACGGATAAAACAGACTTCTGGGATAATTATCGAGAATACCTGGTGACTTCGTCGGCAAGAATGGCGAATGCGCGAGTGCTGGAGGCTCTGGCGGTCTCGGAATCCCTTTAGCAAGCTGGTGCTGGTCTGGACGTGAGCCACATGCAGAAATAACAGTAGAGCTTTTTACCAAAAGTAGAAAAAACGTGAAATTTTGGCCTAAATATGGAATTTTGGTAATACTGGCGCACTTTTCTGCTGACGTCAGCATGACATCATAGGTGGGGTCAGGGTCGGATGACGTCAGCATGACGTCATCAGGCCAGGTGGCGGGCTCTGATTGGTCCAGGGGGATGATGAAGTGGCATGACAGATCGGCCAATGGTTGAGCGCAAAGGTTGACGTGACGGCATCGGTGGCAGTGACGTGAGGTGACGGGGAGCTGACGTAATATAGGTGGGATGAGGGAAACTGGAAACCGTCAGCGGTTTCATATCGCACCGCTTACGGTACAGTGGAGGTATGTGTCAGGCGTACCTCTGATGAACGGTGGTGGAGACGCGTGGCTACCGTATGACGTACTCAAAATACGGCCATCGGAAGATAACTTTCGGATGGGAGATCCGCTCCGATGCAACGATGGCCGTCAGATCTGGGGGGTCTGATCGGACGGCTATCAGGGAACTGATGTGACCGGGGAATAAGGCGGGTAAACAGTGGACGTCGGAACAGCTCCGCTGCGAATAGAGCCGTTGGATCTTCAATCTTTTAATCGGACGGCTGTCGGGAGGACGAAATAGTCAACGGATATGGTGGGGGGCGGGGATTATTTAATGATTATTTTCGGCATATGTGGATGAGCGGAGAACATTGGACTTATGGGTTTTCGTGAAATTTTTGTGACTATGCGCCCGATCTTTGAACTTTGGGTAAGGGGGAACAAGTGGGTTTTGATGTATTTTTAGCAATTTTGAGCGGGTAAGGGTAGAAACAAGGTTTTATAGGTTTTATGTGTAAATGGGGGCCAAGAGTGAGAAAATGGATTTAAAAAAGGGGAAAGAGGGTTTGGCTTAGGCTTATCAAAATAACCAGATGTCATTTGATCCCTAACATAGGACTTATTGGCTATAATGCCAAGGGGGTGGGTATTTATATAAGATTTGGGGTTTATACACCATGGTGTTAACACTAGTAGGGGAAAGGTGAAAATAGGGGAGTTACATAATAGAATTAGAGGTTAATATGGATGAGGAGGGTAAGTGAGGGGAATACCACTAAGTTTGTTTGAAACTTACTTAGTTTAGGGAGTAGATCAAAATGAAAAGAGTTTTAGACAAGAAATGTGGCTTCTAAAAAGATTAAGAACCACCATAAAACCATAGTTCTTCCGTGAATCTCAACTGATGAGGGAATGTTAGTAAATGATATGAAAAGGAGAAAAGGGCGGTTAGACATGCTTCCTGCCTGCAACTTGATGAAGAAGAACACCTTGTCAATTGATTAACTTTGCTTTGGTAAACATAGTTAACACATCTGCAATGGTAAAGATAACCTTTCTGCAACCCCAACTACTTACCCAGCTACTTGCCTAACATTTTTTATGTCTTCTTGGAGGGTGCACTTGGACTTGCAGACCCCTTACTTGCCTTTTCTTTTCTTTGGCTTTTACCTTTGCTTTTCTATCTACTTCTACCCTTATTGCTTCCAAGGTCCCAGATTAAGCTGTTGGGAGCCTATTTTCTCTACCTAAGCTACTTGTCTGCCAAGATTAAACAGTTTGGACAGAATTCTTTCTCTAATCTACAACTGGAAATTCAAAACATGGCATGATCCAGATTAGACTGTTGGACCATCCATCAAAATTGGGATGCATTAATCTATTTACACACCTTGTATTTCCTTGGAAATATGTGATCTTTGGATGATCAAAGCAGAGCATATTTGGACCTTCCCTTGCCAATCATGAAATATGAAACCTATTGGTATAGGTAGCTAACAGTGGCTCCACATGGGGATGGTTTTTCAGTTGAAAGACCAAGAACAGCAGGTCAGATTGCCTTGGCCCTTGACATGTTTTGTCCAAAACCTTGAAGTATGCTGCTTTAAAATGCTAAAATTGTGCTTTTCCTCCTTAGCAGATCTCTGGATCTATGTGCCTTTTGCTGACAGTTAATAAACTTGGAAACTGCATTTTTACAATCTAAACAGAAAATACTATATACATCTGCATATATACAAGGGAACCTCAGGCTGCACTCATGGGAAATAGTCAAAATAGTGCTTCAGCATCCTGCCATTCACAGGACCTTCATCCAAGTCAGTTTCTGTTAGACTTTTAAGAAAATAGGTATTATTACGTTGTACTGCTTGGACAGCAAATGGTCCTCTCCAAAGAGAGTCAAATTTTCCATGTTTTCCTTTGTCTTCTCTCCTTGCATCCCACTTGAGGACTTTGTCACCAACATTAAAATTTTCTGCTTTGGTTCTTCTGTCAAAGGCCTTCTTTAGTTTTTCTTGTAATACCTGAGCTCTGCTGAAAACTTGATCTCTGGTTTGCTGCAGACATATGATTTGATTTATCCTTCTTTGCATATCATTTGGTTCAGCTTGGCTTTCTTGAAGAAGCTTCATAACAGGCACTCCTAAGGATGAGGGGAATTTGGCTTCTAGTCCATAAACCAACTCATATGGGCTGGTCCCAATTGATCTTTTGGTTGTTAGTCTATCTGCCCATAAGGCATTGACTAGTTTCTTATGCCAATTCTTTTTATTTTCTTCCAACACCTTCTTTATGATGTTCACCAGGCTTTTGTTTGATGATTCAGCAAGGCCATTTCCTTGGGGATAGTATGCAGTAGAATGGCCCAAAGTAATATGAAATTTATGGCAAAAGTTCACCATTTTCTTGGATCTGAAAGCAGCAGCATTGTCTGTTACTATTTTGTCAGGACAGCCAAATCTAGCCAGTATGTTGTTCTCCAAGAACTGAATGATTATTGAATCATTTGCTTGTCTACATGGGGCAGCTTCAATCCACTTAGTGAAGTAGTCTGTGGCTGTTAGAATCCATCTATGTTGGCCTGAAGATGAGGGATGAATTTCCCCAATGAAATCCAAGCCCCATTGTTGAAAAGGTCTCTCTGTTGCAATGGGTCTTAAGGGGAGTGGCAGCAACTGTCTTTTGCCCTCAAACACTTGGCATTTGTGACATGAGGTTGTGAATTTCTTGATATCAGAGAACATGGTAGGCCAGTAATAACCAGCCCTCAGTATTTTGTCCACAGTGGACTTCCAGTACAAATGTCCACCACAGTCTCCTGCATGAAACTCTCGCATGATATTGTTAGTTTCATTTTCCATTAAACAGTGCAGCAATATACCTTCATGGTTTTTCCAAAGCAAATTGCCATCCATTACACAAAATCTTGATGTTTTCATTTTTAGGAACCTACACTTAGTTTTGGACAGTCCTGGGGGAGCACACAGGTTTTGTAACACATAACAGATATCAGAATACCAAGGGGATTTTTCAAAGGCTACATTGATCTTTGGAGTCGCCAGCTCTGTTTCACTGTCCAGCTGATTGATGTCTAGGGCTTGGAGATTTGCTTCTGTCATTAATTTGGCCAGACCTAGCCCTTTTATTAGCTTTGTAGGTTTTATTTCAATGTCAAATTCTAGTATGTTAGCAATCCATTTTCCTCTTCTGCCCTCTAAATTTTCTTGGGTGAGAATGTCTTTAACAATAGGACTTGGCACATATGCTATGACATGGGAATAAAGGATATAAATCCTAAAGTCCTTGATTGCTTTGACTAAAGCATAAGCTTGCTTTTCCATGATTTGATACTTTAAAGGTGCATCTTTAAGAGCTCTGCTAAAGAAAGCAATTGGCTTCTCATTACCTTGGTCATCTTTTTGTAATAGAACAGCAGCAATAGTATGCTGGGAGGCGAAAGAGAAAATAATAAACTCTCTGTCAAACTGAGGATTGGTCAAGACTGGGGTTTGGGTAAGGGCCAATTTTATACTTTCAAATGCTTGATTGGCTTCAACAGTCCACTTCACGTTTGAGTCCTTTTTCAGCATGTTATTTAATAATCTGATTAGTTCTGCCAAGTTTGGGATAAACCTTCTTAAGAAATTGATTTTTCCCAAGAATCCTTGTAATTCTTTGACATTTCTTGGGTGAGGCATTTGTAGGATAGCTTGTATCCTATCTGGGTCGATTCTTATGCCATCCTTTGAGATGATGTGTCCTAACAGTTTACCTTCTTCCAAACCAAATAGAGACTTTTTGGGATTCAAGGAAATTCCATATTTTCTGCACTTTAGGAAGATCTGTCTTAAATGTTTGAGATGTTCTTGGTCAAATTTTGAAAAAGGTGTGAGATCATCTAAGTAAATGACTAAGAAGTCATGAATTTCCTTAGCAAAAGCAATATCCATTGCTCTTTGAAACGTTGCCCCTGCATTTTTCAATCCAAAAGGCATCTTTACATATTTGAAAGTTCCCCATGGGGTAGTGAATGCTGTTTTGTCTTGATCATCAGGGTGCACCAGGATTTGATTGAAGCCTGAGAACCCATCCAGTAATGAGATCCTTGAGGCCCCTACCACTCTTTGAAGAATGTGATCCATCTTGGGTAAGGGGTAGTTGTCTTTTAAGGATACTTGGTTTAGATTCCTTAAGTCCACACACAGCCTAATCTCACCGGTCTTCTTTCTTGTAGGGACTAAATTGGAGATCCATTCAGAGAATCAGATTGGTGCTATGATGCCTGCTTTGAACATTTTTTGTACCTCTTGTTCCATTGCTGGGAGAAGCATAGGATTGATTCTCCTCAGTTTTTGTTTAAAGGGTTTTTGATCAGGCTTGAGAGGGATAGTGTGCCGGATAACAGAGGTGTCATAGGACTTTAGGTCCTCATAACTCCATGCAAAGACATCCTGGAACTCTTTAAAAAGGTCAATGTATTTAGGCTTTTGATCAGGAGGCAAAGATGCAGACAATTTGATTATTTTGGGTTTATCAATTGTACCTATGTTATATTCTTCAATGGCTGCATTTAAGGGTTGCATTTTTGGTTTTCTGGGAATATCATTTGAATCAAAGATGTCCTCTAGGGGAGTTAGGCCTGTTGGTAAAAAATTGTCTTTCAGTTCTATGATTTCAGTTTCAGCATTGGCCACTTCCTCATAATTGATTGATTGAATTTGCTGAATGCTGTCCTTGTTGAAAATAGTTGGATTTAACATTTGTTTTGCTGTTCTGGGTGATATTGGGTGAATAATCTTTTGAAACTGTATTTGTGATGGACTTGCTCTCTCAAGTATTTGTGATTGACTTGCTGTCTCAAGTATTTGTGATTGACTTGCTGTCTCCATGTCAATATTTAATCCTGCAAATTCTTGCTGCAGAGTTAAAAAATGATTTATTTGCTTGTCATCCTCAAATACTTGCCAATCATTAACATTGTTTGGAATGGAGGGTCTGTGTTTCACCTCAGCTGTAAAACAGTGATGGGGCTCAAAAGGCAGCTTGCAGGTACTTGCAAAGGTGGCTAAACTGTGAGCATGCAAATTGTGCGTTTTAGGAATCTTAGTGATTTGGAATTCGGAGAAAAAGTTTAGTACCTCAGCAACAGCAGCCCTATAAGTCCTTAGTCTTTTGTCATTAGTGACAAAGTTTCCTTTCACTTGTTGAATAACTAAATCTGAATCACCCATGATTGAAACCCTGGCAGCTTGTAAGAGTTTTACTAACTTGAGGCCTAGTAAAAGAGCTTTGTATTCTGCCATGTTGTTAGTACATCTGAAATTCAATCTATAAGCTCTGCCCTCTGCATGACCATTTTCTTCATTGTGTATCCAGATTCCAGCTCCTGCCCCTAACTTGTTGACTGAGCCATCAAATTCAAGGAACCATAGAATATCCTGTTGGGAAGGAGACTTAATGATCTGCTCATGAGCTGGCAATGTGAGTAGCAGTTGTGGTTTTCCATCTAGCTTGTCTTTTAGGACAGTTTCATCATATGTTTGGGCATGCTTGAGATTTAGGACAGCAGTAGTATCTAGTGTTTGTTTGACTGTTGTTTCATGGGTGGTGAAACTTTCCCTTAAGTCTTTCTCTTGTATGAATATCTTGGTTTCATCCCCATCCTTTGAGGGCATTGTGGTGTCATTGAAGAGAATGTATGAGTCTATGTCTGAATGAACAGCATATATGGGAAAGTTTTGAGGCTTTTCTTCACTGCTGACCATGTATTTCATTAGTGTTTCTCTGTATAGTCTTTTTGGTTGCCCAAAGACAGAGATGGTGGCATATGACATATCTAATTGCAGGGACCCTTGGAGTTTAGCTCCCCATGATCTTGATAACAACATCCCATACTTAGGTGGGATATCAGCGACTACCACATCCATTAGGATTGTCTTGTTTGGGTATTGAACCAGGGACACACATAAGTCTTTTATGAGACCTAGACATTTGACTTGGCTGGAGTCAAAAGAAAACAGGTCTTTGTATGGTCTTGTTATGTCTAAATTCAATCTTTCCATGACTGCTTTTGGCATGAGGTTGTGAGAAGCGCTTGAGTCAAACATTGCATTGTGTAGTATTTTGTCATGAATATGTAAGCTGACATAAAAAGGTAGTACCCCTGTGACTACTGTTTTTCCATCCACTTCTGGACCAAACAGGAGTTCTGGGGTGTCATCCATCACATTGACATCATCTTTGTTACTAGTGAGTTGAAGGGACCTTTTGATCTGTAGTTTATAGATGTCATGCTTAGCAAGTTCTGAGAGAGGAATTGCTATCTTTAATTTGCTAATTTTTGTTTCTAGATCAAAAGGTTTTTCAGATTGTGTCTTGGAGTTATAGGTGACAGTTCTTTCCTTGTTCATTAGATCTTGTTCTTGATTTTTGTCTAGACTTTGGGACTTATCCTTTTTACTCATTTCTTGAGGAGAAAGAGTTGATTGAGGATGAGCAGGGGGAGTGACCATAGGCTGCTGTTTTAAAGACAGTGGTTCAGTGATCTCCTCAACAATCACTTCTTCTGTATATGAGGTCATTTTGTCATTAGGTTCTATGACTGTAACTCTTTCAGGCTGCTGATTATCCTTTTTCTTTTCAGGCTGGTTAACATTCACAGTTCTGCTCCTCAGCTTGTATTGTTTATGGACTTCATAAACAGCAGTGTCATAGCCTTGCTTAAAGTCAAAGGATTCACCTGATTTAGTTTGGAACAATTTGATTTCATCATCCTCATGATCTTCTTGTGTTAAGAAAACTTGACTTTCACCATCTAGACCCATTAAATTAATCTCAGGATCTTCATTGGGTTCTGCTGATGTGGAAGTTTCTGCATAATTTTCTTGGAAAGGGGGTCTTATGTCCTGGTCAGCACTGGTCTTACCAACATTTGGGTTTTGAGTTTTCCTAAAATTTGGATTCCTAGGAGGGTTGTTTTGTGGTGCTTCCCATGATGATTTTCTTTCAACCGATTCCACTCTATCCCCTAATCTTTTCATACCATTAAGTATTGCATCAAGTTTTTGGTCAAAGGCTGTAGTTTCTTCTTTGTATATGTTTCTCTTTTCCAACCTTGCCCTGTTTCTTTTGGCAATCAGGTTTGCTTCCACTGTGATAGCAGCCTTTTGAGCGTCTTCAAGGGTCTCAGGTTCTCTTTCCTTCAACTGATAGGCCATGTCAGGGTCAAATCCATCAGGGAACTTGTACAAGGCCAAATCAGGAGGAGGTCTTAGGTTTTGTGGTATTGCATTGTACACATTGTTGAATCTAGCACAATACTCCAGAACGGTCTCTTGAGGACCTCTCTTGATTGTTTCGTATTCAGCAAGTATGTGCAGGGGATCTTTCTTCTTCTCCCATCTAGTAGTAAAGGCTTGATACAATTCATCAGGAGTTGTAATGGAGTTTGCATTCAGGGATCTAAACCAAGTTCTTACATCCCCAGTTAGGCTTTGAACAAACATCCTCATTCTGACACTGTCATCATCTATTTCATAGGTCTCAAAGTGGTCCTGCATCTTCTTAGCATGCTGAACAGCTGTCAGAGGGCCATTAGAATCAAAATATGAGATTTTGGTTTGGTAGTCTTGGGGTAAAGCTGCAGCATTGGCTGGTATCTGCAGAGGTGCATACCTGTTAGCCATATTTACAGGATTTAGAGGATTGACAGGGGCAGCTGGGATAATAGGGACAGTGGGTATCACAGGGGTGAGAAGTAGGGGTGAACCTAGAGTGTTGGTCAAGGGGATATGAACAGTGGATGAGGATATGAGAGGAGGAGTTTGAGATGTGGATGGTGAACTAGGGGAACTAGGGGTAGACCGGAAAAGGACCTTGCATGGAGTAGGGATGAGGCTGGGATGATCTGACTCTGAGGTCAAATCAGCAGGTTGCTCCTGCCTTTACTGCCTCCTAATGTTTCTAGGGATGGTATTTGGATTATCAACAATGATGGGTGGATTAGGGTCAGGATTTGCCCTAGTGTGCCGTGGATTTTTCTTAGGAGCCAGCTTCTAACTGTTTTTTTTTTAGGATTTTGTAAGAGATTTTCTTTCTTTATATCTGAAAGGACTGGATGAAGATTTTGGAATGGCTATATATTCTCAGAGCTAAGATGAAGATTCCCTAAACAAGCTCTTCCCTAAAACTGTTAACGTTGATACAGAAACAGATTAAAGGCCTCTTGACTTATTTCAGGCTTGATAGTAGCTTATGGAAGATATACAGTAATTAAAAAACCTCAAGCCGTCCCCAGTGGAGTCGCCAATTATGTTAACACCCAGGTTGTTCCCTATGACTCCCAAGGGAATACGGCCGGGGTAACCACTAACCAATCTTTGGATCACAGTTTCTAGCCAAACTGTAATCAGAGAGGGCTCTCTCTTTATGATTTGTCTCTGTTATGATGGTGTTTTAGGCTAGCTATTATGCTCAGGTTTTTGTTTATGTTTTTGGTTGAAGGATTTCTTTCAGGTCTTATGATATAGTGTTTAGAGAGTAAAATATCATTGGGCAATGGAGTCCGGAGTTCTGAAATGCTTAGAAATGAAGGATTGATGGTGCTCAAACTGCAGGGCCAATATTGTATTGCAGACAAACAAATTTAGCTTAAATGGTGATGTATGTCAACCAACAGAAAGCAATTAAGAATTTTCTATTAAGTTGGTGAGGTGAAAGTGAAGCACGCCGCACAGGAGCAAACTTGAATTCCTGTGACAAAGGCCACTGTGAAAGATGTATTCTGAAAGTGCAGCAGTTAAGAATTACACTTATCAAGATTGCATCTGAAGAAAACATTCATTAACAACGCAGATTGAACTCAGGGTATTCATTGAATAAATCCTGAAAGTTATTCTTTTTCCTTGTTGCTGAATATTTAAAGTTAGATAACATATGGATTTTAACAAACAAAATACATAACAGAGAGGGTTACAGAGACTTATTGCATGGTGTAATACACAGGAATCCAGCAGTTTCCAACAGACACCAGTACGCATTCAGCACTTCAAAGATCCGAGAAATTCCATCACTTTCTTTATTAACTTCTGAAAGGATTACAGCATAAGAACTTCTTCAGGAGAAATCAACAACAACCCTTGCAATCTTATGCGAAGGGGACTTTATAGGAATGCTTATACAAAATATCTCAGGCATTGAGTCATCTGAGAGAAATATCTTCATTACTTCGTTCAGAAAGTAGACAAGAAGTTATTACAACTTTAAATGCAGCATAAATGCTCTTTATGTCTGTCAGAGGATAATTTTGACCTTTGGAGGTCATTGAGTCGGTTGCAACGCTTAGCTTTAATGCTGATAAATGCGCCTTTATTTCTTGTTGCGCTGTATTTTCTCGGCCCTGCCAGCTGTAGTTTTCTATTTCTGCTTTGTTGGCCGATACATCTGCTGAGTTGGCTCAGCTTTAATCCACAATGCATGCTGATTTTTGCTAGACTGTGCTTTATATAACAATTTATATTTTAAGAACAAAATTTGGTGAATGCCTCACTGTTTACAAAATTTTCTGTATTGCATTTGTCCACCAGTCCTGTGTAGGGAGTTGATGCCTGAGAATTGCATCCATAGTCTCCTCTGCCTCTGTATATTTGAAGAAATTTGGAGCCACCCCAAACAGGTGATTGATCTCATTCATTATTTCTCTACTCTGTTATAGAGAGACTGTCCTATGGCTGGCCCTGTCTCCTCTGAGGTGCTGGGCTTATCATTGATCTGGCTAGTGGCAAATGTATTGACCCTTTTAGCATATTGGTCATGTGTGAACAATCTCCTTGCGCTGTTCAGTAAGCCAGGGAGTCCTCTGCTTTCTAACACTTGAAATTTTTCCAAAAACTTGTTCACCTCAGTCTGCATATCCTGGGTTCTTCTTTCCAATGTCTGCACTAAGTTTCTCAGTGTGAGAACCCTTTTGACCATTTGGATAGTCTCAGTTCTGTTTGTAATTCCCATGGTAGCTAACTGAGAACTTGTTCTATGGTTAAGTACATTGATCATTCTGGTGGCCACTTCAGGCATATTGCTCAATGAAGCTCTTGATCTGTAAACCTCCTTCTGTGCCTTTGGGATGAGCTCTAATTGCTCATGGATTGTCTCAATATATGGCCATTGCACATTGATAGATTGACCAATGTTAGCCCACAGCACTATTTTAAGCTCAGCCACCACCTTATCTAACTTGAGCTCATTCTCTAGCTCTTTGATCTTGTCTTTGAGGGCTTTGATTTCCCTGCCCTTTTCTGCCACTTCTCTCTTTGATTTATCATGTCTGTCATTTACCTTGGCCAACTTATCCCTGGTCTCATTTAACTCTGTCATTTGAGCTTCCAGGATTTGGATTTCATTCTTCAGCTTTTGCATATCCAGGCTTTGGGCCTGCTCTGTAGTTGTTGGCGCTGCTGAAGTAGATGTTGCTGTCTCTTCAGTCTGTTGAGGAGGAGGAGCAGTGATAGGAGCAGTTTCCTCAAGATTTATGATTTGAGGAGGAGGCTGAGAGGTCTGACCCTCTTCTCTTTGTTTTAATGCTGCTTGCAATGCTGCCTTTGCAGCCTCTGATTCTCCTAATTTCTCTTGTGCTTGAACAAGCTGTTTATAAATGGAGATCAACAAATCTGTGGTGTCCTTCTCCTGCCTTTGTTGGGCTACCTCATCTGTCTGAGGGTGCATGGTGGCTGGGAGTTTGATTTTCTTCCTCATGGCAGCCATGTCAGCATCCCTCAACTTCAAGATTTCCTGTATCCCTGAAATATCTTTGGGATCATGCCCAATTTCAATGATTATGTCTTCCAGGGACCTTATTCTGTTGTCCTTCGCCTGGGATGATGCCTTCTCCAATTCCAGTTGAGAGGCTGTGGCATTAAGGCTGCTCTTTAGTTTGTAATTTTCTAATGTTTCATCTGCCAAGGAGGCATACACCATCTCACCAATCTGTTTATGCAGTTCAATTTTGTCCATTGGGTGTATGTCTTTGGCCATGACCTCCAGGTTGGTCCTGAGGTAATCTGAGGCAGATTGGGGATGCAGTGCTGTGGGCATAAAATGACTCATGATCATTTTGCCTTCACCTACATCAAAGGCAGACATAAGTCTTTGCTGATTGGTAGGAGCCATGTTTAGCAGGTGATTGTACAGCTGTATTTTGATAGGATCATTCCTCCTTTTGATGTCTATAAATTGCTGTTTGATGCTTACTTGTCCTTCTTTTTGCTGGCTGGAGGAGCTAACCTCCCCTCCCATGGTCCTGTCCTGTTCCTGCTGGAAGGAACTTGCTGAAGTTTCTCTGCTGGGTGGGCCCATGCCCAATGCTTGTCTTATTGCTGCATCATCTTCAGAAAAGTCATTTAATCTTTGTCTTTTCTCTCCCTGGTTGATCGATGAAGTGAGAGGAGTTTCTCTATCCCTTTTTCTGCTTAAGTCCTCCTTTTGTGGAGTTTGGAGGACCGAGGCATCAGTGGTGACTTCTGGCCTAGGAGGCACTATGTTCTGAGCCTGTTGCTCAGTGGAAGTTGGGGTATCCACCACTCTTTCCTGCTGCAAGGGCTGCTGTCTGTCAGGTTGCCCTTCTTCATGCTGCCTTTCCTGCTGTTGTTGATGCTGTTGCTGCTCTGCTTGCCGCTGTTCTTTATCTAGCTGTTGTGGCTCTATCTCCATTTCCTTTTCTTTTCCCTTCTCTGATATGTTTTCAACAGCTTTTGTAGTTTGCTGTTGGGCAGTAGAGGAGGATGCAGCTGCTCCAATTTGTATGCTTGGAAGTGAGCTCACCTGTGAACAAAGTTCAAGGTCAGCCATCTTCCTTAGATTCCTTACTGCCCTCAGATTTAGCTCTTCTTGTGATACAGGCTCTTCTAGGGTCCCTCTCCTCCATTTGTCTTGATTAGCATATTTTTCAATGTGAGGGATACTATGATGATCATAGGCAGACAACTTATATTTGAGCCTCCTCATTGTTATAAAATGATTAGGGTCATAGGGTGTCCATGGGAAACTTGTTTGGAGGCCAAGGAACTCAAGCATTCTATCTGCTTCCCTCCATCCTTGCTCCCTCTCGTTATAGATGAGATGGCCAAGTTGGCTTTTCACTTTTAACTGTGCCTTTTTGCCCTTTCCTGAAAAGTGAAGCACATCAACTCTGCCAAATTGCCTAAAATACTCTAGGGCAAATAGCCTCATAGGCACATACTTAGGTAATCTGAATGGAGGCAAATCACACCCATATATCCTGATGACAGTGTGGTGTTGGTAGAAGTACCAATCCCCAATGCTGTAAGATTTAGACAGCTGAAGAATTCTCTGCATGTCATCAGTGAGTCTTGGAGGAGGCGAGCTCATTAGCATTGTCATAGCTGGATGGATGAACTGATCAATAAATTCATAGTAAGTGTATGGAGAATCAGGTGTAGAGTGGAAGACATAGGACCAATAGAACACTGATCTAGGATTGCCCTGGGCATCCATTCTTTTGATTGAAAAATGAAATCTGTCATGTTGATGGTACAAAATCAAATGATAGATGTAGGAGGTATATCTGAATACCCTATCTCTTGCCAAATTCATCAATTGCTCATGAATATTGTCTGATATGTAGGTGGCATAGTCATAGCAGATTGGTGACTTGCCAGGAGCAAACATAAACATCATTGCCAGCACAGTTATGTCAATATGCTCAATTGAATTATATCCCAAGATGGGACTAATCATGTCTGCAAGGTCTCTGCCCAGCCCATTGAGATATACATGACCAATTGGAGGGTACATCACCATGTCAGAGTTAATGTATAATTGATTGATTTTGATAATTTGAGCATCTGTCAGTTTGGCCCCTCGATTTATCAGGTTCACTAGTGACAAAGGGACCAGCTTTTTCTGAGGGTTGAAGCAAAGCATGTCTCTGATAGCTTGAGGGGTGACATAGAAAAGTACTGAACCAGATGGGTCCACAACAGCCCTCTGAGAAGCATCATAATGTTCAGCACACAGGTGGATTAGTTGAGGGAACTGGTTGACCTGAGGGAGCTTGAAAATAGGGAGGAAAGAGTCCCATATACCCAATATATCTGTCCCATTTTCATGCTTAGTTTTGAACTCATTCAACAGATGAATGTGGAATTTGCTGCCCATAATCATTTCTTCTGTAATTTGGTAATCCATATCTGCCAAGGCTTGCCATTTCAAGTTCCTTTGAGGGGCATTCAGAGGCTGAACATTTAGTACTACAGGAGGGACTGATGGGTCCATGGTTTTTCTAGGATTGTGGGTAGAGTTGCTATGCAGAGCAACACAATCAGGTTTTCTTCAATGAAAGATGTGAATTGTAGAGGACAGAGAGTGAATGGGAAGGTTGCAGCAATTGAAATACTGCTTTGAACCAATAAACCAGTAGCAGGACCGAGCAGAGTGTCTTCTGTGGTGAATTTGGTTACTGAAGGTAGCTGGTTCACGACTGCGTGAACTATCTACAAATTTCAGTTCAATTTGTCCAATGTGGCCTTATAGGAGTGCAATGGATGCACTGGCTAGGTATAAGTGCTGGTTACAGTGTACTTTAATGGTGAAAGCCGAGTTTTCAGGTGTGTTCACAGATTACTCTCGGAATTACGGATAAAACAGACTTCTGGGATAATTATCGAGAATACCTGGTGAATTCGTCGGCAAGAATGGCAAATGCGCGAGTGCTGGAGGCTCTGGTGGTCTCAGAATCCCTTTAGCAAGCTGGTGCTGGTCTGGACGTGAGCCACATGCAGAAATAACAGTAGAGCTTTTTACCAAAAGTAGAAAAAACGTGAAATTTTGGCCTAAATATGGAATTTTGGTAATACTGGCGCGCTTTTCTGCTGACGTCAGCATGACGTCATAGGTGGGGTCAGGGTCGGATGACGTCAGCATGACGTCATCAGGCCAGGTGGCGGGCTCTGGTTGGTCCAGGGGGATGATGAAGTGGCATGACAGATCGGCCAATGGTTGAGCGCAAAGGTTGACGTGACGGCATCGGTGGCAGTGACGTGAGGTGACGGGGAGCTGACGTAATATAGGTGGGATGAGGGAAACCGGAAACCGTCAGCGGTTTCATATCGCACCGCTTACGGTACAGTGGAGGTATGTGTCAGGCGTACCTCTGATGAACGGTGGTGGAGACGCGTGGCTACCGTATGACGTACTCAAAATACGGCCATCGGAAGATAACTTTCGGATGGGAGATCCGCTCCGATGCAACGATGGCCGTCAGATCTGGGGGGTCTGATCGGACGGCTATCGGGGAACTGATGTGACCGGGGAATAAGGCGGGTAAACAACGGACGTCGGAACAGCTCCGCTGCGAATAGAGCCGTTGGATCTTCAATCTTTTAATCGGACGACTGTCGGGAGGACGAAATAGTCAACGGATATGGTGGGGGGCGGGGATTATTTAATGATTATTTTCGGCATATGTGCATGAGCGGAGAACATTGGACTTATGGGTTTTCGTGAAATTTTTGTGACTATGCGCCCGATCTTTGAACTTTGGGTAAGGGGGAACAAGTGGGTTTTGATGTATTTTTAGCAATTTTGAGCGGGTAAGGGTAGAAACAAGGTTTTATAGGTTTTATGTGTAAATGGGGGCCAAGAGTGAGAAAATGGATTTAAAAAAGGGGAAAGAGGGTTTCGCTTAGGCTTATCAAAATGACCAGATGTCATTTGATCCCTAACATAGGACTTATTGGCTATAATGCCAAGGGGGTGGGTATTTATATAAGATTTGGGGTTTATACACCATGGTGTTAACACTAGTAGGGGAAAGGTGAAAATAGGGGAGTTACATAATAGAATTAGAGGTTAATATGGATGAGGAGGGTAAGTGAGGGGAATACCACTAAGTTTGTTTGAAACTTACTTAGTTTAGGGAGTAGATCAAAATGAAAAGAGTTTTAGACAAGAAATGTGGCTTCTAAAAAGATTAAGAACCACCATAAAACCATAGTTCTTCCGTGAATATCAACTGATGAGGGAATGTTAGTAAATGATATGAAAAGGAGAAAAGGGCGGTTAGACATGCTTCCTGCCTGCAACTTGATGAAGAAGAACACCTTGTCAATTGATTAACTTTGCTTTGGTAAACATAGTTAACACATCTGCAATGGTAAAGATAACCTTTCTGCAACCCCAACTACTTACCCAGCTACTTGCCTAGCATTTTTTATGTCTTCTTGGAGGGTGCACTTGGACTTGCAGACCCCTTACTTGCCTTTTCTTTTCTTTGGCTTTTACCTTTGCTTTTCTATCTACTTCTACCCTTATTACTTCCAAGGTCCCAGTTTAAGCTGTTGGGAGCCTATTTTCTCTACCTAAGCTACTTGTCTGCCAAGATTAAACAGTTTGGACAGACTTCTTTCTCTAATCTACAACTGGAAATTCAAAACATGGCATGATCCAGATTAGACTGTTGGAACATCCATCAAAATTGGGATGCATTAATCTATTTACACACCTTGTATTTCCTTGGAAATATGTGATCTTTGCATGATCAAAGTAGAGCATATTTGGACCTTCCCTTGCCAATCATGAAATATGAAACCTATTGGTATAGGTAGCTAACATAACCCTTTCTCATCAGTTTCATTCTTGAGATTGAAAAATTCTTCTTTTAACAGTTTAGGTTCCTGTTGCCAATTATCCTCCCAAAACCAAGCGAGGTTTCCATCTCTGATCTCCCAGAAACTGTGTTTTTGAACTATGGCTCTGTTTTCCCAGGCTTTGTTCCAAATGTGGCAGCCATTGATGTGTCCCGTCATCCTAATATAATCCCTTTCATGCCAATTGCCTGCATATTTCTGTTTCCATATTTTGGCCCAAGGGGAAACCGATTCTTTTAGCCATATCCACCATAGTTTAGCCCCCAAGACTTTGTTTAGGGTTTCAGGGTCATCAAGTCCCAAACCTCCATGTATCTTTGGCTTACATATTTTGTCCTAGGCTAACAAAGCTCATTTCTTCTTCTCTTCCCCCTTGCCCCAAAGAAAATCCCTTTGGATATTTCTGATGTGTTGCATTACTCCTTTAGGAGCTGGAAGGACTAAGAGCATGAAGATGGGAACAATTTGAAGGATAGCTTTAATAAGTACTAGCCACCCTACTCTATTCAAGGACCTGATAGTCCATTTCCTGATTTTTCCCTGAAGCTTATTAGTTATCGGCTCCCAAATAGCCTTGCTCAGAGGTTTGTTTGTTAGAGGTACTCCCAAATAACTAGAGGGTATCATATCTCGTTGGAAGCCTAGAATTCTGGTGAGGTTTCTCTAAATAGAAATATCAGTATTAAAAAAGAAAATCTTAGATTTACTAAGGCTTACCTCTGTCCCCGCAGCCACAGCAAAGTTGTTCAGGATTTGTTTGATGACTTGAACTTCCTTAATTGTGGGTATGCCCTGCAGGATGGTATCATCCACAAATTGTTGATGGGTTAGGGCATCCCCATTTACAGTGAGTTTAAGACCCTAGATTTTTCCCTCTCCTTTGGCATGTTTAATCGCCTTGCCAAGTCCTTCCATCATGAGAATAAATAGGAAGGGTGATAGCGGATCTCCTTATCTGAGACCTCTCGAGGTCTTAAAGGTCTTTGATGGTGATCCATTTAGTAGGATTGAAAAACTTGGTGTAGTAACTAGGGCCATTACCCATCTTATCCAGTTATGGTCAAAGCCATATGCTATTAGTACTTCCTTGATATAAGCCCAGCTCAGTTTATCATAAGCCTTTTCAAGGTCAAGCTGAATGATCATACTTGCCTGCTTATTTCTCTTAAGTGAGTGTAACACTTCATGCTCTTGAATGATGTTATTAAGAATTTACCTACCTTCCACATATCCTGTTTACTCCTTAGGCACTAGAGATGGGAGCAGGTGTTTATGTCTGTTCGCAATTACTTTTGATATAATTTTATACACCACGTTGCATAATGATATGGGTCTAAATCTGTCTGGAGTGATAGCATTCTCCTGCTTTGGAATCAGGGCTATGAAAAAGGCGTTGAGTGCTTTTAGAACAATTTTGTTCTTCCTTGAGTCCTCCACCACATCGACGATACCATGCTTGACTATTTCCCAGCATGCTTTGAAAAAGTCAACGTTGAAACCATCCAGACCTGGAGCTTTCCCATTTTGAATTTCTTTGATGAATTCGCTGATTTCCTCTTCATTCACTGGCCCGTTAATATTACAATTGTCTTTTCTTGTCACTATCTTAGGAATATGCTTTGAGAAGTCCTTGATAGATTCAGATCTGTCTATGAGTGGCTTCTTGGCTATGCCTTGGAAATGCTGAACCAGAACTATTTCTATTTCTTGCTGTGTGGTGAGTTGTTTTCCTTACGTATCTTTTATTTTTAAAATCCTGTTTTGTAGCCTATGATCCATGGTAGATTTGTGAAAAACCTTGTATTTCTTTCTCCTTCTCTTAACCATTGAACCCTAGATTTCTGTTTCCAGAAAATCTCCTCTTGCTTGCATAATCCTTTCCATTCTTGTTGAACATGATCAGCTTGTTCCTTGCTCTCGTTTGTGAAGCCCTCTGTAATAATGGTTTGGTTAATTTCCTGTAGTTTCCGTTCTACTTCTTTTTTGGCTTTGAATATATTGTCAAATATATTCTTATTCCAAACTTTAAGCCTTTGTTTAACGTGTCCCAGTCTTTGCTGTACAAGGAACATTTTAGTACCCTGAACTTGCATGTCTTCTATCCACCATCTTTTAATATTGTTGATGAAGTCAGGATGACTAAGCCAAATGTTTCCAAACCTGAATGGTCTGTTTCTTGGAGTTCCTATAAAGGATGCTTCAAGTTGAATAGGCCAGTGATCTGAGCCTCCAAAAGGAAGTATCATAGATACCAGGTTATGGCCTGTGAGGATGAGGTCCTCCGAGATAATGAATCTATCAAGTTTAGAGGCCACTTGAGCTACTCCTCCTCTCTTATTATTCCATGTGAAAATGCCATTACTTGTCTCTGTATCAACCAGTTTCATGTTGTGTATGAAATTATGAAATGCTATAGAATCTCTGTCTAGTGATCTGGTTCCCCCTTTTTCTTCCGATAGAGACTTGATCATATTGAAGTCCCCACCTAGAATCTAGGGGATACCTAGATGTCTTTCTTTTAACTCCTCCAATGAATTTAGAAGTCTAAGTTTATCATCTGGCTTTTGTGGACCATAAACATTTGTGAGTAAATAAACTTCTCTGTCCCCCAAAGGTTGGATAACCACTGATAAATAGCTCTTGGATGCTTCAGCATCTAGGATGCACAGTTTTTGAGGGTTCCAGAGCGTGAGAATCTCTCTTGGTGCTTTTTCTACTTTAAATTTTAGATATTCATATTTGATAAGCCATTTGCTATGTATCTCTCTTACTTTTTCTACTAAACACTTTGTTTTCTGAATGAAAATCATATTTGGTTTTTCTTCTTTCTTTATATGGCTAAGATTTCTTTGCTTCCTTTTACTTCCTAGACCTCTAATATTCCATGTTGTGATCTTCATTAGGAAAGATTTGTAAATGAACTAGTTAGGTCTTTCATCTTACCTGAATGTATCATGAGTTTTCCACATTCTATCAACAACTCATGCTGTTTTTTCCTACCTCTTTTTCTGCCTGGGTATCTGGGAGCTAGTCCTGATGTTGCCTTCATTGTTTTAACCCCTTCGTTGTCCTGACTATCATGGTTTCTTTTGAAACTCAAACCCTTTGTCCAGGTTCTCCATGGGAATAACTGTTGCACTCTATCAAACTCCTCTTGAGGTAGCGAATCCATTCCTTTGGTAGTTCCTTGCTCTAGGAACTTTTCCAGATCTAGATGTTCCCTATCAAGAATGTCCTACAATTCATGATCCTTTGTTCCCACCTCTCTTGGGGTCATCTCTTGGTCCCTATCGAGTTCCATATTGTTCATCAAATTCTCCTTTTGTTGTTCGTTTTTAGGCATACCCTCCATTATCTCTTCCTTTTCCTTATCTACAGGGCTTTCCTCTAGTGTCTGGTTCTCTTTATCATGTTCCTCTTCTTCTTCTAATACCTTGAACCTATTCTGACTTAACTGATTTTCCTCATTGTTGTTTTTTTTTGGTACTTTCTCGCCCCTCTACCTCTTCTCCCCACTTTGTTGTAGCTTTCATCTTCTTTCCCTGTTGTTTCTTTAGTTCTGCTTTCCACTTTGTTTAGTGGGGAGTCTCTGAATAGGTGCCCATGTTCATGAAATTTATGGCATCTGAAAGGAATGTTCTCATAGTCTACTACTTGCACCCATTCTTCATAAAAAACTTCTAGAATTATTTCATCTAGTAGAGCTCCAGAGAGGTCCATCTCTACACATATACGGGCAAAGGAGGTATACTTTCCCTGCATTGTGACCTCTGATATTTTTATAAAATGCCCTAGTTTATTTCCTATTGCCTTTAATGATTCTGGCTGCCAATAATCTAGAGGTAGAGAATAAAGCCTTACCCAAACTGGGACCGAAGTGAACGTCTCACGCCTCGGGACAAAATTCATCACCCAAGGCTGCATATAGAGACCTGCAGCAACATATAAGTATGACTCTCCTTCAAACACCCTATCTTTATACTCTATGTTTGTAATAACTATAGTGAGGAAACCCTTGGATCCAAGGTGCAGATCAATGTCCACTTAGGTTTCCAATGATTCTTTATCCAAACATGTAAAGCTTTCTCCGTAGGCCATAACCCCATGAATTTACAGATGACTGCATAATTCGCCATGTGTTCCCTATGTGCCTGTAGCGCTGGATCACTTAACACCACTTCGGGTGTAATGGTTGCTCTAGGCTTACATGGTCCAGTCCTATTTCTTGTGTCAACATTCTGATTTCCTTCTTCTATTTGTTTCTCCCTTCTGACTTCTTCCTGCAGTGTATCTTCCTTCCCCTTTGAGCTTCTATTTTCCTATTCCCCTCCTCCTAGAACCTCGGTTTCAGTCCCCAGTGGTTTCTTGAATCTATTAAAGACTGCCTGACTATAGGAGGGAGTGGAACTCCCCCCCTTTTTCCTCTCCATGGTGCCCAACACTGAACTTCTACTAAAAACCCTAGCTCTTCATTTCAGCTGATCCCTTCTTCGTATATTGGAACCAAAAGTCTCAATGTAATTATGATTTCAACATCATTATTATATTTTATTGGAAATTATTTTTTTTCCCAATTGTTGGGCTGTGTTATATTCTTTCCACGACTAGCCCACATAGTTAACCATGGGTTAGAGGTGGGGAGGTCACAGGGGGTTTGAGGGGCACCCGTAACCCCACTTTATGGGGTTCAGGGCATCGCCCTGGAAAATTTTGGTTTTGGACCCTATGTTAGGTTGGGTAGACCCACTTATGGTTTTCTGCATGATTTTCGCACATGTTTTTTGGACGCGATGGTTTTCGGTCCATGTTTTTGGACACGATGGTTTTTCGGTCCATGGTAATGGATGCTTCGGGATGTATAAATATGTATTGTAACATTGAAAGGAACATAATGAAAAATCAAGCTGGTAGTCCCAGTTTTGGGATCCAGGGGAAAATCTCTGTGTGTATGTGTTTTAAGTGTTATGCTCTCGCATTGTTTATTTTCTATGTTTTAGAATTCATATGCAGGTAATTACTGTACGGGGTTAAAACCTACATTTGGTATCAGAGCTGTTTTGGCATAAAGGGGATGCTTTTGTTGTTGAGGGGTTTCGCTCAGGCCTGTGGTAGACCCTGTTCAATAGGAGATCTATGAGATCGATTCTAGTGGTGAAAGAAGATGGAAAGTAGTGGAAAGATAGAGATCGAGAAATTTAATGGTCAGAGTTTTGAGTTGTTGAAACTCAAGATGGAGGATTTGTTGGTGGATAAAGATTAGTGGATCACGGTAGATCCGGGTACTAAACCAACGGGAGTGTCTGATGAAGAATGGAGGAAGTTGGATCGGAAGGCAAAGAGCACAATACGATTGTGTGTCTCAGATTCAGTATTGCTGAATGTATCAGGGGAAGCTATGGCGAAGGCTTTGTGGGACAAGTTAGGGACTTTGTACCAATCTAAGTCTCTGGTGAATAAACTATTCCTATGGAAAAAGCTGTATAACCTGAGGATGAAAGATCAAGACTCGGTGACAGAGCATCTGAATGCATTTAATATTGTGGTAAGTCAGTTAGCATCTGTTGATATTAAAATTTTAGATGAAGATAAGTGCATCATTTTGTTGTGTTCTCTACCAGATTCGTGGGATAGTCTGGTTATTGCAATAGTTAGCAATGCAACTGCCTTGCAGTTTGATGAAATAGTCTCAGCCTTGCTGACGGAGGAGATGAGATGAAAAAATATGGAGAGCCAGAATGGTGATGCATTGTCTGTACGAGGACAGTCCTAGAATAGAAACAAAAATAAGTCATCGAGTGGGAGATCTAAATCTAGAGGGAGATCTAAATCTCTAGGAAAACCTGTAAAGGTGGTGT
Source organism: Pinus tabuliformis (assembly GCA_031772625.1). Classification (NCBI taxonomy): domain Eukaryota; kingdom Viridiplantae; phylum Streptophyta; class Pinopsida; order Pinales; family Pinaceae; genus Pinus; species Pinus tabuliformis. Next base: position 104,220,016 of record CM062816.1, read on the forward strand.
GTTGAAAATGCGGAAAGGAAGGCCACTTTAAAAGGGACTGTAAATCTAAAGTTCCTGACAAAGGAAATGGATCTGATGAGGCTCCTTCTGCAGAGGTGAAAACCACCTCATATGAAGGTGGGGATGTGTACTTGGCTTCTTCAAGTACACATGTAGATCATGAGGCATGTTTGATTGACTTAGGTGCATCCTTTCACTTCACTCCCCATAGAGAGTGGTTCTGTGAGTATGAGAAATATGGTGGTGGTGATGTCCTCTTGGGGGATGACAAGAAGGCTAGAATCATTGGTCGCAGAAAAGTAAAGTTGAAGTTGCAAGGTGGAAGGGTTAGAACAATTCCAGGTGTTCTACATATTCTTGCATTATCCAGAAATTTGATTTCTATAAGCAAGCTAGATGATGCAGGTGTAAAAATAGTGTTTGAGAAGGATACCTGCAAAATGGTTTGGGGTGCACTGGTATTGATGCGGGGAGTTCGGATTGGAACTCTGTACAAGCTGCAAGGTAGCACTGTTATTGATGGGTGCAATAGTTTTGTGGTTCCTGAAAGTGGAGCAGAAAATCTAGTGATCTTTGGAGAAAAGACCATGTTGTGGCATCAAAGGCATGGACATATTGGAGAGAAGGGCCTTCAAATACTTCATGGTAAAGGTATGGTAGAAGGTATGAGTAATAACTCTTTGGATTTTAATTTCTATGAAAATTGTGTATATGGGAAGCAGAATCAGGTGTGTTTCCCCTCTGGTAGTAAGAGGGCGAAATAGATATTAGAGCTTGTGAAGAGTGATGTGTTTGGACCTGTGAAGGTTCCATCACTGGGTAAGTTTGTGTAGTATATATCATTTATAGATGACTTCTCAAGGAATACATGGATATATTTCCTTAAGAAGAAATCTGAAGTCTTTGACAGGTTTAAAGAATTTAAGGCTCTCATGGAAAATCAGACAGAGAAGAAGATAAAGGTGCTAAGGATAGATAATGGTGGAGAGTTTTGCAGCAAGGAATTTGAAGAATTCTGTAAGAAGTGTGGTATAGCATGACAGAAGACTACTCCATATACACCTTAGCAAAATGGAGTTGTATAAATAATGAACAAGACGTTGATGGAAAGGGCAAGAAGCATACTCAGTGGTGCCCGGTTAGGACAGGAATTCTGGGCAGAGGCAGTGGATACTGCATGTTACCTGGTCAACAGGTCACCTTCATCAGCGTTGGAGGATAAGACTCCACAAGAGGTATGGACTGGTAAGAAACCCTCTCTTTCACATCTAAGGGTATTTGGATGTGATGCATATGTACATGTTCCAAAGGAGAAACGAACCAAGTTGGATAGTAAATCTGAAAAGTGCATCTTTATTGGGTATAAGGATGGTTTAAAGGGTTATAAGCTTTGGAACCCAGTAACAAGGAAGGTTGTGTACAGCTGAGATGTGGTGTTCAGAGAGGTGAAAGATGTTATTAAACATGAAGTCCAACCGAAGGAACCTGAGAAGATAGAGTTTGAGCTAAAGGAGGAAGAATCAGACTCTACTGCAGAGGAGGAATTAGAAGATGAAGAGCCACAAACTCTGGCTATGAGAAGATCAGTTTGAGAAAGAAGGCAACTAGAAAGGTATAGTCCATCTGCTTTCTATTCAAATTTTTCTTTGTCTGTTACTGATGATGATCCCAAAACTGTGAAGGAAGCAGTGGATTTAGAGGATGGAAAACTCTAGAAAGAGGCCATGGTTGATGAAATGGCATCTTTGCACAAAAATGAGGCTTGGGATTTGGTGGAGTTTCCAGCTGGAAGGAAACCCATTGGAAAAAAATGGGTGTTCAAAAAGAAGAAAAATGCAGAAGGAAAGGTGGAGAAATAAAAAGCTCGGTTGGTAGAAAAAGGTTATTCCCAAGTGCCGGGAATTGATTTTGGTGATATTTTTTCTCCTGTTTCCAAGGTAACTTCTATTAGATTACTTTTATCTGTTGCTGCTACTTTTGATTTTGAGGTAGAACAGATGGATGTGAAGACAACATTTCTTCATGGGGATCTGGAAGAGGAGATCTACATGAAGCAACCTGAAGGCTTTGTGGTGAAGGGTAAGAAAGAACTGGTATGCAAGTTAAAGAAGTCTCTGTATGGGTTAAAATAGTCACCAAGGATGTGGTATCAGAAATTTGATACATTTATATGGGGACTTGGCTTCACCAGAAGCAAAGCAGATCATTGTGTGTATTTTAAATTAATTGGTGACCGTGTTATTTATCTGGTCTTGTATGTGGATGATATGTTGCTGGTTGGAAATGACAAAGAAGTTATTCAGAATTTGAAGACCCAATTGTCCTGCAAATTTGACATGAAAGATCTTGGTGCTGCAAACTATATTTTGGGCATGGAAATTAAAAGAGATTAGGCAAAGAGGAAGCTCTGGTTAAACTAGAGGAAGTATGTTGAGACAATATTGCAGAGGTTTAATATGCAGGATAGTAAACCAGTGAAGGTTCCTATTCCTATAGGTGTGAGGTTATCTGCTGAACAGTGTCCCAAGACATAAGAAGAGGAAGATGACATGTCCCGTGTTCCATATGCAAGTGCAGTTGGTAGCCTGGTGTATGCAATGGTCTGTACTAGACCAGACATTGCACATGCAGTGGGAGTATTGAGCAGGTTTATGTCAAAATCAGGAAAGGAGCATTGGACATCAATGAAGCGGGTTTTCAAGTATTTGCGTGGCACTAGTGGTTATGGTTTGTGCTACCAAGGAAGACTAGGATTGGACAGAGTGTTGGATATTCATGGCTTTGTTGATGCATACTGGGCTGGAGATTTGGATCAGAGAAGATCTACAAGTGGGTATGTGTTTAACCTATTTTGAGGTGCAGTCAGTTGGATGAGTAAGAAACAATCTGTAGTGGCACTATCAACTACAGAGGCAGAATACATGGCAGCCACTCATGCAAGCAAAGAAGCAGTTTGGTTGCAGAGATTGTGTTCACGTATGAGGTTAGTACAAGAAGCTATAAGGATAGACTGTGATAGCCAAAGTGAAATTTTCTTGGCAAAGAACCCTGCATATCATTCAAAGACAAAGCACATTGATGTTCAGTATCACTTTGTGAGGGATATGATAGAAGACAAAAGGGTGTTGCTGGTAAAGGTGGACACTTTGAAGAATACTGCAGATGCATTGACAAAATCTATGAGCTCTGAGAAGTTCTCTTGGTGTAGAGAAACAATGGGCGTTGCAGGGTTGGATAAATGACTAAGCTCTCTTATGCCCCCCTGTGGAAAGAAAACAACAAGTGGGAGAATGTTGGGCTATGTTATATTTTTTCCATGACTAGCACACACAATTAACTAGGGGTTAGAGGGTGGGAGGTCACAGGGGGTTTGAGGGGCACCCGTAACCCCACTTTATGGGGTCTGGGGCAGCGCCTCGGAAAATTTTGGTTTTGGACCCTATGTTAGGTTGGGCGGACCCACCTATGGTTTTGTGCATCATTTTCGCACATGATTTTTGGATGTGATGGTTTTCGGTCCATGGTTTTGGACGCGATGGTTTTTCGGTCCATGGTATTGGATGCTTCGGCATGTATAAATATGTATTGTAACATTGAAAGGAACATAATGAAAAATCACGCTGGTAGTCCCAGTTTTGGGATCCAGGGGAAAATCTCTCTTTATATGTGTTTTAAGTGTTATGCTCTCGCATTGTTTATTTTCTGTGTTTTAGAATTCATATGCAAGTAATTATTGTACGGGGTTAAAACCTACACCAATGTTATGACTACTAGTAGAACACCTGCCAAAAACAAAACATGTGTTTTTACTGTTTGAGTTAAATTCCTTCAATGATTTTATTGGAAATTATTATAAAAGGGTTAATATTAATAATTAATGTATAAAATATTAATATAAAAATAATAATAATAATGATAATAATAAATTTATAAGGTAAAAATGTAAATTTGAGTAATTAAAATTGAAAAATTAAATTAAATTCAAGACACACAAAATAAAAAATTATATAAAATATTATTATGGACTATTTAATACCCATGGGACATCATTTCCATGTTACAAAGTAATGTAAATGACTTGATTCAATGTTCAAATCCCTATTAGGTCAAAGCAACAAAAAATTATGTATATGGACTATTTAACTTATTGTTTAAGAGGGAAACCGGCATATTTACCACCTATTGTAGCAACTACAACACCCTCCAAAATTTTGGCCTGCATCCAATTTTAGAGCCTTCCTTGGTTTTGCCTGTATGATTGCAAACACTCGGGCTAATCCCATGAGCTCATGTCGAGTCTTTGCACCCTCTTTGCTTGGTCGTTCATCGGTCTTCTTTTAGCATGTTGGTTGCAATGTCATGCTTGCAGTCTTGTTCTGGCTATGTTCAAGATCTGTCTTTGTGTGTACAAGTTGTGTTCGTTAGGTAAGCATCTGTCGTACTCACACACAAAGTTGTATGCAATGTCATGCAATTATCATCACGGTCATTCAATGATCTATCTCAAGTATCGCACTTGTTGCTCGTACCCTTTGGTCAGTCACACTGAGCATATGTTGTCTTGTTGGTTTGAGGTGTGTTGTTGCAAGTCATGTTGAGTGTGTATTCGCAAGGTCATGTATACACAAGTTCACTTGCTCACACACTTAACCGTTTTTTTGAAGATCTGTCGACCAGACCACCCTCCATCAACTAGACCTACACTGAGTTACACTACACAGTCTCAGCCCTTAGTGGCCAAGCATTGTTGCCCAGAATTGCACAAAGCTTGAGGTTGCCGCCTAAGAAGTCTGCTCTACGCAATCCTGCAATCGACCTAGCTGACTGTCACCTTGAACAAAATAGAAGTTACCTAAGAAGCTATCTCAATCTGTGCTTCCCCCAAGCCTATCCATCAAGCCTCCCACTGGTAAACCAGAGAATTTGACTGGGCAATCACCTCGGGCTTCATTCCTCCCAGAAATTGTGTAGAAGTTGTTAGCCTACCTACACTGACTGAAGAAATTGCGCAAACAAGAAGGATAGGCACCCACTACATGTCACTGCACTACCTCTGAAAATTGCGTAGTTTTGTCAGTCAGTCCCCCTCCGAGTGACCTGTTGCTTCTCCTAAAAATTGCGCAACTTTCTTGGACTATTCACCTGCTGTACGACACCCCGCTCAGCCCGGAAACTATGTAGACATATCCTTCATGACTGCCTCCTAGTTCTGTGCAGTTTTGGCCAGCAAAATCTTGCAGCCTGCTCTTGGCCTCCTTTGAAAATCTACGCAGTTTTCACTGCCAGTGCTTCTTGTTTCCTGCACTGCCTTCCCTCAAAAAATTACGTAGTTTTAGCTCCTAGCCGAGCCAGATCCCACATATGTCATTGTTGTCCCAGATTTCTAAACCCATCCTCTCAGTGACCTCTGTGTAGTTTTTCCTGACAGTGCCCCAGAGTCTCGCATCCCGTCCTGAAATGTACTCTGCATAGTTTCAGAGCCTTCTCCTCTCTCCCAGTCACCTGCACCCGAAAGCTAAAGATGATACATCATGGTAGACTACCAGATTTCTAGATTTGATGTCGTCTCTTCATGATTGATTGCAAATATAGTTACATGGATGATACATGGCGTGACGACGAACATGATGAACAAGGAGCACATGCTAGGAGAGTTGTTTGCGAACATATGAACACATGAAGCATGCCAAGTACTAGTGAAGGGGATACATGTACATGCAACACTAAGTGGACGCTAAGACTATCCAAGAATCCACACATCTTGTCATGCAGAGGTGAAGCTATGACACAACAAGAGCACACTCATCACTCAGCAACACTACAAGTCGACATGGACACTACAATTAGCATGAACATACCAGCACATCATGTCGAGTCATGTCATGAGTCATCTCGACCATGTCACAACTATGGGCCATACTGATGTAATCAATGTAATGTAATGTGGAAGTCCAATAGACCCACATATGAAGTTGAAGAGTCATGTATGTCAAACAGTCTTGAGGGAAGTCAAAGAGTCACAAGGGTCAAGTTCAGCCTTGGCTATATGCCCCTCATTTGTACATGCAAATGACTTTTCACGTTGGCTCCTCCCACATAGCTTTGAGAGTCTGTAATATTTTCTTTGAGGAGCGAGCAATGGCTCCAACAACCTGCTATTAAGGTTAGTGATGTATGGTCTACGTATGTGTCTTGTAACTTTCACTTAATTGAGAAGCCTGTTAACACGCCATCACATTTTCACACTTGTATTGTATTTGTTTGTAAGACTATTCTTTGGATGCTTGTAATTCATGTGGTTCTAACCTGTACTATTATAGTTGATCTATTTCGGTTGTTTTATTTCATATGATATTGGCAATGTGTTGTATTAGTTGTTAACATTGTCTTGCCCATGTGGACTACTCAGTCAGACACTCGATAGACTCATTCTTGTAAATTTTTTATAACGACCATCGCACTCTTGTGGACTACTTTGCTAAGTGTTGTACGTGCTATATGTTTACCTTTGTGTTTGTGACTACCCCATTTGTGTGGAATACTCCACTGGAAGTTGTGAAGATCCTGCTATGTTGTGGGTCTCTAAAAGAGTTGGGACTATTCCATTTCAACTTGAGACTCATTCTCACCCTCTCCCTCTACAGTGAAATAAATTTGACACAAGCGACACTAAGCACTCACCAGGCACACAAACCTCATTGTTTGAATTCTAAGTATACCACTCTCATGCGTTGACAAGCAAGAGCTAAGGCATATCTCTAAGATAATGACAACTAAGTCATCATACCAGATGGGAATCCTACACCAAACGGTGTGAGGTATAGTTGGGACTTCATACTGAAGAGATCCCCTGAATGGTGGTGGATCCAGAACCATCAACATTTCTGGCGCTAGAAAGAGGGCTAGATGAAAAACTTAACCTGTTGCATCTAGTTTGAATCTCTTACTAAATGGATCATACACAAATCATGCTCCCAGGGTGTTTCTCTCATTCCTCCCCGAGTCAACTATCACTCCCCGATGAGCTTCTCGATCACTTGTCCTTGTTAAAGTTTGACGGTGAGGACAGAATGTTTGTAACCAAGCACATTTTTTATTTTCTTCATTTCTGTGAATCCCATGAAATTGATAGTGAAGACCTTGTTTGTGTACTTTTCTTCCTCACCCTTGAAGGTCGTGCTAATCGGTGGTGTGATACCCTACCACCTTCTCTCGTCCATTCTCTTCTTACTCTCCTCAAGGAGTTCCATCAAGCCTTTGGTAAGTATAACCACCAAGATGTCTGTGAAAGAATCTCTTGCTTAAGAATGAAGCCTGGTGAATCAGTTGAGGAATTTTCTACCTGCTTCCTTCAACTCTGTCACGAAATTCCTAAACAGTTTGTGTACCTTGACTTCATGAGCCAAGATTTGAAACACTTGGTTCATGTTTCCCGACATGGTGAACCTCTTGATTTCCCTTCTTCCTCAACTCTTGATGATCATGAGGCACCTCAATTTGCAGAGGAGGATCCCAAAACCCTATTCATTCCTTTTCCTTCTCCCTTTCTGGTCTCAAAGAGGGTGCCCCCTCACAACGGTCGGAAAGCTAAGAAATCTATGTAGAGGGTGCCCCCTCACAGAGGTCGCAAAGCTAAGAAAGTTGCACAACATGTTCCCAACCCATATTCTCAATTGTCTCCCGCTCCAATAGAGGAAATTCCAGAGTGGCTCAGAAAGCCTATGGGAAAGAATCATTCCTCCATTCTACAAGAGGAAATCACCATTCATAACCTAAGTCTCGAGTCTGATTTGCATCTCTGCCACCCCCCATCATCTACAAGCCATGACTCCTAGTACCATGAGTCACTTGATCAGTCCGATTCACAAGCTAGTTGTGCCCATTCTCTTGATTCTCAAGTTTTTGCCTCAAATTGCGGTCATGTGCAAGGAAATCTCATTACATAGGCGGAGGAGGAGAAAGGCAAAGACACAATCAATTCCTATTCTATGTTTCAAAACAGTTCACATCAAGACAATGAGCTTCCATTCTTCGTCGATTCTCAATCCGCTAATCTTGGTGAAACATCATGCACAATTAATTATCTCGATCAACCCCCAGGCTTGGGTTATGATCACTCCCATTCCTTTGTATGTGGTGATGAACACCCAAACACATGATGTGATTTGTTGTTCTCTCATGTACACTCTAACTCAGATCTGGAATTTTCATCGATCAAAGCAGACATCCATATCAAAACTTCCTCTTCACCCCACTTGCATGTGTGTCCTACCATCCACAGCGCGTCGACATGTGTTGGAGATACTCCACATTCTCTTTTTTCTTCTTCCAATGAGTTATCTCCTCAATCGACATAAGGCAGTGAGGTTTTCCATGATGAAAACTGTCTCAATGTATAAGACTCTTCCCACTCGTCATCATCTTGTATGTTGCATGAAGACAGCTCGTTAAGGTAGCTTGCTGAAGCTAAGAAGTTTGATGAAGTCTGTGACAGAGATGGCTGCTATCCTTAGAGCATCTTTTAAATCAGGAATAAGAAGCATCCTCAAACCATGCATGATCTAGTTTACATATCAAAATGACATTTTTCAATTCTCAAAAGTTCCGGGATGTACGAGGGAGTTGAGGCACTTCAATTTTCATTGATGGTTATGCTAGGACCTCATGACTCTGGTATGCCCCTTGAACTGAATCAAATCTGGTTTCTCACGCACAATCTTTCTATCTGCATGGTTGCACTCGATGTGGATTCCCGTGTAAAATATGTTTATTATTCCGAGTGTGATATTTCAAAATTTCAAATTTTCACTGATGACCGAATCCATGAGTCTGTTACAATGTGTCTGTCTTCATGCACTTCTCTTACATCCAATTCAGGTTGGGAGTTTTCATCTCTCATGCAATCATGGAACTGTGAAGTTGATCACCTCAAATACCATCTTTGTCCGAAATCATACTTATCAGATATTCTCTCTCATGATCAACTCCTTGGTCTTCTTGGGAATCTTGCAAGTCAAATTTGTCGGCTCATCACACCAGAAATCTCCCTATGTGATGATGAGTGAAGAAGCTATCATGCGAATCAAGTTCCTCTCATTTCAGCACACCCCAACTAGCTTCACACATTCACAGTGCTAGCATCCTTTCTACATTTTTGTGACGACCATGATTCCTCAACAATTTTTCACCAGTTATAGGTGGGTGTTCCTGTCATATCTAGCGCACAACAAAATTTCTTCCGTCATTCAGAGTGTTCACAAGATTGTTCAAAATTTTTCTTTATTCATGTCAAACTGGGAATCTGGCATCTCAACCAACTGGTCTGATATTTATTCTATGTTGGGTAATTGTCATGCAGTTTATCATTTTCCCAACAGTACATCCAATGATAGTCTCTTCGTGCACTATGATCTTCACTATGTAATATCTTTCTCCTCAAACTTCTTTCAAGCAGGTGAGACACTTCAGCCTGTGCTGATGGCTATGGCAGGTCCTCATTGTCTTGACATGAATGACGAGAATGATCAGATCTATCTATCTATACTATATTCCCATCATGATCCCCTCTCTCAAATTAGGAATCCATATTTTCAAATATCACGAGTCTTTCAAAATATCTGTCACGAATTTTATGATCTAATCACTGAATGGCTGGAACAATCTTACTTGGCGAGTCGTGTTGCAAGTAACAAGCTTCAATCCTTCCTCGCACTTGCTAAGAAGCTTGGTGCAGATGAACACATGCTTGCAAGAGGCTTACGAGGTTTGTTAAAAAATGGTAGTCATTGAATAGGTAAGCATGTGTGTTGGGTGGTTGTGACACATATTTCTGTCCACAGGAAAGACCTTCTCTCTCATGTGCAATATTGTCAAGTTTTATATTTTATGCTGCACACTATTTTTTATCTATTTTAATCATTTGTATCTTTGTGGTTGCAGGTCGGGTACGCTTACGGTGGCTTCACTGGAAATTTCATTTGACATAGCCCCAACTGTTTAATATAGGAATAAGAGTACTTTCTGTTTCTTTCTTTTCTTTTCTTTCCAGTTTGCATGTTTGTTTACTTGCTGACTTGGTTTGGTTTGTTCGCTTGATCGCTTTCCTTGCTTGTTGTCTTTTCACTTTGTTTTTCTATTTTTTCTGATCCCTTAACTATTTCGGCCAGCACCTACAAAATGCCTTTTCATGCCAATAGGAAATATGCGGTGGAAGTAAAACACAGGCCAGTTGTTTCGGATAATGTAAGATATTGGCAATTTTTTGGTAATGATAAACAAATAGAGAACCTTTTACAAATCAAAGATGAATTTGAGTCCCCCTGATTGGGGTGATGAAGTGGGAGGGCATGGGCATAAATACTGAGAAGAGGAGAGGATGGCTAGGATGGTTGACCACTGCCCACACACTTGTAAAGCAGGGCATGGTAGCGTCCTGCATGACTATGGGAAAACCGATGGAGAGAAGTGGCATAAGGTGGACGATAATGAGGAGAGAGGGTGGCGAGAACGTTGGAGGCAAAAGGATGGGACATATGGTAGGTGGGAAGGGATATAGGAGGGTGGTAAGAGTTGGGAGAAATAATACAACGCGAAGAAAGGAAGACGGGAGCAGAGCAGCGCAAACGTTGGGGACCTCTGTGACTGAGCATATTTCTGGGTATGTTTCTTCTCGTTTATTTCCTTTAATTCTCACTGAGAAGTATAGGATGTTGAGCGAGGGGGGCGAGCTTGGGTACTTTGGGAAGGGGCTGTGATAGGGTAGGCCTGAGGACAGGGATGCGTGGCAGAGATATGGCCTAGAACAACTGCATAGTAGGAGCCAGGGCATAGGCGTGACCAGGGAGTGCAAATTCAGGATAAAGGGTCGGCCCTGGGAAACTAAGGATGGGAATTCTCAGGAGGAAGAGAGGTTAGACTACACAGCCTCTTCCCTCATACTGTGGTGGAAGAGATCCATGGCACTCCAGAGCGATAGGGACGTACTGAAGGACTGGAGGTATGAAGATTTTCCAAATCTAACATTTCATGTTGATAATTGTAAGCAAGAGTTTGATAACGATGAGATGGATCTTCTAGGTAGAGGCAGGGGCCGTGGGGGTCGAGGGCACCCGAGCCGGTCAGCAAAAAAAAGAACTTACCACTTCGGAGACTGCAGAGCCCAGAAAGGGTAGGAAACTCATCGAGGTGGCGGTCAATGAGGCGGCCAGAGCATACATAGTAGGAATGGATATCAGCATTCGTAAATTGATTCAAGAGATGGAGGGCAGCATCATGGAGGAAGACTCAGATCCGGAAATGGAAGAATGGGGGGACCTCGTCCCCGACCCAGGGCATACTAGGGGCAGGATGTCTCTATTCAAACAAACCTTGCACATATACTGGGTCATGAAGCGTTTGCTTGCCAGAGCTCTAGAACAGGTGGCGGGGGAGATGGTGGAAATTACCCAAGGCATGCCCAACCTCAAAAAGGATATGAAGAATCTAAAAATTTTGATGTTTATATAGGATAGTAAGCTAGATAGGATCCAGCAACGAATGATGGAGCTGTCTCCGTGTTGTGGGGAAAAGTATCCAACACGGAATGACCCTATCCCACTCTAAGGGTGACAGTTCCTTAGCAACAACTGAAAGCAAAGCTATCTAAAGTTTCTTCTTTATGACATGTAAGAGATAAAAGGAAGAGATCCACTTACCGATGTCTTGCGCAAATGGTCGATCCAATCTCCTTTGATTGCCGCTTGCTCCCAGCTCCAAGTCTTTTCACGGGCCCAGCTACACGAGATCCTGCAAATAAGACAAGAAAAGGAAACTACAAGAAGCATGCATTCATAATTGATTCAAGGATTAGCATAAATCAGAGACGCAAGTAAGACAATACACCATTGAAACACATGTGAATAGAAGAACCTCAAATGCTTTATTAATATATGGAAGTAAGGTTCAGGCAGTGATACAACCATTAGAGGTCCAATCCAACATCACCTTCCCGACGGAGAGAAATCTCTTCTTCACCTCCCTCAAGCAATCACCCAATACTCTCAACTGTAAACCAACAGCAATTCTCTGCACAAAATTCCGGCCTCCAGATCCCATGGGATGAGATCCTTATATAGAGTTTTGGAGTGAAGATAAGTCAGCTTGATGTGTGACTTGTTGCCCTCTTCAACTCCAGTTGTTCTTCAGTCCTTCACTCAGAGTTTCTGCCTTCCACTTGGAGTTTTAGAAGCTCTTAACTCATCATTAGGCGAATCTTCTGATCCAAGTGTCATTTTAGAAGCTTCCTGGGCACTGGCACATTGAGAAAAGATTCATCCACATGTCCAAGTACGCTCAGCGCAGGTAGCCTTTGTCCTACTTGCTATGCAACGCAAGTAGCCTTTGTTGTACCTACTATGCAGCGCAGATGCTTAGTGGAGCAGCTACTTTGATCCAAAATTGACCTGTTTTTGAGTGTTTTTCAGTGGAGAACTGATCTGAAGTGCTGTGGTTTGCTGACCTTGTTCCTCTAGGGGTAGGAACAACATGTTTAGGGACTTTGGATCCCTCAGATTATTGACATTTCATGCTCTATGCTGTAAGGCACAAAAATGTCTATAACAGTTGCCCCCTAAAGTATGAGGTCGTTTATCGGGTGAAATGCTTTATTAGGAGGATCCGAAGTTCATTCAATCGCTGGGAGGTGACCTGTAACAAAATACAATACAATACATTATCTTTTCATACTTTCTTTTCATGATCTAGCTGATGCGGGCATTTCCCATGCTCAGCTTTATAAATACATTTGCTGTACATAAACAGACGATCGTCTGATAATAGACTGATAATTCTCTGCTTTTAATTATCATCCTTTTAGTAGGATGATCATCTGCTGCACATGTCTATGTTTTTATCTCCTGAATATATATCGCAGCCCGGATGGATGAAACTAGATCCAGGGTCTTCAAATTTGTCCGATCTTCACTCTAGTACAAGTCGATCCATGTGAGAATTTCCTGAAGTCGAACATGGAAAGACATCGCTTGATTACCAGTTAATAATGTAAACCATTAACAAGCGCGAGAGGAATCACCGATAATGATGATGACCCTCAAGGTACTGCAGCACAATTCACGTGGCGTGAATATAGGATCTGACGTCGAACACCACGCAAAGTCTTCCGGTCGAAGGTCATTAATGTATACCTATCGCCGGAAGTGAGAAACTTGCCATTGAGGCATGCAAGCTTCAAAGCACTGAAGGGGTGTTCCTAGATCAACTTCTTGGATAATGAGCTGATGTCGACAAGAAGCGATCCGTCAAAGGAGGGCCTTAATGAATCCCACATCAGTGACACGGAACGGAGCTAGTGATGATGGTGAAAACGATCTGTGAAATATGATTCAGGGTGGCGGTCATGGAAGGATGAAAGATGATGTATGGTAGTGGATGGGACCCGGTTGACACTTTCTGAATGACATCTCTTGAACATATCACGACACTGATGTGATGGATCGGTAGCATTACCCCATGTATGGATGGTATGGGGAGACCATGGTGAAGGGACCGGTGAATGATAATAACCCAACCCGATATTTACGGAGGCAAGAGTGTCATGTTCAAGAGCGACTTGCTACCATTAAGCTTTGAGGTTCTCCCAATTTTTCCCCAGTCATTTCTGACCAGTACCTCTTTATTTTTGTCAAGCTTGAGGAGGATAACATATGCTTGTTCTATAACCTGCCCTTCGGGCAAGCCCATCGCTATGTTTTTAATGAGCTTAACGATAGGGAAACTCGTTCTCGTCTAAAGACAAGTTTGTCGCTATTTAATATTTTTAACGAGCCCAGCGACAACGACAACTCGGTCCTTTTCATTTTTAGAGAGTCTGAAAAGGGTACATAAAGTGGACTCTAGGGGTCCTTTTTCGTCATCTAATCCCTTAAGTCCGAAAAAGTATAAAACAATACAGAAGGGATGAATGTTCGATATCTTTATCGAGCCGAACTAGACAAGCGCTCGATCTTTTTGTGCAATAATCCCTCAGGTCCAAAAAGATTAAAATCTAGAGGAGGGATAGCTCTTCCGGTCCTTTTAACGAGCTGGAAGGCCAAAACTCAGCAAACTTTTCATATTTTACGAGTCATTGAAAAGAGCTCAAAGAAGACTCGTCTTTTGAGGAACGAGTGATAAACAGGGATAGCAGCAGATTCCAGGTACAGGTTGGAATTTTCCAATCATGGCAGTATTACAAGGATGGCTAGGTGAAATCACTCTTCGCAGATGTTCCTCAAAATAGGTAAACAATCAAGTGGATGTGAATGATCGGCCAAATGAAAAGTGGAGGTGACGGTGCACAAACACGACCAAGGCTTTTATGGCTGATGAATTTACGGTCTCAAATGGTTATTTATCGGTTCGTTTTTTGTGGATGAGCTTGAACTCTGGAGGAAGCTTGCTCACATATGTGTTTATTTTTTAACGAGCATGAACCCTTGCAAAAACTGCTCGGTTTTACGTTTATTTTTTAACAAGCATGAACTTTGCCAAAACTGCTCGTGTTTGCGTTTATTTTTTAACGAGCATGAACACTTGCGAAAACTGCTCGGTTTTACCAGTCATAAAGTACGAAGGTCTCGTGTGAGATAGCTATTTTTTAAGGAGCTTCATCTCCCTACGCTTTGCTCCATATCCTCTCTTTGTGCAAGCTGGGTATCGGCTAATCCTACGAGTTTAACGGGTTAGACCTACAGGTTTAAAGGGAGGACCTAAAAAACTAAAAAACAAAATAGCCGCCCGTGCTTGCATTCCAAGAGGTTTGCATGCCCCCAGGTGTAAAGTACGATTTCAAGGTTACCCCTCAATTTGCAGGTAAAACATTTGTTTTACCGGGAGAGGCCTACCTCTTTCAGGTTACCCAAAGATTGTTTTGCTTCTTTTTTCAAACAAAACTTTCTTCGGCAACGCCGACTAGGCGACGGTGAATGACGACGCTCCGCCACACACTCATAACTTTAACAAAAGAATCTTTTTCCAGAACAACCCCATCCCTAACAGCACCTTCTGAGAGTCCAACTCTCTCTTTGTCTTCTTGTCCTTCTTCTCCACGAAGATGGCTCAGAGGAATATTCACAAAGATGAAGGAGGGGGACGGGGTACGGACTAGTCATATTCTTCCGCGGAAATTCTACTTTACACCCAAGGTTTTTTCTGCCTCCAGAGCAGACCAGGATGCATGCCCCCTAGGTTCCGGCCTTCCTTTCCCGAATTACTCACCCTCATCAGGAAGAAGAACCGGAGGTAGAGACCTTTCTTGATCAAATAGACCATTTAGGATAGGTATGTGACTATTTGCGATGCGTGATCCCGGAAATGAAAGTTGGTCTACGAGCTTGACCATTCTTCCTTCGTATGGAAAACACATTATTCGAAAGAGTGAGGAGACTATTGCTTCCATGCAATATACGTAGTCTCGTCCAAGGAGTAGGTTATAATCCAAGGGTCCTTGGACGACCATCAAACTCATCTTGACAGCCTTCCCTTTCAAGGTAATAGGCACATTAGGTAGAATCCCTAATGGTCGACTGGTTCCTTTGTCAAAACCTGAGAGATTCCTTATCTCAGGAAAAAGCGCTGGGCAACCCAGTGCTTTCCAAGCAATAGAGGACAGGATACTCACAGATGCCCCTTCATCAATGATAGTTCCAGCCATCACCATTTTGTATATTTAGACTATAATTATAAATGATATACTGGCTGGTAACCGGGGTCTGCCTAGTTGGTTCCAATCAAAGGACACAACTAGGTTGCTTGGTGGTGGGACCGAATATACGGCTGGGTATGATCCTGAAGATGCTCCTTCCTGCGATAAAGGAGTGGGCACATTGCCCTGATGTTCATCAAAATCGGTGTTGATGAAAAGAATCTGGACGGTGTCATCCTGACTCTCTTCGGTAGGGGTGTCAACTGAAGATGAATCCTCAGTGACTGTGGTATTTGAAGATGAAACTTCTGAAGGGAGAACTGGGTCAACTGCCGTTTCGACCTTTGGACTTTCGTTCGGTCCGGATTCAGTAGGTTCACTTTCAGTGACTGACACTTCAGCTGGCCCTATGATCGGGGCAGCTGTATTTTCGACCAACGAAGGACTTGGCGCGAGTTTTTGATATCCAGGAGGAAGTAGCAGCGGTGCAACCGGTTGATCTTCCAAAACTCTCTTTGCTTCATCTAAAAAGGGACAACGGCGAAGGGTGTGATTGCCTTCACACAGTTCGCAGGGGAATCTCATTCCCCTTCGTCATCTGCGACCTTCACTTTCGTTGGTCGACGGTAAGCATTCGACCTGGTTGTCAGAGGTTGACGCTTTCGACTCGTGCAAACGAGGGGACCAGTCCCTTAGTATCCGGGGAATACTGGGACAATCACGGTGGAGGTGGTCTCCTCTACATATGACACATGGCGATTTGGGCCTGGTCCGTGCAGTGTGTGGGTTTTCGTTAGATACCTTCTGCTTGCCCCCAGGCGCCTTTGGCTCCTTCTGCTTCTTTTCTTTCTTCTTCTTTTCCTTCTTCTTTTCTATGGGAGCCGCGCTTTTGGCGGCTTGACCTTTCGAAGAAGAAGGATCGGAGGAAGGCTCATAAGAAGTGGAAGGCTAGAGGGTAGTTCTAGACTGGTCTAACTGTTGACTCGACTGTTCAGGAACCGTGGTGGTCTGAACTACAGCGGTTGAGAATAGCCAAACTGGCAGGCCAATTGTCAGTCCTGGAAGCGACAATGTGGCCATGTGGGGCGCACCAACTTCTCCCCAAGAGGAGAAAGGGCTAGGGGTCCCCCCCTGTGGGATCCCTTGGTTGGTGTGTTCCATGTTCTCAACTTTAAAGATCAATGTAGGAATCAAGGGTAATTATGTTCCGTTTAAGATGAATTTTATATGACGACGCTTTAGACACAACTTGCTTTTTCACTTTTTAAGAGTCGAGAAAAAGCTAAAGATGACTCTAGTCTCCTTCGATGTATTAACGAGCCCGAAGTGACAAATGCTCGGATGGACTTTTTCAGTTATAGAGTTTGAAAAAGGCCAAAAGAAACTACTCTGGAGTTCTAGGCAAGGGTGTACCAAACCTTTCGCGAAACCACAGAATACGTTTTACGGTACGAGTGGTCGATCTTCGTGAATGCTGTGTTCACTGCATCGCGATCAGTAGGGCGGCCTACACGGCTTCCTATGGATAAAGGCTTTGTTCCTATAGGGGTCCCCCAATATACGCGACGGTACGCGGGGGCACAAATCCGTATTAGCGCTCTCATCCCTCAGGAGGAATCACCCACCTTCGTAGAGATCGATAGTCACTATGTTTAACGACGCCGGTTCACGTCTCTACCTAGACCTCTACTGTGTTTCGTTATGTTTCAAAGCGTTGTTAGATAAATTCAGTTCTTTTTAGGTTGATCTTGCTTAGCAGTTTGCCTTTATGGATCACCATGTGATGTATGAGACAACTCCTAAATGCAGTCTAAGAATGATAAGCAAGCTTTTTCAATTCTTTCAACTTATGAAATCCTTAACTACTGAAGGAAAAGAAAGACATCATCTTTTCAAACAGATCATAGAGCACACACTGATGCACTTTTCCTAAATCGACATGCAAACTGTCAAAATGCACATGCACAATGCAAGTATTTCTTTTCTTCTCTCTTAATGTTTGGTGTATGACAAAAAGAAAGCTGTTGTACGATTTCGAATTCAACTTCAAGCGAAAGCAAACAAGTATTTGTCCAATAATCAAAAGAACACCTTAAGATTCACTCATTTCAAACACAAGAAATACTGAAATTCGAACCATATAACGAAAGCAAATGCTCAAGTAGCTATGAACAGCAATAAACTAGCTCTTAGAATCACAACGACACTTTCTCACAGGTCTAGATCCAAGAGGTCACAGCAAGACTAGTTCACTTTCGCTATGGGAAACTGTGAATGAAAGCAAGAAATACAATAAGAACAATCACGGTTTCAACATACAACTGAGGCGGAATGAGGGCAAAGAAAGGTAGTTTCAGCTGGGTATACAGGTTGACAGCAGGCTGCAAAAACAATATTGAAAACTGGGCAACAGACAGTAGGGAACCCCAGTTGCACAAGGCAAAACTGGATCAGCGCAGGTACTGCACTCTCAATCTGACATGCAGCGCAGGTAGCCCCTTCGGGACCTGTGTTGCAGCGCAGGTAGCCTTTGTGGCAGCTGCACTGATGAGACAACTCTCGTCTCACTCAGATTCCGGGTCATAGTTTGCTCAAAAATCAACAGTTTTTGGCCAAATCAGAAGCTATCAGTCAAGTATACTCTAGAGGATGATTGAGGAAGGTGAACACTATCACAAAGAGCTAAAAAGAGTCCTTGTGGATCAGCTTTTTAAATCATGAACATGCCCAGCACTGGGCTAGAGTAGCTGCCCTCTACTTTGCATTCGAAGGATTCGAATGCAGTTCGATTCGGTACTCCCTTTGTTCAAGAGATAAATAGCAAGAATACACAAGCTACCAACAAGACACGATCCCCAGCGGAGTCGCCAGTCTGTTGTGGGGAAAAGTATCCAACACGGAATGACCCTATCCCACTCTAAGGGTGACAGTTCCTTAGCAACAGCTGAAAGCAAAGCTATCTAAAGTTTCTTCTTTATGACATGCAAGAGATAAAAGGAAGAGATCCACTTACCGATGTCTTGCGCAAATGGTCGATCCAATCTCCTTTGATTGCCGCTTGCTCCCAGCTCCAAGTCTTTTCACGAGCCCAGCTACACGAGATCCTGCAAATAAGACAAGAAAAGGAAACTACAAGAAGCATGCATTCATAATTGATTCAAGGATTAGCATAAATCAGAGACGCAAGTAAGACAATACACCATTGAAACACATGCGAATAGAAGAACCTCAAATGCTTTATTAATATATGGAAGTAAGGTTCAGGCGGTGATACAACCATAAGAGGTCCAATCCAGCATCACCTTCCCGACGGAGAGAAATCTCTTCTTCACCTCCCTCAAGCAATCACCCAATACTCTCAACTATAAACCAACAGCAATTCTCTGCACAAAATTCCGGCCTCCAGATCCCATGGGATGAGATCCTTATATAGAGTTTTGGAGTGAAGATAAGTCAGCTTGATGTGTGACTTGTTGCCCTCTTCAACTCCAGTTGTTCTTCAGTCCTTCACTTAGAGTTTCTGCCTTCCACTTGGAGTTTTAGAAGCTCTTAACTCATCATTAGGCGAATCTTCTAATCCAAGTGTCATTTTAGAAGCTTCCTGGGCACTAGCACATTGAGAAAAGATTCCTCCACATGTCCAAGTACGCTCAGCGCAGGTAGCCTTTGTCCTACTTGCTATGCAACGCAGGTAGCCTTTGTTGTACCTGCTATGCAGCGCAGATGCTTAGTGGAGCAGCTACTTTGATCCAAAATTGACCTGTTTTTGAGTGTTTTTCAGTGGAGAACTGATCTGAAGTGCTGTGGTTTGCTGACCTTGTTCCTCTAGGGGTAGGAACAACATGTTTAGGGACTTTGGATCCCTCAGATTATTGACATTTCATGCTCTATGCTGTAAGGCACAAAAATGTCTATAACACTCCGGCGTCGGGTGACTCTGTTGCAGCACCGGCCATCGTAGATTCCGAACAGGATGATAGAAAGGAATAGTACTTTGATTTCTAGGTTTTACCAGACTTTTTAGTAGATAGCCTTTACTTTTCTTGTCTTAGTATGTTAGTTCAGACCTTGAACTGTGTATCTAGTTGTGAAGTGTATTTAGCTTAGGTTGAAAGACTTGTCAAATTCTTCTACTGGATGGCTTATAACAGACTCAGGTGGCCAACAGACTTGGTTTCCCATGTGGGCAAGTTGAGGCCACCAAGATTTTGTATATGGAACAACTTGCTTTTATAAATAGAAAAAAAAGGAACTACCGTAGCTTACAAAAAAAAAAAAAAAAAAGATGAATTTGAGTCTATAAATATTGATATAAAAAATGATATAGATGAAAATGAAAAAGAAACAGTGTTTAATGAAATTGATGACAATCAAGAAGAACTTGAGGTTTTGTGATTAAAGGACAATGTGTTACCAAGAGGATTGGTACCATTGGAAGATCTTTTTGACTTTGATGATATAGCCAAGAAGCCAAAAATAGAACCAGTAGGAGCTGAGGTAGAGGACTATAACATAGGAACTATAGAGAATCCCAAAATTGTCAAACTGTCTAAATCCTTATCTCCTAAAGAAAAACAAAAGTACATTGAGTTTTTTAAAGAATTCTCTGATGTGTTTGCGTGGAACTATTAAGACTTAAAATCTTATGATATAAGGTCTTCTTGGGAATCTTGCTCATCAAATATGCTCGCACATCACACCAGAAATCTCACTATGTGATGACGAGTGCACAAGTTATCACGTGAAACAAGTTCCTCTCATTTCAGCACACCCCAACTGGGCTCACAAATTCACAGTGATGGCATCCTTTCTACATTTTTGTAATGAGCACGATTCCTGCACAATTTTTCACCAGTAACAGGTGGGTATTCCTATCATATATAGCGCACAACAAACTTGCTTCCATCATTCAAAGAATTCACAATATTGTTCAAAATTTTTCTTTATTAATGTCAAACTGGGAATCTGGCATCTTGACCAATTGGTCTGATATTTCTTCTATGTTGTGTGATTGTCATGCAGTTTATCATTTTCCCAACAGTACATCCAATAATAGTCTCTTCGTGCACTATGATCTTCATTGTGTAACATCTTTCTCCTCAAACTTCTTTCAAGCAGGTGAGACACTTCAGCTTGTGATGATTACTATGGTAGGTCCTCATCGTCTTGACATGACTGACCAGAATGATCAAATCTATCTATTTGTACTAGATTCCCATCATGATCCTCTCTCTTGAATCAAGAATCCATATTTTCAAAGATCACGAGACTTTCAAAACATCTGTCACGAATTTTATGATCTAATCATTGAATGGCTGGAACAACCTTACTTGGCGAGTCGTGTTGAAAGTAACAAGCTTCAGTCCTTACTCGCACTCGCTAAGAAGCTTGGTGCAGATGAACACACACTTGTAAGAGGATTCCGAGGTTTGTTGAAAAATGGTAGTGATCGAATAGGTAAGCATGTGTGTTGGGTGGTTGTGACACATATTTCTGCCCACAGGAAATACCTTCTCTCTCGTGTGTAAGATTTTCAAGTTTTTATATTTTCTGCTGCACATTATTTTTTTATCTATTTTAATCGTTTGTATCTTTGTGGTTGTAGGTCGGGTATGCTTACGGTGGCTTCACTGGAAATTTCATTTGACATAGCCCCATCTTTTTAGTATAGGAGTAGGAGTACTGTATGTTTTCTTTCTTTTCTTTGCTTCCGGTTTGCATGTTTGTTTACTTGCTGACTTGGTTTGGTTTGTTTGCTTGATCACTTTGATTGCTTGTTGTCTTTTTGCTTTGTTTTTCTATTTTTCTTTATGCCTTAACTGTTTCGGCTAGCACTTGAAAAATCCATTTTCATCCCAATAGGAAATATGTGGTGGAAGTAAAACATAGGCCAGTTGTTCTTGATAATGTAAGATATTGGCAAGTTTTTGGTAATGATAAACAAATAGAGAACCTTTTACAAATCAAAGATGAATTTGAGTCTATAAATATTGGTATAGAAAATGATATAGATGAAAATGAAAAAGAAACAATGTTTAATGAAATTGATGATAATCAAGAAGAACTTGAGGTTTTGCAATTAAAGGACAATTTGTTACCAAGAGGATTGGTACCATTGGAAGAGCTTTTTGACTTTGATGATGTAGCCAAGAAGACAAAAATAGAACCAGTAGGAGCTAAGGTAGAGGACTGTAACATAGGAACTACAAAGAATCCCAAAATTGTCAAACTATCTAAATAGTTACCTCCTAAAGAAAAACAAAAATACATTGAGCTTTTTAAATAATTCTCTGATGTGTTTGCCTGGAGCTATTAAGACTTAAAATCTTGTGATACAAGGTCTTCTTGGGAATCTTGCACGTCAAATCTGTCTGCTCATCACACCAGCAATCTCCCTGTGTGATGACGAGTGCACAAGCTATCACGCAAATCAAGTTCCTCCCATTTCAGCACACCTCAACTGGCTTCACACATTCACAGTGCTGGCATCCTTTCTACATTTTTGTGATGACCATGATTCCTGCACAATTTTTCACCAGTTACATGTGGGTGTTCTTGTCATATCTAGCACACAACTAACTTTCTTCCATCATTCAGAGCATTCACAAGACTGTTTAAAAATTTTATTTATTCATGCCAAATTGGGAATTTGGCATCTCGACCAACTGGTCTGATATTTCTTCTATGTCCAATGATTGTCATGCAGTTTATGATTTTCCCAACAGTACATCCAATGATAGTCTCTTTTTGCATTATGATCTTCATTGTGCAACATATTTCTCCTCAAACTTCTTTCAAGTAGGTGAGACACTTCAGCCTGCGTTGATGAATATAGCAGGTCCTCATTATCTTGACATGACCAACGAGAATGATTAGATCTATCAATCTGTACTAGATTCCCATCATGATCCCCTCTCTCGAATCAGGAATCCATATTTTCAAAGATCACGAGTCTTTCAAACCATCTGTCACAAATTTTATTATCTAATCACTAAATGGCTGGAACAATCTTAGTTGGCGAGTCGTGTTGAAAGTAACAAGCTACAGTACTTCCTCGCACTCGCTAAGAAGCTTGGTGCAGATGAACACACACTCGCAAGAGGCTTCCGAGGTTTGTTGAAAAATGGTAGTCATCGAATAGGTAATCATGTGTGTTGGGTGGTTGTGACACATATTTCTGCCCACAGGAAAGACCTTCTCTCTCATGTCCAGGATTGTCAAGTTTTTATATTTTCGGCTGCACACTATTTTTTATCTATTTTAATTGCTTGTATCTTTGTGGTTGCATGTCGGGTATGCTTACGGTGGCTTCACTGGAAATTTCATTTGACATAGCCCCGACTGTTTAGTATAGGAGTAGGAGTACTGTCTGTTTTCTTTCTTTTCTTTGCCTTCCAGTTTGCATATTTGTTTACTTGCTGACTTGGTTTGGTTTGTTTGCTTGATCGCTTTGCTTGCTTGTTGTCTTTTCATTTTTTTTTCTATTTTTTTTGATGCCTTAATTGTTTAGGCTAACAGTTTCAAAATGCCTTTTCATCCCAATAGGAAATATGTGGGGGTAGTAAAACACAGGCCAGTTGTTCCTGATAATGTAAGATATTGGAAATTTTTCGGTAATGATAAACAAAGAGATAACCTTTTACAAATCAAATATGAATTTGAGTTTATAAATATTGGTATAGAAAATGATATAGATGAAAATGAAAAGAAACAATGTTTAATGAAATTGATGATAATCAAGAAGAACTTGAGGTTCTGCGATTAAAGGACAATGTGTTACCAAGAGGATTGGTACCATTGGAAGAGATTTTTGACTTCGATGATGTAGCCAAGAATCCAAAAAAAGAACCAGTAGGAGCTGAGATAGAGGACTGTAACATAGGAACTATAGAGAATCCCAAAATTGTCAAACTGTCTAATTCCTTACCTCCTAAACAAAAACAAAAATACATTGAGATTTTTAAAGAATTCTTTGATGTGTTTGCCTGGAGCCATTAAGACTTAAAATCTTATGATACAAGTATCATTCAACACGCCATTCCCATCAAGGAAGTTCAAAAGCATTTTAAATAGAAATTGAGGAGAATAAACGTAGTCTTACTACCTGTTGATGCCTCGAAAATCGCTGCATCAACATTGGGGGAAAACCACCCGGTCCGGACCTTAAAGGCAACTCCTTTTCCATTTGGTGTGGTGGCTCTGACTGGATATAATGGGACCAGTTTCCCAATGATTTGTAAATAGGATGGATAAGTGATTGGTTTTCTATTATCTAAGGATAATGATGGATGATTTATTCTAAAATGTAGAATCATAAACAACTAATCTATCCAAGGAAATTTCGACTTTAGTGCAACTTTTGATAATTATTATTCACAAATAGGCATATAAATGACTCCACTTATAAATAAAAACATTCCTTCATATCATAATTACTTTGTTCAAGTAGTTGAACAAAGTAATAATTAACACATTATTACACTATTCTTCATATATCATTGAAAAAAATATGATTGAAAGAATAACATTCCTTAAACATTCAATAGTGATAAGTAAAAGGACTGCTGTTAAAACACATACATATATCAAATGATAGCAAGATTGAATAAACGCTAATTCATATAAAAGAATGGAGCAAAGACATAGATAATAGTACCATATGTAATTTGAATCCCTTCTGATATTAATCGCATTCAGATTCCATCTTCCAACTTAGAAATACTCTCACAAAAAGCAATAGTGCATATCTCATCAAAGTATTCTTCATCAAGGGGTCGAGAGCTCTGGTGAAAACGAGGGTTTGAAGCTTAGATCGAGATTTCAAGTCTGGAGAAGAACAGGGCCAGAGCGGCAGAGCTCCACAGAAGGGGATAGACTCTGACCCGACAAATGGAAAACGCAGGGTCCATTGGGACCCCATCTTACAAACAAATTATGATAAAAAAACCGACAGCACGGGATGGGGTGCAGATAGCAGGTTACGAAAGGTCAAATAAGGAAGATATGACCAGCAAGGGGAGGAAAGGCAATATAGGAAATGAAGGTAATAACACTAAAAAACCGAAAGAAAAGGATGACAGTAAAAGAACCGAAAGCAGAGTCAGAGAGAATCCAATACAAGAAAATTTCACTCATGAAAACAAGCAGGGAAAGGAGCAAGCAGGAGCAGAGGAAGAGGTTCTGAATCAGGACAAAGAGGAACAAGGGGGAACAAAGTCAACACTCAACAGAAAGAAGAACCAAGGTTTGTGTAAATCCAAAGCTGCAGAAACCCTAAGGGTTGTGATATCTGACCCGGAGATTTAGGCATACTGGGATCACATGGTTGAACATGCAGTGATCTGCAGGTTCATGGGGTTCTGGCCAACAGAACGGGCATTGTGTCAGTGGATAAAGAAACAATGGAAACCCAAAGGTGATGTTAGACTGCACTTAGGAGCTAAAGGTTTTTTTACTGTTGTTTTCTCAAATTTAGAAGATAAGGATAGAATATTCGATGGAGGGCCTTATTTCTTTGCCTCTGCGGGCCTTTACATAAGGCCATGGAAACCCAACTTTGTACCAGAAAAGGAAACCTTTAAGCAAGTATTAGTGTGGATACGCCTTTTTTCCCTACCAATTGATTATTTTGGACATGCAGCTCTAGAACAAATAGGTAATAAGCTAGGGACCTTTATCAAGGCCTCAGAAGTGACTTTGCAAAAAAGGTATACCTCCTATTCCAGAATCTGTGTGGAAATGGATGTGTCGGGAGCTTTGCATGAGGGCCTATGGCTGGAATATAGGGATGAGGATTATTTCCAAGCCATAGATTATGAGCAAATCCCATTCCACTGTAGAAAATGTCATGAGCATGGTCATTTAATCAGAGAATGCCCACTGAACAAAGTAGCAGGAGATCACAAGGATGGCAAAGCAGAGAAGAACAAGGAAATCTTTACCAGACCGAAAGCTAAACAAAGAGAAAATAGGAAACACCAAACCAAGGCAAGCACCTCACAAGGTAACATAAGCAATGCTTTTGAAATCTTGGAAACTGAAACGGAATCAGAGGACAACATTAAAGAACAAAAAACCACAAAAATAAGCAAATATACAACAGAGCCATAAATAATAGAACCGGAGGTGAACCCTTTGAGCATAGTGCTCTAGGTTCAAGAAACAACAGAGGGGGTTGAAGAGGACTCAGAAATGCTCACTAGTGAAATCGGAAGCAAATATATGGAACTCAATGAAATACTAGAGCAAGAGGGTGTGGATCTACCAAACATGGTGGAAAACTGGAAAAAGAAGGGAATGGAACACATATCGAAAGAGGAAGTAAAAAGAATTAATGACATACTCATAGCACGACAAAGAGCAGAGTTGGAACTGCAAAGCAAAAGTTTGGACATAGCTGAAGGGCTTGGGGTCCGAACACAAGGTCTACATCAAACCTCCACAATTTCCAAATACTGTAAAAAGAGAGGATGCAGAACCAACAATGAGGCATTGCAAGAGCTGGGATAAATGCTCTTAAACTCTGGTAAGATGAAAGCCCTAGAGGCTTTTTCTCTGATCTCCTAAACTCTGGTTAAAATGAAAATTCTCTCTTGGAATGCTAGAGGGCTAAAAAACCAAACAAAACAACATCTTTTAAAGAAGAAAGTCCAAAAGGAACAACCAGATATAGTGTTTGTGCAGGAAACTAAAATTTCAAGTAGCATGGTAATCAATATCAGCAAAAAACTAGGTAAGCATATAGATTACTTGGATACCGCCAACAATGGATGGGAGGGAGGCTTAATCAATTTGTGGAATCCACAAGTTATCAAGATCCTTTCCTCTGAGGCGGCCAGATACTTCATAGCTATAGAAGCTTAAGTCACAGGAAAATCTGAGACCTATCTTTGTACCAATGTCTATGGTCCACAGAAGCTAGAGGACAAGCTTCTTTTTTTGAGAAATTTGCTTAATCTGAAGCTAAGGTATCCCCTAGCAAAGGTGATCATAGGAGGGGATTTCAACATGATAACCACCCTCATGGAAAAGAAAGGAGGTATAAGGAAACTTAACAGAGACATTGAAGCTTTCCTTGACTTCATCAAGATGGCTAATCTAGTGGATGTTTTCCCCAGAAGTGGTGCTTTCACATGGAACAACAAAAGGGGAGGTGAAAGGCAAATAGCTTCTCGGCTGGATAGATTTCTAGTATCAGAAGGATTACTACTGGAAGGAATTATAATGGAATCAGATATTCTTCCCAGTGGATGGTCAGACCACTGGCCCATTACATTGACTGCTGCAATCCAGGGTACTCTAAGAAATAAACCTTTTAGATTCGAAAAATTCTGGCTCACCCATCCTGATTTCATACAGCAAATTGAACAATGGTGGAAAGAACCTATGGGCATTAAAGGCACCAAAATGTATAGGTTACAGGGTAAGCTGAAATACATTAAAGACAAAATGAAAATCTAGAATCAAGTAGTCTTTGGGAACATATTCAAAGAAAAAAAGAATCTAGAGGAGCAATTAGAGAAAATACATGAAGGATGGATTCAAGGAAACATAAACCCAAAGACTGTGAACAAGGAAAAGATGCTGATGTAGGACTAGCAACTTCGTTGCTAACAGGAGGAAACTCTTTGGAAGCAAAAATCTTGAGTTCAGTGGCTTAAGGAAGGAGAACAGAATACAAAATTCTTCCACAGATCAGCTATTGACCACAGAGGAGCTAATAAAATCCTTAGCCTTAAAGATGAACAGGGAGCCACGATACAGACACATCAAGAGATCTCTAACCTTCTTACTACGCACTTCAGCAGCATAGCTCAAGAACCTGAAGTTGACAGAACGGAGGCCATTGATGAACTTATCTCCTCAATTCCCAAGCTAATCACGTCGGAGCAGAACTTAGCTCTAACTCGAGAAATTTCCATGGAAGAGGTGGAAGAGGCCATGAAAGAAATGCCTAATGATAAAGCACCTGGGCCTGATGGTTTTACCATTAACTTCTACAAAGCTTGTTGGGAAATAGTCAAAACAGAAGTTTGGGAGGTAGTGGAGGATTCCCGATGATCTGCCTCAATCCTCAAGTCCCTCAATTCCACCTTCCTTGCCCTGATTCCAAAGGAGGAGGAACCTAGCACCCCTTCAAAGTTTCACCCAATAGTGCTATGCAATGTCGTATACAAGATTATTTCCAAAGTAATAGCCAATAGAATGAAACCCATACTTTCAGGCATTATCTCAAAAGAGAAATCAAGCTATGTATAGGGGAGACAGATTCTGGACAATGTCCTACTGGCACAAGAGATGATTCACACACTTCAGACTCGGAAGAAAGAAGGTATGATGATGCAACTAGATCTGTAAAAGGCATATGACAAGGTTAAATGGCATTACTTGGAAGAGATATTAAGAGCCTCTGGCTTTGCGAAACAATGGATAGTTTGGATTCTAGCTTTGGTCAAATCTTCTAGATTTTCTATTCTGGTGAATGGAGCCTCTTCTGCCCAATTCTCTCCTTCGCGAGGTCTTAGACAGGGTGATCCATTATCCCCCTTCCTTTTCGTGATCTTGATGGAAGGTTTAAGTAGACTTATTCACAAAGCTAAGGAGGAAGGAGTTATTAAAGGACTGCAGCCCCTGCCCTCTATTCCAGCAACTACCCACCAACAATTTGTTGACGATACGATGTTGCATGGTACTCCCACAGTCAAAGAAGCCTTGGGCTACAAAAGGATTCTCAATCTCTTTAGCCAGGCTTCAGGTATGGATCTAAATCTATCAAAATCTTCTATCTTCTTTTTCAATACTCATTTAGTTGTGCAGAAAAATCTATCCTCCATTCTAGGCTTCCGAAGAAGTAGCCTCCCCTCGAGATACATAGGAGCTCTGTTAACTGACAAACCTTGGCAAAAAATTCACTGGGAAAAGATTTTGGCTAGCCTGGAAAAAAGATGTCATCATTGGACCAATAGAGCCCTAAACTTTGCAGGAAGACTGGTCTTAACCAAAGCAGTCCTCCAGGCCATTTCTCAATATATACTCTCCATTATTCTAGCTCCCAAGGGAGTGCTGCAAAAGATAAGGGTTATCCAAAGGACCTTTCTCTGGTTGGGTAATTTAGAGAAGAAGAAATGGTCACTAATAGCGTGAAACAAACTGTGTAAAGCTAAGCATCTGGGAGGGTTGAACTTGCAAGACCCTTCCACGATTAACTGAGCCTATGGTGCAAAATTATGGTGGAAGTGGCTGAAAGAACCTAAATTACCATGGGCCAAACATTGGAAGGAAAAGTACGCTCTAAATCATAGTTTACAGAACTTAATAAGAATGCAAGAAAACCCAAAAGGCTCACCAATCTGGAACCTAGTGAGAAACAACTGGAAAATAATCCAGGAGCATAGTTTTTGGGAAATTCGTGATGGTAAAATAGCCTTTTTTTGGGAGGATGCATGGCAACAACTCCCCAAGTTGGAAAGGCCTAAGTATGCAGATTTAAAAAGAAACAACCAGGAGCTAGGGAGAACTACAGTGAACCAATATTGGAAGCCTAATGAAAAGGATTAGGAATGGAGAACCTGGATATTCAATGAGACAGAGCACCGGACCAAAGTAAACCACGGTATGAGGAACCTGAGAACACAACTAGATAAGAGAAGGATAAGGATAGTAGGAGATAGTGACCAATTATGATGGGGGAAGCTAGAAGGAGGCAACTTCACACTCAGAGAAGCCAGAACTCACATAGAAAACTTAGAGCATGAAGAAAAGGTCAAATGGTGCAACAAAGTTTGGGATTCCCAGCTTTGGCCAAAAATCAAAACTTTCCTTTGGCTCCTAATGCACAGGAAAACACTCACTTGGGAGAATCTCTAGAAAAAAGGGTTCTCAGGCCCTTCACGATGCCCCATGTGTGGAAAGGAAGAGGAAACCATGAATCACCTCTTCAACACCTGTGACTGGGCAGATAGTTTATGGAAATGGGCGGAAACCATACTTCAAAAGACAGACAGGGTCAGGAATTCTATTCAAGAAACTATCGAGAACTAGAGGAGTAATTTCTCCAATAATCAACTGGTTAACACCATTTGGAAACTCATACCAGGGTTCATTGCATGGTTAATTTGGAAAGAAAGGAACCAAAGAGTCTTCTTAAATGAAATTAGAAATTTAAACCACTTAAAAGATACAACTCTCCAAAATGTCAAGCAATCAGTTCTCGTCAAAGGAAGGATAGAACAAGACACAAACATCTCGAATGCAGACTTACAAATTTTGAAAGCTTTTAACCTTGACAAGGGAAACTTCGCTTCCTCCTCGAATTGTCGGCAGGAGTTAAATACCAGTATGAACACCTGGAAGCGGCCACCTTTAGGTTTCCTCAAACTCAATTTCGATGGAGCCTCAAGGGGTAATCCGGGACCTGCTGGCATCGGAGGGGTTCTCAGGGACAGTGAAGGCAGAATTTAGTATATCTATAGTCGAGCTCTAGGGGAAGGGACTAACAATGAAATGGAATTTGCAGCATTGGAACAAGGTTTGAGAATTCTCAGGAAACTAAAAGCTGGAGCAGCTGTGGTGGAAGGGGACTCTCAGCTGGCGATCACAGCAGTGAGGAAACTGTATTCAGGAGCCAAAAGAGTAAAGTCACTTGGCATTGGAGACTACCAAGGTAACAAAGAGCATTGCCAAACATCTTTCTTGGCTGAACGGCTTA
Source organism: Pinus tabuliformis (assembly GCA_031772625.1). Classification (NCBI taxonomy): domain Eukaryota; kingdom Viridiplantae; phylum Streptophyta; class Pinopsida; order Pinales; family Pinaceae; genus Pinus; species Pinus tabuliformis. The sequence goes on from CM062816.1 coordinate 104,250,402, forward strand.
ATCTTTCAGGCAGTTAGACGCAAAGCTAACACCGTAGTGGATCACTTGGAAAACTATGGCATAGATAATCCCACTGTCATCTTGGACAGCTGTTGGCAGGACATCACCTGCACGGAGCTGAGAAGCAGGTGCACACTGCTTTCGAGGCAGGACATTTTTAACGAAAGATAAGGCTAGGGGTACGAAGATCTTCGCCAGTAGTGGAGAATGACACCATCCAATCGAAGGGAAGTAAGGATAAAGGGTCGGCAGGCGAAAGTAGTACACGAATGGAAGAGGCATTCAATGCACAAGCAGGCCGGGGCAGTTCCTAGGAGCTCCATGAACAAAAAGTATGAACTCCGCCAGCATCAAATTAAAATAATAGCCACATGGCACTCACCGGAATGGTTCAAGCGGGGCAAATTTAATAACAAGGATCCGACCCATCAACAAAATTGTGATCCTCGGAGCAGAAATAATCATGAAGGGACGTGTGAGCATAAGGTGACGAGATGGGGCCTCAAGCGACTCAGGGGCTCCCTCCTCTATAATTACAGTCCCCAATTACAAGAGCAATGCTCTGATCTCCAAAGGTTACCAGCATCATCTCAATTGTGCTCTCAGAAGGTGGCTTTTATCTGTTCTTTGTCATAGGAGGATGGCGCGAGAAGGCAACAAAAATGCTTTGGCCAACAAAGACCTATAGCGGCCTCGGGAGGCATATGAAACGAGAACCTCGTAGAAGTAAAAATGCAAAATAGAGGAGTTGGAAGCAATTTTTGCGGAAGAGGAAGAAAACCTGGAGGATAATGAACTGGAAAAGGAAATGGAGTGGGTGCAGGATCCTAGTACGGCAACAACGCGGGCAACTTAATATGTCTGCACTGAGGTGGAGATGTGGTGAATGAAAACGATGTTAGCGAAAACTATCAGTATGCAAGGGGAGTATCTCAATCAGGCTCACCAGGCTATTTCTGTGTTATCTACTGATCACACAGTGGTTTTGGAAGCTCTGGACTTCAAAATTAGTTCGCTGGAGCAACAATTTGGTAACATATCCAAAAAATTGACAGTGCTGATTAGCCTTCTGAGGCATTCCATTTGCCAAGATGCCACTACTGTGGGGGAAGGGGCAGAGGAGACCATGGGAATCAGTCAGGGGAAGCATTCTTCCCAACGTCCACCTCTGTCCGGCAGAGCTACAACTTCGACTGGCCAGGATTCCTCCACCAAGGATTATATTGTTCTAGGGTTGTAATTGGATGCTTTGGGAGTCTCTGTAGGCTTTCAGGGGTCTTGGGTCAACACTTTTTTGTTTCGGTTACGCGAGTTTACTTGTTATGTTTCAGTACTCTGTCTCTCCTTTTAATAGTCTTTTTCTTAGTTTTCCTTGCTTGTCTCGGAGGAACTTTGGTCTGTTTGGTCTCTGTTTAGCCATATACTCAGATGGATTACTGGTTTTGATGTCCCCAACCCTCTCTGTGTTGCCCTACATGGTGAGCCTTGGGGATTTTTAACAATATAGTTGGTTATGATTTGTTGGAATCAGGCAAGGGAGTTGATCTTTAGTCTGCACGAGTAGACATTTTTGTAAACTATGTAATTTATGTCTTAATACAAATTGCTGATTTACACAAAAAAAAGTATTCGTCATGAAAATTCAGAATATAGGTCCAGTCTTCATAAAAAAGTATATATCAGAAGCACAATAGTGCAACTTCTGATCCAAGTTTTGATACAAAAATTGAGGACCCTTTCTAAAGACATGGAAGGGTCTATAAATACTATCTAAGCTAACTAACTATGAAATAAAAATGCTATGAGGTGGTATAACCAAATCATGAAAATCTCCTTGAAATAGGCATGCTTGCAATCGGTAGAATGATTCACTGTTTCGGCTGATCATCCTTTGGCTTGAGCTGGCATATAGAAAGCATTGGTTGCAATTCTGGAGGGTGACTCAGACGTGAATGTAGTTGGGCTAAATACGTAGCATCATGAATTTCAGGAATCATATAACTGATTGCATAGGTTAAACATTTCAGTGCTGCCTTTTGACTATGCGGTTTAACCAGGAAGAACCAAAAGGTGTCCCAAGTTAAACTTTGGATGCCCGCGATTAATCTCTCTTTCTTTTCTAAATCCTACTTGCATGACTGCTCCAATGCCTTAGCTAATGGTAATTTACCTGGAGTGCATTCTGAAATCAAATTAGACAGATAAAGAATATCATTAATTAATTCAATCAAATTACCAATCGCTGATCTACATCTTGAAGTTCCCTTTCTACTTTCATCAATTGGGATTGTCATTCTAGGAAAATAATTTCCTTATGTGATTCTAGAATTCGAGGCAGATTTGCATCTTGCCCTTCACTGGTTTCTTGCCAAGCAAGAAAGTTTGTTAATGTCTCATCGGCTTGCTCCAAATTCTGCCATGCATCAACTGATTTGTCAATCATTGATGAAGAAATTTCACAGAGGGGCTCAGCAAGAGAAATATTATGACATAAAAAATTTAATTGTTTAATCAATGCCTTATTGATTTGGAGAGCTTTGGATCTGAACTCTGCTGCCTGAGGAAAACTTTTAAACTTTTCTATTTGTTGTGATAGTTGAGTGATTTTCTCATCTTTCGTTTTTCTCAATTGTTCATTCATTGACTTCAACTTGGCCAATGCTAGGGATAATTCTTTTTGTTTCTGTACTACACTTTGTTCTATTCTCTTCTTCTCCTTGAGCAATTGCTCATTTAGCTGGTTATTTGATTGTTGTTGCGCTGCTAACTGCTATTCTAATTTCTCTATTCTCTATTGCCTTTCGGATACCTGTGCTTCTAGTGAAACAATTGTCTGATCTTTTTCTTTGAGTAAATTGCTAACTTCTGATGCTTTATCCATAGTAGCTGCTGAGTATGCCCTGGCATATTGAGAGAGTTTTGTAAGGTCTTCGGAAGGATTAATTTCTTCTCTCCATACCACATTAGCCATCTCCGTTTGTGCAGGTAAAAGAGAATATTGATCAAACTTTCTCTTTTTCCTTTGTCTTTTTACTACAACCTTATGCTTAGGGCTGTAGAAGACATCTAAAGGTGGTATTTCTTCTACATGTAGGATGATTTCATCAGATGGATTTTCTGGAATTATCTCCATATCTTTCTGAGTGATGGGTGGGCCGCTGGTTCCTTTAGTTGGAACCGTATTAGTTGTTGTTTTGTGACCAGTTGTCACTTCAGGCATGCTGAATCCCTGTAAGGTCTCAGTATTACTTATAATGGAATCGAACTGTTGCCATTCTTTAAGAAGCTTGGGATCAATATGAGTATCTATATCCATGAGTTGGATATCTTTTCCCTGTTCCTGTTCCCGTTGTTGTTCCTGTTCAGAGATCTTTTCCACATCAGAAGTCTTATCAGTAACTATTTGTTCAGCCTGACCAGATGACTGGACTGTAGGAGTTGTGACTAAGAGGTCTAAAGGCAGAGTTTGCAACCTCTGTTCTCTAAGCCTATTAAACACTTCTAATCCTTCATCTTGATATTTGATTCTAGCCAATGATTTAACTTGAAATAAAGATTCGGCTGAGGAAAATAGATCATCGAAGTCATCCTTTTCATGATCAAACTTTGCAAGTTTGGCTTGTTCAAGAACATTATAGGCAACTTTTCTTGGATCATATTGTTTGTTGGGAATTGTTGCAAAATTCAGCATTTGTATTTTTTCTGCCTCCTTTTCAGCGTGTTTGTAATCATGAAGAGTGAAAACACTGCATCGTAAAGGGAATATAGGCCATACCTGTTTCTTGGAATTTCTAAGGGTTTTAGATATCCCTTCTACTGTTATTTGATAAGCTAATTCCCGAGCTAACAGTTTATCGGGCACATATAGGGGAAGGACATGAGGTTTTTTAAGGCTACCAAAAAGCCTTATATAAGTGAATTTTTCTTCCCCAAACCAACTTCCGACTGCTGTCAAATCTGTTTCTGCTTTCGGGGATATCTTGGGAGCAGGCTTATAAAAAATGGAGTAATAAATAGGCACAATAAAACCATTTCATATTTTATACAAATGATTTTTGTAATTGGCTTTCCATAACTGATCATGATAGATATGGATTGGTTTAGGGTCTGCGGGGGTCCATCTCCACCCGAGCAATGGAAATTCAGAATTGAAACAAACAGTATCCATAATGAATGCACTATAATAGAATGGGGGAATGGTCCTAGTAGGTTGATATGCATTTGCTCTGTATTCTAGGATTGTTGTGGCTAGTTTGTCAGATAAAATATTGGCCCAATCCATCACATAGCCATTGATTTCCGCCTCCATCAAGGGGACCATTTCTATAGTGAACTTAGCAGAGTCATGTATTCCCCACATTCTACACATCATAACTCGGGCATAATAGTAAGGAGAAGCCAATGAATCTACAGAGTACTTACCCGATGATTTGTGCTTGTGCTTCTCAGGAAAATGTCTCCACTGCTTAACCGGGGCTGATTCTGACCTGTTTTCTTTTGCAAATGCTTCAAGGAAGGCTTTATTGTACCGCTTTTCAGGCTCAGGTAAGTGATACATTTTCCTTAGATCATCTGGCTGAAATGAGCCGAATACTCTTCCGTTATTTGTGCAAAAGGTTTTGTTTGTAATTGGAATTTTTTCCACCACCCATCTCACAACGTCAGTAAATGGGAGGACTTTAGCTCGCATGGCTATTCTGTGAAGAAAGGAGCACGCCAACTCTTTAAGAGTTCCTTCAGACTTATCAGTTGAATCAGCTATGGCCTCTTCTGATAGTTCTTTAGGCTCTTCAACTTCAATTAGATTATAGATACTTTCCCAACTAGTATTTCCTAGTCCGAGACATGTCGTATCTGATATTAATACCTTTTTTCTTGGTCCAGGATCTTTGGCTGGCTAAGCTACTGCTATGGATTTCTTTCCCATTTTGCTTTAGATTTTTGGTTTCAGTTGAATTCTGCTGAAGCGATTGAAAAACCATGATACAAAGAAATGCTACAACAGACCAATATGATAATGAAAAAGAGTTACCTCAAATAGTAGGTGGTAATGGAATATAGTTAAAGGTTGCCGTGGATGAAATCTAAAGAAAAAATCTACCTTTAACTGCTTCATTGAATATCTCCGATCTCCGAAAGGTTATACAATGCATGCAAACCAATTTAAATATATCTTCGAGATGCGCGCCTAATAAATATATCGCAATCGGGAATGGACTCGGGCTTTATTGTTTTGTTAATGTGATTTCGCCGATTGCCAATTGCAATATGCTTTATCGAATTGGAGGATTTGAGCCTGCCTTCGTTTATGTATTGGTTTGTTGTTGTCATCGCCGATTTGCCGATTGCGATGTGCTTTATCGCATCAGAAGATTTAAGAGGTTCCATTATATTGTGCTTGGCATTTGGCTTCTCTGATCTCCAATTGTGATTGCCTTTTCAGATCAGAGAGAATGGATGTGGCTTTGCGTATGTTTCCTTTGTTATTGCGATATGGGATCTTCCGATCGCTTTATCGCAATAACAAAGAGTTTTATAATATTTTTTAAAGTCACACTTTTATTTCCATTCAAAAGGCTTTTGAAATGATTTGTTTACCTAAAGCCTTCTAATAAAGGTTTTTCTTATGATGGGTTAATACCAATTTTATTTATGGACACAAAAATCTTATTAAAGGGACCCATTTCTTATTTAAATTTTATGTAAATATTTTTTAAGAAATGGGGGGTTGTTGTTTAGCACAACACTACCTTTGATAGAAAAGGAGGTCAAGAAAATTTTTGATGCAAAGATCATTCTACCCCTCAAATTTTGAAAATGGGTCTCAAATCTGTTACCTACTAGAAAGAAAATAGGTGAAATTATGCTTTGTGTAGATTTTAGAAATTTGAACAAGGTTTCCTTCGAAGATAACTATCCCCTACCCAAAATGGATCACATCCTACAAAAGGTAGTTGTTTCTAGTAGAATTTCATTGTTGGATGGTTTCTTAGGATACAACCAAGTTTTGGTTCATCGTGATGATCAACACAAAACATCATTTACTACACCATGGGGCACTTTTATGCATGTAAAAATGCCTTTTGTCCTTATGAATGTTGGGGCCACTTTCCAAAGAGTAATGGACATAACCTTTTCTGATGAAATTGAAAGGTTCATTGTGATTTACCTAGATGATATAACTGTGTTTTCAAAGGCAAATGAAGAACACTCGCTGCATTTATGAAGAGTTTTTCAAAAGTGAAAAAAGTATGGTATCTTGTTAAACCCTAAGAAAAATATTTTTCGTTTTAGAGGAGGGAAAACTTTTTGGTCATATCATTTCCAAAGAAGGTATTAGAATTGATCCTAATAGAGTCGAAGCCATACTGAAAATTGACCTTCCCAAAAAAAAGAAAGAAGTTCAATCCTTCATTAGTAGGATAAACATTCTCAGAAGATTTATTCCTAACTTGGATGAAATCTTAAGATCCATTGCAAATATGTTAAAGAAATACAAAGAAATAAAATGGAATAATGAAGCCAAGAAATGATTTAGTGAAGTAAAGTTAGCTTTAACTACTTCTCCTGTATTGATAAGCCCTGACTTTACAAAGGATTTTACCTTTTTTTCTTTTGCATATGAGCATACTATTGCAGCTATTTTATTGCAGAAAAATAGTGAAGGCCATGAACAACCCTTAACTTTTTTCAACAAATATCTGAGGGATGCATCACTGAAGTACAACATCATGGAGAAACAAGCCTTTGATTTGTTAAAGGCATTAAAGGATTTTATAGTGTACATCCTACATTCTCATATCATTGCATTTGTACCAAGTGCTATGGTAAAATATATTCTCACACTGACTGAACCAGATGGAAGAAGAGGGAAATGGATTTCCATGATCCTAGAGTATAACATTGAGATAAAACCAACCAGGGTCATCAAAGGTCGGGGATTGGTGAAGCTAATGGCTGAGTCCAATTTTCATGCACTGAATATCAATATATTATTGCACTGGATGAATAGGAAGAGCTCGCGACTCCATAGGTATCATAGGCATTTGTTACCTCGCCATGGTACGTAGGCATTATCTTTGTATTACAAAAATTACAAGCTCCTCCTGATTTAACCAAAAAAAAAAGCTAGGTTTCTAAAACTAAAAGCTATGAGATTTTGTATTTTAGATCAAAATGTATATTTGAAAGATGCTGGAGGTATTTTGCTAATTTTTTTATTGAAAGATGAAGCAGACAGGGTCATGGAAGAGTTTCATTAAGGATACTGTGGAGGCCATTTGTATTGGAAAACCACAACCAACAACATCCTAAGGGTTGGATTTTACTGTACTACCTTGCTTGCAGACGTGTATAAGAGAGTCACCACTTGCCACCAGTGTCAAATATTTAAAGACAAGAGAATGATTTTTCCTTTAACCTTGAAACCCATTATAGTTGAAACTCCTTTTCAGTAGTGGGGTCTAGGTTTCATTGGTGAAATCCATCCCAACTCCTCATGCCAACATGGATGGATCTTAACAGCCACTGATTACTTTACCAAGCCGATTGAGGCTATCCTAACCAAGCGTGCCACAAACAATCTTAGTATCCAATTTTTATATGGTAACATTCTGTCTAGGTTTGGATGTCTCCATAAGATTATCACTGACAATGGTGTTGCCTTTAAGTAAAAGAAAATGGTTAATTTTTGTAACAATTGCCACATAAGATTAGGATAGCCAACTACCTATTACCCACAAGGAAATGGGCTAGTTGAGTCCTCCAACAAGAGTTTAGTCAACATCATCAAAAAGCTATTATGGGAGAATAAAAAATCCAGGCATAAAAAGTTTATTAATGCCCCGTGGGTTGACCGAATTAGCACCAAAAAGTCTATTGGAATGTCTCCATTCCAACTAGTATATGGCATTGATGTTGTTTTTCCTATTTCTCTGGGAGTTCTTGTGTTAAAATTATTACAAGAATCACAAGTGGAAACTAATTGTTTACAAATAAGGATCAACCAGACCATACCATTGCAACAATCCATGAAGGAGGTCTATAACAAAACTCAACTTGTTCAAGACAACATCAAAGATATCTATGACAGGAGAATGAAAGCAGATGATTTCCAGTTAGGCGACCAGGTGTTATAGTGGGACTCAAGGAATCAAGACAAAGGAAAGCATGGTAAGTTTGACAATTTGTGGAAAGGATCATACAAAAATGAAGCTTTTAGAGGAAATAATGCATTTTTCTTGAAGGACTTGACTGAAGAAACTCTACTTGATGGACTTGTCAATGGAAGACTTCTCAAACACTACTTTCCTCAAAGCTAAATCAGTTTCATGTAGAATCATTTTACATATCATTTTAATATTCTACTGCAAGAGTGAGGGTAACTCACATTGGAAATTGAAGCCCAGAGAGAAGGCCTGTTGACAAGGTTAATCCTATCTGCAGAAAAAGATGATCCCTCTAGCCCAATGAGTGGGTCTAGCAACTGACGTGACAGTCAACTAGACATCTTCCTAGGTTATAATTGAAAAGTAGAACGAAAGAGATGACCCACCTCGTTCTGATGCTATTTTGATTTCCTTTGTTGAGGGCCTCGAACCACTTGTGTCACGAACTTGTTCATGCTTCTCTCAGCACTTATGTACCTGCACAAGTGATTAAGAGAAAACAAAGAATGCCAAAACCAATAGAGAATCCAATAATAACCTACTTAGCTGATTAAGGAATGCCAAGCTAATGCATACATGAACATATAAATTTTGGGAAGATGAAGCAACAGTTGTATATTATTTAAATAATAAAGTGAAGCTTACAACCATAGCCTTGATGTTAAAAGGCTCTCTTTGAGTGGTAATCCAAGTCCAAGCCAAGAAACTCTCCAAACGCTCCTTCTCCAAGTCTAATGAATAGCATCTAGGCACAAGCTCCACATAGGGGTGTAAATGGACATAGACCAACCCAACCTATAAGCTGACCAACCATCTGGGAATGGGAGAGGATGAATTTATAGACTGGGAAAGGGAGTTAGGACTTATCAAAGGATAGGATTATGCCCTCATCTCAAGGAGGTATCTCATAGGGATAAGACAAAGAGGTCAAGTGAGGAGGATTTGACCTCATCTATGCGAAACCACCTCCAGCTCGCTGCTCTGAAAGCTTCTAGATCACGAAGCTTCTCATCTCCTTTGGGAAAATTACCTTTTCAGGATCAACACGTGTATGACAGGGAACAAAATGATGCCATCGTGAGTCAAACATCGTGAAACAGACGACTATCGTGGTTTTAAGCTTCGTAAGAGTGATGTCTCTCATTTTAGGGTTTTAAGAGCTATTTCTTTAGGGAAATCTCAAGACATTTTCCAAGAAAAGTTAAAGGAGGGATCTGAGTTATATACACGGATGAGTATACTGTATAATGGTCATGTTTCGGGCACTTCGGGGTATGTTATAGGGAATTGCAAGAGGTGTGGCAAAATACTATGTAACAGATGCCCCATAAAGCATGAAGGCGGAATGAGGAGTGATGGCTCAGATGCTTTACGAGCTCTTGCAAGGACGAGGACATGCACTGTGAGGAGACATGAAAATCAAAGATGCATATACATATACATGTTTGAGATCAAAACATGAATCCATGCCATGGACGCTACCATCTAGATGATCAAGACTAGATGAAAAGATCCATGGTATGGACGCAACCATCTAGATAAAAGTAATCATCATATATATAAAGTCTCATGGTATGGTCATAGCCATCCGTATAGTAGAAGCATGTGTACAATCATGAATGACATATAACTCCATGTAGCCTGAGTCATAACAGATAAGATTCAGGGTCTTGCACTCCATCCCGACCTAATCAATGTATGAATCCTAACATGCAAATAAATGTGTTGAAGTCGAGCATGCTGGAAAACCACTTGATTACCGGCCAATGATGTGGACCATTAACAGGTACGAGAGAAACCACCAATAATGACAATGGATCTCAAGGTACAACAATACAATCTGTGATTGTGATAATGAAGTTGAGGTGGAACACTAGTGGAATCACCCAATCGAAATCCACTAATGAAGACTTGTCGTCGAATGCGAAGAACTAACTATTAGGGCATGCTAGCTCTAACGTACTGAAAGGGAGTTTCTAGGTCATCTTCCTGGATAATGAGCTGAAGTCAATAGGAAGTGACTCATCAATGGAGGGTCATGATGATTCCCACATCATCGACATGAAACAAGGAATAAATTGGAATAATTTTCAAGACTGTAATAACGACTCAAACGGTGTATAGGTAAATAACTGCAGATTGGACTTCTCTTGAAGATATTGGTGACACGACTCTAGAGTGTGGCAGAATTAGACTCAACATAGGTCCAAGGGTCATAATGATGAGGTGGAATAGTCAAATGAGAGGCAAAATGGATTACCCAAACCTGAAAGGACAAGTGACTAAGTGAGGATATCCCAAACTCGACACTAAAAACAAATGAGTGTCATGTTCAAGAGCGACATGCTGCCTATACAAAGGATGTTTCATCTTCATTTTCCCCCCACTATTTCTAGTGAGTACCTCTTTATTTTTACACAATCTTGAAGAGGATACCATATACTTGTCGTATAAGTTCACCCTTTGGATGAATCCATCCTAGTAAGTTTTACGAGTCCTAGGAAGGAGATACTCTATCTCATCATGGTGACGAGTATTGCGTCGTAAAATTTTAGCGAGTCCAACATAAGAATAACTCAATAGATTTTTCACATTTAGAGAGTTTTAAAAATGAACGAAAAAGAAAACTCCATCATGTCCCATTTTGTAATTTGTCTCTCGAATCCGAAAAGGTAGAAAACAATATTCGAGAGAACCTCCTAGCCATGTTTGACTAAGGTGTTCCTTTTTCATACAATAGTCTATCTTAGTCTGGAAAAGGGTTAAAATTATACTGAGTAGAAACCATTTCATTTACTTTTATGAGTTCAAAATGACAAGTACTCGAAAATCTTTTCCTTTTTCAAGAGTCGGAAAAGAGCTTAAAGATGACTCCTCCTACAAGAACAAGTTGTATAAAAGGATAACAACTGGTTTCGGTAATGATGGAACTACTCAAAACATGTAATGGTCAAGAGGATGGCTAATAATACCATTCATTGCATATGTTCCTTAGGCAAGGGTAAAACCACCAAGTGAAAGCATATGATTGGCCGAAGAGATGGCGACGTTGGAAAGGAAAAAACCAAGGCTCATCTAGAAAAAATCGGCTGACAAAAACAACAATCATGAGATGTAAAGTGGGAATGGTTTCATTTTTACACAAGTTTGAAACATGGGAAACTATGGTTGAGTATACTTGAAGATAGTTTCATTCTTTCACAAGCTTGAAACATGAGAAAAAACTATGCTTGGATTTTTTTTCATTTTTACATAAGCTTGAAATAGAAACAAACTATGCTTGGATTAAGATTGCATGCCCCCCAAGCTTCATTCATCCACCTAAGTAGAGTCTAGACTACTAGTTACCAATAGGTAGATGGAATGAAGGTTCACTCACGAGATCAAGTGAAATACTCGATTGGGATTTTATGAGATCTAATCACAGACTCGAATTGGAAGGGGATTTCTTTCATTTTTTAATGAGGTTGACACAGTAAAAGAACTATCCTCATATCCTTTGTTTCATTTTTTAAGGAGCTTGACACAAGACAAGGAACTCTGCTCCATATCCCTTTTTTCATTTTTTAAGGAGCTTGAAACAAGACAAGGAACTCTGCGCCATATCCCTTGTTTCATTTTTTAAGGTGTTTGACACAAGACAAGGAACTATGCTCCATATTCCTTATTTCCTTTTTTAAGGAGCTTGACACAAGACAAGGAACTATACTCCTAACCCCTTGTTTCATTTTTTAAGGAGCTTGACACAAGACAAGGAACTCTCCTCCTAACCCCTTGTTTCATTTTTAAGGAGCTTGACACAAGACAAGGAACTTTGATCCTAGATCTTTCATTACAGACCAAAAGAGGCCATGGCTTCCAAGAGGTTCTCATCAGATTGGAGAATAACACACAGGAAGGGATACATGTCCAAGGATCCAAATGAAAAGTCACGCTCCAATGCCCCCAGTACATGGCGTACTACATCACCTACTAGATCATTAGTAGATGTGGGCATGGAACAGGTGGCCACGTAATGGCAAGGGTGGTATTGTGTTATGAAACCAGCTCAAGAAAAGATAGAAAAGATAGATCAATGCCATAGAATTCAGCCTCTTTGAGGGGGCAACCTCCTTTACATTACATAAATGAACAATTCTTTGATGATACAAATGAAAAGACCTCCTTTCTATATATAGGAGTCTAAGGGGTCATAACATAATCAGAGCTGACATAACAATAATAATGTAAGGGCACAATAATAACAATAGTGGGCTTCTATGGGGCACAATAGAAACAATATGGGTGCTACATGGGTACATCAATATAATAAGTGGGTTGTACTAATAACAATAAGGGGTTACACTAGTATTATAGGGGCCTAACATACTGCTTGTATATGAGAACCATTTAGGGATGACGGTCGATGGGGAGTTGATTCAAGACCAATGAATGTAAGCTGATCAATGATCGCAATGTTTCCTTCATGTGGGAAACATGTCACTCGAAAGAGGGAAGAGACAAGAGCAACCACGACATAAACATAGTCACAACCAAGGAGTATATCAAAATATAAAGGGCCTTGGACAACCATTACGTCTATATAGACAGTCTTTCCTCCCAAAGTAATAGGTAGCTTAGGAAGGATCCCTAAAGGTTGACTGGTTCCTCTACTAAAAGCTAATAAATTATGGGTGACAAGGACAAGCTGAGGAGAACCTAAAACTTTCCAAGCAGTTGAATCATCTATGACTATGCTAGGTACAACCATATGGTAAGCCTGTACTGTTATCTAGAAAGGCACATAAGATGGAAGGTGATATCCTACCTGCCAACTCCAATCAAAAGAAGTGACTAAAATACTTAGAGGGGGTATTGTAGGAATGTGAGAGCTACCCTCTTGCTCGATGGGAACAGGAGAAATGTTCTCATGCACCTTGGGAACAACAAGATTTCCCTCTAGTTCACTTGAAACTGACGAAACAAGAAGAACCTGAGCAGCAGGAGGTTCACTCTCTATTAAAAAGGTACGATTAACCGAAGGTGGAGTCTAGTATAGCGGTTTCTCAACCAATGGTTGGCCAAGAAAAGATTCATGAGACTTACTTTCAGAGAGAGTGGGGTTGACCAAAGATGACTTTTGGTCAATTGTTGGATCAACTAGTGAAGGATGAGGGGAAAGGTTTCGATACCTAGTCAGAAGATGAGGTTGAGAAGCTGTAAGTTTTTCCAACTCTTTGGAAGCTTCATCCATAAGAGGACAAAGGTGAATGGGATGATTACCTTCAAACAATGTACAAGGAAATTTAACTATTCCCTTTTTCCCATGAGCTTTACTGCTACTAATCAAGAGTTTTCCACCAGCATGATCACTAGAGACTAATGACAAAGGTCGATGTGAACCTGAAGACCACATTTTTAAGACCTTATGAATACTAGGACTACGAAGAAGGTGGTCACCCTTACATAACATGCAAGGGAATTTTATTTTCTGGGGCTGGTTGGGAGATTTTTATTCATTAGTTGCATTCGTAGCAATGACTGGTTGGTTTCCCCCTTACTTATTTTGCTTCTTCTTCTTCATCCTCTTCTTCTTCTTAGCTTCCTGGTTACTAGAATCTAGACCTTCACCAAGAGAAGAGGAACAACAGGGTGAAGAAATAGGTGAAGAAGGAAAGGGGTCAACTTTAGGATCACCATGAGGTTGATGTTGTTCAGGTGGAGGAGAACTCGGTTGAAAAGAAGTTTGAACACTCGGAACCACCAAGGTCAAAAATAACCAAACTGGTAGACCAATGGTCAATCCAATAAGGGACAACGTTGCCATATATGGAGCACCCGTATTTCCAAAAGAAGGAAAAGGACTAGGATTCCCATCAGAGGGGTTTCCTTGATTGGTAGACTCAGAAAATGTTTCCATTAGTATCAACCTAGGATCTACTAAGGAGTATTTCCACAGGAAGGATGTTGTTCCATGGTCAATTAATTTTAGAATTTGAAAACAAACTTTGCCTTTCATGTTTTAAGAGTCGAGAAAAGGATGAAAATATGACTCTGGTCACTTTCATTGGTTTAGCGAGCTTGAAAGGACAAGTGCTCGATGATATTTTAAAATTTAAAGATTCATAAAAGATTGAAATGACTACTCAAGTAACTCTAGGAAAAATGAGTAACAAGTAACTGTGAACTACAATATACACCTCAGCAAATAAATTTACCAAGGACTTGATGTACGTGCAAGCAATCTCCCCGAATGTTGTGTTCAGTGTATCATGTTTATAGGGTGGTAGGCCCAGCTTCATATAAATAAAGGTTTTCAACCTATGAGGGTATCCCTTTATATACTTGATGGTACGGGGAGCAAAAATCTGTGCTAGCGTTGTCTAATGCAAGAGTGAATGATAGCTGCTAAGTCTTAAAGATGTCGGGAACACGTCTCTAGCCTAGACCACTAAGTATGAACGTTAATGTTTCAAATTCTCCTTAGATTAATTGATAGATTTTAAAGTTGATCTTGAAATTATGTTTCAGTTTTAAGGCTCAACATGATGTCACCTGAACATCTAAGATGCAACTATATGAGAAAAATAAAACTTTCATTTCTATGAAAGCTAGACTAACTAAGGGAAAAAATTCCAAGCAATAATGCATCATGCAAAATTCCTTCCACTAAATTTCACTTTCGTCTTCAAAACGCAATGCCAAAAGTAAAAAATATTTTCACTTTTCACTATCCTAAATGCAACTTTTCGAAAGAAAAATGATTTTGAACTTTCCTAAGATGCACTAATATGAACTATTCTTTTCTTTTCGTTTTGAATCATTTGATGCACCTAATATAGTTCTTAGCTTTCAATCACTGAAAAATGTAATCTATTCTCAATGATGAATCTCAAAAAATATATTTTCAACACAACTAATCTAATGCATTTCCATTAAAAGTAAATTTTGAAGTACAAGCTAAAATAAATGCAAAAAGATGTTTTCAATGATTTCGATAGAAAACAAGACTCAACCAATCAGAAAAACAAGCATCTCAATGACACCAATAAGCAAAAAGTGATGACCAACTGACTAGAAACCCTAGAATTTAGTCAGATTTCAATTCAAAGCCAACAAGACAAATTTTGCAAATTAATCAAGGCAATCAATCAAAACATTGACAAATCCAAGCATACAGGATGAGAAAAGACCTTTGGGGCCAAGATAGACTGGATTCTAAGGAAGAAATCTTAAAAGTTATCATATTCAAGGATCGTCGCTACTTTACATACCCAAACCCATGATTATCGCTACTTTTCATAGGCAAACCCGTGATGGAATCACTACTTTGTATAGCAAAAGTAGTGATGATTTCAACGCGACCAAAAAATGAAGAAAAACCATTTCATCGTGAGTGTAAAGGTAAAAACCATGATGCCATCGCGACTATTAAGGCTAAACCCATGATGAGCGAGGAATATGGGAAAAAACTAAAAATATTCCAAGAAAAAATCTAGACTTAGCACTCTAAGGCACTAATTAGTGATGGTATACACCCAGATTGATGCGAACAGGCTGAAAAATTTATGGTTGATCAAACTAGTCAAAAGGTCAGGGTGAAGGATTGGATGGAAAGGATCATAGGCTCCCCAGAGGAGTCACCATTTTGGTGACAAGGTTAATCCTCTCTGTGGACAAAGACGATCGCTCTAGCCCAATGAGTGGGTCTAGCAACTAAAGTGACAATCAACTAGACATCTTCCTAGGTTATAATTGAAAAGTAAAATGAAAGAGATGACCTACCTCATTCTGATGCTATTCTAATTTCCTTCATTTAGGGCCTTGAACCGCTTGTGTCATAGACTTGTTCCTACTTATCTCAATGCTTATGTACCTACACAAGTGATCAAGATACAACAAAGCATGCCAAAACCAATATCGAAAACAATAATAACCTACTTACCTGATCAAGGAATGCAAAGCTAATACACACATGAACATATATATTTTGGGAAGATGAACTAGCAGTTGTATATTATTTAAAGAATAAAGGGAAGCTTAAAACCATAGCCTTTCTTTTGAAAGGCTCTCTTTGAGTGGTAATCCAAGTCCAAGCCAAGAAACTCTCCAAACACTCCTTCTCCAGGACTAATGAATAGCCTCTAGACACAAGCTCAGCATAGGGGTGCAAATGGACATAGACCAATTCAGCCTCTAACTTGACCAACCATTTGGGAATGGGAGAGGATGAAGTTTTAAGCTTCATAAGAGTGATGACACCCATTTTAGGTTTTTAAGAGCTATTTCTTCAGGGAAAGCTCAAGACATTCTCTAAGCAAAGTTAAAGAGGGATATGATCTATATACATGGATGAGTATACTGTATAGTGGTCATGTTTCGGGCACAATGGGGTATGTCATAGGGAAGTGCAGGAGGTGTGACAAAATACTGTGTAACAAGGCCCTAAGCTTCTAATAATGTTTTCCCCATATTTATGATTAACAGTAGGTGGATCATATTCAGCTGCAGAATAAGGATAGCATGCCCAATGGATCAAGGTTATTTATCTACAACGTTCTTGACACCTCACAAGGAGGGTGCCATCCCCATTTGAGCCACTGTTAGGGTCTTGTATTTTAGAGGATGAGCTGACTATTTGTTGTTGAGTTTTATATACGAGATGTTCTAAATAATCTTTCATTCTACAAGTTATTTCCAAAAAAGAAAAAGAAAAAAAAAATGGGAATGAAAACAAAATATGAGAAAATAAAAATAAAAATGAAAAATACCCCAAAAAAGAATAAGTGAGAAAATCTAAATGGCACTCAAAAAATGAAAAATGCATCAGTAATATCTTAGAAATTTTGAATAAATGTGCTGCTAGTCAAAATGCCACATTGAAGTAAGAGAAGTAGATTAGTTATTTTAATCATACTGTTTAAGCATGATTAGGATGGATTAAATAAAATTAGTTTAGGTTAGTGAATGATCAACCACATAGTGTAATCGTGGTTGAATTAGATCAATTAGAATAAAATTAATTAACCACAGTGTTTAAATGTGGTTGATTGGCAATCAAATGAGAAAAATAATCAAAACCTTAGAAAAATAAAAATAGACCTACATGTTCAAATGTGCCTTTAGAGGTTAGTTATAAAGATTTAATTAATTTCTAAAGTGAAAGACAATTTTAATTTCTAAATGTTGTTTTTGTTAAGACATTTTTTGTCGCTATGCAATAAAATGGGCACATGTGTTGACGACCACAATCAACCCCACCTGAATCAACGACGGGGATCGTATTCAGCCCCCCCATCCCCTCCAATGTTTAATCGCCATGGAGGGTCTGAAAAGGTGGTAATCTTTGGTGACGTGGAAGCTTATGGATGTTTTTCACCACCCCTCCCCACCTAAAACCACTAACCACCCCTCCCTCTCCTAAAACTACCATCCCGCTTCCTCTCATGCTGGCGATAACCCCCCTCCACTCTCGCGCCACTTGAATTACACTAGGTGAACCTCCCATCCCCACCTTGCTCCTCTATCATTCCCTATTCCTCCACTGCCTGTCCACCACCTCACACCAGCAGACCACACTCCCCTTTCGCCAAAACGGCATCCTATCACTACTTCTCCCCTAATATGATGCTACCATCTGGCACTCCTATCACCACATTAGTAGAGCATTCAATAAATAAATTCTTATCCTCTCCCATGACAATGGAGCCTATCTGTTTTATCAATAAATAACAACGATAAACTTGTTTTTTCTATATAACCCATGATAGCCCGTTCAATCGCATCCTTTCACCATTTTAGGATAACAAGGAATCAGAATTTTCATAACACAATCAACCAAATAGAGTCTGCCCCAATGCCTAGTCAGTGATCCACATTGTTTCTATTACCAATCAAAATAACCAATCACTACAACCAAGTGTCTAGCTGTCAATTTGCATCGAGATACCAGTTTTCACCTATTTTTCTCGGGTAATTCTAAATTCCCTATTCTTTTCTCTTATATCATTGCACCTAAAGGAAAATCCAAGGTCTATGATGAAAATCCTATCCTTCCCCTACCATAGAATTAGATCACCAATCATTGGTAGACAAAGACTAAAAAATTACTGAAGCAAGTTGTGAATTTAACCTGTATGAGCTTCACAGCTAGTTAAAACATAACTTCTTGGACCAGAGTGATGAACTAAACCTCTGGTATTCTCTCCTACCCCAATTCATCTTTCCCCAGATGCACCACTTTTGTGAATTCATCTCCTTGTGTCAATTTAGGTATATCCCTAGTCAAAGGGAAATTACAGCCCAAAACAATGACATCCTCATCACTATCATTGCAGAATCCATCTACCAAATGCTCCAATTTCCAAATCATGACTCTCTGAAAGCATTTTCAGTAGATTCCCTTATGGAATTCTACGAAAACCTAACCTTCCCATAGAGAGCCAAGATTTTTGTTTTTTTTCTCTGTGAGGATGCCCAATTACCCAAGAATGTTAGAACATTATATATTACGGAGCAGTGGAACACATAAAATATTACAGAAATATAAACACAGAAAACACATAAAACAAGAGAGACACAGATATACGTGGTTCACCTAGTTTGGGCTACGTCCACTCCAAACAGCCAGTCCTTCCTTTCTATTATCCAGCAAAATGAAGAGACACAACCTACAGTAGATCCGCTGTAATATCCTCAGTTTTCTCTCACAGTCTCACCTCTCTGCTTTTCGCTCGGAGAATACACATATATTACACAGCCTCAAATACAATGCCCTCATACAAAGAGAGGGGTTGCCTTCTAGGGAAAAAAACCCTAAACTAAACATAAGTTCTACTATTAGATCATCCGCCTAATGAATGCCCCAGATTGACTAGAAATTACTATACTTTTACAAGGCAATTTTACATCTATTTTTAGCTTTGGGGGCGCTGCCCCTGAACCCCCGCTGGGGGTGTTATAGACATTTTTGTGCCTTACAGCATGGAGCATGAAATGTCAATAATCTGAGGGATCCAAAGTCCCTAAACATGTTGTTCCTACCCCTAGAGGAACAAGGTCAGCAAACCACAGCACTTCAGATCAGTTCTCCACTGAAAAACACTCAAAAACAGGTCAATTTTGGATCAAAGCAGCTGCTCCACTAAGCATCTGCGCTGAATGTCAAAAGCTCTATGGTGTACCTGCGTTGCATAGCAAGTGCAACAAAGGCTACCTGCGCTGGGCGTACTTTGACATGTGGAGGAATCTTTTCTCAATGTGCCAGTGCCCAGGAAGCTTCCAAAATAACACTTGGATCAGAAGATTCGCCTAATGATGAGTAAAGAGGTTCTAAAACTCCAAGTGGAAGGCAGAAACTCCGAGTGAAGGACTGAAGAACAACTGGAGTTGAAGAGGACAACAAGTCACACATCAAGCTGACTTATCTTCACTCCAAAACTCTATATAAGGATCTCATCCCATGGGATCTAGAGGCCGGAATTTAGTGCAAAGAATTGCTGTTGGTTTACAGTTGTGAGTATTGGGTGATTGCTTGAGGGAGTTGAAGAGGAGATTTCTTTCCGTCGGGAAGGTGATGCTGGATTAGACCTCTTATGGTTGTATCACCGCCTGAACCTTACTTCCTTATATTAATAAAGCATTTGAGGTTCTTCTATTCGCATGTGTTTCAATGGTGTATTGTCTTACTTGTGTATTTGATTTATGCTAATCCTTGAATCAATTATGAATGCATGCTTCTTGTAGTTTCCTTTTCTTGTCTTGTTTGCAGGATCTCGTGTAGCTGGGCCCGTGAGAACACTTGGAGCTGGGAGCAAGCGGCAAATAGAGGAGATTGGATCGACCATTTGCGCAAGACATCGGTAAGTGGATCTCTTCCTTTCATCTCTTGCATGTCATAAAGAAGTAACTTTAGATAGCTTTGCTTCAGCTGTTGCTAAGGAACTATCACCCTTAGAGTGGGATAGGGTCATTCCGTGTTGGATACTTTTCCCCACAACAGACTGGTGACTCCGCTGGGGATCGTGTCTTGTTGGTAGCTTTTGTTTCTTGCTATTCATTTCCTAAACAAAGGGAGTACCGAATCGAACTGCATTCGAATCCTTCGAATGCAAAGTAGAGGGCAGCTACTCTAGCTCAGTGCTGGGCATGTTTATGATTTGAAGAGCTGATCCACAAGGACTCTTTTTAGCTCTTTGTGATAGTGTTCATCTTCCTCAATCATCCTCTAGTGTATACTTGTCTGATAGCCTCTGATTTGGCCAAAAACCATTGATTTTTGAGCAAACTGTGACCCGGAATCTGAGAGAGACGAGAGTTGTCTCTTCAGTGCAGCTGCCACAAAGGCTACCTGCACTGCAACGCAGGTCCCGAAGGGGCTACCTGCGCTGCATGTCAGATTGACAGTGCAGTACCTGCGCTGATCCAGTTTTTCCTTGTGCAACTGGGGTTCCCCACTGTCTGTTGCTCAGTTTTCAATATTGTTTTGCAGCCTGTTGTCAACCTGTATACCCAGCTGAAACTACCTTTCTTTGCCTTCATTCCGCCTCAGTTGTGTGAAGAAACCGTGATTGTTCTTATTGTATTTCTTGCTTTCATTCACAGTTTCCAATAGCGAAAGTGAACTAGTCTTGTTGTGACCTCTTGGATCTAGACCTGTGAGAAAGTGTCGTTGTGATTCTAAGAGCTAGTTTATTGTTGTTCATAGCTGCTTGAGCATTTGCTTTCGTTATATGGTTCGAATTACAGTATTTCTTGTGTTGAAATGAGTGAATCTTAAGGTGTTCTTTTGATTATTGGACAAAAACGTGTTTGCTTTCGCTTGAAATTGAATTCGAAATCATACAACAGCTTTCTTTTTGTAATACATCAACATTAAGGAAGAAGAAAAGAAATACTTGCATTGTGCATGTGCATATTGACAGTTTGCATGTCGATTTAGGAAAGTGCATCAGTGTGTGCTCTATGATCTGTATGAAAAGATGATGTCTTTCTTTTCCCTCAGTAGTTAAGATTTTCATAAGTTGAAAGAATTGAAAAAGCTTGCTTATCATTCTTAGACTGCATTTAGGAGTTGTATCATACATCACGTGGTGATCTATAAAGGCAAACTGCTAAGCAAGATCAACCTAAAAAGAACTGAATTTATCTAACAACGCTTTGAAACATAACGAAACACAGTAGAGGTCTAGGTAGAGACGTGAACCGGCGTCGTTAAACATAGTGACTGTCGATCTCTACGAAGGTGGGTGATTCCTCCTGAGGGACAATAGCACTAATACGGACTTGTGCCCCCGCGTACCGTCGCGTATATTGGGGGACCCCTATAGGAACAAAGCCTTTATCCATAGGAAGCCGTGTTGGCCGCCCTACTGATCGTGATGCAGTGAACACAGCATTCACGAAGATCGACCACTCGTACCGTAAAACGTATTCTGTGGTTTCGCGAAAGGTTTGGCACACCCTCTGCCTAGAACTCCAGAGTAGTTTCTTTTGGCCTTTTTCAAACTCTATAACTGAAAAAGTCCATCCGAGCATTTGTCACTTCGGGCTCGTTAATACATCGAAGGAGACTAGAGTCATCTTTAGCTTTTTCTCGACTCTTAAAAAGTGAAAAAGCAAGTTGTGTCTAAAAGCGTCGTCATATAAAATTCATTCTAAACGGAACATAATCACCCCTTATTCCTTCGTTGATCTTTAGGTTGAGAACATGGAACACACCAGCCAAGGGATTCCACATGATGGGACCCCTAGCCCTTTCTCCTCTTGGGGAGAAGTTGGTGCACCCCACATGGCCACATTGTTGCTTCCAGGGCTGACCATTGGCCTGCCAGTTTGGCTATTCTCAACCACTGTAGTTCAGAACACCACGGTTCCTGAACAGTCGAGTCAACAGTTAGACCAGTCTAGAGCTACCCTCTAGCCTTCCACTTCTTATAAGCCTTCCTCCGATCCTTCTTCTTCGAAAGGTCAAGCCGCCGAAAGCGGAGCTCCCATAGAAAAGAAGAAGGAAAAGAAGAAGAAAGAAAAGAAGCAGAAGGAGCCAAAGGCGCCTGGGGGCAAGCAAAAGGCATCTACCAAAAATCCACACACAGCACGGACCGGGCCCAAA
The DNA here is from genome assembly GCA_031772625.1 of Pinus tabuliformis. Taxonomy (NCBI): domain Eukaryota; kingdom Viridiplantae; phylum Streptophyta; class Pinopsida; order Pinales; family Pinaceae; genus Pinus; species Pinus tabuliformis. Next base: position 104,272,659 of record CM062816.1, read on the forward strand.
TCGCCATGTGTCATATGTAGAGGGGACCACCTCCACCGTGATTGTCCCAGTATTCCCCGGATACTAAGGGACTGGTCCCCTCGTTTGCACAGTTCGGAAGCGTCAACCTCTGACGACCAGGTTGAATGCTTACCGTCGACCAACGAAAGTGAATGTCCTAGACGACGAAGGGGAATGAGATTCCCCTGCGAACTGTGTGAAGGCGATCACACCCTCCGCCGTTGTCCCTTTTTAGACGAAACAAAGAGAGTTTTGGAAGATCAACTGGTTGCACCGTTGCTACTTCCTCCTGGATACCAAAAACTCGCGCCAAGTCCTTCGTTGGTCGAAAATACAGCTGCCCCGCTCATAGAGCCAGCTGAAGTGTCAGTCACTGAAAGTGAACCTACTGAATCCGGACCGGACGAAAGTCCAAAGGTCGAAACAGCAGTTGACCCGGTTCTCCCTTCAGAAGTTTCATCTTCAAATACCACAGTCACTGAGGATTCATCTTCAACTGACACCCCTACCGAAGAGAGTAAGGATGACACCGTCGAGATTCTTTTCATCAACACCGATTCTGATGAACATCAGGGCAATGTGCCCACTCCTTTATCGCAGGAAGGAGCATCGTCAGGATCATACCCGGCCGTATATTCGGTCCCACCGCCAAGCAACCTGGTTGTGTCCTTTGATTGGAACCAACTAGGCAGACCCCAGTTACCAGCCAGTATACCATTTAGAATTATAGTCCAAATATACAAAATGGTGATGGCTGGAACTATCATTGATGAAGGGGCATCTGTGAGTATCCTGTCCTCTATTGCTTGGAAAGCACTGGGTTGCCCAGCGCTTTTGCCTGAGATAAGAAATATCTCGGGTTTTGACAAAGGAACCAGTTGACCATTAGGGATTCTACCTAATGTGCCTATTACCTTGAAAGAGAAGGCTGTCAAGATGAACTTGATGGTCGTCCAAGGACCCTTGGATTATAACCTACTCCTTGGACGAGACTACATATATTGCACGGAAGCAATAGTCTCCTCACTCTTTCGAATAATGTGTTTTCCATACGAAGGAAGAATGGTCAAGCTCGTAGACCAACTTTCATTTCCGGGATCACACATCGCAAATAGTCACATACCTATCCTGAATGGTCTTTTCGATCAAGAAAGGTCTCTACCTCCGGTTCTTCTTCCTGATGAGTGCGAGTGATTCGGGAAAGTAGGGCCGGAACCCAGGGGGCATGCATCCTGGTCTGCTGGGGTCAGAAAAAACCTTGGGTGTAAAGTAGAATTTCCGCGGGAGAATATGACTAGTCCGTACCCCGTCCCCCCCTTCATATTTGTGAATCTTCCTCTGAGCCATCTTCGTGGAGAAGAAGGACAAGAAGACAAAGAGAGAGTTGGACTCTTAGAAGGGGCAGTTAGGAAGTGGGGTTGTTCTGGAAAAAGATTCTTTTGTTAAAGTTAAGTGTGTGGCAGAGCATCGTCATTCACCTTTGTCTAAATAAATAGGCTCTGCCAAAGAAGGGGATCCGTTTGCGGCAGCAAGTAGTAACCATCTTTGGGTAAAAGGCAAGCCTCACCCATTAAAACAAATGTTTTAAAGGATAAGTAGGGGCAGCCTCCAAAGAAAGAGATTCTATTGCTACAACAAATTGTAACCATCTTTGTGTAACCTAATGATAGACATCGCCGAAGAAAGAGTTTCATTTGCGGCAGCAAATAAAACCAATCTTTGGGTAACCTGAAAGAGGTAGGCCTCACCCGTTAAAAACAAAGGTTTTGACGGATAACTAGGGGCGACCTTGAAATTAGACTTACACCTGGGGGCATGCAAAACTCTTGGAATGCAAGCGCGGGCGGCTATTTTTGTTTTTTTAGTTTTTTAGGTCCTCCCTTTAAACTTGTAGGTCTAACCCGTTAAACTCGTAGGATTAGCCGATACCCAGCTTGCATAAAGAGAGGATATGGAGCAAAGCATAGCGAGATGAAGCTCCTTAAAAAATAGCGAGCAACCTACCAGGAGACCTTCCTACTTTATGACTGGTAAACACGAGCAGTTTTGGCAAAGTTCATGCTCGTTAAAAAATAAACGCAAAACCGAGCAGTTTTAACGCGGACTTCATGCTCGTTAAAAAATAAACATAAGCAAGTGAGCAAGCTTCCCCCAGAGTTCAAGCTCATTAAGAAAAATGAACCGGTAAATAACCATTTGAGACCGTAAATTCATCAGCCATAAAAACCTTGGTCGTGTTTGTGTACCATCACCTCCACTTTTCATTTGGCCGATCATTCACATCCACTTGATTGTTTACCTATTTTGAGGAACAGCTGCGAAGAGTGATTTCACTTAGCCATCCTTGTAATACTGCCGTGATTGGAAAATTCCAACCTGTACCTGGAATCTGCTGCTATCCCTGTTTATCATTCGTTCCTCAAAAGACGAGTCTTCTTTGAGCTCTTTTCACTGACTCGTAAAATATGAAAAGTTTGCCGAGTTTTGGCCTTCCAGCTCGTTAAAAGGACCGGAAGAGCTATCCCTCCTCTAGATTTTAATCTTTTTGGACCTGAGGGATTATTGCACAAAAATATCGAGCGCTTGTCTAGTTCGGCTCGATAAAGATATCGAACATTCATCCCTTCTGTATTGTTTTATACTTTTTCGGACTTAAGGGATTAGATGACGAAAAAGTACCCCTGGAGTCCACTTTATGTACCCTTTTCAGACTCTCTAAAAATGAAAAGGACCGAGTTTTCTTTGTCGCTAGGCTCGTTAAAAATATTATATAGCGACAAACTTGTCTTTAGACGAGAACGAGTTTCCCTATCGTTAGGCTCGTTAAAACATAGCGATGGGCTTGCCCGAAGGGCAGGTTATAGAACAAGCATATGTTATCCTCCTCAAGCTTGACAAAAATAAAGAGGTACTGGTCAGAAATGACTGGGGAAAAATTGGGAAGAACCTCAAAGCTTAATGGTAGCAAGTCGCTCTTGAACATGACACTTTTGCCTCCGTAAATATCGAGTTGGGTTATTATCATTCACCGGTCCCTTCACCATGGTCTCGCCATACCATCCATACATGGGGTAATGCTACCGATCCATCACATCAGTGTCGTTATATGTTCAAGAGATGTCATTCAGAAAGTGTCAACCGGGTCCCATCCACTACCATACATCATCTTTCATCCTTCCATGACCGCCACCCTGAATCATATTTCACAGATCGTTTTCACCATCATCACTAGCTCCGTTCCGTGTCACTGATGTGGGATTCATTAAGGCCCTCCTTTGACGGATCACTTCTTGTCGACATCAGCTCATTATCCAAGAAGTTGATCTAGGAACACCCCCTCAGTACTTTGAAGCTTGCATGCCTCAATGGCAAGTTTCTCACTTCCGGCGATAGGTATACATTAATGACCTTCGACCAGGAGACTTTGCATGGTGTTTGACGTCAGATCCTATATTCACGCCACGTGAATTGTGCTGCAGTACCTTGAGGGTCATCATCATTATCGGTGATTCCTCTCGCGCTTGTTAACAGTTTACATTATTTACTGGTAATCAAGCGATGTCTTTCCATGTTCGACTTCAAGAAATTCTCACATGGATCGACTTGTACTAGAGTGAAGATCGGACAAGTTTGAAGACCCCGGATCTAGTTTCATCCATCCGGGCTGCGATATATATTCAGGAGATAAAAACATAGACATGTGCAGCAGATGATCATCCTACTAAAAGGATGATAATTAAAAGCAGAGAATTATCAGTCTATTATCAGACGATCGTCTGTTTATGTATAGCAAATGTATTTATAAAAGCTGAGCATGGGAAATGCCCGCATCAGCTAGATCATGAAAAGAAAGTATGAAAATATCATGTATTGTATTGTATTTTGTTACAGGTCACCTCCCGACGATTGAATGAACTTCGGATCCTCCTAATAAAGCATTTCACCCGATAAATGACCTCATACTTTAGGGGGCAACTGTTATAGACATTTTTGTGCCTTACAGCATGGAGCATGAAATGTCAATAATCTGAGGGATCCAAAGTCCCTAAACATGTTGTTCCTACCCCTAGAGGAACAAGGTCAGCAAACCACAGCACTTCAGATCAGTTCTCCACTGAAAAACACTCAAAAACAGGTCAATTTTGGATCAAAGCAGCTGCTCCACTAAGCATCTGCGCTGAATGTCAAAAGCTCTATGGTGTACCTGCGTTGCATAGCAAGTGCAACAAAGGCTACCTGCACTGGGCGTACTTTGACATGTGGAGGAATCTTTTCTCAATGTGCCAGTGCCCAGGAAGCTTCCAAAATGACACTTGGATCAGAAGATTCGCCTAATGATGAGTAAAGAGGTTCTAAAACTCCAAGTGGAAGGTAGAAACTCTGAGTGAAGGACTGAAGAACAACTGGAGTTGAAGAGGACAACAAGTCACACATCAAGCTGACTTATCTTCACTCCAAAACTCTATATAAGGATCTCATCCCATGGGATCTAGAGGCCGGAATTTAGTGCAAAGAATTGTTGTTGGTTTACAGTTGTGAGTATTGGGTGATTGCTTGAGGGAGGTGAAGAGGAGATTTCTTTCCGTCGGGAAGGTGATGCTGGATTGGACCTCTTATGGTTGTATCACCGCCTGAACCTTACTTCCTTATATTAATAAAGAATTTGAGGTTCTTCTATTCGCATGTGTTTCAATGGTGTATTGTCTTACTTGCGTATTTGATTTATGCTAATCCTTGAATCAATTATGAATGCATGCTTCTTGTAGTTTCCTTTTCTTGTCTTGTTCGCAGGATCTCGTGTAGCTGGGCCCGTGAGAAGACTTGGAGCTGGGAGCAAGCGGCAAATAGAGGAGATTGGATCGACCATTTGCGCAAGACATCGGTAAGGGGATCTCTTCCTTTCATCTCTTGCATGTCATAAAGAAGTAACTTTAGATAGCTTTGCTTCAGCTGTTGCTAAGGAACTATCACCCTTAGAGTGGGATAGGGTCATTCCGTGTTGGATACTTTTCCCCACAATAGGGGGACCGCTGGCCCCCAGACCGCCCAGTTGAGGAGGATCAGCCCCCCCGCACCCTCCCATGTGGAGGGGTGTACAAACTTCCTGGGGTATACATCCGGCTGAAACAAAGACCTCTGAACAATCATGCTCCACATCCAACAATCTCCCACTTGGAGAATGATTGTAGCAACTCCATCGATGCTTCATTTGCTGGAAAATGAATCCTCTTTGGACCTGGCTGTTTCTAATCTTCATTTTCATCCTTGAAGACTAATTTAAACTGAGCATATTCTCAGTTTCTCCCTTGTTACAACTTTTGTTAGCATATCTGCAGGATTCTGGCTAGTGTGTATCTTTTCTAGCTTCAACTCTCCATCTTCCAACAGTAATCGTTTGAAATGGTACTTGAGCTGTATGTGTTTAGTCCTGGAATGAAATGTTGAGTTCTTTGCAAGATGAATGGCACTTTGGCTATCACTGTATAACGTGCCCATATCATGATCCTTACCCAATTCACCCATAAACCTTTGTAACCAAATCATTTCTTTACTAACCTCTGTAGCAGCAACATACTCTCCTTCTGTTGTTAAAAGTGCAACAACACTTTGGATTTTTGAAACCCAACTGATAGCTGTTCCACCTACAATAAATACATATCCTGTAGTGCTCCTCCTATTATCTCTGTCACCTGCCATGTCTGCATCAACATATCCCTGTAGAGAAATGTTTGAACCACCAAAGCATAATGCTTAATTTGTGGTACCTTTCAAATATCTGAGAATCCATTTCACTACCATCCAATGTTCCTTTCCTAGATTGTTCATGTACCTGCTTACAACTCCCACTGCATGTGCAATATCAAGCCTTGTGCAGACCATTGCATACATTAAGCTTCCAACTGCCGATGCATATGGAACTTTAGACATATAATCCATGTCTTCTTGGGTCTTGGGGCACATTTCCTTACTAAGTTTGAAATGGCTAGCAAAAGGTGTACTAACTGGTTTTGAATTGTGCATATTAAATCTTTTCAACACCTTTTGTATGTACTCATTCTGAGACAATGTTAATTTGCGATTTTTCCTGTCTCTAGTGATTCTCATACCAAGGATTTGTTTTGCAGCTCCCAAATCCTTCATTGCAAATGAATTTGCCAATTTTCTTTTGAGTACATTTATTTCCTTCATGTTAGAACCTGCAACAAGCATGTCATCTACATACAATAACAATATAATATAGCTGCCATCATTTTTAATTTTTCAGATAAACAAAATGATTAGAGTGACATCTAGTATAACCTTGTTCAGACATAAACTTGTCAAATTTTAGATACCACTACCTTGGAGCCTATTTTAAGCCATACAAGCTCTTCTTCAACCTACACACTAGTTTCTCCTTCCCTTTCACCTCATATCCTTGTGGCTGCTACATATATATCTCTTCCTCTAAATCCCCATGGAGAAAGGCTGTCTTTACATCTAACTGCTCAAGATGCAAATCTTCAACTGCTACTAGACTTAAAATAGTTCTGATTGAAGTCATTTTAACAACAGGAGAAAATATTTCATCAAAATCAATACCTTTCTTCTATGCAAACCCCTTCACCACATCTCTAGCTTTGTACCTCTATTTTCCTCCATCTTCTTCCTTCAGCCTGTAAACCCATTTATTCTTCAATGTAGTTTTTCCGTCAGGCAACTTAACTAAGTCCCATGTCTGGTTATGCATTAAGGAGTCCACCTCTTCTTCCATTGCTACCTTCCACTTCTTCCTGCTTTCAACCTGCATTGCTTCTTCATAACATTCAGGTTCACCAGAATCAGTCAACAATAAATAATATAATGAAGGAGAGTATCGTTCAGGGGGTCTACTTATCTTGGTAGATCTTCTAACACCACTTTCAAGTGTTTGGGGTGCCTGTTGCTGTTGTGGTGGTTTTTGTTGTTGTGGTTGTTGATTATTATTATTTTCAGGAACCTTTACTTTTTTAGTGATTTCATCAAGAATTGTGTATTCCTTGTTTTCTTTTTCCTGTTTCTTTTCCTACAACTGATTCTTATACAAGACATTTTCATTGAATATTACATCTCTGCTCCTAATGATTTTGTGATTTTCATTATCATATAAGCGATAACCAAAATCATTAACACCATATCCAATAAAGGTACATTTCTTTGACTTTGCCTCAAGCTTTGTTCTATTTTCTTTATCAATATGGACAAAGGCCTCACAACCAAAAGGCTTTAAAAAAGAGTAGTTTACCTTTTTACCTGTCCATGCTTCCTATGGAACACCACCATCCAAGGAACTTGAAGGCCCTTTGTTTATTAGATAAACAACAGTATCTATAGCATCTACCCAAAACTGTAAAGGCAATCCTACATGCAATCTCATGCACCTTGCACGCTCCATGATTGTTCTATTCATCCTTTCTGACACACCATTTTCTTGTGGTGTTCTTCGAATTGTCTTCTCCCTATGAATTCCATGCTCTGAACAGTACATAACAAACTCTTTGCTGCAATATTCCCCTCCATTGTCTGATCTAAGACAGTTCAATTTCTTTCCTGTCTCAACCTCAACCAAAGCTTTCCATTTCTTGAAAGTATCAAATACATCAGATTTATTCTTAATACAATAAATCCAAGTTTTTCTAGTTGCATCATCAATAAAAGTAACATAATAATGAGAGCCACCGAGAGATGATACCTGAGCAGGTCCCCATACATCTGTATGCACAAGCTCTAATTTTTCGCTCTTCTTTTCTTTCCCAACCCTGAGAAATCTGACTTTCTTCTGTTTTCCATAAATGCAATTCTCACAAAAGTCCAAATCAACATTCTTCAAACCCAACAACAAATTCCTTGAGTGAAGAATCTTCATCCCCTTTTCACTCATGTGTCCAGGCCTATGATGCCATAATGCTGCATCTGCTCCTTTGGAAGTTAAAGCATTAACATAGTTAGAAATACCATTGCATAAATACAATGTACCAACCTTTTCGCCTTTTGCTATTACCAAGTCTCCTTTGGTGACCTTCCAAGCTTTATCTGTGAAAGTTGTCACACAACATTCACCACCTAGCTGTCCTGTTGAAATCAGATTTTTATTTCGATCTGGAACATGCCTTACCTCCTTTAGTAGGCATTGGTTTCCATTCTGCTGTTTTACAAGAACCTTACCCATTCCAACAATTTTATAGGGTTTATCATCACCCAAACGGACTTGTACAAAATCTCCTTGAAGATAATCATGAAAATATTTCTTATCGGGTGTGGCATGGAATGAGGCCCCTGAATCTACCACCCAGAAATTAGTAATATTTTTGAAAGAAAGAATAAAAGCATCTTGTAACACCTCACTTGTCACATTTGCTTCATGATTGTTTTCTTGTTGTGCATCTCCTTCTTTTCCCTTCCAAGATCTACAGTCTTTCTTTAGGTGTCCTTTCTTTCTGCATTTCCAGCACACTATCCCCAATCTAGACTTGGATCTGCCTTTCCTTGATTTACTGCGATATCCTGAGCTCTTTCCTCTTTCCATTTTTCTTCCCCTAGACTCTGCACTCAAAGCATTACCCGATGTCTCACCGAAGCTTTTCTGTTGCATTTCCTCGCTAAGGATAGCACCGACAACATCATCAAACTTTAAAGTACTAGATCCAGAAACAAAGTTACTAATGTTCATTACCAAACCATTCCAACTTTCTGGTAACGAGCACAAGAATAACAGAGCTCTAACTTCATCATCAAAGTTTACCCCTACAAAACATAACTGACTTGTAACAGTATTACAGTCATTTAAATGGTCTGCAACAGATCCACCTTCCGACATCTTCATATTAAATAATTATTTCATAAGAAATACCTTGTTTGAGGCCGAGGGTTTTTCATATAGTTTCTCCAACGCCTTAATCAAACCCTCTGTTGTTGTTTCCTTTGAAATGTTGAAGGCGACCGATGCTGCAAGGCATAACCATACTGTTCTGAGTGCCTTTCTATCGTGAAGGTTCCATTCTTCATCTGTCATACCCGTCGGCATCTTTGTTTTTCCACCCAATGGTAGGTATAGATCTTTCTGATACAGATAATCTTCCATCTGCATCTTCCACAGTGAGAAGTTTTGGCCGTTAAATTTCTCGACCTTAAACTTACCATCTTCTGCCATTGCTCCCACTCGAACAAGGAACCCTTCTTTCCTGCGAGTTTATCAGCCAAATAGACCTTCGCCTCTGATACTAGTTGTTAGAAAATTATATATTACAGAGCAATGGAACACATAAAATATTGCAGAAATATAAACACAGAAAACACATAAAACAAGAGAGACACAAATATACGTGGTTCACCCAGTTTGGGCTACGTCCACCCCAAACAGCCAGTCCTTCCTTTCTATTATCTAGCAAAATGAAGAGACACAACCTACAGCAGATCCACTGTAATATCCTCTGTTTACTCTCACAGTCTCACCTCTCTGCTTCTCGCTCAGAGAATACACATATATTACATAGCCTCAAATACAATGCCCTCATACAAAGAGAGGGGTTTCCTTCTAGGGAAAAAAACCCTAAACTAAACATAAGTTCTATTGTCAGATCATCCGCCTAATGAACGGCCCAGATTGACTAGAAATTACTATACTTTTACAAGGGAATTTTACATCTGTTTTTAGCTTTGGGGGCGCTGCCCCTGCACCCCCGTCAGGGGACCGCTGGCCCTAGGACCCCCCATCCGAGGGGGATTGGCCCACCTGAACCCTCGCGGGGGGGACAAGTCCCCCCTGCGTGGAGGGGTGTACAAACTTTCTGGGGTATACATCCGGCCGAAACAAAGACCTATGAACAATCATGCTCCACATCCAACAAAGAATAATCCCCCACACTCATCCTCTATGTTCCCTTAGATGACCAAATAAGTGATTTCAATTATTTCATGCATACTTGGCTAGCAATCCGATCAAGGGGTTGATGAGGCCATTGTTGGTTTCTTATCTATTTTTGCAACTGGTGAGAAACCCTCCATTTTTAATTATAGTGAGTTCATTGCAGAATCAACTCATGACCAGTTCCTCAAGTTTTCTACTAAAGGGACTTTTAAATATGCTTCAGTGTTATTTTATTTGTTTCTTTACCATCGAACATATAGATTTTCATTTCCTTTGCAGAAATTAAATGAGCAAGGTAATCCGTAGTCAGCAATCCATTGGACATCCTTGGTGAGGAAAAATTCCACTAATTACACCTTCCCTGATTATGTTGATCAACTTTTACACACAATATCATGTTTATTAAACCATAATATAGAGTGTAGGATAGGACTACAAATACAAAGAACTATGCATCTCAGTGAGAAGAATAAGATAGAAAATTCGTACTCGTACCAAAATTATATCGAGATCAGAGTTTATGGGTGTGAATTGCCACCATACAGGCTACCAAAATTTGTTCCTATGAGGATCTTCTCACTAGAACATATAATACATATGATTCATATGGATGATATTCATTTTATTGCAATGAAAAATAATTAGTTTAAAATCAAGGCACAAATTGGACCATTTATTTGTAACACCAGAGTAGTAGGTAAGGAGGCAGATTTTCTCCTTAAGTAGATGAACTTCAAGTTGAGTTTCACTTAGTCATATGACAAAATCGGGTCGACAACAAGGGGGATACCCGCCCGGTCCGGACCTTGGTTGGCAGCTCCTTATCCGTTTGGTATAGCGGGTCCGACTGGGGATAATGGGACTAGTTTCCCAATCTAAGGGTGTGTGTGTGTACAGAGTTGGATGATGCTGATCTAAGAGTTCTAATCTAAGCTACTTTAATCTAATTCTATGCTATTGTAATCTAATGAAAACAACACATCTAATCTATGCTAACCTGGGATGTATTTCTTCTATTATGTGATCTAAAGAGATTTCAAATAATAACTGGTAATAAAGATCATTCAGCTATCATAAGAATGGAAATCAATTAAGATGAACCACTTTGCATAAAAATTTAGGCAAAACAGTTGTGAACAGCATATCGCATAATAAGTTATTCATATATCAAACATAAATAAATGGCTCCATCGTACAAAAGTGCCAAATGGTAACTCAAACATTCATGCAAATAACATATAAACAACTAAAAACTGTATATCACTTTAAAGAATATAAGCAGAAATGGTCAAGAGATAAAAGTACCATTTATGACTGGTCCTACTCATAAGCTTCAAGCAACAATGATTTATCTCTCCTTGTTCTAATATCTACCAAGAGTACAGAAGTGCAATATCAGTAGCAGATATCAAATGCAAACATCAATAAACCTTGATTTATTCATTCATCAAAACCTCCTCTGAGGGTGCAAAAGTGCATGTTCTGAGGACAAGTTTTTGACAAATTTCTGGACCCTTCTCTAAATGCATGAGAAGGGTTTAAATACTGCTAACTAAATAACTTAATTACATAAATTTAGGATACGGTTTAAATGACTGCCCTTTATCTAAGCAAACTTATTTCTAAAAATTGAATCTAATTCCTAACTATTTCTGCATTTGCTCCTTAATGTTGCGAGCATTCAACATTCGCCTGGGAAGATTCGGCTTGTTGTTTTCTGCTTTTGCTTGAGCTACGCAAATAGAAATGGCAAGCGCTGGCACCACTTTTTAGTAAACTAGAAGATGTTTTTGGTAATCATCCTCTGGATAGGTGAATTTACTGCGTATATACTTGGTAACAACCCAAATTTCTCTCAAATTGCTTCTGCTTTTGCTATCCCGGTTTCCGGACTCATGGATGACTAAGCAAGTTAGGGACTTTGCTTTCTGAAAATTTTTCTTAGCGGTGCGCGATTAGCGCTAGGCGCTAATCGCGCATCGAAAACTGCCTCCATTCTTTGATCTGGGCCTTTCTGGTGCGTTTTCTGCCTTTAGCGCTTTTTCCTTTACCGGGAATAAGCTTCAGAATTTTGAAAACATGCTGCTTTTGTGAGCTTTTGACCTTGAGTGTCGAATCGCCTATTGATATCAGCATCTATTCAGTAATACTCTGAAATCCGCGTTTCTGTTGCATGCGGTATCCGTTTATGAGGACATCTCTTCTCTGTTCTTCGAGCATTGACGCTTTCCCTTTTTCCTTAGATGTTTCCCGCACATTGCTTCATGTTGTTTCTTGTTTTTCATTCCTGCAGTTCACGCAAAGGAAAAGAGTAATGATAATAAATTTTGACACGAAAGCTCTAAGCTCTACGAATGTATAAAATCATGACACCCATAGTGAACTGACTCTTCGAAAAACACAAAATTGTCCTTCATGAATACTTTGGCGTACATTCATTAATTTCTTTTAAGGCGCGTGCCCAATTTTTTGGTTTAGGGACAGCTTTTCTTGAATGCTGAGCTGAGGAAAATTTGCGATGGGTGATTTCTGCGACTCACATCACAGCATCGCAGATCACATTATCAAGATGTGTCATCGCAGAGTTTCCTGATCCGTTTAGCACAAAATCACGTTATCGCGTTGTCGCAAGATTGCAGCATCGCGTTTATCGCAGGATCGCAGCATTGCGTTTATCACAAGAGCGCAGATTGCATTTATCGCAAGATCGTAGATCGCATTTATCGCAAGATCGCAGATCGTTGCAATTTGTTAAGTTATTGTGTGTTGTTTATGCAATGTTGCGATATGCGATGTCGCATATCGGCCATCGAAGGTTTCTTAAGATCTTCATTTATGGGCGCTTCTTAGTGTATGCGATGCGATGAATTTCGCGTCGCTTTTTCGCAATTTTTTTATTGTGCTCATAAAGAAATGTTTTACTCTTCTCCGTGTGATGTATTTTTAAGGAGTATAATACAAAAAAAAATTATAAAATTTTTTGAATTTTTTTACTAAGGGTCCCCAATTGTTTAGTGTTATTGCTAATACTAAAGAAGGTGGGGGGTTGTTGGTGGCCACAACAATGGCAATTCACTTGGAAGAACCAGTTATCTCTGCTTTTCTATTGAATTTTTTAAACTTCCAAAACGGAAAAATTTTCATAAATCTAAACTTTGTTATGGACAGATAGAGTACATTATGCCTTATTTTATCAATGATATTTTGTTTCAACCTCTTTCTATTCTAATTTTTTGCTTCCTCAGTCTTGTCCTTGTATTTATATCAGCCATTACTTGGTCTTGTAAAGATAAAATAAAGTCTTCTCTGTGTGCTAGCTTTAAAATATGCTCGTCTGTCGTAGGTAGAGCCTCTGCTGCCAGCAGGCATCCATAGCCTCGACAGGGTTACCTGTTACCCAGCAATGATCCTTTATCCTGCTTAAGGTTATCTACAACCTTCAAATAAAAATCCACATTGACACATTTTCCTTTTTTATTCTTAAAGAACAATGTCTTGGTTTGGTAGCCAAATTATGACACAGTCATTCACTCGATTTACACTTTTGTTGAACAAGCTGGCTCGTGATGAGACCCCTTGTCTTTTGATTTCAACAATCTTGAGTCATTGCCCTGTTTTGATGGACAGTGTTTGGCAAAGTCAGCAAAGTTATAATATCTGTGATCATGATAAGCCGGATCGTGATGAGACCTCTTATTCTTTGAGATATAGTGTTTCTTGGATTGTCCCTCTGAATGCTGCGATTTTCTTTAACAGGGAGGAAATCATTGTTTTCCTTAAGAAAGCTCTGGACGACAATAATAGAGTTTGAAAACAGCAGTTTTACAGAGAATCCTTATTTCGTTATTGATACCTTTCATTGTGCTGATATAAACAATTTCTTCGCTAAAGGTTGCTTTCATCAAATTTTTTGAAGTTGAAACTAGTATCATATCTAGGCTAAAGTTTTTAACTGTATCTGTCAATAATAAAGATCAGATTTTCAAAATTTTTCTATTTATACAAGCGAAAAGCTCAAAATCTGAAAGAGAATTGGTGTCTTTTTGTGAATACCGGTAGTAACCATTTACAACTGGTTTTATTATGAAAAAGAAAAGAAAAATAAAACTATTCTACAAAATAGAAGAATAATCTTCTATGGAAAATATATTTTAAGGATTTGTCCATTAACAGGCAAAGAATCCCTTCTACCTGCTAAATCCTGTAAGACAAACGTTGATGGACCTATGAATTCAACAATCTGAAAAGGACCAAGCCACATCTTTTGAAATTTTGTATGTTTGCCCTTTTCTTCATGAGCCTTATCCCATTTTAAAACTAAATCTCCCATCTGAAAATTTTTTCTAGTCATTATGTTTGAATCAAAAGAGGATTTTATTAGCGCTTGATGATGAGCATGGGTTTTCTTATCTTGTTCTCGTTTCTCTTCTAATTTAATTATTTCCATTTTTCTTAGTTGTATGGAGGAAGTAGGTACTTCATCAATGTATTGTATTAAAGACAAAGAGGGAATGACTAAGTGAGTTGGAAGAACCACTTCTTTCCCATAAACTAAATTAAAGGGGGAAGTGTCGATCGAAGCTTTTTTCGTTATTATATTTGCCCATAAAGCATTTACCAAAGCTTTATGCCAATTCTTTTGGTTCTAGTCAACTGTTCTTTTAATAATCCTGATTAGGTTTTTATTTGTTGACTCAGCTAACCCATTACCTTGCGGATAGTAATTTGGCCAAATATTTTAGTTTGAACCCTCTTTTAAGTGCAAACTCAGTCATTGGATTTCCAGAAAAGTATGATTCATTATCAAACATTAAAGCCATTGGCAATCCAAACCTAGTGATTATAAATTGATCTATGAATTCGATAATATTTTCAGAATTAGCCGTCTTGAGAGGAACTGCTTCTACCCATTTAGTAAAATAATCTATTGCCGTGAGGATGTACCTATGCTGCTTAGAAGAGTGAGGAATGATCTCACCTATTATGTCCAAGCCCCACTGACTGAATGGTTGCTCGATGTTTACCGGTTGTAGTGGCAGGGACGGCTTCTTTTGTCTTCCAGCAGTAGTTTGGCAGACTTGACATTTCCTCACGTAACTGTGTGAATCTTTGAACAGCATAGGCCAGTAATATCCTGCACGTAAAATTTTATGTGCAGTAGCATCTCCAGCATAGTGTCCACCTGCTGGTCCATCGTGGAGTTCCTGCAAAACTTTTTCCGCTTCAGTTTTTTCAAGACATCTAAGAAAAACAGAATCATAATTCTTTCTAAAAAGAATATCATTTATGAGTTGATATTGTTTAGCTTTCAATCTCAGAGCTCTTTTCTTAGTGTGATCTAGGTGTGATGGAGCATACCCGTTCTTAAGATAATAAATGATATCAGCATACAATGATTCTGCATCGTTTAGGCTTACCTCATACATTTGTATCTCTTCGGATGAAATTTCAGAGATTTGTGATGCTCCAGCCAACATTTTGCAGAAGCCTTGACCTCTTACAATGTTTGCTGGTTTGATCTCAAGGTCATATTCCTGTAAAGCAGTGATCCAATTTGCTCTTTTCTCGCCCATATCCTCCTGTACTAAAAGATTTCTTATTGCTGGAAGCGGTACTATGATCTTAGTATGGGTTTTAAGTAAGAAAGGTCTGAAATATTTGACCGCTTTGAAAACAGCATAGGCCTGTTTTTCCACGTCTGAATAATTGAGTTTAGCACCTTGAAAATTTGAGCTAAAAAACGTAATTGGAGCTTCCGCTTTTTCTTGATTCGCTTGAGTTAGAATCGCAGCATATGATTTCTCTGAGGCAAATGTGTATAAAACAAAAGATTCTGAAAAATTCGGGGTTGCTAAAGATGGAGCATTAATAATAGCTTGTTTGATCAGGTTGAATGCTTCATGTTCATCTTGACCCCATTTGAAATTTGAATTCTTTTTAATCATGGTTTGCAAAGGAGACACAATTCGTGAAAAATCTGGGACAAATCTCTTTACAAAATTGATTTGACCAAGGAAAGATTGCATGGTTTTTTTATTATGAGGTAGAGATATTTCAGAGATTTCTTTGATTCTGTCCGGATCAATGTGAATATCGGATTTTGACACTATGAATCCTAGAAGTTTTCCTTCACTTAATGCGAAAAAATATTTCTTTGGGTTAAGTGAAATCCCATACCTTAAACATCGTTGAAAGATTTGTTTTAAATCTTTGAGATGGTCGCTTCGCTTCTTGGAGTACACTATTATATCATCCAAATAAATTACTACAGATTTATTGACTAAACCCTTAAATGCAATGTCCATGGCTCTTTGAAATGTAGCGCTGGCATTAATTAAACCAAATGGCATCTTCTGATATGCATATGTGCCCCATTTAGTTTTGAATGTGGTTTTCAACTGATCATTGGGGTGCACCAGCACTTGATTATATCCTGAAAATCCGTCCAAGAAAGACATCAGTTCTGAGCCTGCTACTGCCTGTAATATCTGTTCCATAGGTGGAAGAGGAAAATTGTCTTTTTGACAGGCTTTGTTAAGATTCCGAAAATCGATGCAGATTCTAATATCTCCATTTTTCTTTCTAACGGGTACCATATTGGAGACCCATTTGGAATCTCTGACGGGGAAAATTATTCTGGCTTTTAATAACTTATTTAGCTCAGTTTTTATCTGATTTTCTAAATTGGGGTGGATCTTTCTCAGTTTCTGTTGGACAGGTTTTTCGTTGTCAATCATAGGAATAGTATGCTGAATGATAGAAGTGTCGTACGTCTTCAGCTCATCGTAATTCCAGGAAAAAACATTTTTATATTGTCTCAAAAGATGAATATACGCTAGTTTTTCTTCAGGGACTAGGTCGATGCCTAGATTAACGTTTTGTGGTTTATCATCGGTTCCTAGGTTTACTAATTCGTAGTTCAGAGTTGGACTATAGAGCTTTGAATTGGTAGACCTTTTAAACCGATTTTTCAAATCGTATAAATCTTCTAACTTAACCACCGATTTAGGTATAGCATTATCAGTGCTATTTTGTTGTATCTGTCGATCGTGATGGTCTTCGTCAATTATTTGATTGGAGTAGGATCCTTCAGAAGTGAGGAAATTTACAATATCAGGATCGTCATTGAATACTCTCCAATTTGTAATGTTGTCAGGGATGGACGGTCTAAAGATTAATTCTATTGAGAATCTATCTGGACTAAAATCTTCGGAGGGAGTAAGCCTAGAGGCTACGTTAGCCAAAAGGTCTGTGCTTGCATTTTGGAGTCTCGGGATTGAAGAAATATTAAATGCTATGAAATGCTCAGTCAGATCTTGTACTAAAGATTGATAGTGTTTTAAATGACCTGATAGGCAATGTATAGTGTTACGTACCTGTTTGACGATAATCTCAGAGTCTCCGAAGACTTGAAGATACTTGACGTTTAACCTGATTGCTTTGTATAGGCCTTGCACCAAGGCCTCATATTCTGCTGTATTGTTTGTGTAGTTGAATTCGAGTCTGCACGTAAGCATGGTCTTGTTTCCTTCTGGACTGATCAGAATGCATCCTGCTCCTACTCCTTCATTAGATTTAGAGCCATCGAAATATAATTTCCAAAACAAAGATGTATTTACAGGTTCATCTACAAAATTAACACACTTTGAACTATCAGTTTGGGAAAAATTTTCGACTTGGGACAAAACTGAATTTTCTAAGTAAGGTGATGTGTGAGCATTGAAATTACCGAGAAAAGAATCTACCGAGTAATTGCCAATGATACTGCTGTTATACGATACTGCTTCGTTTTCTCCCTCTAATTCCATTACTATGTACTTCTGGTGTAACTCTCGTTCAACCTTTATTTGATTCGATTTACCATTGTAGGGTAACCACATGTGCGACCAGTCGGTTGCAAAGTATCCATGGAGTTTCTCAGGCCAATCCCTGCTAAGAATTAAGCCATAGAATTCTGGGATATCAGCCACTAGAATGTTAATAACCTGACATACCTTCGGGTTAGATGACAATCTTATGGTTACTTGATTAATTTCACCAATCACTTCGACTTGAGATCGATCAAGCTGAACTATGCGTACTGTGGATTTTTGTGGTTGAACATTTAACTTAGCACATATTGATCTGGGTAAAATATTCGATGAAGCGCTGGAATCTACCAAACAATTGTGCACATTTTTATTGAAAATTTCATAAGTGAGAAGAAACGGGGGAGTGTGAGATCTTGATCTTCCTCCAATCAAGGTGATATCATTTGGATCAATTTTATTGATCGCGTTAGTTGGAGGTCTTCCCATGTTGTGGGAGGCTTGAGAGAGTACAGCGGTAGGCAAAGGTACATTAGGCACGGCATGTAATTCTTTCATCATTATCTTTTGTTGATGCTTCAATTTGCTCAATTCATAAAGGGCAATATTAGCCCTAGTCTTTTTCATGTCATCAATAATATTGTACTCCATTTCGTCCGACACTATCAGTGTTTTTGATGGAGTTGTTTGATCTGCTTGGACTGGGCTAGATTGAGTCTCTTTAGTGGTTGTTCTCTTTGTTGCGACTTTATCTTTTATTGTAGGGCTTGCGCTCTTCTGCTTAGGGGTAGTTTGGGGAGGATTAAGCTGATTTCTGCTTCGTGTGCTAACCGGAAATACTTCTTGATCTTCTTCGTGTGGGAGGATGAAATCCCACATTCCCTGTAATTCCACAACTTCTTCGTCATCGGTCTGTCCTTCAGTGGCACTTTCTTCTTCTTCCTCTTCCTCAGTTTCAGCATTGGAGATGGCATTGGGTGGTTTTGCATCCGTTGAAGGACCTCTTTTAAAAGCTCTGTAGGGATTTTTTAAAGAAGTTTCTGCTACTTGTTTTTTTATGTCAACCATCTCATTAGACATGGTCTTTAATACTTTCTGTAATCCTTCCAAATCGAAAGGGTCTTTTGTTTGTTTCTTCTTGGAGTCTTCCTTGAAGGTGACTTTTTTAGACTTGCATTCCTCTATCGCGGATCTCTTTTCCAGGTGTTATCGGGAAAAGTGTCTATTCAGAACGACCCTATCCCACTAAGGTGTGACAGTGACCTTAGAAACAAACAGAGAAAACTACTTTTGTATTCTTCTTTATGAACTATAAACAAAGAGGAATAGGATGAACCAACCTGTGTCTTGCGCTAGTCCTTTGATCCAATCTCTCTCCTCTTTGACAGCTTCCAGCTACCTGCTCCCTTACTTGCCCAGCTTCACCAAGTACCTGCAAGATCACAGAAGAAGGAAACTATACAAAGACATGGGTTTATATTCATAAAAAGCTTAGGATCAGATTTAAGCTAAACATACAAATGTAACAAACATCAATGATACACAAGCATGTAGGAGAAACTCAAATAGTTTTATTGATATAACAAGAAGATCCAGGAGGAGTTACAACCGATGATTACTGATCCAGCATCAACCTCCCAGCAAAGAAGCCCCTCTTCACCTCCAACAAAGCATAAATCACCCAATACTCTGATATCTATCTCAAAACCAACAGCAATTCTCTGCAATGTACAAAATTCTAGCCTCTGGATCTCTGGGATGAGGGATCCATATATAGATGTATGCAAGGAAGATGAGTCAGCTTATGATTTGACTAGTGTCTTCTCTCTGTCAGTTCTTGCTTCCACTTGGAGATTGAGAGCCTCTTACTCATCCTTGGTCGAATTCAGTGAGGCAAGTGTCATTGGAGAAGATTCTGGAAGCTTCCATTGTCTTTCCACCTCACGGAATGGCACTGCCATTTGTCATTTCCCGCTCAACGCACCCTGGTAGTGCATTTAGGTGCGTTGCAATGCACCTAGCTAGTGTATTTGGGTGCTATGCAACACAACTAGCCAGTGGAGCAGCTGAAATGATCCTGATTTGACTGATTCTGAGCAGTTTCTGGTGGAGAACTTCTGGGAGAAGCTGTAATTTGTTGACCTTGTTCCTTTAGGGGTCGGAACAACACTTTTAGGGACTTAGGATCCCTTGGTTTATGGACATTTCATGCTTGGAGCTGCAAGGCACAAAAATGTCTATAACAGTTGCCCCCTAAAGTATGAGGCCGTTTATCGGGTGAAATGCTTTATTAGGAGGATCCGAAGTTCTTTCAATGCTGGGAGGAGACCTGTAATAAGATACAATACAATACATTATCTTCATACTGTTTTCATGATCTAGCTGAGGCGGGCATTCCCATGCTCAGCTTTATAAATTCATTTTCATGTACATAGGACAGACAATCGTCTGATGGTAGACTGATGATTCTGATAGAGCCATCATCCTTTTGGTAGGATGATTATCTGTGCTGCAATGCTGTACATTTCAATATCTTTATTTTCCTGAATATATATCTCGGCCCGGATGGATGAAACTAGATCCGGGGTCTTCAATCTCGTCCGATCTTCACTCGAAGTACAAGTCGATCCATGTGAGAAATGTTTTGAAGTCGAACATGGAAAGACATCGCTTGATTACCAGTCAATGATGTAAATTGTTAACAAGCGCGAGAGGAATCACCGATAATGATGATGACCCTCAAGGTACTGTAGTACAATTCACGTGGTGTGAATAAAGGACTTGGCGTCGAACACCATGCAAAATATTTCGGTCGAAGGTCATTGATGTATACCTGTCGCCGGAAGTGAGAAACTTGCCATTGAGGCATGCAAGCTTCAAAGTACTGAATGGGGTGTTCCTAGATCCACTTCTTGGATAATGAGCTGATGTCGACAAGAGGCGATCTATCAAAGGAGGGCCTTAATGAATCCCACATCAATGACATGGAACGGAGCAAATGATTTTGATGGAGGTGAAAACGATCTGATGATATATGGTTCAGGATGGCGGTCATGAAAGAATGAAGTATAATGTATGGTAGTGGATGGGACACATGTGACTTCTCTGGATGACTTCTCTTGAACATGTCGGCGACACTTATGTGATGGATTGGTAGCATTTACCCCGAATGTGGATGGTATGGCATGACCATGGTGATGTGACTGGTGAATGAAATAACCCAACCCGACTCGGGCACGAAGTGGAAGTGTCATGTTCAAGAGCGACTTGCTACCAATAAAGATTCTTTGAGTTTTCTTCCCAATTTTTCCCCAGTCATTGCTGACCAGTACCTCTTTATTTTTTTCAAGCTTCAGGAGGATAACATATGCTTGTTCTATAATTTTCCCTTCGGGCAAACCCATCGCTATGTTTTAACGAGCCTAGCGATAGTGAAACTCGTTCTCGTCTAAAGACAAGTTTGTCGCTATTAATCTTTTTAATGAGTTTAACGACAAAGATAACTCGGTTCTTTTCATTTTTAGAGAGTCTAAAAAGGTACGTAAAGGTAACTTCCAAATTCCTTTTTCGTCATCTAATCCCTTAAGTCCGAAAAAGTATAAAACAATACAGAAGGGATGAATTTTCGATAGTTTTAACAAGCCGAACAAAACAAGCGCTCGATCTTTTTGTGCAATAATCCCTCAGGTCCAAAAAGATTAAAATCTAGAAGAGGGATAGCACTTCCTGTCGCTTTAATGAGCTGGAAGGCCAAAACTCGGCAGTCTTTTCATATTTTACGAGTCAGTTGAAAAGAGCTTAAAGAAGACTCGTCTTTTGAGGAACGAGTGATAAAATGGGTAGCAGCTGATTCCAGGTAAGGTTTGAAATTTTCCAATCACGGCAGTGTCCCAAGGATGGCTAGTGAAATCACTCTTCGCAGCTGTTCCTCAAAATGGGTAAACAATCAAATGGAGGTGAATGATTGGCCAATGGAAAAGTGGAGGTGACGGTGCAAACACAACCAAGGCTTTAATGGCTGAAATGTTACATTCACGATGGTTATTTACCGGGGAATAGTTCATTTTTTAACGAGCTTAAATGCGGGTGGAAACATTTGCTCGGTCCGGGTTTATTTTTTAACGAGCTTGAACCTTGCGGTAAACACTGCTCGATTATTCCAGTCATATGATAAGAATGTCTCATATAAAAATGGCAACTTTTAGAGTTTTTCCCCACATCCTTTCTTTGTGCAAGTTAGGAAACGACTAATCCAAAAAACAGATAAATAATTGCTCTTTGCTTGCACTCCAAAAGGTTTGCATGCCCCCAGGTATAAAACAGAGTTTCAAGGTTACCCCTTCTTTAGTCCGTTAAAACATTTGTTTTACCGAGAGAGGCCTACCTCTTACAGGTTACCCAAAGATTGCTCTATTCACACAGCAAACAAAACACTTCTTCGGCGATGTCTACCGAGATAAACAAAGGTGAGCGACGATGCCCGCCAACTCACAAAACTTTGACAAAAGAATCTTATTCTAGAATAACCCCTCTTGCAATCACGGACGGGGTACAGACTAGTCATATTCTCTCGCGGAAACCTACTCTATACCCGAAGTTTTCCTGCCGAAGCAGACCAGGATGCATGCCCCCTGGGTTTCAATCATATCCCTCTGAATTACTCGCGCTCATCGGGAGGACGGACTGGGGATTGAGACATTTCTTGCGTGAAAAGACCATTTAGGGATGGTATATGACTATTTGCTATGCGTGATCCGGGAAATGGAAACTGGTCCACGAGCTTGACCACTCTTCCTTCGTGCGGAAAACACATTACTCTAAAGAGTGAGGAGACAATCGCTCCCATGCAATAAATATAGTCTCGTCCAAGGAGTAGGTTATAATCCAAGGGTCCTTGAACTACCATTACGTTCATGCGAACTGTCTTCCTTCTCAATGTTATGGGCACATCGGGAAGGATCCCTAAAGGTCGACTGGTTCCTTTATCAAAGCCTGTCAGATTTCTCATCTCAGGCAAAAGCGATGGCGAACCAAGCGCTTTCCAAGCAGTAGAGGAAAGGATACTCACAGAAGCCCCCTCATCTATGATGGTACCAGCCATGACCATTCTATATATTTGAACGATAATTCGGAATGGTACACTTGCTGGTAAGCGGGGTCTGCCTAGTTGATTCCAGTCGAAGGAGACAACTAGGTTGCTTGGAGGTGGGACCGAGTAGATGGCCGGGTATGGCTTTGACGAACTTCCTTCCTGCAGTAAAGGAATGGGTAGATTGCCCCCATGTTCGTCGGAGTCTGTGTTGATGAAGAGAATTTGGACAGTGTCATCCTTGTTCTCTTCAGTGACTGTATCATCCTTGTTCTTTGGCTCCTTCTTCTTCTTCTCTTTCTTCTTCTTTTCCTTCTTCTCCTTAGGAACTTGACTTTTGGCTTTGCCAGCTCCATCAAGCGAAGAGGAAGGAGGAGAGGAAGAATTAGAGGAAGTAGAAGGCTCGTGGGAAACTCTAGACTTGTCTAATTGCTGATTCGATTGTTCAGGAATGGTGGTGTTCTGAACGACATTGGTTGAGAAGAGCCATACTGGCAAGCCAATTGTCAGTCCTGGAAGCGACAATGTGGCCATATGGGGCGCACCAACATCTCCCCAAGAGGAGAAGGGACTAGGATTTCCACCAAGGGGAATTCCTTGGTTGGTAGGCTCCATTTTCTCAACCCAAGATCAACGCAGGAAAAGGGTATGAATATTCTATTTAAAATAAATTTTAACACGCTTTGACACAACTTGTTTTTTCAGCTCTTAAGAGTCGAGAAAAAACAAAAGATGACTCTAGTCTCCTTCGATTTTTAATGAGCCTGAAGTGACAAGTGCTCAGATGGACCTTTTCCGTTAAGGAGTCTGAAAAGGAACGAAAGGGACTGCTCTGGAGGTCTAGGTAGAGGGAGTACCAAACCAATCGCAAAACTGCAGAATACTTTTTACGGTACGACAGTCAATCTTCTCGCATGCTGTGTTCAGTGCATTGCAATCAGTAGGGCGGCTGACACGGCTTACTATGGATAAAAGGTTTTAAGCCTATAGGGGTCTCCCAATATATACTCGATGGTACGTGGGAGCACAAGTCCGTACTGGCACTTATCGTCTCAAAGTGGAGGAATCACCCAACCATCAGTGAGGACAACAGTTACCAGGCTTTACGACGCCAGAATACGTCTCTAGCCTAGACCTCTAAATGTTGTGCGTTAAGTTCCAAAGCGTTGTTAGATTCATTGAATTTATTTTAAGTTGATGTTTCTTATGAAGTTTTCCTTTTGGGTTCACCACGAGATGTAGATGTAATTCCTAAAATTCAATCTAAAGATGATAAGCAAACTTTTATCTCTTTTCAGCAATGAAAATCCTAGCTACAAGGGGAAAAGAAAGACACAATCTTTTCACAAAGAGCAAAGAGCACACTGTAAATGCACTTTCCTAAATCAAGCCAAATAGAATGTCAATATGCAAATGCACATGTGCATGTATTTGTTTTTCACTTTCTTAATATTGATGCCTAAAAAAGAAAGTTGATGTACAAATCTGAATTTGCTTTCAAGTGATAAACACAAACAAGCTTCTTTTCGAAATCAAAAGGTAGAGATGATTACGACACTTTATGATTTTGAAATAAATACTCGTTTCGACACTAGAGAGTCACAAATTCAAACCAAAGGCAAAAGTAAAAGCATAATCGACTGTCAACAGCAAATAAACTTTCTCCTATGATCAAAATTACTTGCGACAGATCTGAATCAAAGGACGACAGTATGACTATTCTACTTTTGCAATGGAAAACTGTAAATGACATAACAAACACACAAAAACATCTACAGTCTTTTTGTACAAAGGAGGCGGAATTACGGCAAAGAAAAGGGGTTTTTAAACAGACACATACACTGATCACAGGCTGCAAAAATTAGAGACAAAACTGGAAAGAATGAAGCACTAGAACCTCAGCTGCACAGGGCTAGGCTGATCAGCGCACCTGTTACACAGAGAAACTGGATTGCAGCGCAAGTTGCCCTCTCGGGAACTGCGCTAAAATGCAGAACCCCTTCACAGAGCCTGCGCTGGGGTAGAAACGAGAATTCTATCCGAGTTCTGGGTCATGGTTTGCAGTTTAATCTATGGTTTTTGGCCGAGTAAAAGCAATCAGTAATGCACAATCAGAGGGTAGATTTAAAGGAGGTCTAAGAGCTATCACAAAGGGCAATCAGATCATTTGTGAATCAGCTGTTCAAATCATAAACAGATCTAGTGAACGGATTGAAGCAGCAGATGTCTACTTTGCATTTGTTAATGGCAAATGCAGTTTGATTTGCTACTTCTAAGTTTATGAAACAAACAACAAGAGAAACACAAACAAACTAACTAGACAATCGTCCCCAGCGGAGTTGCCATTTTGTTATCGGGAAAAGTGTCTATTCAGAACGACCCTATCCCACTAAGGTGTGACAGTGACCTTAGAAACAAACAGAGAAAACTACTTTTGTATTCTTCTTTATGAACTATAAACAAAGAGGAATAGGATGAACCAACCCTTGTCTTGCGCTAGTCCTTTGATCCAATCTCTCTCCTCTTTGACAGCTTCCAGCTACCTGCTCCCTTACTTGCCCAGCTTCACCAAGTACCTGCAAGATCACAGAAGAAGGAAACTATACAAAGACATGGGTTTATATTCATAAAAAGCTTAGGATCAGATTTAAGCTAAATATACAAATGTAACAAACATCAATGATACACAAGCATGTAGGAGAAACTCAAATAGTTTTATTGATATAACAAGAAGATCCAGGAGGAGTTACAACCGATGATTCCTGATCCAGCATCAACCTCCCAACAAAGAAGCCCCTCTTCACCTCCAACAAAGCATAAATCACCCAATACTCTGATATCTATCTCAAAACCAACAACAATTCTCTGCAATGTACAAAATTCCAGCCTCTGGATCTCTGGGATGAGGGATCCATATATAGATGTATGCAAGGAAGATGAGTCAGCTTATGATTTGACTAGTGTCTTCTCTCTGTCAGTTCTTGCTTCCACTTGGAGACTGAGAGCCTCTTACTCATCCTTGGTCGAATTCAGTGAGGCAAGTGTCATTGGAGAAGATTCTGGAAGCTTCCATTGTCTTTCCACCTTGCGGAATGG
Organism: Pinus tabuliformis; assembly: GCA_031772625.1. NCBI lineage: Eukaryota > Viridiplantae > Streptophyta > Pinopsida > Pinales > Pinaceae > Pinus > Pinus tabuliformis. The sequence goes on from CM062816.1 coordinate 104,298,538, forward strand.
CACTGCCATTTGTCATTTCCCGCTCAACGCACCCTGGTAGTGCATTTAGGTGCGTTGCAATGCACCTAGCTAGTGTATTTGGGTGCTATGCAACGCAGCTAGCCAGTGGAGCAGCTGAAATGATCCTGATTTGACTGATTCTGAGCAGTTTCTGGTGGAGAACTTCTGGGAGAAGCTGTAATTTGTTGACCTTGTTCCTTTAGGGGTCGGAGCAACACTTTTAGGGACTTAGGATCCCTTGGTTTATGGACATTTCATGCTTGGAGCTGCAAGGCACAAAAATGTCTATAACACCAGGGCTATTACGCGTTTCTCTACTGCTATCGCCTCTATCATGTTTTCAACTAAGGTTGTTTTATTTTCTCTATCCACGAAGATTGATATGTTTGATGGTAAAGTAGTAATATACCATTCACATTGTACTTCTTCGCTGGGTTGGGAAGCAGTGGGAATTTTGTTGAGAATTTTATTGAACCGTAAATCGAAATCTTTGATAAGTTCTTTAGCTTGGGCTTTAAGATTGGATAGGTCATTGATTAATGTTGCCGTTGATCTGTCATCACCAAACTTGATAAGGAATTGATTCTGGAAGATATCCCAACTTGTGATAGACCCGGAGGGTAATGAAAAATACCATGACCCGGCTGTCCCTTGCAGTGTATAGGGAAAAAGCCAAACAACAGCATCTTCGTTAGTAACTCCATTGAGATTGATAGAAAGCATGAAATTGTTTATGTGTTCTTCTGCTAGTATGCCTGCTTCTGGATTGAATTTGGGCAGCCATTTCTCAGGATGGGCCGGTATTTGACTCAAGGGCGCAGGCATTAAAACTGCCCCAGGGTTGTTCCATGGAGACTGGGCCATCGTTGAGCTGCTAGTAGAGAAAAGTGCAGAAGATGATCTCTGTGGTTGGGAAGATGAGGATACTATGATCGTAGATGATTGAAGAGGGGTTGTGGGAGTTCCGGTAGACGGATGGATGATGGTTTGGAATGGAGGTGTGGGTGGTTGACTTCGCGGTGAGGTAGTTGAAATGGGCGATGTAGACGAAAGCGTCTCACTGTCAGACCCTTGTGGTGATTTCCTCGCTCTTTACCTGGTGGGAAGAGGCAACTCAGTTGGCTGAATGCCAAATTTTTCACTCTTTAACCTAGTTAGGGGATGAGCAAGATTGTACTGCAAAGTCACGCTGCTTTGAGATTTATCAGACTTCTGAGGAGAAATGGAAAATCCCTGAAGTTTGTGAATCAGGGATTCAACTCCAGGAGGTTTAATGGTAGATTGGTCTGAAATATCAGGGCGTGTAGCAGCGATTGATACTCGAGCGACTTCTCATTCTAGATTTAAATATACTGGAGAAGTCGGGGGAGATGATAAGGGCGATTTACTTTCAGAATGGTATTTAGATTTTGATTTAGGTGCCATTCATACTTCAGGCCCTCCTTCTAGCGCCAAATATGTTGAGGCCCCGAAAATCAGGTCGACAACAAGGGGGATACCCGCCCAGTCCGGACCTTGGTTGGCAGCTTCTTATCCGTTTGGTATAGCGGGTCCAACTAGGGATAATGGGACCAGTTTCCCAATCTAAGGGTGTGTGTGTGTACAGAGTTGGATGATGCTGATCTAAGAGTTCTAATCTAAGCTACTTTAATCTAATTCTATGCTATTGTAATCTAATGAAAACAGCACATCTAATCTATGCTAACCCGAGATGTATTTCTTCTATTATGTGATCTAAAGAGATTTCAAATAATAACTGGTAATAAAGATCATTCAGCTATCATAAGAATGGAAATCAATTAAGATGAACCACTTTGCATAAAAAGTTAGGCAAAATAGTTGTGAACAGCATATCGCATAATAAGTTATTCATATATCAAACATAAATAAATGGCTCCACCGTACAAAAGTGCCAAATGGTAACTCAAACATTCATGCAAATAACATATAAGCAACTAAAAACTGTATATCACTTTAAAGAATATAAGAAAAAATGGTTAAGAGATAAAAGTACCATTTATGACTGGTCCTACTCATAAGCTTCAAGCAACAATGATTTATCTCTCCTTGTTCTAATATCTACCAAGAGTACAGAAGTGCAACATCAGTAGCAGATATCAAATGCAAACATCAATAAACCTTGATCCATTCATTCATCAAAACCTCCTCTGAGGGTGCAAAAGTGCATGTTCTGAGGACAAGTTTTTGACAAATTTCTGGACCCTTCTCTAAATGCATGAGAAGGGTTTAAATACTGCTAACTAAATAACTTAATTACATAAATTTAGGATACGGTTTAAATGACCGCCCTTTATCTAAGCAAACTTATTTCTAAAAATTGAATCTAATTCCTAACTATTTCTGCATTTGCTCCTTAATGTTGCGAGCATTCAACATTCGCCTGGGAAGAGTCGGCTGGTTGTTTTCTGCTTTTGCTTGAGCTACGCAAATAGAAATGGCAAGCGCTGGCACCACTTTTTAGTAAACTAGAAGATGTTTTTGGGAATCATCCTCTGGCTGGGTGAATTTACTGCGTATATACTTGGTAACAACCCAAATTTCTCTCAAATTGCTTCTGCTTTTGCTATCTCGGTTTCCGGACTCATGGATGACTAAGCAAGTTAGGGACTTTGCTTTCTGAACAATTTTCTTAGCGATGCGCGATTAGCGCTAGGCGCTAATCGCGCATCGAAAACTACCTCCGTTCTTTGATCTGGGCCTTTCTGGTGCGTTTTCCGCCTTTAGCGTTTTTCCCTTTACCGGGCATAAGCTTCAGAATTTTGAAAACATGCTGCTTTTGTGAGCTTTTGACTTTGAGTGTCGAATCACCTATTGATATCAACATCTGTTCAGTAATACTCTGAAATCCGCGTTTCTGTTGCATGCGGTATGCGTTTATGAGGGCATCTCTTCTCTGTTCTCCGAGCATTGATGCTTTCCCTTTTTCCTTAGATGTTTCCTGCACATTGCTTCATGTTGTTTCTTGTTTTTCATTCCTGCAGTTCACGCAAAGGAAAAGAGTAATGATAATAAATTTTGACACGAAAGCTCTAAGCTCTACGAATGTATAAAATCATGACACCCATAGTGAACTGACTCTTCGAAAAACACAAAACTGTCCTTCATGAATACTTTGGCGTACATTCATTAATTTCTTTTAAGGCGCGTGCCAAATTTTTTGGTTTAGGGATAGCTTTTCTTGAATGCTGAGCCGAGGAAAATTTGTGATGGGTGATTTCTGCGACTCACATCGCAGCATCGCGGATCGCATTATCAAGATGTGTCATCGCAGAGTTTCCTGATCAGTTTAGCGCAGAATCGCGTTATCGCGTTGTCGCAAGATCGCAGCATCGCGTTTATCGCAAGATCGCAGCATTGCGTTTTTCGCAAGAGCGCAGATCGCATTTATCGCAAGATCGCAGATCGCATTTATCCAGGGAAAATTTTAAGAACCCCCCCTAAATTTACATATATAATAAATGGGCGAATCTCCATGCTATATAGGAAAAATGGAAGGCGATTTTATCAATAATATGATATGTATATATAATTTTTTGGCGAATCTCTCACCAGGCATGGCAAATATTTTACTCAATTATAAAATCTTGTGTTTATTGAATACACAAATGAAATCATTGCATTTCTTTAAAATATCTTTTGAAATTAAAATTACTGAAATTACATATCGATAACCTAGTGGGTGTAGGATAAAATTCACCCGTGCCATTCACAGAAAGCATGAGATAAAACCTAATACTATATATAAAACCAAGAAAAATTCAAATTCATCACTTCTAGGGACCTCGTAACCACCCTGACAATACACAAGTATGTTCCTGTTTGAAATTAGAAAAATTACCCAAATTACAATCTGTTTACTCCAGCATATGTTGGAAAGTTATAGAAGGATGACTAGTGCAATCAATCCATTCCTTTTAGCCCTGGATTTGTTTCAGTTTAAAACAGAAGTATACAAATATACTTGTCCAATGTCTATGCTTTAACCATTCACCTTAAGATGTTTTTACAATATAATTTCCTAAGTCTATTTAATATCTTCATTATCATAAAAACCAACCTATATCCATCTTAACTCCACATCTACCACTCTTAGGGGGATGAAATCTATTTATCCCTCTGAGCACTTGGTAGACCCAGAATGAAGATGGATCTAAGATGATAGAATTTCCCTTTAAATAGTCTATGCTCACATGAATACCATGGGTCAATACCATGGGTTATCATAAACCTGGAGCTTAAAAATTACTATTAGTAATTTATAAAAATTAATAAAATTAATAGTTGATTTTTATTTTATTTTTTATTTTAACCAAGCTAAAATGTTTAAATACATTAAATTACAACATCCATTTTTACTCTTGATCGGATCAAATATTTTTTCACTCTATGCTAGTTTGCATATCACGATATTTGATACCTCTCGGGGGTTAGTAGATCCAGAGTAAAGATGGATCTATGCTGGTTTAATTCCCCCATTTAAATAGGCTACATTCCAGGTGAATACCATGGGTCAATACCATGTGCCATTTTTTATTTTTATTAATACTAATATTAGGGTTAATAATGTTTTTTTGCATGGTATTAATAACAATCTAGTCCATGGTATTTGTCCCATAGTATTTTTCCCATAGGTTTCACCTAAATATAACGCATTTTTTGAGTGTTCCTAAATATAAGGTGACTTATGGAGTAAATATTAAAAAATGTTTTATTTGTTTACCATACCTCTCGTTTATTTATATTTTTATTAATTTACCATACCTCTTTTACAAATATGGTATTTGGCCCATAGGATTCACTTAAATAAAACCTCTTTCTTGAGCCTTCATAAATAGAACGAGGGTTATGGACTAAATATAAAAAGAGGTTTTATTTATTTACCATGCATCTAGTTTATTTATGTTTTTATTTATTTACCATACCTTTTGAGTAAGTATAAAAAGACGTTTTATTTATTTACCATACCTCCACTTATATTTTTATTTGTTTACACCCTTGCATGTATATAAGGTGACTTATGCAGTAAATATAAAAAATGTTTTATTTATTTACCATACCTCTCATTTATTTATATTTTTATTAATTTACGATACCTCTTTTATAAATATGGTATTTGGGCCTTTGGCCCATAGGATTCACTTAAATAAAACCTATTCTTGAAAATGGGCGAATGGAAGGTTGTAACTCCTAATTTCAAGGGCTAAATTTACCTTTTTTACCCTCTCCCTTAAAATAAGGTGGGCTATTTGAGGTGATTTGTAAAAATGCACTATGATACAAAATATTCGCCCACTAAAAATTTAAAACCCCTTAATTTCGCCAAAGGGCGAACATTCGCCCCTAAAATTTTCCATGCATTTATCGCAAGATCGCAGATCTCAGATCATTGCAATTTGTTAAGTTATTGTGTGCTGTTTATGCGATGTTGCGATATGCGATGTCGCATATCGGCCATCGGAGGTTTCTTAAGATCTTCATTTATGGGCGCTTCTTAGTGTATGCGATGCGATGAATTTCGCGTCGCTTCTTCACAATTTTTTTATTGTGCTTATAAAGAAATGTTTTACTCTTCTCCATGCGATGTATTTTTGAGTATAATACAAAAAAAATTTATAAAATTTTTTGAATTTTTTTACTAAGGGTCCCCACTAATTTAGTGTTATTGCTAATACTAAAGAAGGAGGGGGGTTGTTGGTGGCCACAACACCTTCTAGGGCAAAAAACCCTAAACTAAACATAAGTTCTACTGTCAGATCATCCGCCTAATGAACGGCCCAGATTGACTAGAAATTACTATACTTTTACAAGGGAATTTTACATCTGTTTTTAGCTTTGGGGGCGCTGCCCCTGCACCCCCGTCAGGGGACCGCTGGCCCTAGGACCCCCCAGCCGAGGGGGATTGGCCCACCTGAACCCCCGCGGGGGGGACAAGTCCCCCCTGCGTGGAGGGGTGTACAAACTTTCTGGGGTATACATCCGGCCGAAACAAAGACCTATGAACAATCATGCTCCACATCCAACAAAGAATAATCCCCCACACTCATCCTCTATGTTCCCTTAGATGACCAAATAAGTGATTTCAATTATTTCATGCATACTTGGCTATCAATCCGATCAAGGGGTTGATGAGGCCATTGTTGGTTTCTTATCTGTTTTTGCAACTGGTGAGAAACCCTCCATTTTTAATTATAGTGAGTTCATTGCAGAATCAAATCATGACCAGTTCCTCAAGTTTTCTACTAAATGGACTTTTAAATATGCTTCAGTGTTATTTTATTTGTTTCTTTACCATCAGACATATAGATTTTCATTTCCTTTGTAGAAATTAAATGAGCAAGGTAATCCGTAGTCAGTAATCCATTGGACATCCTTGGTGAGGAAAAATTCCACTAATTACACCTTCCCTGATTATGTTGATCAACTTTTACACACAATATCATGTTTATTAAACCATAATATAGAGTGTAGTATAGGACTACAAATACAAAGAACTATGCATCTCAGTGAGAAGAATAAGATAGAAAATTCGTACTCGTACCAAAATTATATCGAGATCAGAGTTTATGGGTGTGAATTGCCACCATATAGGCTACCAAAATTTGTTCCTATGAGGATCTTCTCACTAGAACATATAAGACATATGATTCATATGGATGATCTTCATTTTATTGCAATGAAAAATAATTAGTTTAAAATCAAGGCACAAATTGGACCATTTATTTGTAACACCAGAGTAGTAGGTAAGGAGGCAGATTTTCTCCTTAAGTAGATGAACTTCAAGTTGAGTTTCACCTAGTCATATGACCCTTTTGGAATCATTTCTAAACTGAGAGTGGAGTATAAAACCACTCCCTACACTCACACTCCTAGACCAGAGATAGAGAAGTTCATGAATCAAAGTTAGTGGGAGGAGAATATGCTACAAGAGGCAAAAGAACAAGTCATATCCAAAATTGCCTCATAGTCTCCAGTATTTCAAGAAAAAATGACAATAGGCCAAGGGAGGATGATTCCCCTTCAGTGATAGAGATTGGAGTCAAAGAATTTATAATATACAAGAAGAAGCATAAAACTAATACTAAATTAGTTTTCCAGCAGGAGGATGAGGAGCTGACCAACATAGTCATAACAAGCCCTCATGTTTCTACAAGAGGAGAAGATATTTTCACAAGATCACCAGCTTCCTCAGCTTCCCGAGATCCCCTAGGTATAGCCCAAACAACAGAATTGGTTCAGGACTAGGATAAACCAAATATTTTTGCAAAATATAGTGAAATTAAGAAGAATAATGAGTTGCTCAAATCCACTACATACTCCCAGTTCTAGAAGGAAACAACCTCTTCACCACACAGGCTTCTTTCAACCTTCGATATAGAAAAGGGGAAAATGCAAATTACTTGCCTTCAAGCACACATTCCATTTCCAAAGACTCCAATTGATTATAAGAAATATATTTTCTCCTTTGATGTTGATCAGATTCAGCCCATTGACCAAATAGACCTTCATAAACAAACTGGTGAAATGTTGTACTCTTCTTTAACCAACACTACCATGACAACTTCCAAGTTGCAGGCCTCAATCAACAACATACAGTCACAATTAAGACTTGAAAATATCTCATCTTTGGCTATGGACACCAGGATCAAATCATTGGAGGACATGGTAATTAAACTGGGGTATGACCCCAAATATGTAAAAGCAGTAAAATAAATTATGAGGAGAAAAAATGTAGACATAGCAGCATTGAGGAAACAACTCAAACTTCCCTCCACTGAGGATCCCCAAGCTAAGGAAATTGGGGAGCTTCAGAAAGGAAAAGAGAACATGTTCAAGATAATAATTGAACAAAGTAGTTAGATTAAGGATGTGGAAGTGGAGATGGAAAGACTTCTCAAGGAAAAGGAGAAATCATCACAACTATCCATAGTTCCTCTAAAAATAGTTCCTATTACAGTTGCAACCATAACAGGAGCATCTACATTTACAACAACCAAAGCACAGATCAAAGACTCCTCAAATGAATTGGTTAAAGCTATGGAAGACCTGTCCATCAGAGGGAAGGAAATTGAAAAATTAAAAATCCAAATTTGCAATTACTGAATCATTCCTTCACTGCAATCACACAACATATTTTGTAAGCCTTATTGTAACATATTCATGTCAGAGTATCATTACCATCAAAAATTTATCATTGTTAGTCATAAACATAAAGGATCAAGAAAGCATGTTTATTAGTCACTACAATTCTTTCAAATCTATTAAATCTAAACCTCCTTCAAGCTCCTTGGTGCACACTTGTTTCAGATCAAACCATTCATCAATAACCCATAACTTTCACACATAGCACTTTGATCTCCATCTCCTTATATAGCTTAGGCCTTAGCCAATACCTTAGGCCAATCCTTTAGTAATGTCGATGGTATTCTTTGACGGGATCAAATATCCATTGTCATGCTCATTACTATGGACCAATACCATGGTAAAGACCCTTGATATTGAGAATACCATGGTGTAGAAAATGTATGGGAATTTGCTTCACCATAACAGCGTATGTACGTGGTCTTTGTTCACAGGACCCGCGTATATTTTCCAATGCTTTACCTTTATCATTCCTCCATCTTAGAATTGATATTCCTTTGTTCAATCTCTTTGTCGCATATGCACTATCTTGTATACTCATCCTGCTACCATCATGTTGACATCTTTATCAAGTAGGTTTCCATCGAGGACAACACATTAGTCATAATGCCAACACCTCAACAAATTTTTTATTAATGAGACCTCTGTTTTCTTCGTTTTCCATTATTTTCCTTCATTTTCCTCCTCAAATGTAACCTGTGACTTTTCACCTTCCTTTTCTCCTAATTTCCATTATTTTCAAAAATAAAATGTTAATTAATGCCTCATGCCTTTCCAAAGCCTTTTTCATTACCTTTGCCAATTTCCTTAGCCATAATAAACCAAATGAACACCCACACTAGGATGTTTTTCCCAACATTTAGCTTGGAATAGTTTTCCCATGACCTTGGTTATTATTTTTCCTTTATTAACTTTATTACATAGATTTTGACTAGAGTCATTACATGATCAAAGAGTTAATTTGAATTGTTGTGATAGGAAGTAAAGATAATTGCATGTGTACCTTATTGATGAGCCATCAATGAGGTATGATTTAAATTTATTTCAATTCCTTTTTAATCTAACGGAAATTATGTGCTTGGTACAAGAAAGCAAGGAAATACTCGGTTTGGGTGGTTGAAACTAACTTCAAGAATTAGTAGCAACAACAAAAAATTGGAATAGGTAGTATTATGTTGGTAAAGCACTCACGAGGAGGGCCATTTTGGGACATTGGTACCCAATAGTGCCATTGATTTCCATGAGCATGCTATGACTCATATGATTGTTTTTAGGCAAGGATACGCCTTGGTTTTTGGACCTTCCAATGCAAGGAAACCTTGCTAAGGGATGGATCACTGGAGGGACTGTGTAGCAAAGAAGTGGATGTTGGGGAACTTGGAGGTAACTGAATGCATGGAAGTGGGTGACTAGATTTCTCAAGGGACTGTGTAGCGAAGAAGGGAAGGTTGGGGAATGAATTTTTTTTGGTCATTAGCATTACCAAATGGAATCAAAAGCACATTGGGAGTGTGACCTAGAATAGTAAGCTAGTAACTAGTCACTGAGTGAACATATAATGCAAGGATCATAGCGATAGACATTAGATATAGGTTTGAATTTGGCAATGGATTCTGGACTTCCTCAGAAGGAGGTGAATCCTAGTATTACTTTGGGGGTGGAGGTGTGAGCCTATAGACTACCTTGTTGGTCAGGCGCTCATTATTTCACTCAAAAATCAAAGTTTTCATAATGACTCAAATCCTGAACAACTGCGTCCATCTCAGCAAAAAGATCCTGATGCAACTCGTTTCACTGAAAAACAAGTTCATGTGAGGAATTTATTGAGTTCTGTCCGCTTTTCCAAATAGGAGAAATTTAAAAAAAATGCACAATCACTACACAGTCAGCAGTCCATGCTGCTGACATGGAAGGTGATTGTGCAAGATAAATGGTGGTCAACAGCTCAATCACATTTCACAAAGTGTCAGGTTTGATTGGTTGTTAGTGGAGGTGACGTGGCACATTTTTAGTGGTTTGAATTGGACCAATGAGGAGGGGACAAGTGGCAAGCCTGGAGGACGCCACAAGTCCCTCCCCAAAGGATTAGGCTCCATGCAGTGCATCAAAATTTTTGTGGAGGTGTCGGGGTTTGACCCTGTGACCTCCTCAACACAGTCCACAACACTTAACAAACTCTGCTATCGCATGTTACTTAACCGTATTGTTCTCCGTGCAAACTTAAAGTTTAAAGGTGTGAGAATTAGTGGTTAGGAGGGCCAGCTCGCAAACCAACCCTCCATGTCAACACTCCAGCAAAACGTTATGGTTAACACAAAATTGCGGATAGCGATACACCACAACCGTTAACTTAATGCAATTCAAGTGAACGCGCCAACGGTGACATTAAATGTTAACATCCGACGATTCCAACAAACCTTAATCCTCACGGTTAATGCCATATATGTGAACATAATAAACTATAGTGGTCATGCCTAAGGTAGCAGACAGTTGAACCGACAGTCAGAGTGACATTAAATGTGAAACATGTGTCCACTAAACTTGTCAGTGTTAATGGTTAATCCTAAACTGTGTCATTTAAATGCGCGGTGTTAGCGCTAAACCCAACTTAACTATTTATTAATAGGGTTTAGTATTTAATTAAACTTGAGTTAATTTCAATAGTGGTATGGTGGAACCTACCCAATTCAACCTTTTCTCCAAGTTTAATGAACTTAACTGGAGTTCCTCCAGTTTTAGAGGATCTTTTCTAGGGAAAAACAATTTGAGTCACAATTGAAGCATTTTTCGACCAAATTAAGCTCAAGAAAATGTCTTCCTAGCTAATTTCGACATTTTGAACACATTAGAATAGGTGTCAGTAGCATTAGAGCTTTGTAAATAGATGTTTTTCCATATTTATCTAATACATATTCCTAAGCCATGGAATGTGGACCAAGTAGATGTAGCCTAGGACAAGTGAACTCCTTCATCAAAACACCATGTTAAGTGTTCATGTTGATGTTTTGCTGTACTTTGAATTGTTTATGCTCAACATTTGTTTTTGATGCAATTTTGTTCATGTCTTTCACTTAAAACTTGATAAAATTTACCTATTTCGAATCACAAACAACCTAAGGAAACCTATGCTGTGATACCAACTTGATCTATTATTGAATGTTAGTTTTTCTATGCTAATTTCAATTACAGATTTACAAACAAATGCTTGTCCATTGCTTGTGGGATGAATAGTTGCATTACATACAACATGCATACAATAGAGCAAAGCATTCTTCCACAAACACATCACCATTTGAGGCATGTTTGGGTACTTGCCAAGATCACCATTGGACTTCATATTTGAGAAAGATGTCATCGTCGATGGTCACAAAAACATTGATAAGGCAAGGAAGTTCATAGACAAAATTCAGTGGATTTATCACACAATGAAGGAACAACTTGAAAGAAGTCAAATAAGCTACAAAGTAAGGCATGACAAACACCGTGTCGATCACAAATTTCATGTTGGAGATGAAACTTGGTTATATATTAGCAAAGAGAGACTTCAAGTGGAAGGTAGAAATCTTAAGCCAATCTGTTATGGTCCTTTTAAATTTTGGAAAAGATTGGTAACAATGCATTTCAGCTTGATTTTCCTCCTTATATGCAAATATACTCTATTTTTAATGTTGAGAATTTGAGATTTTTTAAGCCTCCTTTGATTGATGATCAAGGAGAGCATGTTCAGTTGCCATCAATAGATGATTTCTTGCCAAAATATCTTGAGGAACTTTAGCAGGATCTCATACTTGACAAAAGAACCAGAACTTCAAAGAGAGGGAATGTTGAATCCTTAGAGTGGGACTCAAGTGACAAAATCCTTCTAAACCAAAATGGTTGCAGATCGAGGGTGAGGTAGTTTTACCCTCACCTGCTGAACAATAGATAGTATCTTTTGGGGTCCAAAAGGCTTCTAGTGGGGAGGAATGATCAGGCACTCAGTATTTAGCTCAAAAATCATATTATTAGAATGAATCGAAACTTGAACAACCACATTTGTCTCAAAAAAACAATCCTAACACAACTCATTTCACTAAAAACCGATTTCATATGAGGAAGTTATTGAGTTCTGTCTGCTTTGCCAAATAGGAGAAATTTAAAAAAAATGCATAGTCACTACAAAGTCAGTAGTCCATACTGTTGACATGGTAGGTGACTATGCAAGGTCAATTGTAGTCAACGACTCAACCACAATTTTCCAAGTGTCAGGTTTTGATTGGTTGTTAGTGTAGGTGATGTGGCACATTTTTAGTGGTTTGAATTGGACCAATGAGGAGTGGACAAGTGGCAAGCCAGGAGGCCACCACGAGTCCCTCCCCAAAGGACCAGGATTGGTGCAGTGCATCAAAATTTTTATGGAGGTGTCGGGGTTCGACCTTGTGACCTCCTCTACATAGTCCACAACACTTAACAAAATCCACTATTGCATGTTACTTAACTGTACTGTTCTCCATGAAAACTTAAAGTTTAATGGTGTGAGAATTAGAAGTTAGGCCAACCCTCCATGTGAACGCTCTAACAGAACATTATGGTTAACACAAAATAATGGATAGCGATACACCACAAACATTAACTTAATACAATTCATGTGAACGTGCCAACAATGACATTAAACGTTAACATCTAGTGACTCCAACAAACCTTAACCCTCATTGTTAATGCCTTATATGTGAACGCAATAAACTCTGGTGGTAATAGCTAAGGTAGTGGACAGTTGAAGCGGCGGTCAGCATGACATTAAATGTGAAACATGTGTCCACTAAACCCGCCACTGTTAACAGTGAAGCCTAAATCATGTCATTTAAATGCGTGGTGTTAGTGCTAAACCCAACTTAACCGTTTATTAATATGGTTTAGTATTTAATTAAACTTGAGTTAATTTCGGTGGTGGTTTGGTGGAACCCACCAAATTCAAATTTTTCTCTAAGTTTAGTGAACTTAACTGGAGCTCCTCCAGTTTTAGAGGATCTTTTATATGGAAAAATAGCTTGAGTCATAACTGAAGCATTATTCGACCAAATTGAGCTCAGGAAAAATTGTTCCTATGACATTTTGAACACATTGGAATAGATATGAGGAGAAGTAGAGCTTTGTAAAAAGAAGTTTTTCCATATTGAGCTAATACAGAGGCATAAGCCATGGAAGGTGGAGCAAGCAGATATAGGCTAGGAGGGGTGAACTCCTTCATCAAAACACTATGTTAAGTGCTCATGTTGATGGTTTACCGTACTTTGAATTGTTGTTGTTCAACACTTGTTTTTGATGCAATTTTGTTAATGTATTTCACTTCAAACTTGATAAAATTTACTTGTTTCCAATCACAAACAACCTAAGGAAACCTATGCTATGATACCAACTTGATCTATTATTGAATGTTAGTTTTTCTATGCTAATTTCAATTACAGATATACAAACAAATTCTTGTCCATTTCTTGCGGGATGAACAGTTGCATTACATACAACATGAATACAATAGCGCAAAGCATTCTTCCACAAACACAATGCCATTTGAGGCATGTTTTTGGTACTTGCCAAGATCGCCATCGGACTTCATCTTTGAGAAATATGTCGCCATCGATGGTCACAATGGCATCGATAAGGCAAGGAAGTTCATAGACAGAATTCATTTGATACATCATATAATGCAAGAAAAACTTGAAAGAAGTCAAAGAAGCTACAAAGAATGGCATGACAAACACCGTGTCGATCACAAATTTCAAGTTGGAGATGAAGTTTGGTTATATATTAGCAAAGAGAGACTTCAAGGGGAAGGTAAAAAGCTTAAGCCAATCTGTTATGGTCCTTTTAAAATTCTGGAAAAGATTGGTAACAATGCATTTAAGCTTGATTTGCCTCCTTATATGAAAATATACTCTATTGTTAATGTTTAGAATTCGAGACTGTTTGAGCCTCCCTTGATTGATGATCAAGGAGAGCATGTTCAACTGCCATCAATAGATGATTTTTCGCCAGAATATCTTGATGAACTTCAGCAGGATCTCATACTTGACAGAAGAACCAGAACTTCAAAGAGAGGGAATGTCAAATACCTTAGAGTGGGACTCAAGGGACAAAAGCCTTCTAAACCCAAATGGTTGCATATCGAGAAGGTGAGGAAGATGTACCCTCACCTTCTGAACAATAGATAGTATCTCTTGGGGTCCAAAAAAGGCTTCTAGTGGGGAGGAATGATCAGGCACTCAGTATTTAGCTCAAAAATCATAGTTCTCAGAATGACGCAAAACCTAAACATCTGCGTCCGTCTCAGCAAAACAATCCTAATGCAACTAGTTTCAATGAAAATCGAGTTCATATGATGAAGTTAATGAGTTCTATCCGCTTTGCCAAACAGGAGAAATTAAAAAAAAATGCACAGTCACTGCACAATCAGCAATTTGTACTGCTGACATAGCAGGTGACTATGCAAGGTCAATGGTAGTCAGCAACTCAATCATAGTTCGCCAAGTGTCAAGTTTTGATTGGTTGTTAGTGGAGGTGATTTGGCAAATTTTTAGTGGTTTGAATTGGATCAATGAGGAGGGGACAAGTGGCAACCCCAAAGGCCACCACATGTCCCTCCCCAAAGGACCGGGCTCGGCGCAGTGCATCAAAATTTTTATGGAGGCACCACGGTTCAACTCCGCGACCTCCTCTACACAATCCACAACACTTAACCAACTCCGTTATCACATGCTACTTAACTGTATTCTTCTCCACACAAACTTAAACTTTAATGTTGTGATAATTGGCGGTTAGGAAGGCCAGCCCACAGGCCATCCCTCCATGTGAACGCTCTAGTGGAATGTTACGGTTAACAAAAAATGGCAGATATCGATACACCACAATCATTAACTTAAAGCAATTCATGTGAATGCGCCAACGGTGACATAAACGTTAACATCCAACAACTCCAACAAACCTTAACCCTCACAGTTAATTATATGTGAACGCAATAAACTCCGGTGGTCATGGCTAAGGTAGCATACTATTGAACCAGTGGCCAGCGCGATAATAAATGTGAAATATGTGTCCACCAAACCCGCCAGTGGTAACAATAAGCCTAAACCATGTCATTTAAATGTGCGGTGTTACCACTAAACCCAACTTAACCATTAATTAATCTGGTTTAGTATTTAATTAAACTTGAGTTAATTTTGGTGGTGTTTTAGTGAACTTAATTGGAGTTCCTCCAGTTTTAGAGGAGTTTTTCTAGGGAAAAATAGTTTGAGTCATAACTAGAGCATTTTCCGACCAAATTGAGCTCTGGAAAAAGTGTTCCTAGCTAATTTCGACATTCTAAACACATTGGAATAGGTATTAGGAGTAGTAGAGCTTTGTAAAGATTTCTTTTTTCATATTGATCTAATACATAGGCCCAAGCCATGGAAGCTAGACCAAGGAGATGTAGCTCAGGAGGGGTGAACTTCTTCATCAAAACACTGTCTTAAGTGCTCATGTTGATGGTTTCCTATACTTTGAATTGTTGATGTTCATGTTGAAATGTGGCAACAAGAATATTCCAATTTTAATTTTCCCTTCAATTAAAATTGAGAATTAAAATTTGAATTTAGTCTCACGAGCTACTTGAAAAATAATTAATTAATTCATCTTGGATTAATTAGTTGGAGAAATTCAAGCTAGAAGTCTTTGTGAAGTCATGCAACAATTATCCCTTAAATTAAGAATATTATCCCTTAATTAAGGAGATAAGGATGAGTTGTATTTGAGTTGTAATTAGTTAGCTCAGTTAACTTAGTTATGTCTAGTTAAATTAGTTCCAAACAGTTTGAGGGACTAATTGTGAGTTCAGTTAGTTAATGCATGCATGCATCAAACTAGTGTACTCTAGATAATTGAAGATTCTCTCATAAATAACTCATGCATATCTATTCAGAGAAAGACCCAGTTGAGATTAAAGATAGGGACAATGTACTATCAGTTGCTAGAATTTTCCTATAAGGAAAACTCTTGCATGCAGAAGGATTTCATTCCTTGAGATTTGTGCATCTTTATAGGGTGTAAGATCAGTGTGAGTGATCAGTGTTATACATGGTAACAGTAGGATCACCCAGGAAAAGCTACACTAGGAAATAGGAGCTTGGAGGGTACTGTGGAGGACTTAATGAGAAGTCTATTTTTCTTGTGAGCATCTGTAAGGATTGTATTGAGAGATGGCTAGCTATGAGAGCTAAATCTGTGTGTAATCCTGAGATATTTCCACTTGTATGATAATATAGATAGTGGGGTTTTTAGCTGAGGCGTTGCCTTGAGTATTTTTTGTTTTTCATGTCCATTGATTCTTCTTTTGGTTATATGTGTTCTGCTTGATCTTTCTCAAATCTATTAAACTTCCGCAAGTTTGATTGTAGAAGTAGATTAAAGTATTTTTCTTTAGTTATATTGCATTATCAGGTTATTCTACAGTTAGAATTTCTACATGCTATCAGAGCAAAGGTTATCAGAGCTGTGAATAGTATATGGAGAAGAGAATTCAAAGTTTGAAGTTCGGGATTGCAGGCGCAAATCGATTTCATCTCATACTTTAGGTTGGTCAATGGCGTTCTACGGCTTGAGACTCGAGTATGCCTTGGAAGGAAACTCGAATTACATAGCATGGAAAGATAGAATGGAAGTTGTATTAGAAGACAATGGTTTGAAGCATTTCATTAATCAAGAAATCCTGAAGCCAGCTGCAGCTAATGCACAAGAATTGGTTGAATGGAAGAAGTGTGTGGTGAACACGAGACGGATTCTTCTAGAGGGAGTTTGAGACCATATTGTCTCGAGTCTCCATTGGAAGGATACTTCGTTTTCAATGTGGAATACATTGAAGGACCTCTATCAAAATAATATCGACCTTGTCCATCTTGATTTTCCGAAGCTTATCCTAGAAGGCCAAATCCTTTGAAGGAGACATTTACTTTCTATTTAAGAACATGTCGCCTCATTAACTTTGACTTGGAGAGGGTCATTTCATGATTTGTGGAGGTGCCTAGAATGATTGTGAGAATGTGATGGAGTTGTTTGATGAGGGGAAGGCAGATAGTCACTTGTGATAATCGCTATGTTCACTTGTGATTGTGCAACACCATCACTAAAGTATGCTAAGGGGGTTTGAACTCCAACTTCATCGTGGGATAGAATGATTTGTTAAGGAAATATTCAAATATGTCCCAAAGATATTGGAATTACATCTGGTTTTTTGGAGCTTCAAACTGAAGTACATGAAAGAGTTACCAAAAATACATAGGCGATTCTTGCGGATTCTTTCACTGTTTTAATAGTTTTTTGTCAAGATGTTAAGGATCAAAATGATGGAAAGTAGATTCAATTAGATAAAAAAACTTCTTAAGTGAGTGCATGAAATTGTGAGGCAGGTTGCGACACCATCGTTTAGGGGATTTGTGAAGTGTGTATGAAAGAAGAAAGATGACCTCGACTTCATTGAACTCATCTGAATCCTCCAAGAATGCAAGGAAGTCATGTAAGTACTCAGGCCAGGCCACTTTTCCTTCACCATCGTATGTGAATTCTGACAAGAGATCATAAAAATCCCTCATGATGTTGAAGGGTTGTGTGTTAGACAAACATCGTGGAGAGAAGACTCTAACAACATCCATGACAGATATCAAAATGAGATGTGAGGACTCATCTTGTCATCTAGCCCTCCTTCTAGCACCATAAATGTTGATGGCACTAGACCTGCCAACATGTTAGGGGATCTGCCCGGTAAGAAGTCCCAACAAGACCTTAGACCATTTCGAGTAGGAGTCACAATAGTGGGAAGTACGATATCGCCTTAAATGCGGTTGCACGGAGAGGTAAGTAAGATGTCCTTGTTGGTAGGAAGGGTGTGACCTTTGCAGCAAGTCAAGGAAGGTGAATGAAAGGCTCTAACACATGGAATGAGGGATGAGTGTGCCCCTTAGAAGCCTGTGATAGCAAGCAGATTAAAAGGGAACACAAGAGCAGAAAGACATCACAAGATGGAAAGTAGGATAGTCGATGATCCAAAGTGATGGTTATACCAACAACACATTTCGATAAGATTCATACAAACATATATAGAATAGTCCATACATACATGCGTAAATAAAAACTACATATATCATTAGAGTAACCAGGACAATCGAACTACAATAACAACATATGCAGGAAACGTGATGGCTCTGTTATATTAAGAAAGTGAAAGATCCAATCATTCATACAACCATGACCAAACACTAGTCCCGATAGCGGAATGTTATAGTCACTACCACTTGCTCCTCTAAAAAGATATACTAGCTCTGCACTTTGGAGAAGCCAAGGCTCCTTATAATACACTCCAAGATTTCTCTAAGTTACACCTATAGGAAGCTTGGTTCCAAAAAAACCCGTACAATGAGTTATGAGGTTCTATAAATAGTAAAGGTCGGGGTGACCCTTGACATTCCCCTTTGTGACTCTTCACCTACCCTCATGACTCTTCAACTACTACATGATTGTTACATTCTCCTATTAACACTTGGTCTTTCACTTTTACAACATGTTACATTACAAGCTGCACATGTACCCATGTGACACAAAAATAAGCTTGGGTAAGCCATGCAAGACATCACTAAGACTCTGAAAATTGTGGGAATACCAACGCTTCAACATCCTCGCTATGATTAGCTGTGAAAAGCTGATGCTAAGCTGGGTAGTTCGTGATGGTGTCTGCATACTCTGTCGTGACATCCTTCTAAAAGAGAATTCTTGCCTTTGTTTCATCTAGGTACACTAATTTGGCACCTCTATCCAACTTGTTTGATAACATGCACATCATAGTATTGAGTGCATCCAGACCAGCAACATAATGATGCATAATGTCTACGCTAATCTCCAAGTATGTGCTGGTGGCTATGCGCATCAACTGATCAAAGTACATGTCCAGGTCTGGTCATACTTAGTTCTTTGTCTTCACTTCAGTGAGTGTGCCGATGGATGGGATCACATGCATGTGCATAATGAAATCCATACTCTTGAACACCCGCGCATGTGAAGCCTACAAACTGGTGATGAGCTGTGAGAGTTCCTCATAGTTCCAGATCTGACTCCAGATGCATGCCTTCAAATCTATCGCCCTTGGCTTCATCATCTTTGGCAAGTGCAATGGGGCTCCCTTGTACCTCATTTTCCATATCTGCATGTGATCAACAACAATGTGCAAGTCTGACAAGATGCGTTCTCTCCTAGCACTGTGTTGTTACCAACCGTTGAGATGGACAAATAACTTATGCATGGTGATAAATCTGAAATACAATTTTCGCATGATTGTCTCGAGAGATGATACTTCATCAAGTATCGCTCTCTTCAACTCTGCTCTAGCAGATGTTGTTACCTGCTATCCTCCCTGCTTGGCTGCTTGTAACTCCTTAGCCATGTGCTCATTCTCAGCTATCAAGAATATAACACTTGAGCTGGTGGCTTTAGCATATGCTTTGGTAGCATCGTCCAATAAAACTGGATGCTTGTGCACATCAGACATGATCACACACTCTTCAAACTGCGCAAGAGATACATGGACATCCAGAGTGGGAACTCTGTGCCACTGCACAACTCTATTTTGTGACTCATTGAAATATATGTTGTGCATCTATGACTTCGGATTGTCTTCAAGGATTTATGTGTCTCCTTGATTTCTTTGGACTTGCCTTGCTTACAGATCTAGTGAAGCTGGTGGGGTGACCTCTTGGTCTTGAGGCATGAGGTTAGTATCTTGATCTAACTCAGGCTGAACCATATCCGTGTCCATATGCTCTAGCATCTGTTCAATCTCTTGAGCAAAGTCCTGCTCCTGCTACTACTCACCCTGTCTACTCTGTGCCAACTACGCGGATGAGTTTATAACCTGTATGGGAACAATTTCATCAATCTGTGCATGTTGCACCTCCTTATGTATATGTTCCTACTGCACTTCCTTCTCTCTTCTGTTTAACTCTTGTTCTTCCTGGAGTTGTTGCTTCAACTCTTGCAACTCCTTTTTTGTTTCATCCATCCTCTGTTTCTCCCTCTTCCTCTATACGATTCTCTTGTCATGTTGTCACCTCTTAGCCTCAATCTCCAAAGCTTCTTTCATCACAAGTGGATCTACTTTGAACTTGCAGCTTTGCTTCGCCTATATTCTATCAACAACCTTTGTCTTGCCTTTTTCACACGCAGGTCTGCTACCCTCTACTGTTGTTGATGATGCTACTCTCTGAGATGTTGCTGCCTTCTACTTCGCCAACGACTCTACAGCTATGCTGACTAGTTCATTTAGCCTTGAGAAGTGATAGCAGTATCTCCATGGGTCTTCCTCAGGCCAATGACATGCCCCATGGATCCAAGGATGTTTCACTCTCGTATAGTGGTCCTTCACTAAGCAATGCGGGTCATATGGATTGAAACTTCTGGGGGCGAAGGTGAATCTCTTGAAATCCTTCGCTTCGGCCTTAGCATGCTTGAGATTCTGGATCTCATACAACCCGATCCACCAAGTAAGAGCAGGCCAAGGTGCCTTCTTCTTCCTGTGGAGTCTAGCTGACAACCCTGTCGAAATGTGATATGACACTTCTTGCATGAAGAGATTATTCATGGCAAACTTCGGTAAAACATGCAGAGCCTTCTCCACGCTATACATCCGTATGAAGGTGCCTAGGGGTGACGCATAACAATCTGCTATGTCAATCAATGCCTCCATCGTTGCCTATGACATGCAAGGTGGATCATGTTCAAATATCATCTTGTACACCGGGGTTATTAGCCACAGGGAATGGAGTCTCAACGACATTTCATACAACTTTGAAAAGAGAAAAGAAGGAAGGAGATAACGACTATTATAGAAAATACAACACCAAGTGAGGCGAGAAGGGAGAAAATATCGACTTAATCAACAAAGAACACATTAGGTAAAATTTTAGGGGCTAATATTTGCAAGTGGGCTAATTTTCCATGTTTTTTCCAAAAAAAAAGATTCGTTAATTTCCATCTCTTCTAAAAATTATTCCCCCAAATTTTATAGTATAAAAATGTTTTACCTTAAAAATCGCCAAATTTTTTATAGAGACAATATAAAATTCTTAGAAATTTGAATACTTTTACAAAAACAGTACAAATCATTTTACAAATTTCATATTATGTACCAATGAGATTCACCAAGGTTTCTAAACTTTAAACTAAATTTCCATCCTTAAAATTCTCCCTGGGCAACAAATTCGATTTGTCTGCTATATCATTGTTGGGAAGTTGATGCCGCACTTTCAATAAATGAATGCACTCTGAACACCATCTCAGTTGCGGAGTGCTGCGCAGAAGCTGCGCCACTAAATTTGTCTGCATTCTTGTTGAATGAACTATTCGAGGAATGTGAGGATGTGTACAAAAGAAGCACTAATTTTATTTTCAGCTATCTCATCATGACCCTAGCAATGTAGAAGTGGTGCCCTCTGTCAGGAAGGGACTTGGCGCAGATCTCCAAAGACCATCCCTACGATCTCACATACACGCCATGGTGAATGTCAGGGGATTCCAACAACAAAGAAATCAACGAAGCATCCTTCAATGACTCGTATGTTAAAATACTAGGGGTCATAAGGGCTGCTGAAAGGATTCCCACAATGCTGCTCGATGAGTACTAAGAGGTAATCTAGTTCAAGGAGATGCATGACAACACTTTCATCAGGCCACACTGTTTCCATCTAGACACTTTTGAAATGAGGGGACAAAGGTTCATATTAACAGCTGAAGCATTCCATGCAGAAGTCGAGTCATGGTGAGGAGTTGTCTCCAAGATAAGAGAAGGAAGATGACGATACTTGTTTAGGGAAATGGTACCGCAACCTCTGATAGGAGATGCAAGCTTGAACACCAGGAAGAGGATGACAAAGCAATAATTACAGCCAATGGTCACCCAAATGAAGAAAAATATGAGTTCCATAAAGTAGACCATTGCGAGCTTAACGGGTTCATCAGGTGAGACCTCTGAGTCTGTTGAGTTGCAAGGCTTTTCGTAGCATAATCCTATAATCACTACACCCCTAGTTGTTGCTATCCTACATACAGGGCCCCATTCGTTGTCCAAGCCAGCAATCCCCAAGCCCAAGCAGCCAAAAAGCACCAAGCCCCCTGCTGCAAAGAAGCAAAAGGCCATGCTCACCATGCCTGTAGTTGACCTCACTAGCGAGGGACCACAGACTGCCTCGGCCTCCCCAATTGTCAAAGAAACCCCACCCTCCACGTCTACTATTTCACCTTGCTCGCGGGATCCATCCCCACATACGACGTCAACCTCCACAACACTATTAGACCCCATTCCCCCTGACACCCGAGTAGGCACTTAAGATATGGAGGTTGACTTGACCGTTTAGTCGGCCATGATGCTCCTTAGGGGAGAAATCAACACCACATCCATGATATCATTGCTATTGGGGTCGGGCCCTATTCCGGGCGAAATGTCTACCGCCTCGCACCCACTGGTTACAACTATTGAACCGTTTGGCATCCCATTTTCTTTAAATTTTCCTATTGTTCCCAACCCATTTATTATTCCTCCAAACACTCAGTTTTCACAACCCTCGCAATAAGAAACCTTTCCCCACGACCACTCTGATAAGTCCATTGCTAATGGCCAACCATTGCAGAGCATATTCCCACACCCATCCGCTATGCAACAAGATAATCTTCAGAACTCGTCCTCTACACAATTGTTTGGATTCATTCAACAGGAAGCACAATGGGTGGATAAGATTCACAATGAACTTGTTACCGAACAAGAGCAACAGAAGTAGCAAATCACCACTCTCATAGTCAAGAGAGATCAACTCCATCAGAGCAATCAAGATTTTCATACACAGGTTCCCCACGTAACATCACGACTTCAAGCACTTTGGCCTACCATTGTCAATGTAGTTATCAAAGCCCCAGAGGAATTTTTTGTGTGCGTCCTAGTCAAATGTTGCAACCATATTCAAGCCACATGCATTGGGATGATCTCTACCAACAGGGAACTGAAGCAGAGCCTCGATGTTGCGAGAATGGCTCTATCGGATCCATCCACTAGATACATTGTTGAGATTGAGCAAAACCTCACTACTACTGCCACCGTGAAAGCCTCTATTGCTGATGCCCTAGCCAAGGGTTACATTCTGATAGATCAAGTCCATGAATGGTCAGGCAACTTGACCATGAAAATTCAATTGGTATACCCACTTCACAACAAATTCAACAGCTACTCACTCACATCTATAATTGCAAAGACAAAGACCACTGGAAGAGGATCGACACAGAGGTCGCCTCTCCAGACGCTCGAGTTCAGCAAATTGAGGATGTGTCAGCAAAGACTAAGAAGAAGTTCTGAGATCACAAGCCACCAGTCAAATCCCATGTCAACGCTATGCACGAACTTTGTGATGAAATGGAGGAGAAGTGGAGATCCCTATTGAATAATCGACTTGACCACCCAACCTCCAACATGGCTACAGAATTCCTCAAGCAAGCTGACACAATTATCGACACCTGGCAAGAAGCCCTCAATGAGTATACTCGATTCCACCAGGAGATAGTAACTACAAAGCCTGAGTTGGGGCCTTCATTTGGAAAAGAGGGCCAACAAGAAGTAGCAACAGTGTTGCAAGAAGCAGGACTATCATAGTAGGAAGTAGCAACATCATCAGTAAAACTCCCAATGACGACAACAATAGAGGCACCAATAGAAACATCAACAACGCTGAAAACAATCATGCAGACAATGCCCAGGGTAGATTGACTAAGGGATGAATCAATGAGTTGTGGTTGAGGCTTGTTGGGGCCTTCGTTTTGAGTTTTTGTGGAAAGAGGAGCCAGGGACAGTGGTGAGGATGACCGTTGGGGTTGTGGAGCTAACAGTCGTTGGGGGGGGGGGGGGGGGTGGGGGGGGGGGGAAGAACCAAACGTGAACCAACAGTTGCGAGAAGGTGGTGAAGAAGAGAAAGAGCAGCCGAGCAAGGGGAGAGCAAAGAAACTAAGGATAAATTCAACTGAGTGGAAGACAAGTGGAACTGGTAATTTGAGCGCAGGGTAGAGGATAAAAGGTAGAAGGGAGGGTGAGAAATGTTTGGCTGTTGATCAGACGAGCGAGCCAGGGATTGGTGGAGCCTTCCTGAGTTGTGAAAAGGCGTGAACCGCTCCTCGCTTTGTCTATATTTTTTCTTGTGGGTTATGTTACTTATTTCATTGATGATCATGCTTCGAGCCTCTTATAATTCCTTATGTTAAGCTTAATGAAAGAGACAATTTGGATCAACAATGTGTTCTTGAGATCTGAGTTGGTTCTTTAAATTTTTTGAATGTATGTTTATAGGTTGTACGGTTTCGGCATGCCTAACTTCAGTTGCGGCATGCCTCAAGTGAGACTCCTTACCCTCTTCGGGTAAGGTGAAAATGTCGGCATTTCTTTAGACTACAATGGAGCCTTGTTGGCCCCTTGTGCCTGAACCCAGGGTCTCTACCCTGTTGTCATTTCTGTGCCAACAGATCCTCCCTCATCTTAATAAAAAAACTAATATAAAAAACCACCACCACCATAATAATAATAATAATAATAAATGGAATTAACATAGATCCATATTTTGCCTCTTTTTATTGTTTATCTCCTTTGATGCTTGATAGATATATGGTTAAGATGGATTTACATTGTGTTACTAGAAAAAGAGATAAAATTTACAACAAAATATGGATGATATGTATAACATAACACTAACAAACTAAAATTAAATGAAAGTTGAGATCTTTAATGTAAAAGTGAACTTATTTTTATCATAATCATAAATAGTATACTCATATTACCAATCTTTCCTTTTTTTAATTGGGATTGATGTTATTATATTATCATCCACTATATTTTTCTTATAGTGCAATGGATTCGTGTCATTGTATTGTATTCATTATTGAGTCATTTTGTCATGATTTATAAAGTATTTGCAATAACGTTCGAGAAATTTGGAAAAATTTCAAAAAGATAGTGATGCCATGATTTAGAGGTTCTTTGCATCCACTTCGTTGCTTATGGAGTTATTTGGGCAGTGCAATTTCACTAAACAAGACACGTCATTAGGTGAGTTATTTGGGCAGTGTGTTTTCACTAAACAAGACACGTCATTAGGGGAGTTATTTGGGCAGTGCATTTTCACTAAACGAAACACGTCATTAGGTGAGTTATTTGGGCAGTGCATTTTCACTAAACGAAACACGTCATTAGGTGAGTTATTTGGGCAGCACGTTTTCACTAAACAAGACACGTCATTAGGTTCACTGCTATACTGTACCTATTTTCTTTTCTACGCTTGTGCATGTCAGTATGTAACACAAGGAATCTGGCAATTTTTCATACGTTCTCATCCACAAGACACTTTTATTTTTTCCTTATAAGACAATTGTGTCGATGCAATTGTCAATAAAATAGATTTCCAATAAAGTAGACATACGTACATTTGGATGCCATTGTTTTGTCGTTTTCGTTAGCATTTAATTAGGACTTAAAAAGTTTGTGTAATAATTTTTAGGAATTGTAGAATATTTGTGAAAAACAATGGTGTGAATAACATTATATTATGAATAAAGTAGGTATATGTTTATATAGATGTCATTGATTTTTAGGAATCGTAGAAAATTTTTAAAAGCAATGATGTCAATGTTAATAAAGTAGGTATATTTTCATATGGATGTCACTATTGTTATTTTCATAAACATTAAATCATGATTTAGAGAGTCTTCATAATAATTTTGAAGAATTGTAAAACAATGACATAAATGCCATTGTCAATAAATAGGTATATGTTTATATGGATGCCATTGTTTTGTATTTTTTCATAAACATTTCATCATGGCTTAGGAAGTATTTGCAATTGTTTTGAAAAAATACATAAAATTTTTGAAAACAATGTGTCAATTTCGTTATCAATAAATTAGGTATATGTTCATATGGATGCCATTATATTGTGATTTTCATAAACATTAAATCATGACTTAGAGAGTCTTCATAATAATCTTGAGGAATTGTACAAAATTTTTGAAAACAATGACATCAATGGAATTGTCAATAAATAGGTATATGTTCATATGGATTCCCTTGTCTTGTCTATTTCATAAACATTGTATCATGACTTAGGAATTCTTTGCAATCACTTTGAAGAAATATACAAATTTTTTGAAAACAATGTGTTAATTCCGTTATCAATAAAATAGGTATGTTTTCATATGGATGTTGTTGTCTTGTTTTTTTCATAACCATTTTGTCATGACTTAGAGAGTCTTTGCAATAACTTTGAAAATATCATCATGACTTAGATAGTCTTTGCAAAGACTTTGAAAATTTCGTCATGACTTAGAAAGTCATTGCAATCACTATGAGGAATTGTACAAATTTTTGAAAACAATGTGTCAATCCCATTATCAATAAAATAGGTATATTTTCATGTGGATGTAATTGTCTTCACTTTTTCATAATAATTTCATCATGACTTAGACATTCTTTACAATTACTTTGAAAAATTCATCATGACTTGCAAAGTCTTTACAATCGCTTTCAGGAATTGTATATAAGTTTTGAAAATAATGTGTCAATGTCATTATCAATAAAGTAGGTATATGATCATATGGATTCCATTGTCATATTTTTCATAACTATTTTATAATGAATTAGGTAATATTTGTAGTTACTTTGAAATTTTCATCATGAACATGAAAGTCTTTGTGATCACTTTGAGGAATTATACAAAAAAATTTAAAATAAAGTGCCAATCGCAATATAAATAAAATAAATTAGGTATATTGTCATGTGCATGATATTGTATTTTATTTTTCATTAACATTCATCATTACTTAAATAATCTTTGCAATCACCTTGAAAATTTCATCATGACTGAGAACATCTTCGTAATCACTTTCAACAATTGTACAAAATTTCTAACAATGTGTGAATGCCCTTATTGACAAAGTTGGTATACGTTCATATGTATTCCATTGTATTTCCTTTTAAATTAACATCTCATCAGTACTTAGATATTCTTTGCAATGACTATGATTTTAATTGACTTAGAAAGTCTTTAGAATCACTTTATGTAATTATACAAAACACTTGAAAGCATTGTGTCAATGTCATTACCAATAAAGTAAAGTATATATACCTTCATAAGGATGTCATTGTCATGTCTTTTTCATAGACATTTCATCATGAATTTGATAGTCTTTGCAAATTCCATCATAACTTAGAAATTCCTTACAATTACTTTCAAAAACTTCACAAAATTTTTGAAAACAATATGGAAATGCCATTATCACTATATGTTCATATTGATTCCATGACCTTTTTTTTCATAAACATTTCACCATCACTTAAAAAATCTTTGCAATCACTTTAAAATGTTGTACTTTTTTTTAAAGAACTAGAGTCGTCTTCAATTTATTTTAAAAGAAATAACATTAATTCCATTGTCTTGTCTTTTTCATTTAGTAACTTCTCATAAAAGAGAGAATCTATATAATAATATCTGAAAATTTTAAGAAATGATAAATAAAACCACTTTAATAATGCCTCAATGCCGCAAATTTTATGTGTTATTAGTTTATCTTTAAATATTGTAAACTAATTTTAACTACATCTTAACCTCAACATTTTTCATACAAAGACATTTAGAGAGATCAAAATTGCTGTGCAAAATTAATCCACACATATAATTAATATTTAGGGTAAGGATATGTAAAAGATACTTTTTGGGTAACTATGTGAATATTATCTGCATCTAATTGAAGGTTTTTCATATTTCCATTACAAATTACTACCTCCTCCATCACTCATTTGGAAGCTCATAGTCAACTTGACTAAACTTATGTGGAATTTAGTTGCTCCCATCTGACTCTACCCCTAGAGAATCGAAAAGGACTACCTCAAACATGTTATCTATTGACACAACTACCTACACAAAAGATAAGCCATGGTGTGCCCAATTAACTCTATACTAAAAGAACAAAGTCTTAATATAAAAATTAAAATTAAAACTAAATGGTAGGTGGGGCCCTTTCTCCATGGGTGATATAAGGTGATTATTGTTATTACTATTGTGCTATATTTGAACACCCTCCAAAATTTCACTACATTCAAATTTTGGAGCCTACTTCATTGTCGTATCAAGTGTCACCTCGTTCGTCAAGTGTCATTTCATGTTTCTCTATATGTTTAAGTTTTCTTGAATGTTCTCAAGTGTAATCACATTTATTATAACATCTCTAGATGCATTTTATGGTCATAACATCTTTGTTGTGGTAAAACAACACTTTTAGGTCGCAACCACACAAACTTGACTCGTAATACTTGGGGAATGTGTATAAAGTGGATTTTTGATGTATATTCATTGTTGATCAAGGTTTTCTAAGTTTTCTCAATGATTTGGTTTGTGTCACACACGGTTTTATGACTAGAACTCATCTTGCTCACCTCTTTCCCTATCATCCAGACTTATAAAAATTTTGGTTTCAAAGTGAACGCATAAAGACCAAGAGTGCACAAGCACACTTTAAATCCTTGATGGGAAACCTTTAATTTTTCAAGGGTGCACCCTGTGCCCTCCCTCTCTCCCTTGAGCGCACAACGCACTTGGGAAGCCCGAAGCCTTCCCCTTCATCCTTCAGACTTGAGCCTTGCACCCTGCCTTGACTGGCTTCTTCTTTTGGGAGCATGAGCACATGTAGAAGCCTCGAAGCCTCTCCTCTTAAGCCCTTTATCATTTCAAAGTGCTCCCTTGCACCCTTTAGCCCCTTTTACCCTCTTTGAGTGCACCTGAAAGGACTAAACATAAAATATGCATGGATCATTGTCGAATAGGAGATTTTTAGGTTGATAATTCCTCTTCATGAGTGTTTGTAGATACATGTATTCCAAAAACACCACAACAATCACACATAGGGAAGATTGGACAAGGAGAACAAGGAAAGGAAGCATGGAAAGAATAAAGAACACACTTAAATCTTGATGATTGAAGCACTGTAATGACTCCATGATTGAAGACCCTTTGGAGGGTGAAAGCGTTGTGATCAAAAGAACAATAATGAATGAGCACATATATAGCAGCCATGTCACCACTGAAGAAAGTCCATGTAATCAATCACTATTAGTCCCAGTCATCAAAATAGTGACATGTCAAGTCTCATCACATAATGATGTGGAAGTAATGATATATTATTGTAATCATTGTAAATGACAAATAATTGGAAGTCCAAGAGTCATGTATGAACTAAAGAGTCATGGAAGTCCAAAAGACATGTAATATCAAAAGTTATATGTAATTCCAAAATTCATTTGGAATCCCAAAGGTTGTAGAATTCTAAAGATCACAAGAAGTTATAAAGTCAAGAGTCATGAGTATACGAAATGTCATTCCTCAAGATATATATAGATCCTCATTTTACATTTAAAGGAATTTTAACCTTGGCTTCTCCTACAAGGCATTAGAGAGACAGAGTTAGTACTTTTGGGGAGAAACTAGTGGCTCTAACGCTCCACTATTGGAGCTAGTGGTGTTCATTGCATTTATGTATCTTGGAACTTTTTCTTAATATTGAAGCCTTCTAGGAAAACACATTTTCACACATGGATTGTGAATGTTTCTAATACTATTCTTTGAATTATTATGGGTCATGTTTTCTTTCATCAGTACAGGAGTAATTAAGCTCCGAATTTACAATCAAGACTAATTTTTTGAATTTAGTTTTTTCATTTTCATTTACCCATAGCTTCTGGTGATCACAGATGATTTTTTCCTATTTGACCAACAAGATCTTTACAGTGATCAATGGGAAGCTCTGGTTTCTTTTTATTTATTTATTTAATTGAATTTTGATTGGAGAAGTTTGTTTTCACAGATTTTCTAATTCTGGTTTTGATTTGCATTTTAACTTATTTTTTTATTGGTTTTTAGTAGGAGAGAAGTTGAGGAGATGAAACAAAGAATATTTTGGGAAATGAGAAGGGAACAACAAGGAAGAGGATGTAGGATTGGTAGCAACAACTTTAACAATTCTGCATTTTTAGTTTTCATTTTTGTAATTAAATAACAACTTTGAGATTGAAGGCGGGGGTTCTAGATCTGAAACATGGGGAGGAAAGTTTTTACAAAGAGAGGGTTTTTTGCACTACTGTAGAGAGAAGAAATTTGTAGAGAAATAGCTAGTTTGGACTAGATTTATGGAGATCAAAAGAGATGTATTTCAGCTTTAAAATTTCATGCTATCATGAAATTTTCTGAGAATATCATGTACCCAAAGGCTTTGATCAAATCTTTAATTCTTCTACACTACTATTGGAGATAAAGGTTGGTTAATTCCATACATTTAATCAAATTTGATGCAATTCTTGCTCCGGATATGTGTTTTTGAAGTTTTACACTATTGTAAATTCATTTAATATATGCTTTCCTAAATCATTTGAAATATATGTTTTAATGATAGATCCAATTGCTATCAAGTTAAATAACGAATTCGAATAGATAAACAAGACATAGTTGTTAACTTTTTAGAAAATTCATGTCAAGTTTATCTTTGTTTTAATAATGATTGTTTTATGAAAACTATTTCCTTAATGAAATCATAACTTTTTAGTTTGAATTCATCTTCTTTGAATTTGGATGTATGTGTACCAGAGATCTGATGACTATTAATTAGATAGTTGAATACATATACTTTCTTGAACTAGTAATAAGTCTTGGAACTATTTCCTTGGCTCATTGACTTCATTTTTATTCCAAATTCAAAGTTGTTCCAAATCCCCTTTTACCTTGCTCTTGGTTGAGAGGGGGATTAATCCTTCATTCAATTGACATAGATTTATGATTTATTATTTGTTACTTACATAGTTAGATTAGATCTACATTTAGTTTTAATTATTGCATTATAGAAGTCCTCTTACAAAGAAGTAGACTTTAGAGTGGTTTAGTTGAGCCATTAATTCAGCTTAAGGATCACTTTCTTGCAAGAGCTTTGCAAGAGGGCATATATGATATCTTTCTTTCTATTTGGAAACTAATAGACATACTATAAGTCAATAGAGAGAGAGAGGGTAACTGGACCCAATTGAACCAGTCGGAACCACTACACCAAACTGATAAGACCTTATTTGGGGCTCTAACCAAGTGGTATCCCTTACATGTTGATGAGGTCATTTTCGACCATCAACATTTTTGGCGCTAGAAAGAGGACCTGATGACTTGTTTTATTTTGGAGTTTCTATATTTTAAATTTTTTATTTAATCACAGTGACTCCTCCCAAATTTCCAATTTGGAATTGTATCTATGGACGTGCATCCGCCAATATTCCACCGGAAATAGTAAGACACTTGTCAAAAGTAAAATTTAGCATTAAGAGTAATGCTTTTGCATTTCATCATGCTTTACAGTTTATTCAAATTTTTGCAAATTCCAATTTTTTTGATATTGATGAAGGTATTTTATGTAGGATTTTTACTCTTACATTCTCGGGAAAAGCTAGAAAATGGTCTCAGTCTATTCCAGTTTCCTCTATTCACAATTGAGATCAATTTTTCACATAGTTCCTTTATGAATTTGACTATTAAAAGCAACCTTAATACCTACATTAATTATCAAACCAGGGTAAGTCTGTTTATTTCGAGAGTGTTCAACATTGTCTATGCAAGTGAATTCAAAGGTTAATTCATAATGAAATGATTTCAGATTGTTGTAATAATTAATATATAATTCTCGAAGTTCACTCCAAAACAAACCTGAGAACAAAACATAAAGCATTTTCAAATCTATTTCAATCTATTGTGCAAAAAGTTGAATCTGAATGCAAGTAAAAGGAATCACTCTTAGCAGATCTAACTAGTATCAACAATAATTCATTGAGCAAGAAAGCTACAGCAAATGAACAGCAACAACTATTCAAGCTTTTAACTCAAAGCAACAACTGTGAATTCAAATAACACTACTTCATAATGAACAACAATTAAATACTAAACTAATCTAATAAATTTGTTAAGGATTAACACGCATATGTAAACACTGCACGATCTAGAATCTACTTTAAATGACAAAAGTAAATCATCAAGATCAATACTCATAACAATCGGAACACTTCTAATTTCATGAAATAACAAGAATAAACAATTGCAAGAGTAAACAGAAATAATTATGACACAAGCAAAGCAATAGATCTCTTATCAACCAGGCCCAAAGTCTCCAGAAGTCACTGCCTAAAGACACTCAAAATACGATTACAAGTAAAACATATTCTTCATTAAATTCGATAATAAAGATACAACATCACCATAGTGAGAATACTCTTTGTCAAAAGTGAATAATTACAATCTCCAATTTTCTAGCTAGTTTTTCTATTTTGCTTGTCGACTTTATATAACCTATGAGAGACAAACAGATAGAAGTGAATCCTCAGGATTTCGCAATTGACAATCTAATTTCATTACAAAATAAACTCGATTCTCCTATTCTTCCACTAGTATTCATGATCGAAACATTGTCCTTTGTCTTTTCTTGGGCATTGATGTTCCATCGTTTGAACAACAATCGTTCAATTCACTTTCCTGCATATAAAAATAGCGAGAGTTAGCCATAATTACACAATTTGTTAATGGTTGATTTTATCCAACTTCTGCAATCGTTTCTTATAAATTGTTTTCTAAAATGAAGATAAACATATAAGGATGAATGATTAATTAAGCTAATATGAGGATAAAACATACCTTTTCTATGGCCCAACACCCTTGTTACACAATGTTTTTTCACACCTCCTGCACTTCCCTGTGACATACCCCAAAGTGCCCGAAACATGATCATTATGTAGTGTACTCATTCATATATGCAGTTCATGTCCTCCCTAAGACATTGATTGGAAAATTCCTTGAGCTTCCCCTGAAGGAAATAGCTTCTGTAATCGTTTCTTCTAAATTATTTTCTAAAATGAAGATAAACATATAAGAATGAATGATTAATTAATCTAATATGAGGTATGAGGATAAAACATACCTTTTATATGGCCCAAAATACTCCCCTTCTTACCTTTTTGCATGTCCTCATGCAATAAGATGATTGAGGTGCAGTTGTGTCATAGAATAGGCAGGATAAAATTCTTCCTTATACAGCCTAAATCCATTTTTCTGTTTAAGTATTAAAAAAGCCTGGTTTACACGGTAATTTGGCAAATCATAATTATAGTGATACCCTTTAGGGGGTACCAAATAATAGGGAATCTGTAATGGCATCCTATCTAGGCAGGACCCATGCCTAGGACAATATTGCTATACATGAGTAAGTAAGAAGTAGCAGCTTTAAAGGTTTTGTACCCAAATGGCTCCCAATTTTTGACATTGTTAATGGAAGCTTCTCGTCTTTGCCTTGCTACCAACAAAGCTTCCTCCTTAATGTCCTGAAAATATTCTCTTCTTGCCTGTATAATATCTGTATGGAGTGGTCCCAATTTTTCCACGACCTCGTCTTTTTAAATAAACTGTTTATGTTAGACAGAGAGGTGTAAGTGTTTCATGGGTTCTCCTCTGACCCATAAATCTATACCATGTTCCAGTTATTGAAAAGTGTTATAGGCTTTAGCCCATTTAACCTAATTGGCAGCAAAAGAGAGGAAAGCTTGGAATTGAATGTCCCCAATGAAGAGGCTAGGATTACTATCGAGTTCATCCTCCAAGAAGAAATTGTGCAGGTATAATTCACATAGAAGGCATTTTACCTGCTCATTTTGTTCCTTAAAACATTGGACAAATTCTGGAGTGGTCTTAAACTCTGTTGACTTACTAGCCTTGACAGCTTTAACTTTCAGCAATAGGTACTTTTCCAACAAGAATAACACATAATTAGTGGGAGGTGACTGGCAAGGAAAAGCGTCAGAGTAAAGGAAAAAAATAGATTCAATATGTTCCTTGGTCTTTTGAATCTTGGCTTGTGCTTTCTCTAACTTCTTTTTCTCATCTTTGAAGCTGGAAAAAGTATCGTCTTTTGTTACAGTAAGTTTCTCAAATTTCTTCCGCAACTCTTGATGTACGTATAATGGTACTACTTCTTCCTTATGTTGAGCTAACTCCTGCTTCCTCTTGGTTAATTCATTCTACAATTTCATGATAACATCTTCCCTTACCATAGGAACATAGTGAGGTGTTTCCTCTATCTGAGTTTCATCGTCATCTATTAACATTGAATCATTTTGAACAGTAACTTCGGTCACTTCTTTGGACATACAACAATATGCTTGGGCATTCCCTTCAAAATTGGTTTGAACAACAACTTCGACTGTTTTTTGGGGCATATAATAGTCTGACTGGGAATTCCCTTCAAAATCGGTTTGAACAATAACTTTGACTATTTCTTGGGGAATACAATAGTCTACCTGGGCATTCTCCTCAGAATTGGTTTGGACAACAACATCTATAGTAGAAAATTTCGTTTGGGTATCCATTTAGCAAACACAAGGACCTTGAGTTTGAGTCTCAATATTCTCCAAAGGACATGGCTCTGTTTGGGTCCCCATTGAACAAACACACGAAATTTTAGTTTGAGTTTCAATATCCTCCAAAGAACATTATTTTGTTTGGGTCCCTATAGTTTCCAATTCCACTTTTAGTTTCCGAGCCCTAACTGCTTCTTTTAACCACTCTCTCAATTGTTTGACTGTTTTCTTCTATTTCCTATATTTCCTAATCAGCTTCCTCAATTTGTCCTTGTACGATTTATTCTTCATGGGGTTTCCATTTGGAGGTGGAACAACTGTGTTTATTTCAATTTCAGGAGGAGTTGTGCCAATATCAGGGTTATGTTCCAATGGAACAGTATCTCCTGATTCATTCTCATCTTCGAGGTATTCTTCTACATGGGCTTCTCTCTTAGGGGAATCCAATGGAACAATATCTCCTGAGTGATTTTCATCTTCAGGGTCTTCTTCTGCATGGGCCTCTTCCTCTCGGGACTCCATTAGAATAGTATCCCCTGGTTGCTTTTAATCCTCCAGGGTTTCTTCTACATGGGCTTCTTCCTCAAGGGTTTTCAATGGAACAGTAACCTCTAGTTGATTTTCATCCCCAAGGGTTTCCTCTACATGGGCCTCTTTCTCAATGTTACCGGGAATAGTGTCTATGCAGAACTGCTAATCCCACTAATGCTGGTAGCTACCTTAGAAACAAACAATACTAAAACCACTTTCGTTTTCCTTTATGAGAAGCAGATGAGAGAAGGATAAAGGAGACCAACCTTTGTCTTGCGCTTGGTTCCTTGTTCGATTCCTTTCCCTTCTGGTAGATCTTTGCCACTCACTTCCTCATCTACCCAGCTTCAAAGAGCACCTGTAGAATCAAAGCAGCATAATACTATCCAAGAACAGAGATCTACTATCATAAACAATATAGGACCAGATATATATTGATCACACAAATGCATAAATCATCAATCATACAAGAATGTGGAGGAAAACTTGAATAGCTTTATTGATAATCAAGAAAGAGCAAAGAGGATTACAACCAATTGTTTTGACCCAGCATCATCCTCTCAACAAGAAAGCCCTTCTTCACCTCATGAAAAGCTTAGATCACCCAACACTATGATGTTACACCGAGAAACCAACAGCACTTCCTTACAAGATACAAAATTCTAGCCTCTGGATCTCTCGGATGAGGGATCCATATATAGGTGTTTTCAAAGGGGGGTGAGTCAGCTTTTGAGATTTGATTAGTGGCTTCTCTCTGATAGTTCTTGATTCCACTTGGAGATTGATGGTCTCTTACTCATCCCTGGGTGAATGTAGAGAGGCAAGTGTCACAGGAGAAGTTTCTGGAAGATTCCATGATTCTCCACCTTGCAGATTGACCTTGCCATTTGTCCACTCTCGCCCATCGCACCCCATAGAAGGGCTTTTCAACATGTATCGCACCTACTGTGTGTACTTAGGTGGGATGCAACGCACTTTGACCATGGAGCAGGTGAAATGATCCAGTTTTGACCAGTTATGAGTAGTTTTTCATGGAGAACTTCTGGGAGAAGCTGTAATCAGTTGACCTTGTTCTTTTAGGTGTTGGAACAACATCTTTAGGGACTTAGGAGCCCTTGGTTTATGGACATTTATGATTGGGGGTGCAGTGACCAAAAATGTCTATAACAGGTGCCCCCTAAAGCATGAGCTCGTTAATTTTTGATGTCGGGTGAAATGCTTTATCATGAGGATCCAAAGTTTTTTCAAGCTGGAAGGCGACCTGTAATAAGATACAATACAATACATTATCTTCATAATATTTTCATGATCTAGCTGAGGCGGGAATTTCCCATGCTCAGCTTTATAAATTCATTTTCATGTACATAGGACAGACAATCGTCTGAGTGTAGACTGATGATTCTGGTAGAGCCATCATCCCTTGGATTGGATGATTATCTGTGCAGCAACAATGTACATTTGATGTCTTTATTTTCCTGAATATATATCACAGCCTGGATGGATGAAACTAGATCCAGGGTCTTCAATCTCGTTCGATCTTTACTCAAAGTACAAGTCGATCCATGTGAGAGATGTTCTGGAGTCGAACATGGAAAGACATCACCTGATTACCAACCAATGATGTAAGTTGTTAACAGGCGCGAGAGGAATCACCGATAATGATGATGACCCTCAAGGTACTGCAGTACAATTCACGTGGTGTGAATAAGGGACTTGGCGTCGAACACCACGCAAAATCTTTCGGTCGAAGGCCATTGATGTAAACCTATCGCCGGAAGTGAGAAACTTGCCATTGAGTCATGCAAGCTTCAAAGTACTGAAAGGGTTGTTCCTAGATCGACTTCTTGGATAATGAGC
This sequence comes from Pinus tabuliformis, assembly GCA_031772625.1. NCBI lineage: Eukaryota > Viridiplantae > Streptophyta > Pinopsida > Pinales > Pinaceae > Pinus > Pinus tabuliformis. The sequence goes on from CM062816.1 coordinate 104,335,583, forward strand.
TGATGTCGACAAGAAGCGATCTGTCATAGGAGGGCCGTAGTGAATCCCACATCGATGACACGGAACGGAGAAAATGATTTTAATGGAGGTGAAAACAATCTGATGATATAAGGTTCAGGGTGGCGGTCATGAAAGAATGGAGCGTGAATGTATTGCAGTGGGTGAGACACAGGTGAATTCTCTGAGCGACTTCTCTTGAACATATCGGAAACATTGACATGATGGATTGGTAGCATTAACCCAAAATATGGATGGTGTGACGGAACCATGGTGATGTGACCAGTGAATGGAACAACCCAACCCGACTCGGATGCGGAGTGAAAGTGTCATGTTCAAGAGCGACTTGCTACCAATGAAGTTTCTTCAAGTTTTCTTCCCAATTTTTCCCCAGTCATTGCTGACTAGTACCTCTTTATTTTTGTCAAGCTTGAGGAAGATAACATATGCTTGTTCTATAATTTGCCCTTCAGGCAAACCCATCGCTATGTTTTAACGAGCCTAGCGATAGTGAAACTCGTTCTTGTCTGTTATGGACAAGTTTGTCGCTATTCGGTTTTAATGAGTTTAACGACAAAGATAACTCGGTCCTTCTCAATTTTAGAGAGTCTGAAAAGGGACGTAAAGAAGACTCCAACCATCCTTTTTTGTCATATAATCCCTTGAGTCTGAAAGAGTATAAAATGATACAAAAGGGATGAATTTTCGGTAATTTTAACGAGCCGAACAAAGCAAGCGCTCGATCTTTTTGTGTAATAATCCCCCCAGGTCCAAAAAGATTAAAATCTAAAGGAGGGATAGCACTTCCGGTCACTTTAAAGAGCTGGAGAGGCCAATCGCTTGGCAATCTTTTCATTTTTTACGAGTCAGATGAAAAGAGCTTAAAGGAGACTCGTCTTTTGAGGAACGAGTGATAAATTTGGGTAGCAGCTAATTCCAAGTAAGGTTTGGAATTTTCCAATCACGACAGTGTTACAAGGATGGCTAACAGGATCACTCTTCGCATCTGTTCCTCAAAAAGGGTAAACAATCAGGTGGAGGTGAATGATCGGCCAATACAGAGTGGAGGTGACGATGGGAACACGACCAAGGCTTCAAAGGCTGATGATAATACATTCACGATGGTTATTTACCGGAAATTGGTTCATTTTTTATTTTAAAATGAGCTTAAACTCTAGAGGAACATTTGCTCATTGCTTATGTTTATTTTTTAACGAGCTTGAAGTCCGCGTTAAAACTGCTCGATCCAGTCATATAATAAGGATGTCTCATCTAAAAACTGCATTTTTTCAAAGCTTTGCCCCGCATCCTTTCTTTATGCAAGTTAGGAAATGACCAATCCTACGAGTTTAGAGGGTTAGAGGTCCTAAAAATTTAAACAATAAATGGTCGCTCTTTGCTTGCATGCCAAAAGGTTTGCATGCCCCCAGGTATAGCAAAAAATTTCCAGGTTACCAAATATTGTTCTATCCATACTTCAGGCAAAACATTTCTTTGGCGATGTCTACCGAAATAGACAAAGGTGAGTGGTGCAGATGCCTCCACTCACATAACTTTGACGAGGGAATCTTATTCCAGTCTAATCCTATTTTCCTAAATGGACGGGTGTGTCAGACTAGTCATATATCCTTCGTGGAAACCTACCTTATACCTGAAGTTTTCCTACCGAAGCAGACCAGGGTGCATGCCCCCTGGGTTTTAGTCATGTACCCCGAATCACTCGCGCTCATTAGGTGGACGGACTGGGGATTGATGAGACATTCCTTGCGTGAAAAGACCATTCAGGGTTGGTGTATGACTATTTGCTATGCATGAACTGGGGTGTTAGCGCTTGAAATTTCACCTCAGGCTGAGAAAGGTAAACCTCAAGGCAACATCAAACCATTTAGCCTCGTAGCTAGCCCTACGGGGCAAGAGAAGGCTCTCTCCGGTCAATCTCGGTAGATCTTCAATGGATGAGATGACCAATAAGGTAACACTGATATTAGGCTAGTAAACTGATCAAAAGGGTTGATTTGGGATTTTTGGGTTTTTTTGGTGGCAAATTGAGGTGAGGGCAATTTTGGGTGCGGGGATTGGACACAGTTTCTGCAGGGGGTTCCTTGGGGCGAGGTAGGAGACAGTATTGATGCCTTTAGTTGAGGTGGATGATCAGGAATGAAAGATCAGGAGCTAAAGAGAGAAAACAATGACTTTGAATTCTCTTTAGACAGTAGAAAACATAGAAATTAAACAAACTTAAAAGCAGAGCATGGCAGGCATGAATTCATACTTTAACACTTCATTTGTTTAATATGCAGAAGTAAAAGAGAGGAAATGAATCACATAACACACTTACAAGTACATTAAGAAACACACCATCAACACATGAGTCCACAAGAATCCCAAAGAGGACTGCAAAACCCTGGTCTTCCTTAGCCAAAAATTGCAGAGATACAAGTGAAATAATACAATGATAGCTTCTCCCTCAAGAGTCCAACCATGAAAATGAACAAGAAAGTACATAATATAGATGATCTAACCTCTTTCTCTGCCTCCATGGGTCGAGCTCACTATCCTAGGAGCTGTTTCAACCACTTCTAAACTAAGCACTACAAACTAGGCAGTCAAAACAACTTGCCTCTATAAGCTAGGAAACCAATTCATTCATTTAATATTTACCCTTTACATGAATGAATCTTCTAGAAGAGTTACATAAGAGTAAAAGTGTCTTAAAAGTACAATACTTACATCAAAGAGAATCAAAATTCACCCCAAAAAGTCAAACTGGGTCAAATCTGCGTTTTCTGAGCTGTACAGTGCATTCTGGCAAAATTTGCCTGACGGGTTGCGCGCCCCTGCCTGACGGGTCGCGCGCCTTTGGAGCCATGTTTGGGGCACTTGTAGGTGTCCAAATTGGGCAAGAGTAGGCTTGGTGGAAAGGTCTGTGAGTCTACTTTCCAACCCAACTGGAATTTTTGAATTTGGAGTTCATTTTCTCAGTCAAAAATCAATTCTCCCAAGACTGCTTTCTGCAACTCAAAAAAGGGACAGAAAGTCATTTTTTGCTAGTTTTTTGACCTTTTGGAGGCCCAAAACTCCATAAAATCTCAAGTCCATTCATAGGAATGTGTAACTTTGCATGCCAAATCTGGAAATGCTGAGTTTTTGCCAAACTGAGTTGCCATGATGAAGGGTCGCGCAGGGGGTGAGACCCGTTAATGGGAAAAACCTGCAAATTGCCAAAAATTGCCAAAATTCACCCAAAATTCTCAAAATTTTTTGGGATTTGTGCTGTGGCTGAGCTAATTAGTTCCTTGATATTTGAGGGAAGCCTCATCCAAGATACAGAGTGGATTGGTCTTCTTTTTCCGTTTTAGGGCCTCGGACAACCGCCTTTGAAACATCTTCATCTTTGCCTTGCACACATGTATTCTTGCCCAGTAATGGTTTTTCATGTTCCTCAACAATTTCTTCTCTTGGTTGGCCTTAGCCAACAGCCTCTCCAAGTGTGCATTCTCCTGGATGAGCATGGACTCTCGGTCAGCGGGCAATGGATCACCGGGTCTTCTTCGGTTCAAGACTCGGTCACTACGAATCCTCCACAACTCATCAAGTGCCTGCTCATCTTCCAATTGTTTGTTGCACTGCTCGAGGTATGTGATGGTCCATTGTGCCCCCTCTAATCTCCTCTGCAAGGCATCATTCTCAGCTCTGAGATGCTGAATGATCTCCTTTGCCTCTTGGCTAGGAGAACTGGCCTCAAGATCAACAAACTCAATATCGGGAACTCCTGATGGACCCTCATCTGTCATGGGTTGTTTGCCCCACCCTGGTACCTATGCTGGTGAAGAAAGTGAGGCCCCTTCCACCTGATGTGGAGATAACACTCGCTGAGCTGATGATGAAGGCGAGACCCCTTCCACCTGCTGTGGAGATAGTACTCGCCTAGCTGCTGCAAATAAGGCCCTCGGGCCTTTCTGATAAGTAACCAGAGGTGAGGAGCTGACATGTCTAGTGGCAGGGATGTCATGCTGCTGTGATGGTCCTCCCTCCTCGTGAACAACCCCATGATGTGGTGAAGGTGGTGCTGTGAAAAACTCTCGAGAGATGAACTCCTCCCAAGAGATGTCGTGCTGAGTCAACTGATGCAATACCACTAGCTGAATCAAACCATAATGATAAAGGCTCCTGTACTGCTGTGCCGAGCTCTTCCTCTGCATCATGGACACCATCTTCTCAATGTTCTGGTAGAAGAAAACAGGGATTTTCATCATCCTCACTCGGGTGAAGTGCATCAAGAGGCGAATATGATATGAATATACTTGTGAAAATCTGCCCTCACAAGTAAAATAATGCATAATGATCCTCATGATGGGAGCATACTCACTCCTGAGAAATCTGAAAGGAAACACTCCTGTCAAGTGTCTCATGAGTGCTGGTCTGACAAAAGGCTCAAAATGAACACTGTCCAGCACCTTGCGTTTATTCCATACCTCTCCAACATTAGGTATCCCTGTGGCCTGTGCAATCACCTCAGGTGTCAATGTGAAATCTACCCCGGCAAGGTTGACATGTCTATCATGCAAGTGTAAGACAAACAGGCGAGCCAACTCTCTGTGGTGCTGAATACGAGAGATCCTCTCACAAAACTCATAACATGACATATACTGAAAGCAAGAGACTGCCATAGGACATGCCTGTAATTCTGCTAAAGATGTGGGCTCCTCTCGCCTGTGATGTCCACCGTTTCCACCCTTATGTGGCCTCCTCTGTACCTCAATCTCTGGAGATGATGAATGGTCATCACTCTGCTCATATGTTTCGGTTTCTGACATGTTTGAGGAGCAGAGTGGATAAAATGTATTGTTGTTTCTGCCTTTAAAAGTGCTGAATTCTATGCTGTTTCAAGGGGACAAGGACATGAGGGAAATGTTAGGGGAGGGACCTTTTTACAAGGAATTTGGGAATATATGAATATAACAGGGAATTTAAGGAAAACATGCCAAACAATTATTGCATATAGGAATACATTTTTATAATCAGGAATATTGGGAAATCATTTGCAAAAATCACTGCATATGGGAATACATGTATAGAAAGGGAACATATGGGAATATGAATACATGCATTAACAGGGGAAGATAGGGAAACATATTTACAGAATTCTTTACATATTCACCAACAAATTGCTGTGTTTACTCATGCATATGGTGCAGCAAGATTAGGGTTTGAGTGTTTTTGATGCTTTGGGAAAGGGGTAGGATTTGCATTTTTAGTGATTAGGGAGAGGGGAGGGTTTGCATTTTATTTATGAAATAGTATGGGAAAATAGATATGAATACACATGTGAGTGGAAAGGGGAAGGAGGGTAACAATTACAAAGGGAAAAAACCTTGAAACAACACAAACCCTAGCACATTTAACCATTAATATTGCAGTCATATGAAGCTTCTTCCACTTGCACAATTTAACTTTTAAACACAAGCATGAGGGCCTTCAATCATAACCAACAACCAAACTGAAGTGTAGAGGGCCTACCTCAAACAATCTTGAAGATTTGGAGAGAGTTTGAGCGATTTTGGATTGAGTTTGCAGGGGAAACCTTGACAGGTCGCGCGCCACGCCCAACGGGTCACGCGCGCTTGACGGGTCGCGCCCGTTACAAAATACACTGCTGGAATGGCGCTGACGGGTCGCGCGCCTGGCCTGACGGGGCGCGCGCCTGTCTTGAGCCCGAATTTGACTAGACTTTGCCCAAAACTCTTGGATAGCTGCTCACTCTCACTTGCCAATGCCTTGGATGCACAATGAGAGTAAAAGGAGGGAGATTGAGTGTTTATAAATTCCATTTGAAAAAATTTCATGCTCAAACCCACTTTCTAATGTTTTCTCTTTGACATTTTTTAAAACTGACTTTTTGGCTTCCTTTATCCTGAAATTGACTCTTTTAGTGCTTTGACTTGATTCTTTTTGCAGGGAGATCATTTGAGGGATCTTGGCAAGGGGACCAGGGTTACTGCTGCCCTTTTGAAGTCTTTTTGAAATTTCATCACTTTTTACAAAAATTTAAAATGACCTTGGCTTTAAAAACAGAGTTTTTAAATCCAAGGTGAAAATCAACTGTACAAGATAAAAATATCGAAGAAACATCTTTACAATCCTCCCTCTGGCTTGTTGAACACTTATGGACTTTCAGAGACATGACCTTGCAGAGATAAATGACCAAAACCCTAGACCTAGGAATTTGACCTCAAGACAAAACAAGACAAGCTTGAAAGAGCTTAATGACTGATATGACCTGATCCAGCAATGCCAAGAGGGGTACAAAGACACCAGCTCCTCCATCAGGGTTATGGCATGCCTAATGGAATGCAAAACATGACACTGATGAGACACCTACCTATGCAAATGCAAAGAGTTTTGATCACTAATGGAGGGCTTCAAGACCGACTCTAACACGGGGAATGAAAGCTGGTCTACGAGCTTGACCACTCTTCCTTCGTGCGGAAAACAAATTACTCTAAAGAGTGAGGAGACAATGGCTCCCATGCAATAAATATAGTCTCGTCCAAGGAGTAGATTATAATCCAGGGGTCCTTGAAATACCATTACGTTCATGTCAACGGTTTTCCCTCTCAATGTTATCGGCACATTGGGAAGGATCCCTAATGGTTGACTGGTTCCTTTGTCAAAGCCTGTTAGATTTCTCATTTTAGGCAAAAGCGATGGCGAACCAAGCGCTTTCCAAGCAGTTGAGGAAAGGATACTCACAGAAGCCCCTTCATCTATGATGGTACCAGCCATGACCATTCTATATATTTGAGTAATGATTCGAAATGGTACACTAGCTGGTAAACGGGGTCTGCCTAGTAAATTCCAGTCGAAGGAAACAACTAGGTTGCTTGGAGGTGGGACCGCATAGACGGCCGGATATGACTCTGAAGAACTTCCTTCCTGCGGTAAAGGAATATGTAGACTACCCCCATGTTCGTCGGAGTCTGTGCTTACGAAGAGAATTTGAACGATGTCGTTCTTGTTCTCTTCGGTGATTGTATCATCTGAAGATGGATCCTCTGAAGGCAAGACCGGGTCAACTGCCACCTCAACCTTTTGACTTTCGTCTGGTATGGATTCATATGGTTTTTCTTCAATGATAGATGCTTCAGCCGACCACAAGGGTGTGCCAGCCGGATTTTCAACTAGTGACGGACTTGACAAGAGTTTCTTATATCCGGGAGGAAGCCGTAACAGTGAAACCAGATGATCGTCCAAAACTCTTTTAGCCTCGTCTAAGAAGGGACAACGGTGGACGGCATGATCGCCTTCACACAGTTTACAAGGAAATCTATATTTTCCTTTTTGTCCAGGGGCTTCACTTTCACTAGTTGACGGTGTACTTTCAACATGATCATCAGAGGTTGACGACACCAGATTTTGCAAACGAGGAGACCAGTCCCTTAAGATCTGAGGAATGCAAGGACAATCTCGATGAAAGTGGTCTCCTTTGCAAATGACACATGGCGATTTAGGCCTGGATGGTGCAGTGTGTGAATTTTCGCTAGACAATGCCTGGTCTCCCGTTTTCGCCTTTGGCTCCTTCTTCTTCTTCTCTTTCTTCTTTTTCTCCTTCTTCTTCTCAGTTACTTGATTTTTGGCTTTACCAGCTTCATCAAGCGAAGAGGAAGGAGGAGAGGAAGAATTGGACGAAGTAGAGGGTTGGGGGGTAACTTTGGTATTGTTTAGTTGTTGACTCGATTGTTCAGGAATCACGGGGTTCTGAACGACAGAAGTTGAGAATAGCCATACGGGCAAGCCGATTGTCAATCCTGGAAGCGACAATGTGGCCATATGGGGTGCACCACCATCTCCCCAAGAGGAGAAGGGACTAGGATTCCCTCCAAGGGGAAACCCTTGGTTGCTGGACTCCATTTTCTCAATCTAAGATCAATGTAGGAAAGGTGATATTTATTCCGATTAAAATAAATTTTAGACGCTTTGACACAACTTGTTTTTTCAATTTTTAAGAGTCGAGAAAAAACAAAAGATGACTCTAGTCGCCTTTGATTTTTAATGAGCTTGAAGTGACAAGTGCTCAGATGGACCTTTTCCTTTAAGGAGTCTGAAAAGGAATGAAAGAGACTGCTCTGGAAATCTAGACAGAGGGATTACCAAACCAATCGCAAAACTGCAGAATACTTTTTACGGTACGCTAGTCGATCTTCCCGAATGCTGTGTTCAGTGCATTGCGATCGATAGGGCGGCAGACACGGCTTCCTATGGATAGAGGATAAAGCCTATTGTGGTCTCCCAAAATATACTCGATGGTACGTGGGAGCACAAGTCCGTACTGGCACTTGTCGTCTCAAAGTGGAGGAATCACCCAACCAACAGTGAAAACAACAGTTACTAGGCTTTACGACGCTGGAATACGTCTCTAGCCTAGACTTCTAGATGTTGTGTGTTAGGTTCCAAAGCGTTGTTAGATTCATTAAATTTATTTTATAGTTGATCTTGCTTAAGAAATTTTCCTTTCAGGTTCACCGCGTGATGTAGATGTACAATTCCTAAAATGCAATCTCAGATGAAAAACAATCGTTTTATCTTCTTTGTGCAATGAAAATCCTAGCTACTAAGGAAAGAGAGATGATCATTCTTTCAACATAGAGAAGAGAGCACACACTATATGCACTGTCCTAAATCAAACCAACAAACAGTCTAAATGCAAATGCACATGCATGTATTTGTTTTTAGCCTTCTTAATGTGTGAATGACAATAAGAAAGCTAATGCGCAAATCTGAATTATTTTCCAAAGCGACAATTACTAACAAGCTTCTTTTCAAAACAAAATGAAGACAATGACGACACTTTGCGATTTGGAATTGAAAACTTGCTTTTGACACTAGAAAAACTACTAATTCAGATCAAATACAAGAGTAACAATGTAATCGACTATCAAGAACAATCATATTCTCTTCTATGACTGAAAACGACACTTGCGACACTTTCAAATCAAGAAACGACAGTTCAATTACGCTACTTCTTTGCAAAAGAGAACTGATAATGACTCAAAATACATAAAAACATTTACAGTTCTTTGCACAATGGAGGCGGAATAATGGCAAGGAAGGGGGTTTCAATAGAGGTGTACTGACTACTAACAGCAAAAATCCTGAATAGAACTGAAAAGAGTGAACACAGAAGTCAAAATCTAAGAGCAGAGGAGGTCTGATCAGCGCACCTGCAGCACTGGGAAAGTGAAATGCAACGCACTTATCACACTCGGGAAGTGCGATGCATTCAGGATCCAAAGAAGAGACAGTGCGATGGACCAGGGACGAGACTTTGATTGGGTTCCGGGTCACAGTTTGCAGTTCAGTTCAGGGATTTAGGCCGAGCAAGTGGTAATCAGTAAATCAATCACAGGGGTAGATCCAAAGAGGTTACTAGAGCCACCACAAGGGCAATTAGAGAGCTTGTAAATCAGTTGTTTAATTCATAAACAAAACCCAGAGATAGACTGAAGCAGCGTTGATCTACTTTGCACTTGCAAAGCAAATGCAGTTCGAAGGCTAGCTGGCTTGACTTCAGGCTCCGTCTGTAAGTTTATAAAGTAAAAAAATGCAGATAAACAAACAATCTATTCGCTCCCCAGTGGAGTCGCCATTTTGTTACCGGGAATAGTGTCTATGCAGAACTGCTAATCCCACTAAGGCTGGTAGCTACCTTAGAAACAAACAATACTAAAACCACTTTCGTTTTCCTTTATGAGAAGTAGATGAGAGAAGAATAAAGGAGACCAACCTTTGTCTTGCGCTTGGTTCCTTGTTTGATTCCTTTCCCTTCTGGTAGATCTTTGCCACTCGCTTCCTCGTCTACCCAGCTTCAAAGAGCACCTGTAGAATCAAAGCAGCATAATACTATCCAAGAATAGAGATCTACTATCATAAACAATATAGGACCAAATATATATTGACCACACAAATGCATAAATCATCAATCATACAAGAATGTGGAGGAAAACTTGAATAGCTTTATTGATAATCAAGAAAGAGCAAAGAGGATTACAACCAATTGTTCTAACCCAGCGTCATCCTCTCAGCAAGAAAGCCCTTCTTCACCTCATGAAAAGCTTAGATCACCCAACACTATGATGTTACACCAAGAAACCAGCAGCACTTCCTTACAAGATACAAAATTCCAGCCTCTGGATCTCTGCGATGAGGGATCCATATATAGATGTTTGCAAAGGGGGGTGAGTCAGCTTTTGAGATTTGATTAGTGGCTTCTCTCTAATAGTTCTTGATTCCACTTGGAGATTGATGGTCTCTTACTCATCCCTGGGCGAATGTAGAGAGGCAAGTGTCACAGGAGAAGTTTCTGGAAGATTCCATGATTCTCCACCTTGCAGATTGACCCTGCCATTTGTCCACTCTCGCCCATCGCACCCCATAGAAGGGCTTTTCAACATGCATCGCACCTACTGTGTGTACTTAGGAGGGATGCAACGCACTTTGACCATGGAGCAGGTGAAATGATTCATTTTTGACCAGTTCTGAGTAGTTTTTCATGGAGAACTTCTGGGAGAAGCTGTAATCAGTTGACCTTGTTCTTTTAGGGGTTGGAACAACATCTTTAGGGACTTAGGAGCCCTTGGTTTATGGACATTTATGATTGGGGTTGCAGTGCCCAAAAATATCTATAACACTCAAGGGACTCATTCATAGTGGGAACTGATTCCCTCTGACCCTCCAAATTATTAGCAGATGGCAAAGTTTCAACATGGCTAGAACTGCCAGCAGAGGCAGACTGGTTAAGGGAATGATTTTTCCCTTCAAAGTTTCCATATGGATCCCTTTATTTAAAGTATGTCCCCATATTCTCCAATACTCGAGCCATTTCTTACTCATAGTCTTGTAGAAAATTATCTTGCAGGCTTGGAGGCGACATATGAGATGGTCATGCTTCTTCTGTTAGAATTGGGGTGCGCTGCTGTGATTTTATCCTTGCAAAGTGCCTACATTTTTCTGGGCTCAAGGCCAAAGAAGGATTCCTTCTTTTTCTTTCCCTTTTTGGACCTGTTATCTTTACTCTCTATTGTTTAGTCTCTATGTCATCCATGTTTCTATCATCTATCCCTGTCTGCACATCTAGGTTTTCTTCTAGTGGGGTTAAGGCAGGATTTACAAGGTTATCCCAAGTTAATTGTTGCTGGGCTAATCCATGAATGATGATTAACTTAATCAGACCATGATGGCTGGTGATAGAATGTGGGTCTTTAGCCTTCCTAACCTGACTAACAACGTCATGCAATAAGGAATTTAAATAAAATGGAAAATTAACCATAATTTTCTACTTCAGAATAGCTAACAGTTTGAGTTGTCGAGGTTTTACCACATCTTGACATCCATCACAAGTGATGTACCTTTGAACAATGGTCACAAATTCCTACTATGGTTGCTTAAAAGATGTGGGGTGAATCCCTTTGCCTTTGCATACCAACTATTCATCTGGGTCTTAGAATATCACAACTGCATCCTACAGGAAAACATGTTTATCATTCCATCTTGTGCCTTCTGCTGGAAGTTCATAAACTTCATCTATAACTGCTTCAAAAACTATTATATTTCTTCCCTTCACTGTGATGTGTCCATCATGTAGATTTTTCAAGAATTCAAGTGTTATTTCATTCTCAAATCCCTGTAATTTGGCCAGGTACTGAAGCCATCCGACGCATTTAAGAGAGCCTGTTTTGTTACTCGGAGTACTGTAGGTTCATTGTGGATAGCTTTTCCTCCCATGGTTGTTGTTTCTCAATAGCTGGTTCACTTTCACTTTTCTCACAATTACATAGTTTGGAACAACACAAAAACCCGTATACACACTTTAAAGTTATTAAAAGAGTGATGCCGTTGATTTAACATTGTTATTAATAGGAAATGATGTTGTTTTTCATATCAGTAGTTTTTGGCGTAGGTTAATGATTAATTCACATGCTATCCATAATGCTTACCTTACCCCCTCCAATCAGAAAATAGTTTGATAATTATTACGCATGCTATTCATAATGGAGACCGTCCCCCCTCCAATCAGAAAATGGCATCCATGACCATAAGCATGGGAAAAAGGGAAAGGGCGTGGGGAATTCATAAATGTGCCCAGACACCAATCAAAGTGGTGTAAATACAGAAAAAATAGTTAGAGTAGTACAGGTCGCAAAGATTTGAAATGACCATAAAATGAATAAAACAACGAATTGATCATTATGCAAAGGGATATTTCCTTAAGTGGTGAAATAAGATGACAACATGACCGACGATGAATGATAGTGACTGCTGGTATCAATTGATTGGAAAATATTGATATAATGCATATAAAAGTATAATTTACCATGCATGTTGGTTAATTTAGTCATAAACGTTGTTCAAATGGTAAATTCACCTTTAGAAATGAATCAATAGGAAATAATAGGATAAATAATGTTTAGCATTGTAACATAGAACTTCAATACCACAAGAAAAGCCACTGCTGCTAGTAGGCGTTCATAGCCTCGATAGGGTGGTTTTTTAACCCAAAAATGAGCTAGAGTCCTCCCTTTAGTATTTATATGGTTTTCCTTTTTTTTTGTTGCTATAAAGAAACCACTATGCTGGCATGGTAACCAGATAATCATAGTGCCATTCACCAGGATATAATAAAGTGATCGGGGCGGCTCGTGATGAGACCTCTTGTCTTTTTGATAGTTTTGACTATCTAGAAGGTCATTACCCTGGTGTGGTGGCCATAATGGAATGCCACTTGTTACACCTTTATGATCATGGTAGGTTGGCTCGTGATGAGACCCCGTATCCTCTTTAAGAAGATTTGTATTGCATTTTCATATTTTCATATTTCCATATTTTCATATTTTTATTGTAAAGGGAGGGAAGCTCATTTACTCATTAAGAGTTAGGGTTGGCATGAGAAGTAAAAAAAGTGCCAATGAAAGTTATGCTTTTATCCCTATATCATCATAACAAAGGGAATTATCAATTGAAAGTGTGAAAGATAAACCAACATGGTACTAAGATAGTGAATCATTTTACGGTATTTCCATAGAGAAGATATTCAGCCAGTCATTATATAGATGAACCAGGTCAGTTTTGGAATAAAGATAACCATCAAAGGCTTTACAAGTCATAATGTTATTAATATTACTGTTTTCCCTTTATTTTGGGTACAAATTCGAAATCCAAAAAGATGGTTTTGGTAAGAAAACATGGAAGAGAAAAATGGTAGTTTGATTAAAAATGAACGGCGATGGAACAACAATTATTGGTCTTAAAAAAGAAAAAGAAATCACAGATGTTCATTCTACCGAACAGTAGCTGTTCAATTGACTGAACAACAACTGTTCAATTGATTGAACAACAAACACACAAAAAGACATTGGAGCTGTTTAATTGACTGAACAAAAACTGTTCAATTGATTGAACAATAGTTGTTCAATTGATTGAACAACAAACACACAGAAAAGAAATCGGAGTTGTTCATTGTTTCGAACAACAACTATTCAATTGACTGAACAACTGTTCAATTGATTGAACAACAAACAGACAAAAAAGAAATCGAAGTTGTTCATTCTTTTGAAGAACAACTGTTCAATTGACTGAACAATAGTTGTTCAATTGATTGAACATCAAACACACAAAAAGACATCGGAGCTGTTCATTTGATTGAATAGTAATTATTAAACACAAGAAAAAGAAATAACAGTTGTTCAATTGATTGAATAGCAACTGTTCAATTGACAGAACATCAACTGTTCAATTAATTGAACAACAATTATTAAACACACCAAAAACAAGAGAAATTCATGTATTTTCACAGTTATGCCTATCTAAAGTAAATTACAACCAACCATAATAAAAAAATATGTACATTATTTAGAGCGGAAGAGAGATGAGTTTTCTTTAAAGTAAAGTTTCTAGGTCATTACCCCCTGCAGCTAAAATTTGCATAGTGGGATCATCACATACCTATTGGAAAAAAGACTCTTTTGTGAGTGGTTTATGATAAATATGTACCTAATGTCCATTCACCCGCAAAGAATGGCCATACTCATCAATGGTGTTCAGAGTGAGAGTGCCAATGTTGTGCACCTCTTTAATTTAATATGAGCCAAGCCACCTTGTCTGTAACTTACCCGAAAAGTCTTGAAATTTGGAATCATAGAGGACTGCCCAATCTCCTTTCTAAAGCTTCTTGTTTTTAATAAGGTTGTTGTGCCACTTAGTCCTTTTCTTCTGAATTATTGTGGTGTGTTGTAGAGAAAGTATTCGAGCCTCATCCAATTCATTTATTTATTGAAGTCGTTTAGTTTGGGCCTCCATTAGATCTAATCCCACTTCCTCGGCTGTTCTGAGAGTCTTTATTTCGAATTCAATAGGAAAGATGGGTTCTTTGCCAAATACAAGTTGGTACTAAGAATATCTAGTAGTATTTCATGAAGTTGTATGATAGGCCCACAAGGCCTCTGCCAGTCTAGCAGCCCAGCCCCACCGATGTGTCGAAACTATCTTGGTCAGATTTGCTTCAATGACCTTATTAGTGCTTTCAACCTACTCGTTCGCCTGTAGGTGATACGAGGAAGTGACTCTATGTGTGATGTGGTGGTTCTATAGAGTGGCTGTAATCTTATGTTCTACAAATTCTCCCCCCCATCTGTTATCACTTCCCTAGGTAAACCATACCGCACAAATAACTCAAAAAAGAAATTAGTTACAACTTCTTCCGTAGCTATTGGCAAAGCTACTATTTCTACCCACTTTGTTACATAGTCTATGGTGTAGGAATTTACAGGGTAAGTTCCTCAGAAAGAATACCAAAAGGACACCGCTCACAACCAGATCACAGATCGATACACCAGTATTTTTGACGTGGTTAAAACCCTCAAAGAGGGAAACAGTCCACGGCCTGTCCCAACGTGGGTACTACAGGCAATTTATTAATCAAAGAATGAAAATTTACATAAGCTTCTCTCATGCACGGATTACCCGAACAATGACCCTCCATGCGCTTTAAATAGAACTCATGGACCAATCGGGTGTCAAGCCACGGATCAAGTGTCGGTAATACCGAGGAGAGAATGAACCGTCGGATCACTACATATCGTGACCGTCAGATTGTAAGTTACAAAATGTACAACGGTAAAGAAACACACTTTACCTAACTCTATACCTAACTCTACACTAGACCAAGTTGAACTTAACTATATCCTATGTGTCGGAATATCCTAACATATGGCAACCAATATGTAGGCCTTTTAGTCTGATGGCAGATGAAAGGGGCCAACAAAATCGAATGCCCATCATTCAAAAGGTTCTATTACCAACTGGGGTTGCACTGGCATTTCGTCATATCGACCAGGATGGCTCATCCTTTGGTAGTTATCACAAGCCTAGAAATATTTCTTAGTGTCTTTAAAAATGGTGGGCCAGTAATAGCCCATCTGCAGTTCCTTCCGCCCAGTTCTGCGATCCACAAAGTGTCCTCCGTAGGGCTCGTTGTGGCATGCCTTCAGGATGTCATATATTTCATCTTCACAAATGCATTTGCGTATGCACATATAAGACCCTGTATGAAAAATGTAGCCACTAATCCAAGAAAATTGGGCGCTACACTGGACGATCTGTTTCCTTTCCTTTGCTTTCAAGTGTCTAGGCATCTTTCCCACCACTAGATAGTTTTCCACATCTACATACCATGGCATTTTAACTACTACAACAAACAAATGTTCTTCTGGAAACTAGTCATCCACTACCAACAGATCATTTATCTTTGGAACCCGAGATAGAAAATTCATGACTAGGTTTTCGGTCACTGGACGGTCTTTAATGGTGATATCGAACTCTTGCAAAAGTAACAACCAACGAGTCACTTGACCATCTGTAATTGGTTTGTTAGCTAAGTATCTAATGGTTGAATGATTAGTATACAGAAAAACTTGATAGCGAGTTATATAATGTCTAAATTTGTTTATGGCATAAACAATAGCTAGAAATTCCTTTTCTGTTACTGTATAATTAAGTTCAGCAGTAGTAAGATTTTATAGTAAATAGTGTAAGGCTTTCCATCCTCCTCTTGGCTAAGGACAATGCCTATTTCTGCATTTGATGCATTTGTGGAGATAGGAAAGGGTAGCTCTCAGTTGGGTCCACGCAGTACTGGTGCCATCGAAACTAATTTCTTCAAATCTGTAAAAGTTGTGTCACAATTATCAAACCATTTAATTTCAACATTTCCTGTTAAAGCATACAAAGGCACAACAAATTGTGAATTTTGTTTTATGAACCTGCGATAGTAACCTGCATATCCGAAGAAGTTATGTACCTCCATCTGAGTACAGGGTGTAGGTAGTAGGAGAATTACCTCTATCTTCATTGGATCTACCTGTATCCCAACCGTAGAAATGTAGTGTCCTAGGATTATGCCTTCTTTCATCATCATGTGACACTTGACGTTACTTAAACACAACTTGGTGGAAATGCATCATTCCAACACGTTTTCTAATGTTTGTAGCGCTTGGTCAAAGTTGCCCCCATATGGGGTAAATTCATCAATATAAACTTCAAGTCCTTCATTTATCAGATCAGCAAAGATACTGAGTATGGCCCTCTGAATTTAGCTGGGGCATTGCATAAGCCAAAGGGTAACACTCTGTAAGAAAACATACCACATGGGCAGGTAAAGGTGGTTTTGTCTTGGTCTTTAGGGGCGATTTGGATCTTATTGTAGTCGCTAAAGCCATCAAGAAAGTAGAAGAATTTCTTCCCTGCCATTGTATCAAGGACTTGATCAATAAATGGAAGAGGGAAGTGATCTTTCTGCCTGGATTTGTTCAATTCCCGATAATCCACACTAATACGCCACTTCCCATTTTTCTTGGGAAAAACTACCAGTGGAGAGACCCACTTACTTTCTGAAATGGGATAAATAAAATTCATGTCCAACAACTTATGTAGATCTTCTTTTACTATATATTTGAGATGCAGATTTAATCTCCATTGAGGTTGCTGAATAGGATGAGCATACTTTTCGGTGTAGATATGATGTGTACATAATTGTGGGTCTATGCCCTTCATGTCTGGATAGTCCCAAGCAAAATACCCTTTATAGTTTTGCAGAACTTAGATGAGCTTCTGTTGTTGGTCACTGTCAGGACTACCATTGATATTTAAAACCTTTCCTGGTGCAATTTCAACATCCTTGCTGTTATGAATGGTAGTTGTCGGAATATGCTGATCATCAGTATCTTTCAAAGGGTCTTCCAAGGCTTCATTGTCGAGGATTGCTCTTAACATTAGACATTTTACACTATTCACAGTGGCTAGCTAATTAATAAAGTTATTGATCACATCGTCTTCAACTTGATCCTTGAAATCCAGCGCTTCTGCTACTGTAAATGGTGAACGAATACTTTCTCCCAGGTATGTGGGTGGTTGTTTATGTATTTTCACGATGGGAAGCCTTGGTTTGGCAAGAGGATATAAAACGAGATTCTTTACAGTGCCACAGTTAGAAATGGTCATGTTGCCTGCATGGCAACCTATATAAGCATCGGCTATTGCTAGCCAAGGTCGACCCAAAATTAAAGGGTGCCCATATAATTGACTTTTTGGGTTGATAACTAGAAAATCCACTAGGTACTCCCATGAATCAATGGAAACTATAATGTCTTGTAAAATTCCCTCTGGTCTTACCACCAAACGATTAGCGAGTTCTAGTAGGGTGGTGGTTGGTTCCAGAGCTATGATACCAAGTGTCTCACAAGTTTCTGTGGTTAAGATGTTAATGGTTGCGCCCAAGTCAACTAATGTGTTTGGAAAGGAGCAACCATATATTTGGACTGTAACTATGGGATTCCCATATCATTGGTGTTTCCCTGCCCAAAAGTAAATTAGACAAGGTACCTACAACATGATTAGTTGGTGAAGCTTTTATTTTCCTCACAGACTTTTTCGAACATAGTTCCTTAATTGTTTTAGCATAGATAGGAATATCTTGGATAGCCTGGAGAAGAGGAATTTTAATGCAAAATTTTTTGAGTTCCCCTAAGAGATCAAAGTCTGGATAAACAATTTGTCTAGTTACTGTTAATATTTTAGGGAATGGCAGAGAAGTAATTGTTGGCATTATGAGATAAGTGTTGTCCTTGATGGCAAACCACACTGATGACAAATCATAGTGCAGAAGGTCAGCAGCAAGGAATTGATGATCAGACTATAAGATGAAGAGAAAATTCATATACGCAGGTTCATTAAGGAAAATCAGCGTATACACGCAGGTTGGCTTCAGTAAAAGCGCGTACATGTGGAAAACTTACCTTTGGTCCGTGGCGGTTAGTCCTTGGAATTTGTGCCTATAGTTTTGGACCATGGAGTCTCGACAGACGTGTTGATCCCTAGTATTGAGTTGATGGTATTGTGTTACTATGGTTTTGGACCGTGGTATTGTGAAGGGCCTAAGGCTATATAAGGAGAAGAAGATCATTAGGCAAGGGTATCGAAAAGGTCTTGAATATCTGAAAAAGAATGAGATCCAGTATGCAGGTTATGGTTTGAGGATGCAGTGCTTGATCTGAGCTAAGGAGGGATCTCACCGGTAGATGGAGAACAAGATCTAAGGAGAGATCGGGATCAAACTATCTCTATATGATTGACTATGTTCATCCTAGATCTGTATACTGACGCTTATAATGATCTGATCTGAGTATATCTTAAGTTAGAAATCGCTGCAAGTCATGATTGATTATTTATAGATCTGTACGCTGGTTGGCTTTGGAGAAAAAGCGTATGTACGCAGGTTCGGCTAGTTAAAGTAGCGTATACCATTTGAGCTATGATTTTTAAGGTTGCAGGTAGTTCTGATTGATTAAAGGTGTCTGTATCCTGCATATCTTGGTTGGCTGATTGTGTTTGGCTTCAGTATTGTTGGATGAGGACTAATATTGGATCAGGATCATAATGACTCATATTTATGTGATCTGATGGACTAGATCTGGGTGCTAACTCATTATAATCCTTGTATATGTAATGATCTGGTTATGTCTGAAGTCAGGAAGTGCAGTGAAGTTTTTGTATGAGTAATTAATGACATATACGCTGGTTCACTTTGATGAAGTAGCGTATACACGCAGGTTCAGCACTTCCAAGTAGCGTATGCCCTCTGATGCATGATTTTGATGATACAGTGAGTTCTGAATGTTGTTGCAGAGTTCAGGGTTCTGCTCTGTGTTCTGGTGACTGTTGTTGACAGGGTTTCAGTGATTCAGTATTGGGTGATCAATGATGCAGGTTGTACTACAATGGTGATTGTTTTATGGATCCAGTATGAAAATGTATGAAACGTGGTCCCAAGAAGATCGTAGAGTTTAGTAGGCTAGCACCTACGTACTGGTAAACATATCAGCCAGTACAAGAGCCAGGGGGTTGTAGCTCCCTTCCAGGAGCAGCTGGAGAACGAGTAAAGGTTGGAGCATTCTGTAGGCAGGCACTTACGTACTAGTAAATGAATCGGCTAGTACAAGAGCTAAGAGGGTTGTAGCCCTCTGTAGGTTGTAGCCTGCGTGCTGGTAAAGGACTGCACCAGTACATTGTAAAAGAAGTTTCTTATTAAAAGAAGATAGAAACAAATTGCAGCAGGTGGTTTTCACCCACATTGGGTTTCCACCTTATATCATGGTGTTCATGTGTGTGCCTTATGTGTGATGATCTGTTCTGTTATACTGCACCTGTTTACTGTTAATATGGTTAATAATGTTCTGATGCATTTACTGAAGATAAGCTAACTGAATCATAAGATTACTGCATGTACGCTAGTTGCCCTTAATGAAGTCGCGTATATACGCTGATACCCTTAACTGAAGCTGCGTGTATGAATCTGAGTATGAAATTGAAAAAGTTTTATCTGATATGATAATACTGATTCACCCTCCCCCCCTCTCAGTATTATTTCCAACAGTAATTACAAGTTTTTCAAGATCTTTATGTTCAACTATGTCTTCTTCCTGTTTTATTTTTGTGTCAGTCACAGTCGATGGTGTATTTATAGGTGATGTTTCTAACTCAATTGGTGGATATTCACTGTCTTCCTCAGAAGTGATAAGCGTCTTGACCTCAACCTAAGTTCATTGCATTCTTTTTTTTTGGTCTCAGGGCCTGATTTTTCAACAATTTGTATTAGCTGAACCAGTCTATTATTGGGGTTTGGATTTGGTTAAGCTGGTAGTTTGGGACACAAAAGGGGCCGATGATTTTGCTGTAATGGATATGGGGCTGATAATGTAGGTTGAGGTTGGACCTGTCCCCATTGGCGTATTGGTTATCCCTAGAGGTCACTACGAATTCGGAGACCAGTTCAAATTTTGTGAAGTAGAGACAGGCCACTGGGATGGGTATGGATTATTTTCCCAAAAATGAGTAAAAGGAGAATTCGTCCAACCATTACCTGGAAAGGACTAAGTTTGCCATGGTGACATAGGAAAGGGTTGGGCCTACCAATTCAAGAAAGGTGATTGACCTTGCCACTGTTCCAGCATTCTGCTGTTGATTAAATGGCAAAGAAGGAAAGAACTGAGATGGGTCTTGTGACATACCTATAGGTTGGCCTTGCTACTATCGACATTGGTTCGTTAAGTATATTGGTTCTATCTCTTCTTCTGCTTCTTTAAAAACTTATTTTAGCCCTAGAAGTGATGGGCATTACTCAGTGGCATGGTCCTTGGTGCAGATAGCGCATGTCTAGACCATGTCCAATGGACACTCCCATTGGCTGTGCTTTTCTGGCAGCGTGGGAAAAAAACGGCCAAATTCTATTCTACTAAGGCTTGTTTTTTTTGGCCTGCAGGACATCTAACTGCTTTGTAAGGGTTCCTAGGATGTCTGTCTTGAAGTCCTCCAGGAGGTTACCGATTTCTACTCTTGTCACGCGTCCACTGGGTAGTTTGCTTCCTCTAGTCATAGAATTGCGGCTCCCTGACCCGGTGTGTGTGCTACCTCGCTAACACCTAATACACAAGAGAATAATTCCATCATACTCATCTTTAGAAATGTCTCCCTTCCCCATCAAACTTAAATTTTCTAACCATTCTTCTTCATTCCTTTAATTAATATGGATTTCAGGACTTGTTTTAGTAATGTGGAGTGAGGGGATCTCTGCAAGTTGTACTGAAACCGTTTGACATATTCCTCTAGAGTTTCATTATCCTTCGTAGACATTTTAAAGATTTCATCTTTTAATTCCCTAGTCCTACAATAGTCCTAATATTTTGTGAGAAAAGAAGTTTTCATGTCATCCTAAGAGTTAATAGTACATCTGCCTAAACCCATAATCCACTGCAAAGCTGCTCCTTTAAGTGTGGAAGGGAACAACTTCAATTTTTGAGGATCGGTGGTGTAATCATATCCTATGCATAGGACGTCAAACTCTAATAAGTAGGCATTCGGATCTTGTGTGGTCATGCCATGAAATGTTGGGATGTTTTACAAGGGAATAACTTTCATAGGGGCATTGGCTACTGGGTCGACTATGGGGTATTCCAATGTCGAGGTCTAACCTTAAGGTACTTGATTCACCATTTGGTCAAAAATGTGCCAATATACTTCAAGGATTTCAGAGGATGCTATCTGAGTAAGTGGAGTATTTTCAATCTGAGGCGGTTTTGTGGCACTGCCTAGATATGGGATCACAGGAGGTCCTAGTTTAGAAACTGTGGCTCTGCCTTAGCAATTTCACTGGTTTCTCCCTCTCCTTCTCTTAAATTGCACAATTTTCCCTCTTGTGAAGGATCAGAATGTAAATTATTAGTGACCTGAAAGTTCTCTTCAGATCCTCCATTTTGGCTATGAATCTCAGCATAGGCTACAGATGGTGAGCCTACTGCTTGAGGGATTACGGTAGGGTATTTTCCAGATATAATCTGGGGTCCTACTGATGCCTGAGATTCTACTTTTCTTGTGATTTCATCTATAAAACTTGATCTTCCAAGGTTCACCAATCCCTTGGGTTTTGTGAATTTGGGTGGGGGGTTCTCTTCTTTTTCTACCTTTTTATTCTTAGTCATTCATTAAAACCCCTACTCCTATTTAGAATCTATGCATTTCCTAAAAAAAGGGTTGTTGAGCAAGAACTTTACTTGTTGGTTATGTGGGTTCTTACTTCCCGTTTTTAATACCCAATTCTTTTACAGCAAGAAAAATAAAAAGAAATCACTTTGAAACACTCTCCCCAGCAACGACGCCAAAACGTTGGTGCACTAAGATTACTATTAAAAGAAACCTTAATACCTACATTAATTATCAAAACAAGGTAAGTCTATTTATTTCAAGAGTTTTCAGCGTTGTCTGTGCAAGTGAATTCATAGGTTAATTCATAATGAAATGGTTTCAGACCGTTGAACGACAAAATTAAATCATGATCAATAACCATAACAATCGAAACAATTCTAATTTCATGAAATAACAGGAATAAACAATTTCATGAGTAAACAATCAATTAGTTATTTCTTCCCATCAGAGTATTAATCACAAGATTTTTACATGAAGAAATGATGGTTCTCAAATATTGTTTAATTTTGTCACTTGATCTCAAATTGTGTGATTTTGAAACATGTGGTATTCATAAGAATTATCAAGAGAATAGGGCACTTCAATTTATGAATCTGACAAATTCTTATTCTCTTGCAGTGATCTTTGAAAAGCATCCTAATGATGCTACCAACATTATTTTACATCACAATCAAGGATATTTCACATCTCCATATTCTTTCAAACAATTCAATTTTAATGTTTGTACTTATCAAGATATCATTGGAGATAATTAGCTTGAGTAGTGTTATTGAGCAAAGCTCCTAGATAATGGTAAGATCATATATGCCTTGTTTTTCAATGAGGACTTTTAGGTAAGCATGGTTTGCTTATTTTTTATTCCACTATGCTCTAATTACTTTCTCTAATTGGAGATCGTTTTGTCATTGCAAGATTGGAGTTGCTTGAATGACAACATTGGAAATTTTATTTCACTTAACTTTTGATTCCCATAGTAGTGTAGGGTATGCTTAAGGGAGTTTACTCAACTTTATTAAGGGAGTTTACTCAACTTTGTTTCTTTCCCTTTTTATTCCTGTTCATCATGAAATATGTAATAATTATCAAATGAGGATATTTTAAGCTAATTAATCATTCATCAAACCTCTCTTTTGAAAATATAACCCTTATGGTTCTCTTTTTATTTGAAATAAACATCATAACTGCACATTTATTTTGGGTTTGATTAGTGCTTCATTTCTTTAGTGTCTAATAAGAGGGTAAATCATTAAACATATCACATAATGTCTAGAAAACCAAGTATATACTTATAAAGGGAATAAAACATTAAAAGGGTAAATATGTAATTCTTTTAAATTTTATATTTTACCCTTATCCTTTGATTCTCTTATCATTTTGGGCTTGTGATTTTATTAATACATTGGTGGATGTTCATTTGTTTTTGGCCTACTTTCTACTTTTGTTTTGCTTTCTTTTGCTTGGAATTTGTAGGTATCCCTACTCCTTCTCTCCTTAGTTTTAGTAGGGATGGATCTTAACACTTTTGGGTTCTCCTTGGAGAAATTATTGGGAAATTGGCTTATCCTCTATTATACTTAAACAAAAACTTAATTTTTAACGAATCTATTTTCCAAATATGTGTTTCTTATGTTGACACTCAACATTGCCTAATACGTGAATTTTCTAATTTTGTAAACTTATTAAGGGATTATGCTTAATACTAGCCCTAATATTTCCACCATTATTCGAAAGCTCTGTTTTAAACCCAAGAAGAATATATTGACACGATAAGTTTACTTAAAAAATAAGATTTTAGGATAACAAGATTGACTAGTAAATATTAGTCTCTGAAATATTTTAACACCATCCCTTGCTCTTGAGGAGAAAATTTATCTTCCCATCTATTAAGTAATCTGACAAGGCTTAATATTAGTCAGAGTGCATTTCAAAAATATAAAAGGATTAAGTGAGGGATATGAGGTCTCATTATGAGCTGACCTTCCATGACCATGGGTCAGAATAGAAGTGACGTTACTGCTACTAGTGACAAGGCTAGGGTAATGGATTTTAGTTGCAAAACTGAAAGACAAGAGCTCTCATCACCAGCCAAATTATTCACTCTTGTTAGTTCTTGTGAATGGCACTATTGATAGTTGGTTACCAAGCCAGGATAGTGACCTTCAGTTAATTTCTAAACTAAAGTAGATGCTCTCAAAAACTTTTAATCTATATCTAATAGATGGAGAAAGGTATTTCATTGGGTTAAAAGGGCATCCTTGTCGAGGCTATAGATGCCTATTGTCAATAGTGGCCATGCATGTGGTATTAAAGTTCATCTTACACTATGATTTAGTTAGTCGTATTTGAATTTCCTTGAACTCATTATCAATAAAGTTGACTTATTGGTTTATATTTTATCTAGTTTTTGAATTATGGTGGAAATTATTTTGGCATGTTGCAAAATTTTAAGTGTTCTTTATACAAATCAGAGATGGAAATTTTTGGGTTATTTGATCGCCAACATAACACAACATATTATCATAATTTCCTGATCTCTATGGGTTTTAAATTGTCTAACCATAGATAACATGTTTGCCTAGTCAATCTCCATTTGTTGGCATGCCAACAACACCCCTACATTTTGGCTCTAAATGAAGGGGACCCTTCCTAGAAATTTTTACTATTTCTTTCAGTTGTTTTGATTTGATTGGATTTGTATTGCTTTGACCTTTGAATTATTGCCTTTTAATGGTCATTTTGATTTCTATGTCAATGAGCTTTGATGAATTCGATGTTTGCTTTTGATGGGTGTTACACCATATCAATTATTCTTTTACTCATTGGTGATGTAGGGGTTATTTAATTAAACTGTTATGATCAATTTTAATCTATCATGACTCCTAATGTCAGGAAAATAATAAAGTTTAAGGGTTGCTACAAAATCAAATATTTTGTAGCATCCCTAGTTTAAGTTTATGATACTAATAATATTATTTTACAAACCATCGTGATAGCCCTTATGTCAATACTTATGTTTCAATTTAATAATGTGTGTCGAAATGTGTTGATGATCCCTTTACGACTTTCAGCTTTTCGATTCTTCAACATTTGATCATCTCTTTCATTATGATCTTTGTGGCTATCACCTTGATTGTTTGGTTCGATTGCATATATATATATATATATATATATATATATATATATATATATATATATATATATATATATATATATATATCTTTGTGTGTGTGTGTGTGTCAGTAAAAGCATGAAGATGGGTTACACTTTCCGGCCAAATGTGGTGATGAAATTTCAGGTTTTTCCTCTTTTACTGAATTGCAACCCTCAAAATTCATATAAGCATTGTGAATTTTGATTCAGAGTAAAAATACAATATGTGGAGAATTATGTTGTCCTAATGATATTCAAAAACAAAAAATTAGTGTCATATAATCTCTCATTTTTTTATTAAATGCAATATAGGTCCTTGCAAATTTTCACAAAACTTAAGAGGTATGTGTGTGTTCATGTAACATAACTTAGTCTAAAATTTGTAATTTTTATGTTATTTATTTTTTATTCAACCCCTTTGAAACTATCCAAAAAATTTCAAGTGTCATGTTTTAATCCATCAACATTCATGGTAGTAGGGCATTTTGTTTTGCATAAACTATCAATAAGATTATGTTCATCCAATTGTCTATTGCCAATGGTCAGTGGTTTATAATGTTCATATAGGGTAGGGTGATGATATATGTGTCTTGTTATTCTTCTTCTACCCAAATAGAAAAATCATTCTCAATGAGGGCTTGAGTAGGTGGATATAATATTATTTTTTCTATATTTCCCATTGGTGATAGTCATATTTCCATCCCTATAGTTGATGTAGGCATCAACAGTGGAAAAATAACGTCTTCCTAAGATAGGAGGGTATCTGTTAAAATTGGTATATGGCTGAAGAACAGGGAAATATATGGTATTTTACCAGGAATCATTAGACACCATGACATCCTCAATGATGCCTTTAGGTGCTATTATGGATCTATCAATAGGTTGTAGCACTATGGTTGTCTTCCTTAGGGATTCTTGGAGATTGAGTTTGAGAATATTCTCCTTGGTCATGACATTTATTTTTGTAAAAACCTTGGATAAAAATTCATATAATAAAGTTAATAAAGGGAAAATAATACCTATGTCATGGGACACATATTCCAAGTTGAATGGTGGGAAAAACATAGTGATGAGGATCACTTGTGATTAATAAATTACCATGGAAATTGGCAAAGGCAATGGCAAAGGAAAAGAGACGTTAATTGGCATTTTATTTATGAAAATAATGGAAAATAAGAGAAAAGTAAGGTAAAACATCACAGGTTGCATGTGAGGAGGAACTTGAAGGAAAATAAAGAAAAATGAAAAAAATAGAGGCCTCAATGATAAAAAGGCTTCTGAAGATTAGTTCACAACTTTTGACAATTCTATCGTGGAGCTCTATAATATATTCTTTCTCTCTCATACTCTTGCACACTTAGAGTTTTTTTGGTGCTCTCTTGGAGAATTGTGGCATACCTTGGATTTGGAGCAAGAAGGAAAAGCAAGAGAAGGAAAGAGCAAGAGGGAAACGAGATCAACAACTACAATGATTTTACTTTGCACGTACTGAGTTGCATGTATGATTTCCTTGCTAGTTTTGGCATGCATGGTGTATGCATGTGCTTATTTGGTTATGATTTTCCATTGGCATGGAGGGTTTCCTAGATTGAAAGTGGTTTTCCTTGGTGTTGGGGGTTTTCCTTTTTGTTTTCTAAGCTGTTCTCATGTTCCTTATGGTTGTGGGTTGAGTTATTAGTCCCTGGACCCTTGGTTGGAAAAATGCTATAGAGCCCTTAGTGGGTTGAGTTACTAGTCCTAGAACCTTGGTTGGACAAACACTTTGGAGCCCTGTGACAGTTGTGGGTCATGTTACTAGTCCTGGATCTGGGTTGGAGAAAATTCTCTGGAGCCTTGGACAACTTGGGAAGAGACCGATCTAGTGATGGTTACTGATGTCTAACCATGAGGTGGAATCACTGATTGAGGGTTGAGGTGGTTTGGGATCTGGAAGCCCTGGTTTCGTTTGATTGTTTTATTCCATGAGATCCCACATTCATGCTTGGAATATGGCACGAGGGTGATTGGTTGAAAGAGAGATTTGGTTCAACCCAATCTATGATTGGGTAGTGTTATGGTATTGACCTACGAGAAATCTAGAATACCAAAACCACGAAGCAATATAACCCAAAACATAGAAATATCACATGAAATGAGACAAGTTGCAAAGATATTTTATTATCTAGAAGTAGGATACAATGTTCACTTGTTTCTTTGAGGGGTCAACCTCCAATAGAGCAAAGCTCAATTACAATAAGACTGAATGATTCTTCCCATACTATCTAAGACTATTTGTAGCTTAGTGGCATCCAAAACCCTAACTACTAGTGGTCCCTTGCATAACAAGGGTTAACCACTTTATTTATTAACTATGGCTCATTTATAACTAATTGTGGTCCCTTTTCTATAATGCGAGTCAACCACTTACAATTATTAATGCGGATAACCTTTTACAAGCTTTATTGACTCTCTAACTAACTATGACTATGACTAGGCCCATTCGACTTATTACATAAATAAAGGGGTTAGGGTTGGACCTTAACATGCTATCCCACATTAAAAGCAACTGTGTCCTCAAGGCTAAAGCTGCAAAAGCTGCTGAAGAATAGTAGTTGGTTCCCATGTCCCATCTTCTGGAGAGGTGTCTTTCCACTTAATGAGGAATTTCTTGATCATGCGGTCGCATATATGTCTTTCATGAGTATTAAGGACCTATTCTAGCCAAATCTAAAGTGGGCCTTCCTCATCCAATTTTGGTAGACTTGTTTGAACCCTACAATTGTTTCCCGCCACTTTCTTGAGGCACAATACATGGAAGGTCGGGTGGATTTTTGAAGTAGTTGGAAAGGAAATTTTGTAAGTGACTGCTCCTATACATTGAAGTATGTGATAAGACCCATAGAATTTTGGTGTTAGTTTCTAGAAACCCTTTTCTTTGAGAGAGGTTTTTTTACATGGTTGGAGTCACAGGAAAACCTGGTCCCCTACTTGAAATGAGCTCTCAAAATGATGTTTTTTAGCCTGTTTCTTCATTCTGTTTTGAGATTGATGAAGATTATCTTTGAGATGAGTGATCATGGTGGCACAGTTCTGTAAGAGCTAATCAAATGCATGTACTTTGGAACATCAAGGGATATAAGAAATTGGTGAAGGTGGGAGTTGGCGTACATTGCTTCATATGGAATCATCTTGGTGGCTTCATGATAATTAGTATTTCACCAACATTCAACTAAACGTAGCCACTGTAACCATTAATGCAGATTCTCTGAAGTGAAGCACCTCAGATAGATCTCTAAACATTTGTTAACTGCTTATGTTTAACCGTTTGTTTGGGAATGATAAGTTGTACTTAGTTGGAGTTACATGTCATGGAGCTTGAAAAGTTCCTGCTAAAATTTGTTGGTAAAAGTGGTGTCTCAATCAGACATAATGGAAGTCGTACTTCAATTTCTTGCTTATGATCGTGATGAAAATAATGATGAAACGATCCAAGATAATAATATGTTAGAATCACTTGAATCACTATCAAAGAGTGAAGAAACAATGGCTAAGGAATTTTCCTTATGACTTAAACCCCTTGGGATAAAATATATTTCAAACGATTGAAATTTTTTGATCAACTCCCAACCTCTCTTCATGTAAAATGTCAATCTATCATTTTTAGTGTTTTACTTCTTGTTGGTTTGATAGATGATTAATGTAGAGTATCCCACAACAAAAATATCTCTAATTCAATTTTGATGGGATAATAGAAGACCTTTAATTAATTCTTCATATTCTTCTTCATTATTTGTACAAGAAAATTGTAAACAAAAGGAACCTAGAAAATGTTCACCTTGTAATCCTTCTAGAATTACTTTTTCTACAGACCCAATGTTGGTTGCAACACCATAAAAGAACATATTCCAAGTACTTGAAAATGAATCCTAATGATCATTGTATATAGTATCTACATTACTAAGTATGGCATAATTTCCTAAACCTGTGTCAATGTCTTCAAACACAACATTGATTTTCTTCTTTTAAAAAAGACAAGATTCTTAGATCCTCGTGGTATACTTGTTAATTGACAATTTTTGTTAAGAAACATGATGCAACTTCCATCATTCATTAGGAATAGAAAAAAATTATTCCTTTATATGGGGGATTATGGGTGTCCTCAATCACTTCCTTACTTCATCTTGTTGTTACTAGGTCTCATTTTATATTTTCTTTATTGGAGTCACCTATCTAGGTTTTTGGTGGAATTTATTCCTCCTAAATGAGAAGATTCCAAGATCTTTCCAACTCTTCTATTATTCTTATTTTTTGTAGAAAGAGATCATATGATTGATGCAAGATGTATAATTTTCTCTACAAATCAGCTAGCTCACTGATATCATGTAGAAATTTCACCCGCAGATCCAACTGATATATGCAATGTACTAAAGCATAATACTAGATCTACATCTACCATAAACTTTGTGGAAGCTAATCAACCATGAGAAACATCAAGCATGAACACATATAACTGATAAGAAGGAATCAATCACACATAACACAGAAGAATTTATCTGGGAAAAGCACCAGCCTAAAACCCCATCTCTGTATTATGAATCAAGTGGAAATCCTTAACAACATACAAAAAGAATCAGCTCAAAAGCTATCCTGCTATCTCTGTACTTTGACGATAAAGCTCATGGACTACCTAGCCCTATATATGAAGGCTGCACCTCAGGTCCAAGCTCCTATTTCCTTGCGCAGTTTTGATTGGGGTCCAATTACAAAACACATGTAAATTGGCCTAATCATACCTACTGTCAACCTCAGGTCCAACTACACAATACTTGAGGACTCAAGTTCGGCATGCATGCAAGGAATACTTACTAGAAATATCCTAGCATCTAATAGTACACTGTCCCACATTTGATCTCAATTGTGTCTTTATTTGAACTGCCATGCATCAGTTATCCATGAGAAAATACTCAGTTATCTGAAATAATAGTTGTCACACGCATGCAAGCATTAATAAACTATATCTCATTAATTTAACAACTTGTTAAATTAATCTAACTGAACTTGACTAAGTTAAACTAAGTCAACTGATCCTCTCAATATAGAACTCATCCTTAATTCCTCAATCAGTGGAGCAAATCAAGGACACATTCCCCAATTAGTGGAGAAATAATTGCATGTTCTCACAAAGACTTCAAGTTTTCTTTTCCTTAACTAATTAACTCATGGAGAATTAATTAATTAATATTCCAAACTACTGGTAAGACCAAATTCGAATTTACTTCCTATAGATAGACCAAGGACTACTATAAAATAGGAAGGGACCCAGAAATGCTATTTTTTAGAAGAAGCTATTTTTAGCATTTTCACCTCTCACCCAAGGTGGCCAAAATTCCACACGAGCCAAATTGCTATTTTTAGCAATTTCTATTTTTACATTTCTTGTTGCAAACTTTCCAACACTCCCTCTCAACAAGAAAGGCTTCCTCTCGAACCCGATCCTGTAACTCTGGAATGTTCTGCATGCAACACATCTACCAAGTGCGGTTGCTCCAGCAACAATCGGAACAAAAAACTCCCAACTGACCACTCTATTGGGCTAGAAACATACTCTAATGTTGAAACTCTACCTGCTGCTGACAAGTGCTCCCTCTCTGACCTCTGCGCTACTGCAACATCTCCATGCATCTCCCACCATTGCACCCTTCTCTGTGCTACCCTGCACTATGCAACACACTTGTGCCTCTTGCATTACTACAGCCTGCATGCTCTGCGTTGTCCTGGGATTCCCTGCACCGTATCTCTCTTTGCCGCTCCATCCGCATCTGTCTCTACCCAATTAGTCAGTTCCTGGTACTCCACATCAGGGCTCCCATAGCAATGTCTCATCCAAGAGGTTGGGTACCTCAAGGATCCTGCCCCTCCTCCTTAGGACGATCACTCTACATCGCCCCACCTCCTACCTGGAGGTATGGCTACATGTGATCCCTCAGCCCACTTGGCTCGAAGTTCCCCCCAATTGGAGGTCTCTGCATGAGTATATGTATCTACTTAATATCCACTCAACTTCCCCTATTGTGGCTGCTCCACAACCTCCTGAAGCTGTTGCACCAATAGTGGCTCCTCGACAATCATCTGAGACTTCTTTTGGTGCTACATGTTGAGAGGTAATATACTCTCCCTCTCAAGCGCCAAGTCTCCATCAATTGCCTTACTGCTCAAGGCTTTGCATGCATCTTGAACCTCAAGAGCATACAGGTTCTTGACCCGTGAACCAATTTGCTTCACCTATCTAGTGATTATGTGTCTAAGGAAAACCTTTCCCTTACTGAAGACTACATCATAGCCTCTATCTTCCGGCATCGCAATCGACACCAAGTTTATCTTCAGTCCTAGTACATACTTGACATCGGTCAAGGTAAGGCGAGATCCATGATCCCTCTGAAAAAACCGTGCCTACACTTGAGACACTATATTTTTCATCATTACCCATCGCTATGAGTATCTGGAGATCTTTCTCCTCCAAAGTACTGAACAAAATCTTATAGCCGATCATGTGGAAAGAAGCTCCACTATCAAGAAACCAACCACTTCCCACCATGGATGAAACCATGCATGTGAAGAGTGTGAAATCCAACTCAAACTGTGAAGCAAGTGCCTCACCTTCAGATCCTTCCCCAGATCCCTTCTTGGATTTCCTCTATGGACAATTTGCAGCATAATGGCCCACCTCATGACAACGAAAGCATCACACTTTCGATTTGTCAACCCTCTACCCACCATTGGAAGAACTGGATTCGGAAAGAGAAACCTTCTCCTTCCCCTTCTTTGCCTTACTCGCTAAGGCATAGTTCTCCTCATCCTCCATGGATGAAGAACCGTCTCTAATGCTCCGTCTGATCTCCTCCTACATCAAATCAGACCATAGTCATTCCAAATCTAGAAGTTTCTCCCTTCCATTAACTGAGTCCTAGTAGCTATGCTAGCTCTTAGCAAGGCCAAGGAGTGCTAGACTTAACATATCATCATCAGCTGTCATGAACCTTACACTTGCAAGCTCATCCCTGCATGTGATGATCTTGGTCAGATACATAGAGATCATCTCATCCTTTTCACACTTGATCTTTCAAAGTTTGTCCTTCAGTGCCAGCTTCCTCTGATCACTACTATTCTGATATAAATATTTCAATGTTTTCCACATTGCAAATGGAGTCTCCTTCCCATGGAGGCTTGAGACAATGTGATCTTGCACTCCCTCCAAGAGAATTCTCCTAGCTCTAGCCACACACTTCTTCCATTCTGCCAGTTGAATAGCATCAGTAAGCTTAGGGACTTCTTGATAAATGAAGTCCTTAAGGCCGTTATCTTCCAATACTGCCTCCATGCGATCCTTCCAAGAGATATAGTTTGAGCTGCCATCAAGGTCATACTCAAGCCTCAAACCATAGAATGCCATCGGTGAAATAGATGTGATAAGAACTTGAGATCTATATCCCGAATAATAAACTTCGAATTCCTTCTTGTATTCAGTTCTTCCTTGATCACCTGTGCTCTAATACCATGTAGAACTTTTTCTACAAAACCTCACTCTGATACCATGTAGAATTTTCTCTACAAATCAACTAGCTCACTGAAATCATGTAGAAATTTCACCTGCAGATCCAATTGATATATGCAATGTACTAAAGCATAATACTAGATCTACATCTACCATAAAATTTGTGGAAGCTAATCAACCATGAGCAACATCAAGCATGAACACATATAACTAATAAGAAGGAATCAATCACACATAACACAAAAGAATTGATCCGGGAAAAGCACTAGCCTAAAACCCCATCTTCGTATTATCAATCAAGTCGAAATCCTCAACAACATACAAAAAGAATCAGCTCAAAAGCTATCATGCTCTCTCTGTACTCTGATGATAAAGCTCATGGACTACCTAGCCCTATATATAAAGGCTGCACCTCAGGTCCAAGCTCCTATTTCCTTGCGCAGTTTTGATTGGGGTCCAATTACAAAACACATGTAAATTGGCCTGATCATACCTGCTGTCAACCTCAGGTCCAACTACGCAATACTTGAGGACTCAAGTTCCTCATGCATGCAAGGAATACTTACTAGAAATATTTTATCATCTGATAGTACACTATCCCACATCTGATCTCAACTGGGTCTTTGCCTGAACTGCCATGCATCAGTTATCCATGAGAAAATACTCAGTTATCTGAAAGAATAGTTGTCACATGCATTCAAGCATCAACAAACTATATCTCATTAATTTAACAACTTGTTAAATTAATCTAACTGAACTTGACTAATTTAAACTATGTCAACTTATCCTCTCAATATAGAACTCATCCTTAATTCCTCAATCAGTGGAGCAAATCAAGGACACATTCCCCAATTAGTGGAGAAATACTTGCATGTTCTCACAAAGACTTCAAGTTTGCTTTTCCTTAACTAATTAACTCATGGAGAATTAATTAATTAATATTCCAAACTTCTGGTAAGACCAAATTCGAATTTACTTCCTATAGATAGACCAAGGATTGCTATAAATAGGAAGGGACCCAGAAATGCTATTTTTTAGAAGATGCTATTTTTAGCAGTTTCACCTCTCACCTAAGGTGGCCAAAATTCCACACTGTCCAAACTACTATTTTTAGCAATTTCTATTTTTACATTTCTTGTTGCACACTTTTCAACACAAGATACTTATTTGGTCATTCAATACAACAAAAATATTTGGAAAATTGGGTCTGGACAATTCATGTATTGGGAAATGAATATTGAATTATTCAATCCCCTATTGTTGGAAATAATACTGAGAGGGGGGT
The DNA here is from genome assembly GCA_031772625.1 of Pinus tabuliformis. Lineage (NCBI taxonomy): Eukaryota > Viridiplantae > Streptophyta > Pinopsida > Pinales > Pinaceae > Pinus > Pinus tabuliformis. The sequence goes on from CM062816.1 coordinate 104,369,632, forward strand.
TGAATCAGTATTAGTTAAGTCAATAATCTTTTTCTTTTCATACTCAAATTTGTATACGCTACTTCCATGTGGGTAACCTGCGTGTACACACAACTGTGCTTAAGGAAACAAGCGTATATCCAGAAGACTAATGATTCAGTTAATTCATCATATCTTGATCTTTAATCTGTGCATTAGTAGTTGATTAAACATTAAACAGTAACCATATGCAGTTAATAACAGAGTGAACCATCACACATAAGCAACACACAAGAACACCAAGATTTAAGATGGAAACCCAATGTGGGTGAAAACCACTTACTGCTGTCATCTCTACCTTCTTTTTAATAATAAGAAAATCTATTTACAACATTGTACTGGTGCAAACTCATACCAGTACGTAGGCTTCTACCTACAGAAGGCTTCAATCTTCTCTCGTTTTCTAGCTTTTACTAGAAGGGAGCTACAACCCCCTAGCTCTTGTACTAGCCAATATGTTTACTAGTACGTAGGCGCTGACCTACAGAGGGCTACAACCTTCTCTTTTCTTCTAGGGACCATGTTTCATAAATTTTCAGACTGGATCCATCAACAACGTTGAAGCTCAAATCAATCACTACTGCAATACAACCATCAACTATATCTACATTAATCAACCACTGAAACTCAATCATTACTTTCTGAATCAACCAAACTCAATCAATCATTGACAACCTCTAAACCTCTGACGCAATTGAATTAATCATTCATTCTTACTTTAAATCAACTTCAACAAATCAACTAGAACAGATAGATCACTGTAACCAATACACAAATCTATGTTCAGATTAGTACATTATCATTCAGAATCAGTTGTAATCTTAAAACCATGCTTTAGAGTGTATATGCTATTTGGTAGAATCCAACCTGCGTGTATACGCAGCTTCCTTGAAGCAAACTAGCGTATAGTTCTGCAAACACTTTGCTGCACTTCCAAACTTCAGACATAATCACACATAGAGGATAAAACACGTGTTAGTGATCATATCTAGCCCATCCATTATCAGATCACATAATGATAAATCATTATGATCCTGATCCATCATTAGATTTCATCCATCAACACTGAAGCTAGTCACAATCAACCAATTTGAATATGTAGAAAACAGTCACCAGAACACAATGTAGAACCCTGAACACTGCAACAACAAACAAAACCCTTATAGATGATACTTCAGAAGATATACTCTACTTCCATAAGCCGAACCGGCATGTATACGCCCTTTTTCTAAGGGGAACTAGCGTACAGATCTGCAAATTCCATTTTGTGATGTATACGCTACTTCTATATGCTGAACTAGCGTGTATACACTATTTTACCAAAGCCAACTTGCGTATATATCTGGAAATGTTAACTTAAGGCATCGAAACTATTTCAGACTTCATTCATACCCAGATCATCACATTTACATAATAAAAACATGCGTCAGTATTCAGATCTAGAATGTTCAAGATCAAACCACATAATGCTAATACATCTAAGCCTTCATGATCCCGGTCCATCAACCTTCATCAGCCATATAGGTGCATCCTTAGTTCAGATCAGAAACCCATAACCTGCATACTTGATCTCACACTTCATCAGATATTCAATACTTGCTTTTCTTGGCATAATGATCTTCTCCTCCTTATATAGTTTTAGGCCTTTCTCAATACCATGGACCAAAACCACTTAGGACTAATACCTTGGACCAAATACCTGAGACCAAATACCTTGGGTCAGATACCTTGGACCCAAAAACTTGTTTTCCCAAGATATACGCACTTTTACTTCTGTGAATACGCTCCTTTTGTTCAATGAACCTATGTGTATACATGGCTTGGTCAAGGTGAACCTGCGTATACTATAATTCTTTGTTGTTAACCTGCAGTACTTTGATCTTTCACTTGAGTGAGTTGCCATCAAGGACAACACCTGTATCGTAATGCCAACAATCTCCCCCTTTGGACTTGATGGTGACAATTCTTTGTTGTTAACTTGTTGCACTATGAACTATCATTTTAGTGAGTTGCCATTGTACATTACTTCTGAACTGATTCCTTTGAACTGTCCTGCATCACATCTATTAACACAACTCCCATGTATTCTGTCACATCTGATATCTCTTCTGTAGATTCATCTAGTTACCATATATAAGTGAGTTGTTCTGCTACAAGTGGGTTGCCATCAAGCACAACACATGCATCATAATGCCAACAATCTCCCCCTTTGGACTTGATGGCAACAACCACACCAAGTCACTCTCCCCCTTTCACGTCAAGGGCAAAGGGGTCATGCTCCCCCTGAGTGCATGTTGAATTCTCTGATGTGCTGATTGAGCTGCCATGATTGAGTCCATGCTCCCCCTGAGCATAAGCAAGGTTTGCAAAAATATGTTCTAAAATAAGAACATGACTCTATACATACATCACAAATGACCTTCCTATCACCAATGACTCATACATACATCCATCTCCCAACCAAGTGGGGTATACCAAACTTGACTCATCCACCCAACCAAGTGGGGATATACCAATTGTTTATGCATGACTAAAATATTACATCATCCTTCCCATGCATAGTGGGGGTACAAATTACACCATATGACCAACAGGGACTCATCAAAAGACTACAACGGACAGAGACAAATCATTACGTTATAGGTCTTGATATGACCTTTACATTAAATGATATACATGACATTTATAACAGAGACCAAATATCTAAACACAACCATGATAGTCATCAGCAACTATCATACACCATGTATGATCTGCTCCATAAGCATCTGTCAACAACATCTAGACCAGCAACCTATATATGTCCATGTCAGTGTAAATATCATCAACCTGTGAAAAAGTATGTCTGCATATAGATATCAACTCATCCTCTTGATCTCATCAAGATAAACTTGCTTCATTTCCTTCCATGAATCAACTCAGCATATGTCATATCTCCAAGTAGTAACAAAATCATTCACATCATATCATATGTATGTGAAAATACCATAGTCATTATTTATGATCATAACATCATCATCAAGAACTGCATGATCTTTCCACAAGAACCTTCAATATATCAATCATGTATCATCACTAGGGAACATCCCACATCTAATAAGCATCAACATATGAGAGTATCAACTCATCATCATTATAAGCCATGTCTTCGAATATCCATGTCTTCAAATAGCTATGTCTTCATGAGACCTGCAATAGCACCATTCTCTTAGCCAACCAACAACATTTGTCAATATGTAACTTAAGTAATCATCCATGTATCCATCATAGCGATATGTATCTAGCAAACCATGAGTTCATGATCATTTGTCAAGATTTCTTGATATCATCAACAACAACACTCCTCATCCATGTGAGAGCCAAGAACTATAGGAATCCTGCATCATAATTGCACCATATGAACTTTATGCATCTTTGAAGGCATGATGACAGCAGCATAAAAGAAATGAGTGGCTCATCATCAAATAATGAAGTTGTGTACTCAAGCTTTGTACTTCTCCTTGTCCTTATGAAGAACACCATGTAAGCAACATATATGTACTATATGCATCATCAAAAAGTCATTCACAATCATCCATAAATCTGATTTGAATACCAACTATGTGACCCCAAGTATCATCTGAGATTTTATCATGGGCACCTCATAACCGTAACATAGCAAGATGTATCATTTAGCCATATAAGCATCATTATCATTGATTAGGTACCAAATACTTCTAAACATAATGCTAACAATGCTTTATTAGAAGCATAGCATGTTCTCCCCCTGAACCTGTTCCACCTATTCACTGTCAGATCTAATCATTACATATATTAGTAAGAAGTATCAAGGCATCATCATCAATCAGATATATATCAAGTTATCAACAACTTGTGAGGATCAAAAGAACTTCTAAATAACATCCACAGACTGTAGTCATCTATCATCACGACATAAAAGATAACTGATAATTTTCTGAATCATATCAAATCAGTTTTTCTGAGTCTATCCCACTGTACTTTTCTCAAACTACATATACGTGACTGTGTAGCTTTGAACTCATGTATATACGCGACTTGTCTTCATGAAACATGCGTATCAGATTTAGAACACTGAAGCTTCACACTTTCAGCTCCCTCTGAGTCTGTCATCTCTGTATACTCTGCTATGCCACATCTTTCTGACTGTACTTCCTTCTTCTTCCATATCTTCGAGAGTGATGGTGTTTTCTCCTTTTAGTATGGTGCTCGTACTTTTTTCCTACATTCCTTTGCTTTGTGTCCAAACTTGTTACATGCATAACATCTTGCATGTTTCATATTCCTTCTGTAGCAGTCAATGGCTTTGTGACCAAACATATTGCAAGAAAAACACTATCCCTTAAAGTACCCGGAACGTGATGATCTTTCTGTGCGACGGTCTTGAACCTTTCTACTTCTGCATCTTGCTGCAACATGTCCAAGATTATGACATACATAAAACTCAACATTATTCATCTAAGAAAATAACTGACTATCACTTCCATAGTTTGGAGTAAAATATTTTCTTTGAAGGATTTCTTTCCTTGGTCGTTGATGGGGTTGACCTCTTATCTCCTTGTTTAGCATTTCAAGTTTTACATTAGAGTTCCTTGCCTTATCTTGTGAGCTAGATTCACCTTCAATAGATTCATGGAGCCAAGACCATATTTGATGGCAGGAGACCTTTGACGACTAAGAATATCATCCAAAGTCTTAGTATTGTCTTGAAATCGTAACAGTTTATCCTTTTCTTATAATTTACCTTTTAAGATATTTACCTCAACCTGATGTTATTCTTCCTTTTCCAGATATTGCTTCTTCATGATTTCTTCAGCTTTTCTTCCTTCTTCCACTTGTTGCCCTTAATTTGAGAACTTCATTTTCTTGTTCTTTAAGATCTTGGAGTAGTTCTTCATCCTGTTTATTTGATTTTTCAAGATCTTCTTTTAGAGAGGGGATCTTAGCTTCAAGGCCTTCATAGTAACTGGATCTATCTTTAAGTTTCTTGATTGTTGTGTTCCTTTTATTTACCTCATTTCTTAATTATGTTACTTCATGCTGTAGCTTTTGACATTGATCTTCCTTTTCTTTATACTGCTCCCTTACTTTGTTTCCTTCCTCTTTTAGTTTTGTAGCTTCTTCTTTGAAAGCATACTCCCTTTTGTCCAATAGATCTTGTTGATCTTTAATTTTGTCTATGAGCCTTTTAAATTCTTCCTCTATTTGATATCTTTCTTTCTCACCCATAAGAGAAAATTTAGTTGTTTCGCTATCACTTTCATCATCTTCAAATGGATGGATAAATGTATCACCAGAGGATAACAAATTCATACCTGATAGTTCTTTTTCTTCATTCTGAGGTGATTCTGAATCTGAAGAGTTTCTTCCACATAATCCCCAATCGACTCTCCCACTGTCATAGTTCCTTTGAGATGCCTTCTTCTTTTGAGGTGCTTTCTTCTTTAGCTTCTTTCACATTGTTTCCACGGATCTCCTTCAACCGATCAAGCTTCTGCGAAAGGACCTACTCTGATACCAATTGTTCGAAATAATATTGAGAGGGGGGGTGAATCAGTATTAGTTAAGTCAATAATCTTTTTCTTTTCATACTCAAATTTGTATACGCTACTTCCATGTGCGTAACCCATGTGTGCATGCAACTGTGCTTAAGGAAACAAGCGTATATCCAGCAGACTAATGATTCATTTAATTCATTATATGTTGATCTTTAATATGTGCATCAGTACTTTATTAAACATTAAACAGTAACCATATGCAGTTAATAACAGAGTGAACCATCACACATAAGAAACACACATGAACACCAAGATTTAAGGTGGAAACCCAATGTGGGTGAAAACCACCTACCGCTGTTGTCTCTGTCTTCTTTTTAATAATAAAAAAAATCTGTTTACAACATTGTACTGGAACAGACTCATACCAGTACGCAGGCTTCTACTTGCAGAAGGCTACAACCTTCTCTCATTTTCCAACTTCTACTGGATGGGAGCTAGAACCCCCTAGCTCTTGTACTAGCTGATATGTTTACTAGTATGTAGGCGCCGACCTATAGAAGGCTACAACCTTCTCCTTTCTTCCAGGGACCACGTTTCATAAATTTTCAAACTGGATCCATCAACAACATTGAAGCTCAAATCAATTACCACTACAACACAACCATCAACTATATCTACATTAATCAACCTCTGAAACTCAATCATTACTTTCTGAATCAACCAAATTCAATCAATCACTGACAACCTCTAAACATCTGACGCAATTGAATTAATCATTCATTCATACTTTAAATCAACTTCAACAAATCAACTGGAACAGATAGATCACTGTAGCCAGTATATAAATCTGAGTTCAAATTACTACATTATCATTTAGAATCAGTTGTAATCTTAAAACCATGCTTCAAAGTGTATACGATATTTGGCAGAAGCCAACTTGCATGTATACGTAGTTTCCCTGAAGCAAACCAGCGTATAGATCTGCAAACACTTTGCTGCACTTCCAGACTTCAAACATAATCACACATAGTGATATGAAACTGTGAGAACTTCTTAGATCTAATACAGAGATTGACTGTAGGGGCATTTACTGGATATGTCACCTTTAATGAAAGGATGAGATCCAAAGGCTACCTGGCCCTTTACAGACTCTGTCTATAGAAATAATAGAAGTTAACACTAATGATCTGAAATGAGGGGTTGAACAACTTGTCATGCTTGCAAGAACCTCCCACTCCAAAGCTAAAACAAAAAAAGATCTAGCTTATGTTGACAATTGCGGAATTAGGTACTTGAAACAGGTGTATGTGTTGATTTGTTTTCATCTGTTTAAGTTCTTTAACTTGATTTGTTTCAGCTGATATGAAACACATATATCAGACATATAAGGTAGCAAATAAACATCACACATAACAACAAATTTTAATAAGGAGTTCACCTCGATCTTGTGGGCTACGTCTCTTGTGAGCTCTAGTCAAATTGACTTGGCTCTTTGGGATTATGGCTTGAATTCTTTTACATGTTCCACACTCAACTCTAGAAGGTTACTGACTGAACCTATGGGCTTAGTAAACTATATGCATCTCTGTCATGGCTGTCCTCTTTGAGAAAGTTCACTAAGCTTCCCTGAGCTTCTTAATGGCACAAATTCCTTCAGAATGCTTCAAATATCTCTAAAACCTCTGCTATTGTCTCCAGCACATATCTGACATCAACAAATGATTGTTCATTTGCTCAAAACGAGCACTACATCCCTGATCTAAGCCTTCATCCACGGATGGCACTGGGCTGCCTGAAGCTTCCCTTCAGCATCTCGGCCTTTAGAAGTCTCCAAATGCTTTTGAAAACAACTTCATTGGATTCATAAGGTCTTTTCTTTCATTTCTCCTTCAAGGAGCATCTTAATGCCCTCCAAGACTTTAGCTTCTTCATCGTTTGAACTATGTGCCATGCATATTTTTAATTTTTGTTGTAAGACATATTCATCTTCAATGTTATATTCTGATTCTGACTTTGAGCCTCTGTAATGAAATTCTTCTGAATCTATATAGTCACAACGGTCAGAAAGAAAAACTTCTTCATGATCATCTTCAGATTCTGTGTCAGAATTACTTAAACTGGAAGTTTCTGTAGAAACAAAAAAAAAATTGTCCCATAATATGTATTTTTTCTTTGATATGAATATTGGGAAAATTTTCAGTTTTATGTAGTTTAGAACCACATTTATAGCACTGGATGTGGAATAAGGGTTTTCTTTCTTCTCTTTTTTTTCCTTTCTTGTTGGTATTCTATAACATTTTCTTGGGACTTTTTCCCTCTGTGTAGTTTTGATTCTTCCCCATGTGGACAATTATTTGAAGTATGTCCTTTTTTTCCACATAACCAACAGGAGATCCTGTTCTAGGCTTCTTCTTTGTGAGTCCTAAGAGGAATATGTTGAGGACCATAATAGTGGGAATTTGGAATGCTTTTGTAGTAGCCTTTTTATTTTCTTATTCTTTGGGGTTTTGTAGGATGGCTCATTTTTCTTTTTGAGATTTTCTTGCGGGCCTTCTTCACCCTTTTATTTTGTATAATAGGATCTTCTATATATAGACCATATTTGTTGTAGATATATCTATTGTCAGGTAGTCTAGACAATTTTTGTATATATTTATTCACCTTCATATTTGTGCAATGTCAAACCATTGTTGCTCTAAATTGTGAATTGAATTCTGCAGATTAGTAGATTAGAATTATGTCTCTTGATTTAGATTAAAATTACTCGAGCAATTGCAATTCTATCCCAAAATTTCTACAACTCCTACTTAGAGCCTCTGCAACCCGATTTTCCTTACCTTTAAAGAATTTTATATCAAAGTCCAATTCACTTAGAAAAGTATTCCACCGTGCTTGTCAAGCTTTAAGGTTAGGTTACTTAAAGAATATGGTTAAACTACTATGGTCAGTCATTTGAATACAATTCTTTAAAGGTAAGGAAAATTGGGTTGCAGAGACTCTAAGTAGGAGTTGTAGAAATTTTGTGATAGAATTGCAATTGCTCAAGTAATTTTAATCTAAATCAAGAGACACAATTCTACTCTACTGATCTGTAGAATTCAATTCATAATTTAGAGCAACAATCTCATACATGCAATAAGAAATAACACACATGCAAAATATTTTTCTAAGGAAACCTAACTGGGAAAACCCCTCAAGCCTCTTCGCATTAATCTGATGAATAGAGATGTATTACAATTTCTTTCCCCCTTTGAGCACAACCAGCATGTGAATAACCTATATTTCTTCTCAATGAGAATATTTGACCCAGACTTAGTCAAATTCTTCCTGTGCTTAAGCCCCTATTTCCTTTTTCAAAATCTTAGAGAATTAACCCTTTTTTTTACCAATTTTCCTCCAATTGATTGCACAATTCCTAAGGATTGACCATCTGACTGCATGCAACACCTCTACACTCAAACTAGTTTATAAATAATTTTTAAAATGCCTTAGAATATCCACCATAGCTAGGAACTTGATTTCTTTACATGCATTAGCTATTTTAGGTCGATTGATTAGTTAAGAAATGATCACCGGGTTAGACTATTGTCCCTCTACACAACTAACCTTCCACTAGTTCTTCCAACTATTAGAACTAGTTTAACTAAACTAAATTGGATATAACTGAAGTGGATTACTAAAATTTAGCAATCACACATGTTTAATTGAACTCCAAGCCTTCAAATTTGAATTTACTGAGCTAACTAGGTGAGAAGATCAATGTCACACAAGTTAACTGCATCCAATTTGTTTGCTAATGTGGAAATTAGAATTTTCTTAATTCGAGTTAGGAAAAATCAAATTGAGACTTTCTTGGTGAACTTCTCAACACTCCCTCTCAGCATGAATGGGATTATCAACCACCCCTATCCAAAACACCTATGGAACTCAAACTTCCCTCTTGACAAATCCTTTATCAAAATGTCAACATCTTGTTCCTCTGTCAGAATGTATTGTAGCAACATTATCATCCTTTGCACATAGTCCCATAAATGATGATAAAATATATATATATATATATATATATATATATATATATATATGCTTGGATCGATCGTGAAATACCAGATTCTCAGAGAGCTTAATGAAACTCTGATTATCACAATAGATCATAGATGGATCCATCATCTAACCAAATACTCCCACAAGTAACTTTCTCATCCAGATCACCTCACATGTTGCTTGACTTGTAGCCATGTATTATGCTTTTTCCAAGCTGAGCTCCACAGATAGTTGCTTCATGTTATACAAGGAAACCTCTATGGACCCAAAACTAAAAATTCCACTTGATTTACTCTTTTTGTCAGATGGACTCCCTACCCAATTTTCATCTCTGAAGCCACATAACTTCACTCCCTCTATCCATCTATACCATAATCCATATTGGGTAGTGCCTCTGAGGTACCATAAAACATGCTTAGATGCATTCAAATAAAATTTGGTTGGCCTAACCATAGCTTGGCTCATCTGGTTGACTGCATAGCACATATATGGTTGTGGGTTCACACGATACATTAGTGAACCCACTAACTATCAGTAATGATCCAGGAGAATCTGTTGATTCAGATTGTACAAGTGTTCAAGTATCTTCATCAGTGTTCAGTGTCGTCATCGCTTCAGTTTAGCTATGACGGTGTTGGTTCTTTAGGTAATATGGTTTGCATGGTGTTCAGTTGATGTGGTATTGTACCTGGCTGTTGACTTGTGTTCATCGACAGTTCTGCCAGGATTGGTCGATGACATGTGTTTTTGTCATTTGACAAATAGGATTGGTGTCAACGTGGTTGTGTCATCCATTGCAGAGGTTTGATATGTCATCAGGGTTATTGGCATGGAAAAAGATCAATATCATCATTTGTTGATGATAGACATGTGGTTTTATGTCACATTGTGACGAAAGATTGTAAAAGGGTTTTTTTTAAGTTCTAGACCTAAACCCTAATCCAACATTTAAGACCTAAAACACTAATGCATTAATCCTACAGTCTAAACCTATGCTAAACACCATTACCTATCCAAATCCATGTATCAAATCCTAATCTAAACCTATGCTAAACACCAAAACCTAACTCCTAAAACCTATGTATTAAAAATACATAAAATACATTAATCTTATGTTCTAAACCCTCTCGGGTCACCGAAAACATTGCAAAACATAACAAGACCTTATGAAAAGTCCCTAATCACAGTGTAAACTGGATTAGAACCGTGTCAATGTGAGCACTGCAAACTGACCACTAGAGGATATGTCACAGTGTTCGGAAGTTACAGTAAACTGCAGGTTCCTAACCGTCGGGCTTGGAAACCGCATGGAGTTATCACATGTGACACATCTTCACCGACCGGAACCAAAAGAGAGCAAGCCGCTGAGATAACCGCCCCTCAAACAGTTTAACTCTCAGTGTTCACATGGGTCGTTAGCACATCTGCATGGTTAGCTGCCAGCTAGTGGTTTCGGGCTAATCCAAAGTTTTGTTTTGGGTTTTGTTGCTAGTTTGTTTAAAAATCAATTCGAAGACCATGGTACTAGTCTTGGAATGCATGACTTGATTCTTTTAAATACTGATGGAACTTGTATTATCACATAGAATGGAGATGGGTGGAGTACATGTGATCTGAATGTCTTGCAATGTTTGCATCATCCAAAGGAGTTGTGTGCAGCAAGATGCAACAGCCACATATTCTGCTTCAACTATAGATAATGCAATTGAACTTTGTTTCTTGCTGAACCAAGACACTAATCTGGAACCCATATAGAATGCACCACCACTAGTTCTTTTTCTGTCATCAATGCTTCTTGCCCAATCTGCATCTGTATAATATAATATAATAGTTATTATTATTATTATTATTATTATTATTATGAATATAATAGCTATTATATTATATTATTATTATAATAATATAATGATAATATAATATTATTATAATATTGTTATCAAATATTATTATTATTATTATTATTATGATGGTTAACGTCCACTGAGACCAAACTTTGGTCTATCAGACCTAAAGAAATGAATTATTTAGTTTAATGTAAGATTTTATTCCTATGCTAAAAAAATTTGGAGAGAAGCCTCCCAAGCTCACTGTAATTTTGACATCATAAAAGGCTAGGAAGGTCAGTATTGCAATAAAGATTTTGAAACTGAGATCTAATGTGGTTGTACACGGGGCACTCTAAGAGGAAGTGATTTTCATCCTCGATGTTTGTATTCTCACAGAGATGGCAGAACCTTTCCATCCATGGTGTTTTAGGAACTACCCATTGACCCATTTCACTATGGAGCTCATGAGAGTTCGTTCTAATCTTGGCTATATTAATTTTCTTCTTTGAGCTAGTTAAAATAGAGAGATACTTTTGATCTTCTAGGGTGGGGTTGATGACCTCCTTATAATATCTTAATTTTGTTTTAGCTACTAAATCTTTCTCACACCACATTTTTTCTTTGAACTTAGAAGTAACAATATTTTTAATGTTATTAATGTTTTGCAATGCAACACTCTCATCGTTCCAACACATTTTCTAATATTTGTAGTGCTTGGTCAAAGTCATCCCCATACATGGTAAAGTCATCAATATAAACTTCAAGTCCTTCATTTATTAGATCAGCAAAGATACTGAGTATGGCCCTCTAAAACATAGCTGGGGCATTGCATAAGCCAAAGGGTAACACTCTGTAAGCAAACATACCCCATGGGTAGGTAAAGGTGGTTTTGTCTTGGACTTCAGGGGCGATTTGGATCTGATAGTAATCGTTGAAGCCATCAATAAAGTAGAAGAATTTCTTCCCTGCCATTGTATCGAGGACTTGATCAATAAATGGAAGAGGGAAGTGATATTTTTTCCTGGATTTGTTCAATTCCTGATAATCCACACCGATACGCCACTTCCCATTTTTCTTGGGAAAAACTACCAGTGGAGAGACCCACTTACTATCCGAAATGGGATAAATAAAATTCATGTCCAACAACTTATGTAGATCTTCTTTTACTATATCTTTGAGATGCAGATTTAATCTTCGTTGAGGTTGCCAGATAGGATTAGCATACTTTTCGGTGTAGATATGATGTGTACATAATTGTGGGTCTATGCCTTTCATGTCTGGATAGTCCCAAGAAAAAGCCCCTTTATATTTTTATAGAAATTGGATTAGCTTTTGTTGTTGGTCACTGTCAAGACTAGCATTGATATTTAAAACCTTGCCTCATGCAATTTCAACAGCCTTGCTGTTATGAATGGTAGTTGTCGAAATATGTTGATCATCAGTCTCTTTCAAAGGGTCTTCCAAGGATTCATTGTCAAGGATTTCTTTTAACATTTGACATTTTACAGTATTCACAGTGGCTAGCTGATTAATAAAGTTATTGATCACATCGTCTTCAATTTGATCCTTGAAATCCAACGCTTCTGCTACTGTAAGTGGTGAACGAATACTTTCTCCCAGGTATGTGGGTGGTTGTTTATGTATTTTCACAATGGGAAGACTTGTTTTGGGAGGAGGATATAAAACGAGATTCTTTACAGTGTCATGCTTAGAAATGGTCATGTTGCCTGCATGGCAACCTATATAAGCATCGGGTATTTCCATCCAAGGTCATCCCAAAATTAAAGGGTGCCCATCTAATCAACTTTTTGGGTTGATAACTAGAAACTCCACTGGGTACTCCCATGAATCAACAGAAATTGTGATGACTTGTAAAGTTCCCTCTGGTCTTACCACCAAATGATTAGCAAGTTCTAGCAGGGTGGTGGTTGGTTCCAAAGCTATGTTACCAAGTGTCTCACAAGTTTATGCTGTTAAGATGTTAATGGTTGCACCCAAGTCAGCTAATGTGTTCGGAAAGGAGCGACCATATATTTGGATTGTAACTATGGGATTCCCTAGATCTTCATATTTTATTGGTGTTTCCCCGCCCGAAAGTAAATCAAATAAGGTATCTACAACATGAATAGTTGGTGAAGCTTTTATTTTCCTCACAGATTTTTTCACACATATTTCCTTAATTGTTTTAGCATAAATAGGAATATCTTGGATAGCCCGGAGGAGAGGAATTTTAATGCAAAGACTTTTGAGTTCCCCTAAGAGATCAAAGTCTAGATAAACAATTGGTCTAGTCATTGTTAATATTTTAGGGAATGGCAGAGAAGTAATTATGAGTTTTTTAGGATCTTTATGTTCAACTATGTCTTCTCCCTGTTTTATTTTTGTGTCAGTCATAGTCGATGGTGTATTTATAGGTGATGTTTCTAACTCAATTGGTGGATATTCATTGTCTTCCTCAGAAGTGATAATGCGTCCCGACCTCAGCCTAAGTTCATTACATTCTTTTTTTTTGGTCTCAGGGCCTGATTTTTCAACAATTTGTATTAGTTGAGCCGGTTTATTATTGGGGTTTGGATTTGGTTAAGTTGGTAGTTGGGGACACAAAAGGGGCTAACGATTTTGTTGTAATGGATATGGGGCTGATAATGTAAGTTGAGGTTGGACCTATCCCCATTGGCGTATTGGTTATCTCTAGAGGTCACTGCCAATTCGGAGACCAGTTCTAATTTTGTGAAGTAGAGACAGGCCACTGGGATGGGTATGGATTATTTTGCCAAAAATGAGTAAAAGGAGAATTCAGCCAACCATTACCTAGAAAGGACTGAGTTTTCCATGGTGACATAGGAAATGGTTGGGACTACCAATTCAAGAAATGTGATTGACCTTGGCACTGTTCCATAATTATACTGTTGATTAAATGGCAAAGAAGGAAAGAACTAAGATGGGTCTTGTGACATACCTATAGGTTGGCCTTGCCACTGTCAACGATGGTTCGTTAAGTATATTGGTTCTATCTCTTCTTCTGCTTCTTTAAAAACTTCTTTTAGCCCTAGAAGTGATGGGCATTTCTCGGTGGCATGGTCCTTGGTGTAGATAGCACATGTCTAGACCATGTCCAATGGACACTCCCATTGGCTGTGCTTTTTCTGGTAGCGTGGCAAAAAAAGGGCCAAATTCTATTCTGCTAAGGCTTGTTTTTGTTTGGCCTGCAGGGCATCTAACTGTGTTGTAAGGGTTCCTAGGATGTCTTTCTTGAAGTCCTCCAGGAGGTTACCGATTTCTACTCTTGTCATGTGTCCACTGGGCAGTTTGCTTCCTCTAGTCATAGAATCACGACTCCCTAACCCGGTGTGTGTGCTACCTCACTAACACCTAATACACAAGCGAAAAATTTCATCATACTCATTTTTAGAAATGTCTCCCTTCCCCATCAAATTCAAAGTTTCTAACCATTCTTCTTTCATTCCTTTAATTAATATGGATTTCATGACTTCTTTTAGTAATGTGGAGTGAGGGGATCTCTGCAAGTTGTACTGAAACCATTTGACATATTCCTCTAGAGTTTCATTATCCTTCTTAGACATTTTAAAGATTTCGTCTTTTAATTCCCTAGTCCTACAATAGTCCTAATATTTTGTGAGAAAAGAAGTTCTCATGTCATCCCAAGAGTTAATAGTGCATCCGTCTAAACCCATAAACCACTGCAAAGCTGCTCCTTTAAGGATGGAAGGGAACAAATTCAATTTTTGAGGATTGATGGTGTAAGCATATCCTCTGCACAGGACATCAAACTCTAATAAGTAGGCATTCGGATCTTGTGTGGTCATGCCATGAAAGGTTGGGATGTTTTACAAGGGAATAGCTTTCACAGGGGCATTGGCTACTGGGTCGACTATGGGGTATTCCAATGTCGAGGTTTGACCTTAAGGTACTTGATTTACCATTTGGTCGAAAATGTGCCAATATCCTTCAAGGAATTTAGGGGATGCTATCTAAGTAAGTGGATTATTTTCAATCTGAGGCGGTTTTGTGGCACTGCCTAGATTTGGGATCAGAGGAGGTCCTAGTTCAGAAAACTGTGGCTCTGCCTTAGCAATTCCACTGGTTTCTCCCTCTCCTTCTCTTAAATTGCACGATTTTCCCTCTTGTGAAGGATCAGAATGTGAATTATTAGTGACCTGAAATCTCTCTCAAGATCCTCTGTTTTGGCTATGAATCTCAGCATAGGCTACAAATGGTGAGTGTTGGCCGGATAAATCGATCTTGCGGACAAGACCGATTTCCCTAGTATCAGAAGATAGTCTAGCAACAAATAGACAAACAAACCTATCTTTCTCTATACATATGCGATTTATAAATAAATACTATAAAGGTGTTAAGACCTTACCTTAGATCCAATGCTTGTTTGTAGTAGTCATCCTCTAATTGTTCGAAAGAGTTACCTTTGGGGACCTACAATCACAAAAAAGCAAACATTAAATAGCACCTGCATAGCAAATATTATAAATCATGCCTATTATGGTGATCAAGGAATCCATAAAATAAACCATGAATCAACAACTTATTGAGAAAAACAAATTTATTTGTATTAACTTTGAAGTAGAAGAACCTTACAACCTTTTTAGCCTTGATGTTGAACAAGCTCTTCCTGGGGTCTGAAACAGGAATTTCCTTTACTTTGACAAGCCTTGCACTCTTCCAAATGAGATCTTAGAGGTATGTAATCTTTCCTCATAAAACTCAACTAAAGAAGACTAAGTTCCAACAACATTTCACCTCAAAAATATTCAGCTTCTCACCTCCCCAATAACCAACCCAATGCTTCTTTTTATTGTGTAGAGGAGGAGGTTAGAGGTCCACCTATGAAGGGATAGAATCCTCCTTCAAAGGGATAAGCTCCTCACATCAAGCGGTTAGCTCCTTAAGGTATGGGATGCATGAACCTTAAGAGAGCGAACTTGCCACCTCAAGATTCCTTCCAGAAGCTTCTAGAAATGACTGAAAGTGAGTTTTTTCAGAACATACTCACGCCTTTTTAACTTTTATAGGGGTTTGCACCTTTAACACAGAGACAGAGTAGTCAGGTGTGCAGGAGACATGACCATTAGGTGCGGGAATGCAGGTAATACAAAGAGAAAGTTTGGAACCAGAGTTTTAAAGACTTTGAGGGATTTTCTCTTACTTTCAAGGCTTTATATGAGGAACTGATACTTGAGACTTGCAGAGGGGGAAAGTATAAGTGATAATGAACTCACACAGATAGCAGAATGTCAAGGTGACAATTTTTAATGCAACAGATTGCCCCTAAAGTGTGAAGTCTGTAATAGATGAAGATAGAGTCTGTCATTTATGAAGAGTGAAGTACTTTATCATTTCAAGGATCATCCTGTGGACACCCCAGTCGGAACCTGTAAAAACATTCAATGCAAAATATATATATGTAGACATATTATCGCTGATGTAGGCATTCCCATACTCAGATCAAAACTGACTAGAAAACTGATTAAACTGTTCTGATACGGGAATGATTTTGTAATCATGAGTATAGACATGTGTAGACACAGTATGGGCACAACCATATGTTTATGAATAGTCCACTGTATAATGAATAACAAAATTCCTCGCAACCTGGATGGTAGAAACTAGATCCGGGGTCTTGATTTCCACTTCCCGAACTAGTACGATTCTATCCATGTGAATGAATGTGTCAAAGTCGAACATGGTAGAAACCACTTGATTACTAGTCAATGATGTGAAATATTAACAAGTGTGAGAGAAACCACTAGTATGGCTTTCAAAGTACCCAGTGTAATCCATGAAATGTGAATAAATGATCTGAAGTTGAACATGTCATAGAATCATTCGATCGAAGGTCAATGATGCAACCTATCGTCGAAGGTGAGAAAACTACCATTCGGGCATGCAGTTTTCAAGGTACTGACGATTTCTAGATCAACTTCCTAGCTAATGAGTTGAAGTCGATCGAAAGCGATCCGTCATAGGCAAGCCCACAACACAAAATCATAGATCAAGTTTTGAAGAAATACATGGGCAAGGACTGACTTAGGGATGGTCAAAATGGATGACAGATATTTTGCAAATGAATGGTTTGTTTGAATTGATCTCTTGAACACATATTGACACTGCAGATGGCTTGGTGACAATTGACCCAAAGCTAATACCCAGAAACCGGTTGAAGACTTTCAATATGGTTTGATTAACTGTTAGGCAAAGGATTTTCCCATCCCAGGTGAACGAAAAGTGTCGTGTTCAAGAGTGGCTAACGACTTTTCTAAAAACAAAGTGTAACAAACAGATTCATTTTTCTCTCTTTTCCCCCACCATTTCTGGCAAGTAACTCTTTATTTTTGACAAGCTTGAGGAGGATAACATTTGCTTGTTTATAAGCTCATCCTTTGGATGAGTCCAAATTAGTTTAAAATTCGAACCCTAAGAAGGAGTGGTTCGTTCCTGTTTAAAATTGAACAGGTCCTTTACTGTTAAATTTTAACAAGTCTAGTATAGGAAAAACTCGGTGTTTTTCAATTTTAGGGAGTCAGAAGAAAAACTTAAGAAAACTCCATGGGGGTACTTTTTCATAAAATAATCCCTCAGGTCCAAAAAAGGATAAAATAATACAAGAGGGATGACATTTCCAATACTTTAACGAGCTGGAAAGGACAAGTGCTCGACAATCTTTTCATATTTAACGAGTCTGAAAAGGGTTTAAAGAGGACTCTATTGACCATAATTAGTCAACGTGTACCTTTTTTGTAAATAGTGCATGTCAGTCCCTAAAAGGGGTAAACTTATACTGAAAGGATGATTATTCATTTATTTTAACGAGTTTGAACAATCAAGTGCTCGAAAATCTTTTCAATTTCTGAGAGTCTGAAAAGGGCTTAAAGAGGACTCTAATGTTTTGCTTTTTCGTAAATTTTTTAAAGAGTCCAAAAAAGTGATAAAAGTATGCTCTTTGTTGAAAAATGATCAATTTTCCCGAAAAATCCAATATTCTGCACAAAAACTCAAAATATTACTCATACCTGTTTGATAAATAAAAATGTATTTAAAAATTTACCTTTTTTAAAGTGAAAAATAAATAAATTAAAAATTCATTTATTTGAAAAAACTTATAAAAAGGGCTTTTCTAACTTCATTTTTACCATTTGAGTTTAGAGTGAGAAGTGAGAGCTTTTGGGTAAGAAAGTTCCTATGAAGATTCTGGAAAATCCATCTGTCGGAATCGAAAACCATCAGCTCTAGCTAATCCACGTCCTCCTTAACTTGCATTTCATCCATTTACATTTCATTTTGAGGCTTTAAATTTGATCTTTGAAGGAAAAATAGGTTCAGAAAGTTGCTCACCGGGGTCCGCAAGTGCAACACACAGCTGCTGCGGACCCTGACTTTTTTCTATAAAGAAAAAAGTTGTGGGTCCACACCTATTGCTCACAACCCGTGTGGACCTATGCACTATTTGTAAGTAGTGGGTGCGGACCCCACGCAACGAATTTTAAAAATTCAAATTTCTCCATTTTCGCCCAAAATTTTTCAAACTAGCTTGTTCTAATATGTCTTTTTATGCATTGTAGGACACTCAAAATGCTTATTTGGCGAGAACGCGAGCATGAGGATGTAGATCTTGCCGCAATAAATCATATGCCCACATTGCAAGCATTGAGAGCATGCAGACTGTTTAAGTTCTGGGCCATATCGGGCATGAGGGCCCAAGTAGACCTCTTGCAATGGCTGGTAGATAGATGGAACACACAGGACCAGTGCTTCGTGATTGGTGGCCACCGGCTTGAAATCGAGCTAGAGGACATATACTTTTTGACTGGTTTGTCCAAGAGGGGCGAACAATTATCTCTTTTCGGGACTAGGCCAGGTGGCTAGTCTATCGCTAGTATCTAATTAGAGTTTTGCGATGATCAAACAAAGGACAAACGGATTGATATTAAAACTATCAACCATCCTAAGCTTAAGGTTATTGCATTCACTGTTACCAAGCTATGCGGGAGTGCGGCATTGCATGTGGCTACTAGATCCCAGATGAAAATGGTTGTAGACTGTTTTCGAGGCACCATATTCAACTGGTGCGAGGCTGTGTTGGCAAATGTGAAAGGCCAACTAACCAGAGCAAAGAATGGATAGCTGAAAAATTTTGGATATGGATTTATTGTAGTCAGCTTTTCTCTAGAGAGGGTCCCCATGTTAGCCCCGCAGCATATTCCTATTGATGCTGGTCTTCATCTAGAGCCTAGGATAATTCGCTGGGTTGCTTTGATGGCCCGTCACCTTAAGGAGGGTACAGAGGTTGTTCGATTTCTGCCTCAGTATTTTCGTTGGTTGAAAAATCAACTTTTTGTGATTCAGGATTTTCCATATGCCGGGATGGATTATCGCAGTGACCCAAACATGACTCTTCCACCAAGAGAGCAATGGGATGATTCAGGTAAAAACCATTTTCAACACTTTCTAATTTTTATTTTATTATTTTATTTTAAATCATCCAAAACTGACAATCAAAAGTTTAAATGCAGATGTGGGTCCACGACGACCAGCCGCTCTCCAGCTTTATGAGAGAAGACACCCAGCTGCAGTAGTACCAGCCCCACAGGACCAATCAGCAGAGATCCTGACCGGCTTGGAGCATGATCTAGAGTGCTTGACAGCAGATATTCTAGAGACTGGCATAGATGATATTCCACTTAGGTTACAGAGATATGTGATTGGGGTCCCAGGACCTTTTAGAAGGTTCCTATGTAGGGTGGCCCGAGCAGTAGTTTCTTATCGTGATCATCACCAGGGATAGGATGATCGATTTTGTAGACTCATGTCATTTTTGTCTTTTTGTATTATCAATTTTTCCAATCATAACGTGTTTTTCAACCTATGATCGAAGACGATGTATATTTTGAAACACACTTCTATGCTGTGATATATCATTATCACTGGCTATCTTGTGTAACATGTTATTGAATGTTCTTAAATTTACTTTTTTGATTATTGCAAATGTCTATTTATCATATGAGAGGCAAATGCATCTGCTAATGTATTTAAATGTCTTGGAATATGTTGATATTCAATGTAATCAAATTCACGTTCCAAGAGACGAACTCTCAAAAATAACCTTAATAACACTGGATTTCTAATGGTATAAACCCTGTTAAGCTGTAATACAACGAGTTCAGAATCCAACCTAACAATCAAACTCCAAATCCCAAATGAGATGGATTCAGATAATAACTCAATCACTGCACTATACTCTGCAATGTTATTCGTTGTTTGACCGAGGTTTACCCCATGCATAGACACTAACTCATCAGAGGGTGAATAGATAACCCAACCTACGGAAGAAATGTTCCGTGTACTAAGCACCATCAGCAAAACCAATGTATGTTTGAAGAGACGTTGACATCTGCAATATCAAGAGTAAAATCAAGATAAGTAGGAATAGTGATAAGAGCACTCTCTAAAATAGGCACACTTTTCTAATCTAAAACACACCAGCTGTAAAGAAACTAATCTAACAAAAAAATATCCACACGGAATTTAAGCATAATATCTCTTCACCTAAAGTCCATTTCTGGGTTTACCCAAAGAGACACCGTCAAAATCAATCAATTCATAAGCCCCTTTTGTCAGCTTTCGCTTAACAATGTAAGGACCATGCCACATAGGTACAAATTTTCCAGATCCTAGCTTATCGTTTACTTGATCATATAGTAAAACTAGGTCTCCTTCTGAAAAATTACGAGGTGTAACACTTCTATTGTACTAAGCTTTTATTCGTTTTGCATGAGTCTCATTTTCTATTGCAGCAGTGCATCAATTCTCATCTAGCTGAGCTAAGTACAAAAAATGTTTCTCCTCTTCAAAAGTAGCTGGGAGTAATTCTATGGCTAATTGTAATGACGGAATTTCGCATTCAATAGGTAACATTGCTTCCAAATCATAGACCAGTTGAAAAGGAGTGAAACCAATCGATGTTTTCACTGAGGTCCGATATGCTCAAAGTGCCGAAAATAGCATGGTATGCCAATTCGACTTATGAATACCAATGATTCGTTGGGTCATAGTGACTAAAACTTTATTGATAGCTTCAACCAGACCATTATCCTATTGGTAATATGGAGTAGAACTATCATGGCACAGGCCAAGTTGATCTGTCAGTTTAGTCATCATGATATTTCGAAAGTGACTTCCATGATCAGTATTAATAGCTTGAGGAACACCGAATCTAGCAATTATATGATTGAATATGAAAGTTGCAGTAGTCTTGTCATCTGCCGAAAAAGTAGGCATCACCTCGACCCACTTAGTAAAATAATCTACCTCTAGGATAATATATGCATGCCCCTTGACCGAGTGAGGGTTACATGTAATAAATTCAATACTCCACTTTGTGAAAGGACCGACAGCAATTATGGGGTGCAGAGGAGCAGGTGGAGCGCACATTTTACGATCAAAGATTTGACAATTGTGGCATTTCTGGATTGCATAGATATAATCTTTGAATAAGGAAGGCCAGAAATACTCAGCGCGCAATATCTTTTGGGTTGTGGCATACCCAGACATATGACCGCCACATGCTCCAGAGTGAGAGTCATTCAGAACCTTTTCAGCTTCTTCATGAGTTAGACAATGTCAGAAAACAGAATCCGTCCCATGACGATAAAGTGTATAACCAATAATATTGTATTGTTGGGATTGGAAACGTACTTTCCATCGCTAATATTGTGAGATTTCAGGCCAAAAAGATTGGGTTTGGAGATAAAAAATAATATCTCCATACAAGGATCAAGAGTACTGATAAGAAACAAGGATTCATCCACAATGGGCTGCTCCACCACAGTTTTAGTATCAATATGTGGGAAATCACACATTAGTTCCGCAAAAACCAAAGATTTCTTTGCCTTGGTTTTTTCAAATTCCAAGTCAAATTCCTACAGGATAACTATCCATTTGGAATACTTGCCCCCTAGCAATTGTTTGGTCAAGATATAATTCATAGGGTTACAGTCAGAAATTACCGTGGTTTTGCATAATAAGATGTAGTGATGAAATCTTTGGATAGCTTGGACCACTGACAAGGCCAATTTCTCCACATGTGAATATTTAAGCTCAATCGGATGTAGAGTTCAACTAAGATAGTAAATCACATGTTCATTGTTGAATTCATCTTCCTGAACTAAAACTATGCTAATGGTGGAATGAGAAGCGGCAAGATACAAAAAGTAATCCTGGTTGTAATTGGGAGGATGTAGTAATGGCGCATGGGTTAACGCGTGTTTAAGTGCATCAAAAGATTTATCAGCGATCTCATCCCAGAAGAATCGAGTATTCTATTTCAACAACTTGGTAAAACCTTTCGTTATCTTGGTGTAATTAGGAATGAAACGACGTAAAAATTTTGCTTTCCCTTGCAAACTTTGGAGTTGGCGAAGAGTCGAAGGAGGAGGTAGATTGACGATAGCTTCAACCTTCGAGGGATTGACATGAATGCCAGCCTTTGAAACGACAAATCCCAGTAAGCAACCCGTTTCTACATAGAAAACACATTTGTGTGGATTCAGCCGAATTCGATAATGCCTACATCTCATAAAGATAGCTCATAAATGAGTGAGATGATCAGCTCTACGCAATGAATGGGCAAGTAAATCATCGAGATAAGGTTGCACAATGTGCTTGATGTCATGAAATGCGTAAGACATAGCCCTTTGAAAAGTTTCTCCAACGTTCTTCAGTCCAAAGGGCAATTTGCAATAAGTAAATGTCCCCCATGGACAAATGAAAGCTGTTTTAGGTTGATCAGCAAGGAGTATGTTGATTTGATTGTAACCGGAAAAACCATCCATAAAGGAGAACATTTCACTGCCGACACAATCATCAATAATTTGATCAATATAGGGGGTTGGATAATTGTGTTTAGGACAAGCTCGATTAATATCCCTATAGTCGATACATATTCTTATTGTTCCTTGTTTTTTGTTAACAAGAACAATATTTGATACCCAATCGGTTAAAGGAATTGGATAAATGAAACCTGCGTGAAGTAATTTCTCAACTTCAGCTTTGATAGCAGCAGCTTTTCTTGGATGTATCTAACGTAAACGTTGCCGGACAGGTTTAGCATGTAGGTATGCTTTAATTTCATGGACAACAATTGATGGATCGATTCCTGGCATTTCTTCATATGACCAGGCAAACACGTCGCAAAATTCTTGAAATAGGGCTTTATAAGTTTGGATTTCATCGTCCGTACAAGAAGCACCTATATGAATGTTTTCAATAATTCCGGGCTTAACTGAAATGTCAATAGGAACCGTTCGAGAGATATTTCCCAAATTTAACTCAGAATCATAATGTTGCAATGGATTTTGTGGTTCTTTGACATAGTCAGTAGTAAAAATAGAAGAAAAATTATTTTCAAAATGATCAAGCTCAGGTAAAAACAAATATCGGTGATGAAGATTTTCCCATGGTAAATCATCAACAGATAAAAGTTCACGAATTTGCTCATCAGTATGAACAAGATCAAAAAATGTTGTTGTAGCTGAGGTTGATATCAAAAGTGATTCCCCAGGGACCACATTCATTGGATAAGTTTCGGTTGAACAAGAATTAGAAAACGACTGTACAGCCTGATATGAAATTTCAAAGGGACTCAAAGGCATCGCACCATCAAATGAATCCACCTCAAAATCGGAAGGTATGATCCAAGGATCATCGAAAGCAATAGTGTTCGATGAAATCATATGAATAGTTGCAATAGAAGGCGATGCATTAGGAGGAGGGAAGGAAAAAGTTCCAAGTAAACCAGAATATTTAATCAAACCTATGCCAACATCCTTGTAAGGGATAGTCGTTTTACCGATGTGCTGAATACTATCTGTAGAGGCTGGGTCGAATGAAAAATAAGTTCGCTGGTCTATCGTAACAATATTTCCATTATGAGGAAACTTGATAAGCTGAAAGACTGATGAAACAATAGTAGTCATAGCATAAGACGAACTGCGACCTAGGAGAAGGTTGTAATCTAGAGGGGCATCAACCACTTCCACATCTAGATTTACGATTTTGCCTTCGACCCCTATAGGTAAATCCTGCAAAATACCAAAAGGATGGAACCCTCAGCCATCAAAAGCCTTTACAATTGTCGGAGACTGATTGAGTGTGGGAGAAACAATCGATCTCCAACACTAGATCGACATAATACACGTAGAAGCCCCTTCATCAATCAGAGTCCGAAAGCAAGGTTTGTTTTTTACTAACACTGGAATCTGGAAAGCCATTTGATGAGGTAGGCGGGGTGTACTATTCTCTAAATCGAAGATTATTAGGTTCGAATCCTGATTATCGACAGCTCCTATAGTAGACAATAGTAATTTACACTATGCTGGGCACGATTATAGCACTTCCAAAGCTAACATTGTTGAAGGGGAAATAGCTAAGTCTTCAACAATGTTATACTTCTGAGCAGCTCTCGTATGTGGATTGAAATTTGATTTATGAAGTATACCTTTAGCAGGCAGTTTGATTACTAAGTCAGGGTTGGGTTTCTTGATCTGTAGCGGATCAGAACCAGAAGGAGTTGTAGTTGATGTGTTTGAATTAGAAGATTATGCTTCTTTACCACCAACAGTATTTTTACTACCATAATCTTGCGATCACGTCGCAATCCTGACATGAGACATCATCATAATGGGTTCTTCTGAGGCATTCGAGGAAGAACCAATCATCTTACTATCTTGACTAGGAAAAGGATCATTCAAGACATCAGGCGTTTGAGAACCTTTAATGATTTTTGAAACCTCTTCTCAACGTGGGTAGTCTTTAGTAAAATGATCCTCATCGCATATGAAACAAGGATAGCAAGGTTTATGTTTTTCGTCAGTAGATTCATTTTTATCCATTTTATCTTTTGAATTTTGTTTGTTTTTCTTCTTCCCCTTCTTTTTACTACCAGATTTTGATTTGGTCGAAGATGACTCTATGACATGGATGTCGGTAGAAAATTCAGCGGAATAATCTCCTTTCGGGGAATCAAGTAATGTTATTATAGGAGAAGAATTCTTTGAAGATTTCTTCTTACTTTTAGTACTAACTGAACCAATCATACCATCAGTGGCATGAGACCCTGAAGGAGCTACAGTTATTTGACCGTGTTTTGGAATATTAGGGATTTTTTCATGTAAAGTACCTGACTGCGTATAGACGAGGTCAAGGTATTGAGTTTGAGCAATGACTTGCTCTTCAGTGACAACTCCTCCCTTAGCTACATCTTCAGTGATTTTGGGTAACAATGATTTAATGAACCATTCCGCTAAAATTTGATCCGGAATGAAAACTTTCACTAAATGCCTTGTACACCACCATTCATGAATATGATTAGAAATATATGTGGACGTAGATTGTTTTAGTGAAGTTAACAGTTTCGTGCCACTGTCGTATCTGACAGGCAACTGAAAATGAGTTAAGAAAGAAGTGGCTAACTGATTGAAGTTATAAAAAGAAGCTCATGGTAATTCAATGTACCATTGGGCAGCAAGACCAATAAGAGTTCATTGAAAAAGATGCAATCGAATTGAATCACCAATGATTGAATTAGATGCACACTAGAGGTGATAAGTCATAACGTGATTTAACGAATCCTCTCTTGACTTACCCTCGAATTTCAAGATATCACTGGGCAACTTACTAGGCATTGGCGGCCAATACGGAAGATAGTAAATTAGATCGTTTGTAAGGCGCGACAAATTAGGTAAATCCAAAGTTGCAATAAATGGTAACTGATGGTTAGGGTCATGAAAACCTTAATTAATGAGACCAGCTCTGGGAGGAGGATATCCAGAATAACCTAGAATTGGATTTTCATTAGGAATGTTATAACCTCCTAGGAAACCAGGATTAACTGGACCAAATTGGGGTTGTTGAGGCTGTTGATAAGTATAGCCAGGATACGGTTGATACTGATAAACTAGGTTTTGTACAATAGGACCAAATTGATACTATCCCTGGCATGGTTGATAAGTGAATTGTGGTTGGCTTGTGACAATCGTACTTGGACTAGCTTGTCCTGCAAGCATCTGGACCGAAGTCTGAACTGTAGGTACTGACTGTGGCACAGAGACTTGAGGAGTTTGCACGAATGCAGGGATAGTAGAAACCAGAGCTACATATACTCCAGAAACAGGTGTGGTAGGTTGAACAAAAGTTGTAGTAGTTGCAGCAGTTTGAGGCGGAGTCTGAGGTGAGCTAGGCCCAGGCTGCTGAACTAAACCAGGTGCAGGGGTTTGAACAGTAGGTTGGACAGGTTGCTGGGTTGGACCATAAACTAAATGTTGATTAGGTTAATTAGATAAGTGCACATTAGGTTGCATATTCTGTTGAGTTTGAGACGGATCCCACACCATATTCATTCCAGAGTATGGACCCATAAAAGGTTGTGCATATGGAGGACCATAACTTGGTTGAACGTAGGGCTGATAATTAAGCAATACATTTCTAGCTCCTTGTAAAAATGATTGACCAGAAGGCGGTTCGAAACCTTGAGTTGGGTACTCACCTTGAGGTTGATAGCCCTGAGGCACGTACTGAAACTGGGGTTGACCTTGAGGTATGTACTGAAACTGGGGTTGACCTTGAGGTATGTACTGAGTTTGGGGTTGACCTTGGAGTATGTACTGTCCTGAAGGTATGTACTGTCCTTGAGGTTGACCCCCAGGTGGTAGCTGACTACCTTGAGGTTGCCCCCCAAGCGATAACTGACTACCTTGAGGTTGCCCCCAGTCAGTAGCTGACTACCTTGGGGTTGCCCCCCAGGTGGTAACCGACTACTTTGAGGTTAAGGATTTTGAATACTACCAGACATCATAAGGATTTGTTCTGCATTCAACGCTTGAGTTCCATTACTACCAGTTGATAACTCATGTTCAGTCGATCGAGGAGATGCTCATGAAAAAGTACCAGTGAGTGATTGGTACCCCGAAGGAACAGAAGGACTGCCATATAAAAATGTTTCCGGTGATTGGGAAAACATAGATGACTGTCTTGACATGATCGATGAAGAATAATAAACTCTTGGTGTAGGATGAAAAAGAATTCAAGGTGGTGAAAAACTAAGACCTGGATTTTCTAAAAAATTTGTCAATGATACATACCAAGCGTCACTCCTAAAAGGAGTGTAGAATATTGATTCATGCTCCCTAAGATTTAAAGTCTGTTGGTTTTCGGGAAGAGTTACGTCTTCGTCTGGACTGACAAGTTCTTCAATAGAAATGAGGCCAGAAGGAAGATTTTGAGTAATGATATTTCCTACCCTAGGTGAACCAAGACCACTAGAAGTTGGAGAAGCAAATCCTAAAGTTGGAGTAGTAGTAGGTTTAGTGTCAAGCTCAGAAATTTCAGGTTCTTCAGCTAATTCACTAGAAGGAGAAATACTACCAGTAACTTCGGAAAATGAAATTGCCTCTTGAATATACACTGTTGTTTGTATTTGATAGTCAGGATGAACAATTAAAGATGAGTCTTCGGCTTCTGGTGATCCAAATCTACTGTCACTAGGTGATACGAGAGCTCGTAGCCCTTCAAGATGGCTTGGTGTATACTCAAGAGGTTTCCCCTGAAGTCTTCGAGATTGTCTCGGTAATTCAACCATAATTAAATATTAATTAATCACACGCAAACAAAGAAAATTTCAATAAAACCACCTAAAGTCTCTAAAGAAACAAACAATTGAATCACATGCTTAAAAAATCTAAGAGTTCAAACAACACACAAACAGTAACTTCCCGTACTAAAAACACTAGTTTGTGATGAAATCCAACGTAGTAGAAGTTTAATACAGAAAGGGCGGTTGGAACAGTTACCCTGACAACTTGCTTAATGAAACAGACTGGCACAAGTTTCTTCACAAAACCATCTCGAGTGAAGAGAACCCCCCAAAGAGTCCAAGTGAGTCTAGTCGACATCTACTCCAGGTATAGTGAGATCCTTCCTTCACCGTCACCTTAGGAAATAATCTTAAGTTTATGGACACTAAGGTTACCAACAACAACAAATACAACTACGGGAACAGTCTACGATCTGATCTACGCACAAGGGCAGAGTAACAAAGCTCAATCCCCTTGAAGGCTCCTCGACATGGTCAATCCGAGGTTTACCAACAAGTGACCCCAGGCTCCTCGACAATGGTTAATCCAAGGTTTACTGTTTATAATATGCGCAAATCTTCTATCTTTCCCAATGAAATAGAATTGATTGTCTCAAAGGTTCGGACATGATCTCGTGATTAACTCCTTTAACAGAAGCTTCCCAGAATGTATCAATTACAATTAGATTTATTTCCTACCACAAGATGTATCTACTTGTTTGTTTTAACTATCTTGGAGAGTTAATTACTCCCTACTCCAAGATACTAGCCTAAGCTATATTGGCGATAAGAGCCCTAGAAATAGAAAAAAGATTACTAGATCAATTTTAATTAAGCGTTGCTTTTATGGGTTGTTCTTTAAGTCAATAGGTATGGAAATGAAACTTTGATGGTGTGAAGACTCGACTCCAAAAACACTAAAAAAAAATGCACCTAAAATGATAAGCAATTCGTTTTTCTTTCAATGAAATTCTAACTAAAAGAAAGAGTTCGAGAATGCAATTCTTTAAGAAACAATTCTTTCTTTCAAGATGGAAATGGAAAGAAAATCTTTTTGTCTTTTTCAATAAGAACTCAAAACGAGACTAATAATTAATGCTCACAATAAATCCCTTTCTTTTGAAGACTTGAAACTACAAAAAACAATTTGCGTCAAAAGAGATATACAAGTTCTAGAAAAACACTCAAAACTACAAAAACTAATTTTGAGATCTAAAAACTTTTAAAAATCTAATTGAATAAAAGCTTTAATTCTTTTTGAGAACGTTTTACTTATTTTTTCAGTAAACTAAGAATTCATTTGTTCAAAATAAAAAATCAATCAAAAAACATCCAGATATGTTTTCTTTTGTAAAAATGAAATTCAGAACTTATAACAAAGTTTGTTCAAAGATTTGCAAGGAGAAAACTAAATCTATTTCTCACAAAGGATAGATTTCACAACCAAGTCAGACTTATCAAGAAGATGAAAAGACACCAGGGGGATCTAAGGTTTCTCAAGCTTTTGATCTTTGAGTCACTATAGAGACCAAATGAAAACCACTCCAAGCATGCAAAACTTCTAGAAAATCATCTAAAACAAAAATACCATCAGAACTCACTCACAAGAGATTTTTGACAGGAAAAATATAGATCTGGGTAGACACTAAAAATCCTAAATGAAACCTAAAATTAACTGGAAGAAGATATTTTATGTTTTTCAAAAAACTTTACAGGGTCCTCAAGCTCCAAAAGAAACAGGTGTGGTTTCGCTCTGTTTACTAAAGGAAAAGTGCGGAACCATTAGGTGGGTAGTTTTTAGAATCTGGTGTGCAGGAGACATGACCATTAGGTGCGGGACCGTAGGTAATACAAAGAGAAAGTGCGGAACCAGAGTTTTAAAGACTTTGAGGGCTTTTCTCTTGCTTTCAAGGCTTGATATGAGGAACTGATGCTTCAGACTTGCAGAGGGGGAAAGTATAAGTGATAATGAACTCACACAGATAGCAGAATGTCAAGGTGACAATTTTTAGTGCAACAGTGAGCCTACTGCTTGAGGGATTATGGTAGGGCATTTTCCAGATATAATCTGGGGTCCTACTGATGCCTAAGATTCTACTTTTCTTGTGATTTCATCTATAAACGTTGATCTTCCAAGGTTCACCAATCCCTTTGGTTTTGTGAATTTGGGTGGGGGATTCTCTTCTTTTTCTACCTTTTTATTCTTAGTCATTCATAAAAACCCCTACTCCTATTTAGAATCTATGAATTTGCTAAAACAAGGGTTGTTGAGCAAGAACTTTACTTGCTGGTTATGTGGGTTCTTACCTCCTGCTTTTAATACCCAATTCTTTTACAGCAAGAAAAATAAAAAGAAATCACTTTGAAACACTCTCCCCAGCAATGACACCAAAATGTTGGTGCACTAAGATGACTATTAAAAGAAACCTTAATACCTACATTAATTATCAAAATAAGGTAAGTCTGTTTATTTCAAGAGTTTTCAGCGTTGTCTATGCAAGTGAATTCAGAGGTTAATTCATAATGAAATGGTTTCAAATTGTTGTAAGAATTAATATCTAATTCTCGAAGTTCAATCCAAAAAAAACCTGAGAACAAACCTTAAATCATTTTCAAATCTATTTCCATATATTGTGCAGAAAACTAAATTTGAATGCAAGTAAAAGGAATCACTCTTAGGAGATCTAACTAGTATCAACAATAATTCATTCAGCAAGAAAGCTACAACAAATGAACAACAACAACTATACTGAACTAGTCTGCGATTGTGAGAGCGATGACGATTTGGACTGTATCTATAAGATAACAACGCAAGACCAAGATTGGGTGAATCCAATAACGGATGGACAAATTACATGGGATCACCAGACTTCCTGCACCTTGGACTTTGATGAAGAATTAGAGTGCTAGAAGAATCGGTTACATGAAGTAACCACACTGAGTTGTAACATGATGACCCAGTCGCGCACTATGTGTCGTCAAAGGTAATAAATCTGCCCACTTATGATGGCCTAAATGCTGTAGATATATTTTTAGATGCATTTGAGAGGGAGGTACCAGAGAAGCAGCACTTCCAAGTGTTGGACTGGGCACAGCGTGCTACACTCGCAAGATGGTGGGGTACGCACAAGGGTAGCTTTGATGATTGGCGCGAGTGTAGAAGGATGATGAGAACACACTTTGGGAAGCCAAAGGTATGAATCATGGACAAATATGATGGGCAAGGTGATCTGTGCGCGCACTTGGCCAAATGGGCTCAAGCTTATGGGGAGAAGCCCCAACCTAAATGGGTGCACTTATTCTGTCACACCCTAGATGTCATCCCGATGAATTGGTACTTAGAAACAAAGCTGCACCATGGTACAGGTGAGTGGGATATTCTGTGTGAAGGATTCATAATGACATTCAGCTTTGAAGACAAGTTTGACTGTATTGACGCAGCGCTACAAGAAGTGAAAGTAACGATATTTAGGATACCGCAGGATCCTTTGAACTTGATTCAACCTGATTGGACTACTCAGCTAAGTCACGCGTTGGAATGCTATAACATGATCGATGAAGAAGAAGATGAGGATCCGTGAAAGATTAACATCCATAAAACCGAAGGTCACCGCGAGGTTGAAGGACCACAGATTGAGAATCCTAATATAACCATGCCACTGAAAATGAAACAGGTAAATATTGGTATGGAGGCAGAGCCCAAGTTCGCAAAGGTTAGAGATTACTAGGATGATGCGACAATGGATAAGGTCGTTGAATTGCTCTGTGAATACCAGGATTTATTCTCTACCAAGTTTACGGATCTAAAATGGATAATCATAGACCTAGGTGTTATGAAGATCACATTAAAGCTCGACATGAAGCCGGTTAAGTAAATACCTTAACATCTCAATTCGAAGTATAAGGAGAAGGTCCGCTTAGAGCTAGACAAGATGCTCGTGGTAGGCATCATTGAGCCCGTAGAAGAATTTGATTGGGTGAGCCCAATGGTGGTACATGAAAAGAAGAAGAAGGATGAAATAAGGATATGCGTAGATCTCAAGAATTTGAATGACGCTTTTGTACATGATCCTTTCCTAACTCCATTCACTGACGAGGCGTTGGAAAATGTAGGTTGCCAGGAATCATATTCCTTCACTGATGGGTTCTCTGGGTACCATCAAATCAAAATCTCTCCGAAAGATAGGAGCAAGATGAACTTCACGACTGAGTGGGGGTTTTTTCAGTACACTATAATGCCTTTTGGATTGAAGAATGCGCCTGCGATTTTTTCATGCGTAGTTATTGCTACGTTCAAGGAATTTATTCATAAGTTCCTAGAAGTGTACTTTGATGATTGGACTGTGTTTGGGCTAGTGAATATCCATGTGGAAAGCTTGCGGTGGAATTTCAGGTATATCACTAGAAGAGCACACCCTATCGCCCGCGGGCTAACAGGACGGTGGAAGCATTCAATAAAGTGCTAGAGAACATGCTGACCAAGTTTTGCAATGCTCAGCGAAGTGATTGGGACCTACGCATACCCGCAGTACTATGGGCCTATCGGACAACATGCAAGAAGTTGACTGGACAAACACCCTTTAGGCTTGTATATGGTGTTGAAGCGGTAATGCCCATGGAATACATTGTGCCTAGTCTACGCATAGTGGCACTCACGGGTATGACGGATCGCAGAGCCCTGGAAGAGAGGCTTGCGCAACTTGCTGAGCTTGAGGAAGAAAGATTTTTAGTTGGATTTCACCAACAGGTCCAAAAGCAACGCAAAAAAGCATGGCATGATTGGCACATTAGGCTGCGCACCTTTAAGGTAAATGACCTGGTTTTGTTATATGACAGTAAGTTTGATAAATTTCCAGGGAAATTTAGAATGCACTAGTTAGGGCCCTATGTCATTAAGGAGATTACCAATGGAGGAGCGGTTCAACTAGTCAAATTGAATGGAGATCCCTTCCCAGGAAAGGTGAATGGTAGTCGCTTGAAGCCATACACCAGTGGACTAGCCATGTGACTATATGAAGGTAGCACAGTCTTAGTGCTCTAGGCAAATGAAAGGAGGCGCGAGACTATAAACTACACTACCCGGGTTGGGGAGCTGCGCGATTCGAGGATTGTGCAAACCAAGGAAGTGTCACAAGGTTCGCGATAACGCGAAGGGAGCTGCGGTAATAAGGGAGAAATCACGCAGGTCAGCCGCAAAGTGACCATTAAAGTCATTGTTCATGATTTAATGATAGAAATGTGGCCAAATGGAGCGGGCGGCCAACATTTAAGACGAAATTTATGGGTCAGATCCTTGAAAATCTGCCGCCAATCCAGAATTAATGAACCAAATTTGTGGGGAACGGTCGAATTTGAATTCAAAATGATCTATAAATTACAGTTGGTTGCCTAGTGAAAAATGCTTGGTATTTTGAGAATTGAGTTATCAAGCTCTCAAGCGCACATGAATCACGAGCACTACGAATTTCTGATAGCCAGTTCAGTATTTGAGACATTGCCAAAGGAGACTAAGGAGTTCTTGTAGAACATCATGTCGGTGCCCATAGAAGCTATAGAGACCAAAGAAGAGGAGTTGATGCTGGAAATTGAGATGGAGGCCGAAGAAGCTACTTTAGAGATTGTCAAAGTATTAGAGGAAGTCCCCAAATCACCAAGGATGTCGAGACCAAAGCTCGCCCCAACCAAGGAGATCGCGAAGGATAAAAAGGGGAAGCAACCTGCAATACCAATGCACACATAGCTATGAAGAAACCCACTGAAGCCTACCGCATAGGAGAAGGGCAAAGCCATCAGTGTAGAGTTGAAGGAGGAAGAAATCAAAGACATCTTGATGGATGATGAGGATGTGGGAGTAGATGTGGAGGAAGTTGAAGCCCAATGTGCTAACCCTATCACTCGGTTGCTTAAGTATGTCCCTTCGTGCAAAGGAAAGACCAAGGTGCTGAAAGACATTGATGAGAGAAAGACCCCATTGCAAACCCCTCTGCTTCCGGATGAAATTGTTTTTGAAGGACCGTGCTTGGGGCGGGTTCCTTTGTTCAATGTTCAAGATTTGGATTTGGATGACCATGAGAAGTTCTCACACCTAACGATCAAGCATCTGATGCATTGCATTATCGATACAAGCACCGAAATGACTGCATTGGAGCCACGGAGGTGGCTCAGAGGAGTAGACAAGGCAGGGTTGCTCAACCTGCTTAGTGTGCCACACTACAACCGCACCCCGGTTACAGTATTGGTCATCAAGAAACTGCTATGCCTGGTGCATGATGGGTATCTATGACTGGAGGAGCCAATACCCATCACTGACAGGCTAATCCATAGGATCACGCGGTTGCCTTACACAGGAGAAAATCTGGCCATGATATTTGGCAGAAAAGGTGGTGAGCAGGCCCTTGCAGAGGCCATGAAGGAGAAGTTTAAGTTGGTGAAGAAGCCATGTGGATATGCCATATCTAGCTTCTGTGACCCTACTGTAAAGGTGGCTACTTAGATTTTAGCAGGGAGGGTAATGAGGAAGTGTCGCACCGATCAGGTGTCAGCACCTGTCGTCGCGCTAACAGACCAGTGCGCCGAAGGATTACAGTTCAATTGGTCAGACTATCTTCGCAGAGAGTTCCTAGCAAACTGTTGTGAGGCTTAGGAGCTCAGCAAGATATTCCACTATGTGTGGATCTTGCTATCGATTGTGCTGGTAGCATGGGAGCTACCAGAGGGCAGTCAATTCCCTTCAGTCGTGCCAGACCTACTAGAAGCAGTGAAGTACACTTCACTGTGTGCGACCAAGGATGCGCATTGAATCAAGGACAAGAATATCTTCTGGATCTTGATGGAGATGAACATCTGCATGGCCATCAATCGCAAACTGTTGTTGTTGCCTATGCTGTTTGCCAACTTGCAAGGCTACGCAGAGTTTAAAGCATATTTTCACCATGTGGCCATCAAGGGGTGGAAGGAACCTATATAGAAATGGTATGACTTACCTTCCCTAGCAATGGATGACGCCATTGATGCAGTACTTGATCGATAGCCGGCCGAATGGCGCACCACAACAGACTTGGAGGTGGGTGGGAGCAAGTCCACTACGCAGCGAGAGAAACCACCAATAATGACAATGGCTCTCAAGGCACAACAATACAATCCGTGTGATAATGAAGCTAAGGCCGAACACTCGTGGAATCACCAGATCGAAATCCAATAATGAAGATCTATCATAGGATGCGAAGAACTTGCCATTAGGGCATGCCAGCTCTAAGGTACTAAAAGGGAGTAATCTCTTGATATTGAGTATTATGATCTTTTGTTGGACATTGGCAACATAGACTAAGTTCTCAATATGTCTTGCAACACTTAACAATGTCCTCCACAAAAGATCATAATACTCAATATAAAGAGATTGAAGGGTGGGGCAAACACCTTTGGCAAAGATACTTCTGATATTTTTCTGGAGGACATTGTTAAGTGTTGCAAGACATATTGAGAACTTAGTCAACTGAGTTAACGGTGCAACTAAATTTGACAAACATTTCAATTCCTCAGAAAAATAAATCTCTAGTGATTTTCAATTCCTAACATTTTAATAGTTTCAATTATTTTAAGTTTTGGAGGTCACTCAGAGAAAGCAATTTTTAACAAAGGGCTTACTACTTCTAGTACTTCCAAATTAAAAAGGCATTTACCTCCCAAATATAAATTTTCCACATATAAATTTTCCATTGACCATTGATTTTCTATTTGGTGTGGCAACTCTTCGATCTTTTCACATGAGCGAAGATCTAGGACGGCAGATATTTATTAAATTACAGATCAATGTGTTGGATATTTATTAAATTACGGAAGGAATAGAGGAGTGACTTCATTTTTCTGCACCATTGTAACTCTAAGGCCATCAATGACTATTGGAAAATATATGTATTGTGGTATGATTCAAATTTGCTTTCCTATAAAAAAATTGAAAGATGTCATGTTAATTGTGTATTTAGTATAAATTAAAAGGGTCATTGGATAGGAACTTTATTTAGTATACATCAACTAAATTTTTGCAATGTAATTTTACTATTTCATTTAAGCTATAATTTATTACTATGTGCAAGTTAATGGGTTCTTATGTTATTATCATGTGCAAGGTGGTTATGTGATAGACTAAATTCAATTGATTCTTAATGCACTTGCTAGTGCACCTTAATATACTTATTAAGATGTTGCTTCAATTAATGAACTATCCAAAGTACAATCTTCGAGATGTTGAGTAGTTGTAAATGGTTGGATCAGATTTCAGTGGCAATTTGGATATTTGAATTTATATTCATGTTTCATTGGCATTAGCGAGGACTCACTGCTTGGACGTTGATCTTGTTCTATATGAATTTGATAATTAGAAAGTTTAATGCGTTGACTTTTATAGCACTCAACTAGTCTTAAAAGCCACGGTCTTTCTTGAAAACCTTTACATTTTTTACTGCTAAATAATTGAAATTATAAATGGATTAGATGGATATAAATATATTTTTAAAATTAAGATAATGGTTTATATATAATTTTAATGAAAACGTAAAGAAATACACTTTAATAAATAATATATGATCATGAACGGTTTTTAAAATATTGCTTTATTTAAATTAAAAATTAATTATTTATTTTAAAAATAAAGAATTTTGTTTTAAAATGTTATATTAATTAAATTTGGATATAGTCATAAAATTATTAATATATTAAATTATTTATCAGTATAACTTTATATTAATCACAGATTTTCTATATATTTAGATAGATGAAATTTCAGAATTTTTTAATATACATTTTTTTTTAGAATGTAGAAATTATTTTTCTCTGCATATTTAATTCCTCTTCATATATATATATAATTGATATTCATATTACTATGATAAATATATATATATAACTGATATTCATATTACTATGAGAAAAATAATACATATAAAACCAAATGTAATTAATGTAATTGTCATCTGCTACATAGAGAGTCTCTAAAATCTAGTACCTCCAGTATATATAAGCATATTTTTATCCTCCGAAAAACATCAACAAATTATCTTGATCTTCTTAAATAGATAAAAAAATTCGCTTATATAAAATTCCATCTCAGGATAGAAATTCATTAACTAGCCGACTAAAATACTATGTTAATCTGCAAATGAAAAAAAAAACAAAGAAAACATTCAATGCATATATTGTTGGAAATGTAGAGAGAATAAACACAATAATTAACACACACAAACTATAAGAGTTGTTTCTCTTCTCTATTGATCACATAAAACTTGATTCTTACAATGAACCCAAGGAGGGGTATTTATACTTTTTGGACTAGCTACTCGACTAAAATCACTCAACATACACACACTCTCTAAATTCGAGTTTTTTCAAAATATAACTTAACTCAAACTCATTGAACTTGACTCAGTTAACTGACTCTCCTAAATTTAGCCAACTCTAATATCTGGGAAAAATCACAGTTTCTAACACATATATAACTTTAAACAGAATTTAAACTTTTACACCTTTGATTTACATAAATGTATTGCCATTCTATAAAAAAAAAATGTCATTTGTTATCATATCCTTAGTCGTAAACTCTCTTCAGTTTCAAAATAACATTATTCTAAAGTTCACTAATTAATCCAACCCGTGTAAATATATCCATCAACTCATTCACACTCTCCAACATCATTGCTATTCACTGAACACCTAATAATATCACCATCACTGCCAAGGATGTACAAGCCCAAATAAACTCCACAATGAAAGAGCATAATGAAAGAGTGTCATATTAATGATAAAATTACTTATTTATACATGTGTAATCTAGGTACGAGACAATTGTGTCTTGGTAACTTATTAATCGTAAAAATGGAATGTAAAACTAATTACATAATATATAATAACAATCCCGAAGGATTAGTTAACATTCCCCCCTTAATCCGAAGGGACATCTAACATGTCGAGTAACATTATGAACTTTTCAAACTTTTCACATCCCAGTGGCTTTGTAAATATGTGTGTGATCTACTCTAAAGTAGGACAATGTGTCAGATGAATAACTTTGGCCTCTACATAATGTCAAATCAAGTGATATTTGGCATTAATATGCTTGCTTCGATTATAAAACTTTGGATTCCTAGCCAACTGAATTGTGAAGAGTTGTCGACGAGTAGTGGAGTTGAAGCCTTTTGTTTCCCATGCAATTCTTCAAGTATTTTGCAAAGCCAAATGATTTCTTTTGTAGCTTGAGCTGGTGCAACATATTCGGCTTCAATGGTAGAATTAGTGGGAATATATTTCTTGCGTGATCTCCAACTGATGGCTGATGATCTAAGACCCATCAAATAAATAGAAGTAGAGACTCCATTCTCCTTATCTCCATCAAAATCATAATCTGAATAGCCGGTGAGATGGAAATATACAACTTTGGAGTATTTGATGCCATATGTTCGAGTGCCTTTCAAATACTTGGGCACTCGCTTTACTACATTCCAATGACCTTCACATAGCTTATGCATGAACCTAGAAAGTATCCCTACAACAAAAGCTATGTCAGGTCGAGCAACGGTTATAAAATTCAAACTTCCAACAAGTTGCATGTACTTTGTTGGATCTTCAAACATACTTCCTTCAGTGGAAATAAGCTTCAAATTCTTCTCCATAGGAGTAGTGACAGGACTACAATCCGACATCCCAAATCTGTCCAATAGTTGTCCAATATACTTTTTCTAATAAATGAAAATATATTTGGGTTTTTGATCAACTTCAATCCGTAGATAATAATGTAATAAACCGAAATTTGTCATGTCAAAAAAATTCAATAATTCTCTTTTAACGGACGTTATATAGTTATCATTGTTTCCTGTGATCATCAAATCATCTACATACACAACCAAATATATAACTCACTTTTCAATTTTTTTAACAAAAAGAGTTGCATCATCCCAATCAAATAACTTCTAATTCCACTTGAGAAGGTGTTCAGTTAACTTTTCATACCATGCACGAGATGCTAGTTTCAGTCCATATAAAGCCTTAACCAATTTGCATACCTTTTTCTCTTTGCCTTTAATAGAAAAACCTTCAGGCTAAAACATATAAACGTCCTCCTTCAAATTACCATTCAAAAAAGTTGTTTTAACATCAATATGGTGTATCATCTACCTATTCTGAGCTGCAAGAGAAAACAAAGTTCTAATTTTGTCCCATTTTGCTATAGAAGCAAATGTCTCTGTGTAGTTAGTGTCTCCTTTCGAGCATAGCCTTTTGCTACAAGTCCTGCCTTGTATTTATCAAGTGAACCATCTGCTTTGTATTTGATCTTATACACCCATTTGCAACCTATGGGTTTGACACCTATAGGAGGGTCCATTAACCTCCAAGTTCCATTCCTAATAAGTGCATCATATTCCTTTTACATTGCATCCTTCCATTCATCACAATTAACATCTTCTTCAAAATAGTTAGGTTCGCTAATTGTACAATAATTGAATTCACAATCATGAGAAACATTACTTAAATCACCTTTAGAAGACATTCTTGTTTCAAAATCATCATACTTACTTGGAACTTTTCAAGCACGTGTAGATCTTTGTGAAGGTTGCTAAACTGGTTGTGATGGTTGCTCATATTGAAGAATAGGCTCTTCAAGAGTAGTTTCTGGTCCTACAAAAACATTACTATCATCCAAATTTTTAGGAGGCTGAAGAGTTAGGTCTTGAGTCCTCATCGTAGTCCTAATACCAAGGATAGAGTGGAGCCTCTACTTATCTTGTATTCTTTGAGGGTCCTCTTGCCTTGTAAGAGTTTCCCTTCTGATATGATCCTTTACTTTTCCATTGGTAGTCCCTCCTGTTGTTGTATCTTGTTTTTACGCTCTCCATTAAGTCCTCATCCTTGACCCAAATCAATATGGATATGCTAGTAAGGGTTTTCATGAATATATGGAAAGTCCTATTTTCCTTTGTGAAAAATACTTCTTATGATCTAGATTTTCAATCATATTAGATCTAATATGAGGTCTAGAAAAAGAAAAAATGTATGGATTTGGGCATGCAGACCTAAAACATACCTGAAACCTTGTTGAGTATGGATCTATTATTCTAACCCCTCCACCACCCTTAACAAAGGGAGGAAAGTATTTTTCTAATCAGATCAACTCCAATCTGGGGATAATAGAGTGAAAAAGCTTGAGAAGTGAACACCATCGATGCCAACACACCCAAGAAACAGAGTTGGAAAGAGGTACTGGGAAAGAGGAGAAAGGGGGTCTAAAAATCCTCCCAGGATGTCTCACCCATCACACTAGCCTCAAACAAAACAAAAATGAACCAAATAGCTAGATTTTGGGATCTTTATCCGACTATGGTCCTTTAATTTATGCACGCTTCATGCACAAAACAAAGATAGACATATGGGATTCCTTCTATACCTTTCCTTCTTGTGCTCATGAAGATCAAAAACATGTCGCAATAGAGGAAAGCTTGATTCGATGTAGATGAGGGCTTACGAAACCTTCGGTTGACTCCCAAGAGAAAGTAGGGAGGTGCAGCTCTGCACCATGGCACATCCTCAAAGATGAAATCAAGACTTTGGTTCACAACAACGAGAGAGAGAGAACATCAGTGAGAGAAAACCCTAAACTCTAGTGTGAGCTCCATCATAAAACCTGTACAGTAGAGTGACCTATCCCATATGAATTAAAAGACCCCTTTATCAATCTAATAAATTATAAGTTTTCAAGAAGTCTTCCAAGAAGCTACAATTATTTATATGTGGTTAAATGGTATTAAGAAAGATGATGAAAAAAGGAATTTGTTGCACTTTATAATAATATATTGAGTAAGTGTTATTTATGGAGGAGCCACAATATTGGTATTGTTAGAATGTCTATTAATAGTTTTATTTCTAATAGTATTAGCAATTTGGCATGCTCACATTATTTGAGACTACTTCTTACTTATTTTGTGCTTACTCCACTAGAATTGAGAAAAATATGCATAACAGTTGGGGCATGAAAGTTGGCCAAAATATTATAGTAATGATATAAAGTGTTCATGAAACACATGGCAAGGATTACAATTGGGTCGGGAGGGAGGGAGAGGGGAAAGAGGTAATGAGGCATTATGATCATGCTTTAGCATAGAGAATATAACATAGTCTAAAGGATGAGAGAAGACCATCTGAAAGGTGGAGTGGGAATATGCAAGGTATTACTAATCACTTATAGCAATATTGAGCAGCTATGGCATTCCATGGGAACTTAATATGTTAATCATTCATAAAAGAAGAATTGTCGATTGCAATGTTTGCAAATGTGACATAGTGAGTTCTCTTGTGCTTTTAAAGCAACTTATATATTCATAATATTATATTTAAAGAAATTATTGTATAAAATTGAGAGGGTTGAAAAAATGAATAAATGCAAAGATAGATTATATGTGTTCATAGATTGAAATGAAAACAATTGACAACTTCATAAGTGAGATAATTCCAATAGTAAACTAACTTTTGAGAATTTACATTGATTTAGGGATGTTAAGATATTAAATTAAGAACTTCAAAAGTGAAGAACTTGTGGATGTCAATAATCACACTTTTTAAAACCAGTAATCATATTTATGGAACATTATTTAAATCTAGATTATCATTAAGGAGTCTAAGTTTAATGAAATGGGTATTAATTTAGAATTCCCACCTATGTTTGAAATTTGAAATATCGTTAATGGAATTTAGATAAAAAGTGTTAAAAAACATTGATGATTGATCTCCTCCTCCCTTGGATTACAAAAGTGTGAGAAAGGTTTGGTGCTCTTTATCTTCCCCACTATGATTACAAAAGTGTGACAAAAATAATTGTGTGCCTTCACCTTCTACCTCAAATTAAAAAAAGTGTGAGAAAAGATGCATACGTCTCCTCATCCCTAAAATTACAAAAGTATGAGAAGGGCTTAGTGGTTCTCTTCCTCGTCACTTGAATGAAAAAAGTGCAAAAATGGGTTGATGTTCCTTCTCCTTATCTGGATAAAATTACTAAAAGTTGAGAAATGAATGTGCTCCTTCTCCTCCTCACTTACATTAAAAGTTTGAGAAAACGTGGTTGCTCCTTCTCATCCTCACACGAATGACAAAAGTGCTAAAATGGGTTAGTTCTCCTTCTCTTCCTCACTAGAATTATAAAAGTGTGAGAAAGGATCAATAACCTTTCTCATCCTCTCTTAAATTATTAAAATGTGATAAAACAAATGTAATCATTCTCATACTCATTTGAATGGAAAAAGTGTGAGAGAAGGATGATGCTCCTACTAATCATCTCTCGAATTAGTAAAGTGTGAGAAGGTGTTAATGCTCCTTCTCTTTCTCCCTTGAATTTCTAAATCCAATAGAAAGAGAAAGTGTCACTCCTCCTTATCCCTCAAATTACTAAAGTGTGAAAAATATATGGTGCTCCTCCTCCTTGCTAAAAATACTTGTTTGATAAAATTCATGTGTTTCTTATCCTCCCCTCTCTAATTCATGAAAACGTGAGAAATATTTAATGATCCTTCTCCCATGTTGAATTACTAGTGTGTGAGAAATGGTTGGTGTCGCTACTCCTCACTTGATTACAAGACTACAAGTGTGTGAGAAAAAATAGGTGGTTCTTCCCTTCCTCACTTGAATTACAAAATTTTGAGAAGGGGTGCATGCTCTTTCCCCTAATCCTTTGTACTAATTTTTCTTAGGCATATATTGTTCTTTGATTTTATAATTACATTTCATCATTTATATATAGAAGTCACCCCATAGCATCATAAAATTATTCAGATTGACAACATTATTCAACAATATATGCAATTATATAGAAAGAACAACATCATCATCAATGCAGCGGACCATAAAGGAACAATAGAAGAAAAACATTCACACATAGAGACACCAAGATTGGTTGGAGACCAAGAAAAAACCCACTATGGGGAAAACCCTATCAATTTTTTCTTCTTATTAGATTGTCATTGAATGGTTCAACAAGAAAGAGTACAATGATCCATATCTTCATCCATACAACTATAAACTTAAGAAATATCATAAGATGAACCCATCAATGCCAATAATCAAAACACTGATTCAGAAACCTATAATAAATTGTCACTATGTGTGGTCAACTGTTGAACCATGTAGTCAATGAGTGAAATTTGTGGTCAACTGAATAACCAAACCCTAGGTCTCAACTGCAACCATAGAGTGATGTGTGTGTGGTTGAAACCCTCCAACTGCACGCATGAGCCTGCAGTCCTACGGTTATGACCAAAATTTACTTGTGCCATGCATACGGTCGGAGACCAAAAACCATAATCATGTGCGAACTTCGGACCCTGCAATCTCAGACTTGTGCGAGCAAACTTTCCATGAACTATCTTAGACCTATGCGAGCCAAAACAAAGAAAGAAGAATAATGATCCAAGATTATTTTCCAAATGAGATTGAGGTCACTTGTATTGATATCTTTCCAAGGGTGCCCAATTTTCTTTAGGGTAACCTGATCAAATATGTACATGTGGGCTTTAATTTAAAAACATACTTTCCCTTGTCCAAATTAAGCACTTCAATAGTCAAAATTAGTCCTCTCAATAAGAGGAATCTCATCCCATGGTTGAAATTTTTCACTGAGCTTCCAAATTAACACTCCCTCCCAATTAGGGAGAAATTCCAACTGCATCATGTAATCATTGCAAGTATCTTGTCATCGAATCATATCCTCTCTCAAGTATCTCATCATCAAATGTCATCATTGCTTATCTTTGATCATCTCTTGATCGTCTCTTCTCATATGCTAAACATTCTCAAATCTAAAAGAATTATAATTTGACATTGGATGGGATCCTAGGCTACCACCCTCTATCCATCGTGGAGCCACTGCTACCACTCAGAATCGCTGTCAGCGAGGAGCCCAATGCTACTACTCAGGAAACATTACTGGGGAGCTAAATCTACGACCCACATCAACATCAGAGAGTCTATCTCAATCTGGAACAACATCTGAGGGAGCACGTCTCAACCTAAAACAACATCAAGGAGACTAGTCTCAACCCGGAATCTCATGGAGGAGCAGAACATCTCCAACCCATATTGAGCAATAGGTGATATAGGGGACCACATCTCAACCCATGCTATTTCCCACTGATCTTCCCAACAATGACACTCGATAGTCATGTAGTAGAACACTAGTTTCATAATAAACTTGGGTTACACACCCCCAAGTACACTCTCAAACTGTTGGCCAAATGGGGAGCAGTAATCCCAACCAACCCAGATTGTCGGCATGATGCCAACTAGGGTATACTCTGCAAAGACCAATATAGGGGAGCAACATCTCCAACCCTATGGGTAGCAGATATGGGAACAACATCTACAACCCTATTATCCTGAGATCCCTCAACCCCAGGAGCCCTCCATCTCAATTCCTCACCTTGGGAGCTCAGACAGGGGGGAAGGGTTGGCTCAGTGTTCTCGACCAGTCCTACTCTCTGTAAATCATAAGCATATCATCATGGTCATATCTGGTACTTGCTTAATCATCATGTCACAATATTAACAG
Source organism: Pinus tabuliformis (assembly GCA_031772625.1). Lineage (NCBI taxonomy): Eukaryota > Viridiplantae > Streptophyta > Pinopsida > Pinales > Pinaceae > Pinus > Pinus tabuliformis. Next base: position 104,414,269 of record CM062816.1, read on the forward strand.
TATGAAGGACATCAAATCAAATATTATATCAAAAATATATATCATAAAAAGGATATTTTATTCATCCTCCCTCTCACGGAGGCAGTAACCACAAGCCTAAGCTTGTCCCATATGGAAGCGAACATGTCTCAATATATGAAGAGATATCAGTCCCAACTATATATGACATTTTTTACCATTCGAATCCCACTCAATATTATCACAATGTTTCTCTATCATATCCAGAACCTACTCAAACAACTCTCCAAATATCTTCTTCAACCTGCCTCATAGTCATTTATGCCAACAACATCATATTCAACCGTGTGCCTTCTTAATGATATGGAATTCATAAAAAATATCATGGCAGATCTCATACTAAGGCAACACCCAGAAGTGCTCATCTCATCAATAATGATCCTAAATAATATCACTAGTCGCATATCACAGGAAGAATGTCTCAGACCAACATCTCCAACCCTATGGGTAACAGATATGGGAACAACATTTACAACCCTATTATCCTGAGATCCCTCAACCCCAGGAGCCCTCCATCTCAATTCCTCACCCTAGGAGCTCAGACAGGGGGGAAGGGTTGGCTCAGTGTTCTCGACTAGTCCTACTCTCTGTAAATCATAAGCATATCATCATGCTCATATCTGGTACTTGCTTAATCATCATGTCACAATATTAATATTATGAAGGACATCAAATCAAATATTATATCAAAAATATATGTCATAAAAAAGGATACTTTATTCATCCTCCCTCTCACAGAGGCAGTAACCACAAGCTTAAGCTTGTCCCATATGGAAGCGAACGTGTCTCAATATATGAAGAGATATCAGTCCCAACTATATATGACATTTTTTGCCATTCGAATCCCACTCAATATTATCACAATGTTTCTCTATCATATCCAGAACCTACTCAAACAACTCTCCAAAGATCTTCTTCAACCTGCCTCATAGTTAGTTATGCCAACAACATCATATTCAACCGTGTGCCTTCTTAATGATATGGAATTCATAAAAAATATCATGGCAGATCTCATACTAAGGCAACACCCAGAAGTGCTCATTAGGGAAAATTTTAAGAACCCCCCTAAATTTATAAATATAATAAATGGGCGAAACTCCATGGTATATAGGAAAAATGGAAGGCGATTTTATCAATAATATAATATGTATATATAATTTTTTGGCGAATCTCTCACTAGGCATGCCGAATAATTTACCCAATTATAACATCTTGTAAGATCTTGGCGAGTCTTTCACTAAATAATAAAACTTTGTAAAGTCCTAGTGAATCTTAGCATAGGCTACATGTTGGTTTAATTCCCCCATTTAAATATGCTACATTCCAGGTGAATACCATGGGTCAATACCATGTGCCATTTTGGTGAATACCATGGGTCAATACCATTTGCCATTTTTATTTTTATTAATTCTAATATTAGGGTTAATAATGGTTTTTTGCATGGTATTAATAACAATCTAGTCCATGGTATTTGTCCCATAGTATTTTGGCCATAGGTTTCACCTAAATATAACCCATTTTTTGAGTGTTCCTAAATATAAGGTGACTTATGGAGTAAATATAAAAAAATGTTTTATTTGTTTACCATACGTCTCGTTTATTTATATTTTTATTAATTTACCATACCTCTTTTACAGATATGGTATTTGGCCCATAGGATTCACTTAAATAAAACCTCTTTCTTGAGCCTTCATAAATAGAACATGGGTTATGGACTAAATATAAAAATAGGGTTTTATTTATTTACGATAAGTCTAGTTTATTTATATTTTTATTTATTTACCATACCTTTTGAGTAAGTATAAAAAGAAGTTGTATTTATTTACCATACCTCCACTTTACTTATATTTTTATTTCTTTACACCCTTACATGTATATAAGGTGACTTATGGAGTAAATATAAAAAATGTTTTATTTATTTACCATACCTCTCATTTATTTATACTTTTATTAGTTTACCATACCTCTTTTATAAATATGGTATTTGGCCCATAGGATTCTCTTAAATAAAACCTATTCTTGAAAATGGGCGAATGGATTCACTTAAATAAAACCTATTCTTGAAAATGGGCGAATGGAAGGTTGTAAGTCCTAATTTCAAGGGCTAAATTTACCTTTTTTACCCTCTCCCTTAAAATAAGGTGGGCTATTTGAGGTAATTTGTAAAAATGTACTATGATACAAAATATTCGCCCACTAAAAATATAAAACCCCTTAATTTCGCCAAAGGGCGAACATTCGCCCCTAAAATTATCCTTGGTGCTCATCTCATTAATAATGATCCCAAACAATATCACTAGTCGCATATCACAGGAAGAATGTCTCAGACCAAAAAAATTGATCATCCCATTCACTTATCTCGAAGTGTACTTTGCAACAACTCAATGTGTATGAAGAGGATCAATCATGAATTCAAGTAGGTTGTTTTATGCAAGACATATATATATATAAATGGAGGTTCACATGGAACATCAATGCTTCAATCGACTGTCGGTTTCTAGCTTCTACAATATCTCTTCATAACTTCTTCAAATTAAATTAGAGTGTCCAAGGATTTGCATTTCCATTTTCCAACAACTCTTCAATAGCTTTATGATATAGATTTTATTTTCCAAAATTCAGAAAGTAATTCATCATGTCATTTTGATCTTGAGAGGAAAACTACCTCTTATTTTGATCACCAAAGGCTCATTATCTGTCATGAATAGATCATCAGTATATAAAACCAAAATCAAAGTCATACCTTGGACTACTTTCAAAGTAGAGGTTTGGATTGCATATCTTCTTGGCTTCATGAGGTAACTATCAATGTGGAAATACCAGGATCGGGGAGCTTTCTTCGTATAATGCTTTTTGCAAACATAACACTTGACTAAACAAATATGCTGAGCCTCACACAAATCAACATGGTGCAATCAAATCAACTAGTATAGCTTATCAAGCCTTATATTCAGATCAAAACTAATATCAAAATCATAAAAGTTTCTTCCAATATCACTACAACACATTCTTCAGACTAGGTGTCAGGTATAGCTCACATCCAAATACTATTATTATGTCAGCAATTTTTATTTACCAAACTTTACCAAGTCATCCTCGTGATCATAATATAAATCATTTATGTCACTAGATTTTAATTCATATACCAAGGATAAAGATAATTTTCATCCATTCATTGTGAGATTGTTGCATACTAGATCACAACCTTTTATACTACAAATAATGTCCCCAATCCAATGAATTCAATACAAAATCAATGCCAACAGTAATCACTGAAAGTCATTATGCCCACATAGCAGTGTCATCAAGGAAAATCATCATTCATCAAGTACCAAATCAGATCAAAACTCTAACTTGTTATCACTGTGAATTCAAACAATCCATAAGCCAAAAAATATCTATGAACCATCAAGCATCGTCAATCATCTAAGCCAATATACTCACTAAGTCAAGCCAACAAGCCAAATTTTGTCAAATCCTTGCTATTATTATCGAACACTATCATATACTAACTTCAATGTGTTAGCTCTTTGTAATTTTCCCTAGGCTGAGGAGACAAATTCAGAGGTAACCACAAAACTAGTTGTAAGCTATAATCTAGCCCTTCTAGCTTTAAAGAGGGCTCTCTCTATCTAGGAATTTTAATTACTCATATGTTAGGCTAGGTATAGTACTCAATAGGCTATGATTTTCAAATATTTGCTGGTAGGAAAGGAGACAGATCCATTGGGCATGAAGTCGTGTCTAGTTGATTATGTTTCAAGTGATGAAATGAAGAGGAAATGGAGCTTCTACAAGGGTGAGGTAGGTAGTATCTTTAAAGATTTTTATTCTGAGTTCATTGTAGGAGGGTGAGTGAATAAAAAATGAAAAATGACAAAAGAGCATTAAGCATCAAGATGAATTCTAATTAAAACTTTGCAGGTTCATAAATTGAAGATAGCTAATTCATACATAGAAGAGCTGCAAAAATCTCACAGGTTAACCCAAAGGATTGAGTAGCTATAGAATGAGTCTATGATGGTTCAAACACTAGCACAGGCTAAATAATGCATATGGGTTGAGATAAATGAGGCCATCACAAAAATCTATCCTTCAATCGAGATAATATTTGAACAAGAGGACTTAATATAGAGATCAACAGAGTTAATGGAAGGAGTTAGAAACAAATTGGGACAGAGACTAGGGGAAGTTATCACCTTAATTAAAATTTTGAATTCAAAAACCAACGATGAGTTAACATATTTTGAAATTGCAGATAGGGAAGAGACTATCTTGGAAGTCAGGAGATTCCTTACTAAATGGAACTTGCTAATACAATTGGAAAACAAGTGTGAGCATCTGGAGACCAACATTCATACGTTCCATAAGAAATTCAAAGCATTACATTTGAAACGACTACCAGGACTAAAGGGATTTGTAGACAAGTTAGTGCCCCTATCAGATTATCAGCAGAGGTTGTACTCAATAGCCCACGATAAATCAAAGTTTTCAGTTATCAAAGGATCAATCACATGAAAGCTTTCATGGAGGCTTTGGAATTAGATCTACTTATCAGAGTTGAAATAAAGCATTTATTTCTGGTCAAACCAACTTTCCAGAAATACACCGAGGTAGATGAGACTTATAAAAAAATGGTTAAAATGCCAATTATGTCAAATTTTGGAGTAAAAATTGTTTTACCTTCAGTAACAAAGCAACACTTTTTCAGGCCCACTCATCAACAACAAGCCTAAAAAATAGTGCCATATCATCATAGTTGTTTCAGTTATCTATATTTTTGTTCTATTTTTACAAACAATTTAGGATATTTTGTAAAACATCTTGAGGTTTTCACTCAAGATATATTTTTTATAATTTTGTATAAGTACTTCCCAAGTAGAGGTACAAATGTTGGGACTTGTAGCAAGAGAGGACTACCATTTCATGTAAATTTGTTCACCGAACTAAAGTGATCACTCTTCATTAATACAGACAATTTTCCACGATTCATGTGTGAGGCTTAATTGGTGATGTTTATTCTACTTGTAATTCTATAACATCTTTGTTTTTCATATATGTTTCTTTCCTGTATTGTTCATTATAAAATTATGGGCTAATCTTGTTTAATTACACTCTACCTTGGCTTTTAAGAAATATATATTTTTTCCAACTGAAATTAAATATAGAATTCTTAATTGCTCTATGTTTAATTGATTCTAAACCTTTTTCCACCCTATCACTCCATCAAGCTCTGAAGCTCCAACGACCTACCTACCTTGCCCTGTTATTTCTTATCTGATATACATGCACTTGATCACTCTAAGGCTTTGACTCCATTGCCCAATGGCCTTACCTTGCAGCCTCAACCAAACAATCCAAAAAACCAAACTCTGGACCTTACATCTAGCCTAAAATCCTACCACAAAAAACCTAAATCTCATAGAGAGACCCCTCTGTGAGTTTAGAAGGGCTAGCTTCTAAACTTAAAAGTGGTTATGTCGTTACCTCTGGGTTTCTTTTACAAACTTAAGAAATTACGGAGAGGTAACATACCCAATTGAGTCAATATGGTTGGCTATTTACTAATAGCATGATGTCTCTCCATGATATGGTGACGAAGAACATAGTCGCTAAAGTATTGCACCAATTCACTCTTATATCTGAATTTGGGTTTTTTCTCCTTGGCCTTCCTAACTTGCTTCCTTCTTCTTTCTTGACCTTCTCAACCTTGACGTCAATGAAAACTTCATCAACAAACCTAGTAAACCATGATGACCAAGGATGGCATCTTAACCATGATGACCATAGTTTACCATAGTCAATGATTTTGAACATGCAGAACATTATTACATGTGGTTTGACCATGTTTGACAACAATTAAACATGGTTGGCTAACCTGACCATGTTGAACATAGTTGATCTTGTTGTTTATAGTTGACTAGGCTTAACGACCTGACCATGGTTAACCATGTTTCATAATACTGAAGCAAGGGATAGTCACGATTGACTTAGTTAAACATGGTTGACCATAGTTAATAATGGTTTCTTTTATCTCGTTACAAACTTTTTTTTCCAATTGTGACGACATTTAACATTTGCCACGTTATGACATCATTTGTTTTTCATGACATTGTGATGTTGTTTATTGTTTGTCACATTTTGGTGCTATTGTTCATCACATTGTGATGATGTTTATTGTTTGTCAAGTTGTGACATCGTTTGTTTTTCATCGTATTGCCACATTGTTTGTTGTTTCTCATGTTGCAAACAATATGAAATTCTCTCTTTAGCAATATAAATTTAAGGTAATATTAAATTTATATTACTAACTTAAAATACAATATTGAATGCTATAATGTAGTTATATTTAATCTATATTAAAATATAAATATTGAAAAACTTTAATATTAAATAATATTAAAATTATATTAAATATTAAGCCTAGTTAACCAAGCAAACTTTGTCAACCTAGTACACCCTCTAAACTTGATATATCAATATAGTAAACTTGATATATAGATCTTAGTGAACCTAGTCAATCAGGTCAACCTAGTAAACTTAGTAAATGTTACATGTTCATCAACTTGATATATCAACCTTAGTCACCCATAGGCATTGTGGTCAACCATGGTCAAACTTGGTAAGCCATGTTCAACATGTTCAAACCATGCTCAACCATAGTCAATCATTTCAATATTAGTCAACCATAATTAACCATGGGAAACCATGTTAACCATGGGTGCTCATGGTTTGACCAATTTGACAATCATGAACATGGTTTTCCATCTTGACCATGTTGACCACAATTGACCTTGTAATTGTCTATAATTAACTATTCTCAGCCATGAATAATCATGGCTAACTGTATTTCCCCATAGTAAACCAAGAGATAGTCATGGTTGACCATGGTTAACAATGATTTTTGTGTCTCATTGCAAGCTTTTTTTTTGGTCCAATTATAACAATGTTTAAAGTTTATGATATTGTGACATGATTTGTTTTTCATCACACTATAATGTTGTTTATTGTTCATCACATTGTGATGTCATATATTGTTCATCACATTGAAACAATGTTTATTGTTTTCCATATTATGACACTCTTAATATTTCATAATATTACCACATTATTTATTACATTGAGAATAATATAAAATTAAAGTAATATTAAATTTCTATTACTAAATTATAATGCAAATTTGATAAATGCTATAACATGATCATAAAAATTATATTATAAAATTAAATATTAAACTATATTAAAATAATATTAAGTTTATAACCTATAATATTAAATGTATACTTGTAATTTATTATATAATATAAAATTATAAAAGTTATAAACTTTAATGTTACTTAAATGATATTTATAAAAATTATTTTATACCTATTAAATAATACTAATAATAAATATAAATATTTATATGTTAAAAAACCTAATAAAAATATATTCATGTTTTTAATATTTTTATTGGAAAATTTAATTTTTTAATTAAATTATTTATTTTAATAATATATTAATATTAATATATTATATATTTTATAAACATTTAATGAAATTTTAAGAATGGTCTAACTAGTTTTAAACCAAAGAGAAAATGGTTATTGCTCTTGCTCTTGCTCTAAGCCAACCTGAAGTATTACTTCTTCAATAATTAAGATAGACTATTCTAAATGTTTTGGAAAGAGAACTTGGTTATGCCAAAAAGAAACAATCAAATTTTGACAGGGCTGTGAAAACATAGTAGGAGCAGACCATAAGTTTCTTTTAATTATTGAAAATTGGTTCACATGGTTGTTGTTTTAATCGTGTATTATAATTAATTTTAATAATTTGAGTGAATTTAGTGATTAAAAACATGTATTTTTTTAGTGTAAATTCAAAATTAAAAAGATAAAAATGTGTATGTCTTCTTAAATTTAACAACTTAAAAATATGTTTTTTATTCTACAAACAATAAATTTTCATACACCAATTTAGAATATTTAAATTTTTATTTATTAAATTAAAATTTTAATATAATTGCTTGACTGTAGAAAATAATTAAATTTTTATAATTTTTTTTTTTACTTAAATTTAACAACTTAAAAATATGTTTTTTATTCTACAAACAATAAATTTTCATACACCAATTTAGAATATTTAAATTTTTATATATTAAATTAAAATGTTAATATAATTGCTTTTGACTGTAAAAAAAAATAAATTTTTATAATTTCTTTTTTAAAATTAATCCACGGACGTAAAGTGACTCACTATTCTTAATGCTTTAGAAGATGTGCTACAGTTCAAACATTTAATTATACTGCTAAGAGAACTTCTTGTGGGCACATTTAATTACGCTGGGACGAGAACTTGGGTAGTGGGCATTGAGAAAAAACTAAATGTTTGACAGGTTGGTGAAAACACGGCAATAGTTGAAATAGCTTTCCAGATATGAATACGGCATTGAATTCCTATCATGTAATATATGTCAAACCCCGAAGGCATTACTGGAAACAACATAGAAATTGACACCTGGCTGAATTGGAGAAACGGGGGACCAAATCACGTTGATTTTAGGATGCCATTACAGAGAGGGAGGGATCAAACATCTATTACACGTTGATTTTAGGATGCCAGGACAGAGAAGGAGTGATCAAATATTTATTATTTTGATTTTTGATTTTAGGATGCCATGACAGAGGGGATCAAATATCTATTACAGGTTGATTTTAGGATGTTATGACAGAGAGGGAGGGATCAAATATCTATTACTTTGATTTTAGGATGTCATGATAAAGGGAGAGATCAAATATTTGTCAGGTTGATTTTAGGATCTCATAACACATTTTTTTTCAACATCACTTTTTTTTTTGTTGTTTTTCTGCATTATTTATTTCCATTCTTTTGATTAATATAAAAATTGGAGGTTTTTCTTTTCTTAAAAAAAAAATCTCTTTCAATTGGAAAGATATTTGATCCCTCCAACCTTGCCCTTGGTTAGATAGATCTGGTTTAAATAATATTTTTAGTTTATTACAAAAAAGAAATTGAGATATTAAGCCAAAAAAAAAGTGTGAGATGTTAATAATTTGTATTTTGTAATATTAATGTAATTATGATTTCAACACAATTATTAGATTTTATTGGAATTTGTTTTTTTCAATGTTATGACTACTCCCAGAAACAAAACATGTGTCTTTACTCCTTTAATGATTTTATTGGAAATTACTATAAAATGATTAATATTAATAATTAATGTATAAGATATTAATATAAAAACATTAATAATAATGATAATAATAAATTTATAGGGTAAAAATATAAATTTGAGTAATTAAAATTCAAAAACTAAATTAAATTCAAGACCTAGCAAAATAAAAATTTATATAAAATATTATTATGGACTATTTAATACCCATGGGGACATCATTTCCACGTTACAAGATAATGTAAACCACAAGATTCAATGTCCAAATCCCCATTAGGTCAAAGCAACAAAAAAATATGTATATGAACTATTTAATTTATTGTTTAAAAGGGGAACCATGCATATTTACCACCACTTATGTGTGCTCAATTTAATAACTGAATCTTGGACCAATTTATACAGTCTCTAGCCCTTAATTCGTGGGTCTCTCTTATGCCAAGGGTCTTTATGATGAACCCTAATGTTTGAAGCATTTGATATATATTAAATGAGTCTATGTAGTGAACCCTAATCTTTGCAATATTTGATCCATCATGAATGCAAATGACACAATGTCACCCATAATAATCATATATATATATATATATATATATATATATATATATATATATATATATATATATATTGTGAATATAATTTGCAGTTCTTCGGCTAATACTTGGGCCTAGGGTGAATTTTCTTCGAGAAATATATGAAGTGCATAAGTTCCTTTTACTTATTCATTATTTTCTTGGTCTATCTATTTCTTAAAATTATGAGTATCTCTCCCCATTTGTCTAAGCCTCCATTTCGCAAAGGGAGGCCCAGAAAAAATGGCTCTAGATAGTCTCTATGATCATATTGACTCTCTAGAAAAACTAATAGAAAAAAGAGAAATGGAACATAAACTAGAATTATCTACAATGCTTATGGAGCATAAACTCAAATTATCTACATTGCTTATGGAATATAAGCTAGAAATATCCACAAATCTTGACAAAAGTTACAAATCATTAGAAAATAAATGATAGCATTCAAGTCTGAACTCAAAGCAATGAAAGATAAGGTACAACAAATAGAACACAAAAAAATTCAATGGTTGAAGAAAATGGCACCTTGAGAGAAGATATTAAAGAATTAAAATAAAAACCAAATAATTGTTTGGCCCTATGTAGCATAGAGAATAAAATAAACATCAAACCCAACAAATAAGAAATGACCAAACTAAATGAACTAGACCATGTGCACCATAAAAGATCCTCCAACTTTATCATCGCTAGTATAAAAGAGAGGAACGAGGAGGAAAAATTAGAAATAGTAAAAGAGCAACTGAAAATAAAGTCCAAAATTCAAACAACTTATCTAACAAAAGAAAAAAGGGTGGGGAAGAGAATGAAATATAAACATATACCCATCCATCTGTGTTAAGGTAACTTGTAATGACCATAAATTAGATATAACTAGTAAATCTCCAAGGCTAAAAGGGCAAGGAATCTTTATAAATGAGGATCTTCTTCTAGAAGGCTAGGCTGAACTAAGGAAAAAATTACAAAAGGTAAAGGAGGAAAGAAAGGAAGAAAAAAGGGCAACCATTAAAAATAAGAAAACTATTATTAGAGATAGAGATAATAATAAGAGTGATAAATCAGAATTGGGCATTATTGGTAAAAATGATGGACAGGTAAAGACCCTGGGTTCAGGAACATGGGCTAACAAATAGGTTCTTGTAGTCTAACTTAACGCCGAAAATTTCACCTTACCCAAGAAGAATAAGGTGTCTCACTTGAGGTGTGTCACGACCTTACTTAGTTGAGGGATTAGAACTAGGGATCATGACGAATCACACAAAAGCTATCAATAATCTTAAAATTAGAAACATTACACCACACGTATTGTTAGGGCCTAAATCTACCTCAGGCTGAGAAAGGTAGGATCTAGGGTAACATCAAACCACGCTTAACCTGGTAGCTAGCCCTACTAGGTCGGGAGAGGGCTCTCTCCTGGTCAATCTCAGCAAAATATGATCAATGAGGGCTTGAGATGACTGATGTGAATACTGATCTTAGGCTAGGTATGTGTGCAAAAGAGTTTGATTGAATTTGATGATGTTTTGTTGGCTCAAATGGAAAGGCAGATTTTGGGTCTAGGGAATGAGGCTCAATTTTGCAGAGATCTCTATGGGGCAAGGTAGGTCACTGATTTGGCACTTCAAATTGAATGAAATGGAGAGATTTAGACAGGTGAGGAGTTGAAGAGGGCAAGAAAAACTCAGGGATCCTCTTCAAACAACTGAAAACATAAATAACTAAGAAAACCCTAGGTAGAGCACTGCAATTTCAATGGATTCTACCTATATCCTTGTTTTTTGAGTTAAGAAGAAGCAAGATAGATAATGGCATACATAAAACATAAGTAAACTCACAATTACAGAAGGAAAAACAATACCAAAACAAGATGCCACATGAACCCCATAAAGTGTTGCAAACCCTGGTCTATTCCTTAGCCAAAACTACTGAGATGAGTATACAATGAAGCTCCAAGTTTTCTCAAAAGTCCAACCATGCTAAAGACTGAAAAATTACAAGATATAGGAAACCAACAACTCATCCTAGCCTCCAGGGGTTGAACTGATAAGTTTAGGAGCTGTTCCAACGAATTCTAAATTGAGAACTAGAAATTAGGCAGTGGAACACCTTGCCTCTAGAAACTAGGGAACTGATTCATTCAGTTGCAAACAACTTTTTGATAGATGAATCTACCTCCATGAGTGAAAAATTGACATATTTACATCAAGATCCATCACTTTACATTAAATTACATCACAAGTTTAACATTGAGAAGGAGAAAAGTCAAACTGTCAAGAATCTAGGCGAAAAACAGAGTATTTTTGGTCAAACTGAGCAAAATTTACCCAATGCACTGCGCTGATTTCCCTATGCGTAGTGCCTATTTCTACTCACTTTTGGAGGTCTTCCCGGGGTTCAATTTGGGCGCAAGATAGCTCGTTGAAAAGATTATTGAGTCTACCTTCCAATACAACTAGAATTTTTCAATTTGGAGTTCATTTTCCTAGTCACAAATCAAATCTCCGAAGACTGGTCAAAATGTGCAAAATGAGGCTGCCTAAAAGGAGAGTGATATTGCAGTCAACTTTTGAAGGTCTTCCTCTACCCCAAATTGAACTCATGATAGCGCGTTGGTAAGCTATTTTTGTCTAGTTATCATTTGACTCATCAAAAAAGTCATTAGGCCAACCAGGCTAGGATAAATCGTGATTTTCCCAATGTCACTTCAGAGGTGCATCAATTCTCCTGAGGCAACTATATTTTTGACATTTCTCTAAAACCATGACACCTGTGTAAAAATTGAAGGAGGTGTTTCTTCCTTGGCCTATTATGGACAAAAAATGCTCTCAGTTTTCCAAAATGCATCTTTTCTTGCTCAGAAACATCATTGGAGTAAAGCCTATCCCGATGTGTGGAACAAGGGATTTGTCGAAATGAAGGGGATAAGGGGCTTCTACATTCTTGAGAATATTTTGGGAAGTAGGGAGGGATGTAGGGGAAAGTGGAATTTCAAAGATTGAGTGAGGGGAAGGGGTCCAAAAGGGAAAAACACGGGCCTAGTCTAGAAAATTGTCAAGTTGTAGCAAGAAACTAGGGTTTGTGCGAAAATGAGGAATTTGAGAGATATCAATGATGGGAAGTGTTTAATAAAGTATATTAAGGATAGGGGAAGGTGTATGAACATAAAGATACAATTTTTTCTCATGATTTGACCATCCAAGAGAAATTACCTTCAAAACCCTAGGAGAGGGAAATGAACCTTACCTAGGCACAACTGAAGCGTGAACAAGGTGTAAAATAACCCAGTGGAACTTGACATGATGATGACAACCTTTGAATGATGGTACACTCATCTGAATGGTGACATGGACCGACATTTGGACAAATTTGAAAGGTGTGAAAGCAAACCTTAGACCTAATACCTAGTGACCAAATTTTTCTTGAAGACTCACTGAAATGACAAAATTTGACCTTGACACCTTAAAATTACTTTGTAAGAGCATGTTTGATCACTGGAGGAAGGTTGCAAAGACTGACACTGACATTGGATCCAATGGGAATGGTAGCTCCTTGGAGGTGCCAAGAACTACAAATCTCTGGGAAAGTAGGCGGTGCCTTATTCCGTTGGGCTATGGAGTCAATAACTTTGGCAAACCAAAACGAGACTCTTGACTCAAATTTAGGACTGAAAATTGATTGAAAATTGACTCAATTTCAAGACTGAAATCAACTTGAAAGACCTGACTCAAACAAACCAAACCAAAATTGAAATCAAACCTCAGTTTTATAGCCTTCACCTCGGGCCCCAAACTGAATGAATGATGACAGTACAAACTGACTCTGAAACTATCTTGACACTGACTAAAACAAAAAAAAAAATGACTCAAGACTTACTTAACTGAAACAAGTACTTACAAAGCTTTTAAATGGCAGCAGACCATCGAGATTTGAGGGCTTCAAATCATGATGACAACCACCTGCCTACTGATGAAATATGTACAATCATGTGAAGTGGGCCTTCCAATGTAACCAATCCAGCAGATGGCTACATACTGAAATTCTGCTCTCACTTTCCCCGAGTAGGCAGAATGATGTACATGTAGGCAACTCACAATAAGAACTGAAACCAAGGCTTATGCTAACGAACCAGGCAACATTCATCTTCTCTAGTGCTTGCAAAAGAATGTTGAAAGGATCTTGAAAGTCCTAAAGCACTGGCTTGGCTTGAGATCCAGTAGCAAAAATACAAGTACTCTCTTCATTCTGATCTAAAAGAACAATTGGTTGCCGAGTGATAGGAAGGCATAGAGAGGTATAAGCTTTTTCCATCTGAGTGTTAGCTGTAAATTCCTTGACCATGAGAAATTCTGGCATATTGTCTCTCTCAAGCTCATATTCCTCAACTTCATGGTCTAGGTAATTCTTAAACATAAAACAATCTTCAAGATTATCAAACATGACAACCTTATCATCTTCATGAAAGAAAATATTATATGTTTTCTGATCTAAAAGGCTAATTACAAGACTGTCATCATTTTCAAAAGAGGAAGAAGTTTCACCAACACTTTCTTGACCATGTGCGCAATGCAAATCTGCATTAGCTTGGGCTGTAACATGAACTTTCAGGAGTTGATCTATCTCATCTTCAGAAAAAGGAGATAATACTTTTTGTTTACTTTTGCTCAAACAGTGATTTTCTTCATGAAATAACATTTTAAAACATGAAAAGCTTGAATGACAGTCCTTAATTCCCTGATCTTCTGAAATTTGAAAACATTGTTGATCATCTTCATATGACATGGCAATCAAATTATCATTTATCACTGAGTTATTGAAAGAAGATTTTTCACTTACTTGAACAAAGATCTCATCTTGTTTTTCATGAACTGACTGGATTACCTCCTCATGAAGGCTTTGTTCTAATGAAATGAGAACATTTGGATCAATAACTCTGTCTTCTTCATTCCAGATGATCTCAACAGCAGAGCTCTCCTTCATGGGATTCAAAACAAGGTAGTCTTGATCATCACGATCTGAATTTAGATCTGAAATAACCGACTTGACTTTATCACATTCTGAAATTGAAACTTGACTTTCCTGCATACTGTCTTCATCTATGGATAGATTTGAAATAAAACCCTCTCCTTCATCATTTTCCACAGTAGTAAGATCTTGATCCAGTTGCAAATTTTCCTGTGCATCTTGATAAATATCCTCTTTATGCTACTGAAATGGATTTTCATGCAGGGCTTCCATGATCTCATCATCCATGAAGTTATCATCTTCATAAATTCTCTCAAGATTTTCAATAAAACTATAAGCATGTTTGCAATAGTTCTAAACTAAATTTAATGATCGATAAGATTATTTATACCTTTCAAAGAACATGGCATGAAAATCCTTTAAACAGTAAATACAAGCAGACGACAAACTTTCATACCAATATCGGGCTTCACCTTCCAGAGTGGCCATGAATATCTTCATCAAGCAATCTTCAGGAAAATCAACCTTCAACTTGCGAATATGCATGTGAAATCTAACCAGATGTAAAGCAACATCATTCCTATCATCATCTTTAAACATAGGAAAATTCCTTTGCCAATTTACCTTCGGAATTTTATTTGGAAAACCTGGAATGTAATCTCAGCTCATGGGAGCATATCTTTGATCCAGCGAAACCATTTTGATAAAAATGAATTCACCAAGAGATTCTTTAGGCTACTGGTTCTTGAAGAGTAGAGTCGCCATAAAAGTCTGAACCTTGGGATTTTCGACACTGGAGTTGCCAGGTGAATGATTTCAGCCTTCCGATGTCTGATCGTTGTCCACTATCAATAATCAGATCTAAAATTGATTACATTTTACTGAGGAAACCAAATGTTCAGTTCATAAACTAAACCAAAGATTGACTGAAGCAGCATTCATCTACGATGCACTTGCAGAGAAAGAACAGTTTGAAGGCTACCTAGCTAACTTCAGGCTCCATCTGTAGTTTATAAAGAAAACAAAAAACTTTTCGTCTCCCCATTATGGTCGCCGCTATGTTAGGGCCTAAATCTACCTCAGGCTGAGAAAGGTAGGATCTAGGGTAACATCAAACCACGCTTAACCTCGTAGCTAACCCTACCAGGTTGGGAGAGGGCTCTCTCCTAGTCAATCTTAGAAAAATATGATCAATGAGGGCTTGAGATGATTGATGTGAATACTGATTTTAGGCTAGGTATGTGTGCAAAAGTGTTTGATTGAATTTGATGATGTTTTGTTGGCTCAAATGGAAAGGCAGATTTTGGGTCTGGGGAATGAGGCTCAGTTTTGCAAAGATCTCTATGGGGTAAGGTAGGCAACTAATTTGGCACTTCAAATTGAATTAAATGGAGAGATTTAGATAGGTGAGGAGTTGAAGAGGGCAAGAAAAACTCAGGGATCCTCTTCAAATAGCTGAAAACATAAATAACTAATCAAACCCTAGGCAGAGCATTGCAATTTCAATGGATTCTACCTATATTCTTGTTTTTTTTAGTTAAGAAGAAGCAAGACAGATAATGGCATACATAAAACATAAGTAAACTCACAATTATAGAAGGAAACACAATACCAAAACAAGATTCCACATGAATCCCATAAAGTGTTGCAAACCCTGGTCTATTCCTTAGCCAAAACTGCTGAGATGAGTATACAATGAAGCTCCAAGCTTTCTCAAAAGTCCAACCATGCTAAAGACTGAAAAATTACAAGATATAGGAAACCAACAACTCATCCTAGCCTCCAAGGGTCGAGCTCATAATTTTAGGAGCTGTTCCAACTAATTCTAAACTAAGAACTAGAAATTAGGTAGTGGAACAACTTGCCTCTAGAAACTAGGGAACTGATTCATTCAGTTGCAAACAACTTTTTGATAGATGAATCTACCTCCATGAGTGAAAATTTGGCATAATTACATCAAGATCCATCACTTTAAATTAAATTACATCAAAATTTTGACATTAAGAAGGAGAAAAGTCAAACTGTCAAGAACCTAGGTGAAAAATAGAGTGTTCTTGGTCAAACTGAGCAAAATTTACCCAATGCACCCCGCTGATTTCTCTATGCGTAGCGCCTATTTATAGCCACATTTGGAGGCCTTCCTGGTGTCCAAATTGAGCATGGGATAGCTCGTTGAAAATCGTATTGGGTCTACTTTCCAAACCAACTAGAATTTGTCAATTTGGAGTTCATTTCCCTGGTCAAAAATCAAATCTCCAAAGACTGGTCAAAATGTGCAAAATGAGGCTGCCTAAAAGAAGAGTGCTATTGAAGTCAACTTTTGAAGGTCTTCCTCTACCCCAAATTGAGCTCATGATAGCACATTGGAAAGCTATTTGTGTCTAGTTATCATATGACACATCAAAAAAGTCATTAGGCCAACCAATCTAGGAGAAATCTTGATTTTCCCAATGTCACTTCAGAGGTGCATCAATTCTCCCGAGGCAACTGTATTTTTGTCATTTCTCTAAAACCATGACACCTGTGTAAAAAGTGAAGGAGATTTTTCTTCCTTGGCCTATTTTGGACAAAACCCTCTCTCAATTTTCCCAAATTCATCTTTTCTTGCTCAAAAACATCATTGGAGTAAATCCTATCCCGATGTGTGGAACAAGGGATTTGTCGAAATGAAGGGGATGAGGGGCTTCTAAATTCTTGAGAAAATTTTGGGAAGTAGGGAGGGATGTTAGGAAGTAGGGGAAAGTGGAATTTCAAAGATTGAGTGAGGGGAAGGGGTCCAAAAGGGCCAAACACAAGCCTAGTCTAGAAAATTGTCAAGTTGCAGCAAGAAACTAGGGTTTGTGCAAAAATGAGGAATTTTAGGGATATCAATGATGGGAAGTATTTAATAAGGTACATTAAGGATAGGGGAAGGTGTATGAACATCAAGATACAAGATTTTCGCATGATTTGACCATCCAAGAGAAATTACCTTCAAAACCCTAGGAGAGGGAAATGAACCTTACCTAGGCACAATTGAAGTGTGAACAAGGTGTAAAATAACCCAGTGGAACTTGACATGATGATGACATTGTTGCACAAAAATATTCAACTTGACATTCTGCAATCTGTGTGAGTCTATCACCACTCATACTTTCCTCCTTTGCAAGTCTTAAGCCTCACTTCTTCATATCATTCCTCGAAAATAAGAGAAAGCCCTTAAAAGTCTCTAAAACTATGGTTCCGCACTTTCTCTTAGCATTACCTACGGTCCTGCACCTAATGGTCATGTCCCCTATGCACATGACCACTCTGTCTCTGTGTTATGGGTGCGGACCCCTGTAAAAGTTAAAAAGGTGCAAGTATATTGTTAAAAACTCACTTTGAGTCATTTTTGGAAGCTTCTAGAAGGAATCTTGAGGTGGCAAGTTCGCTCATTTAAGGTTCATGCTTCCCATACCTTAAGGAGCTAGCCCTTGATGTGAGGAGCTTATCCCTTTGAAGGAGGACTCTATCCCTTCATAGGTGGACCTATAACCTCCTTCCTTTGCGCTATAAAATGAAGCATTGGGCTGGTTACTGAGGAGGTTGAAAGTTGAATATTTTTGAGGTGAAAGGTTGCTGGAACTTAGTCTTCCTAATTGAGATTTTGTGAGGAGAGATTAAACATACCTCTTTGATTTCATTTGGAAGATGTGAGGCTTGTCAAAGTAGAGGAGATTCCTGTTTCAGACCTTGGGAAGAGCTTGTACAGCATCAAGGCACCAAAGGTTGTAAAGTTCTTATATTTCAAAGTTAATACTGTAATCAAGTTTATTTTTCTCAATAAGCTGTGTTTTATGGTTTATTTTATGGATTCCTTGATGACCATAATGAATATGATTTATTGTATTAGCTATGCAGGTGTTATTTTATGTGTGCTTGTTTGTGATTGCAAGTTCTCAAAAGGAAACTCTTTGAGACGGTTGAAGCATGGCTGCCACAAAATAGCGTTGGACTTAAGGTAGGGTCTAAACATCTCTATAGTTTTTATTAATGAATCGAAATATGTTTAGAGAAAAGTAGATTTGCTTGTCTTGCTTGTTGCTAGATATCTGTTGATACTAGGGAGATTGGCCTTGTCTACAAGTTCGATTTATCCGGCAAACAAATTGGCGACTCCACTGGGGAACTGAATTTGGTTTTGTTTTTCATTTGTCTTTGACTTGAGAAACTTATTCTAGTTTCTGGTTTTTGCTTGATGTGTGTGAGATTGGGTAGTTTTTAGGATCTGGAATACTTTTTTTTTCAAAGTTTTCAGAGGACCACACTTTCTTTTTACAAGATAGTGCGGACATCTCTGCACTGTTCCTTTAGTGCATAGAGCGGTACCACATCTGGTTCTACTAGAAGCCTGTGGACCTTGTCAAATTTTTTGAAAAAACCTAAAATGTTTTCGTCCAGTTAAGTTTAGGTTTTATTTATGGCTTTAAGTCTCTACCCATATCTGCATGTGTCCTGTCAAAAATCTCTTGTGAGTAAGTTCCATTGGTATTTTTGTTTTAGATGATTTTCTAGAAGTTTTGCATGCCTGGATTGGTTTTCACTTGGTCTCTGTAGTGACTCAAAGATTAGAAGCCTAAGAAACCTTAGATCACCCTGGTGTCTTTTTGTCTTCTTGATGAGCCTGGCTGGTTTGTGAAATCTGTCGTTGGTGAGAAATAGATTTTGTTTCTCTGTGCAAATCTTTGAACAAACTTGGTCATAAGTTTTGAATTTCATTTTTATAAAAGAAAACATAGCTGGATATTTTTGATTGATTTGTTATTCTGAATGAATTAATCCTTAGTTTACTGAATAACTAAGTAAAATGTCTTCAAAGAGATTTGAAGCTTTTATTTTGATTAGGTTTTTAGAAGTTTTTAGATCTCAATATTAGTTTTTCATAGTTTTGAGTGTTTTATAGAAATTGTAGAATCTCTTTTGAAAGAATTGTTTTCTGTAGTTTTGAGTGTTGAAAAAGAAAAGGGATTTTTTGTGAGCATAATTAGTAGTCTCGTTTGAGTTCTTATTGAAAAAGACAAACAGATTTTCTTTTCATTTACATGTTGAAAGAAATATTTGTTTTTCAAAAAATTGCATTCTCAACTCTTTCTTTTAGCTAGAAATTCATTGAAGGAAAAAACAAATTGTTTATGATTTTAGGTGCATTTTTAGTGTTTTTGGAGTCGAGTCTTCACACCATCAAAGTTTCATTTCCATACCTATTGACTTAAGAAACAACCCATAAAAGTAACACTTAATTAAAATTGATCTAGCAATCTTTTTATTTCTAGGGCTCTTATCACCAATATATCTTAGGCTAGTATCTTGGAGTAGGGATTAATTAACTCTCCAAGATAGTTAAAACAAACAAGTAGAAATATCTTGCGGTAGGAAATAAATCCAATTGTAATTGATATAATCTAGGAAGCTCCTCTTAAAGGAGTCAATCACGAGATCATGTCCAAACCTTTGAGACAATCAATTCTGTCTCATTAGGAAAGATAGAAGATTTGCACGTATTATAAACGGTAAACCTCAGATTAACCATTGTCGAGGAGCCTGGGGTCACTTGTTGGTAAACCTTGGATTGATCATGTCGAGGAGCCTTCGAGGGGATTGAGCTTTGTTACTCTGCCCTTGCACGTAGATCGGATCGTAGACTATTCCCCCAGTTGTATTTGTTACTGTTGGTAACCTTAGTGTTCATAAACTTAAGATTATTTCCGAAGGTGACGGTGAAGGATGGGTCTCACTGTACCTGGAGCAGACGTTCACTAGACTCACTTAGACTCTCTGGGGGTTCTCTTCACTCGAGACGGTTTTGTGAAGAAACTTGTGCCAGTCTGTTTCATTAAGCAAGTTGTCGGGGTAACTGTTCCAACCGCCCTTTCTGTATTGAATTTTGCGACGTTGGATTTCATCACCAACTAGTGTTTTTGTTACGGAAGGTTACTGTTTGTGTTTGGTTTGAACTCTTAGATTTTTTTTAGGCATGTGATTCAATTGTTTGGTTCTTTAGAGACTCTAGGTGGTTTTATTGAGATTTTCTTTGTTTGCGTGTGAAGTAATTAAATATCTAATCATGGCTGAATTACCAAGACAATCCCGTAGACTTCAGGGGTAACCTCTCGAGTATACACCAAGCCAGCTTGAAGGGCTATGAGCTCACCTAGTGACAGTAGATTTGGGTCACCAGAAGCCGGAGAGTCTTCTTTAATTATTCATCCTGATTATCAAGTTCAAGCAACAGAGTATATTTCTGAACCAATTTCATTTTCCAAAGTTACTGGTAGTATTTATCCTACCAATGAATTAGCTAAAGAACCTGAAATTTCTGAGCCTGAAACCGACCCTGCTACTACTCCATCTTCAGGATTTGCTTCTCCAACTTCTAGTAGTCTTGGTTCACCCAGGGTAGGAAGTGTTATTATCCAAAATCTTCCTTCTAGACTCATTTCCATTGAAGAACTTGTTAGTCCGGACGAAAATATAACTCTCCCTGAAAATCAACCAACTTTAGAACTTAGGGAGCGTGAATCAATTTTCTACAGTCCTTTTAGGAGTGACACTTGGTATGTCTCATTCACCAACTTTTTAGAAAATCCGGATCTTAGTTTTTTACCACCTCGAATTCCTTTTCGTTCTACACCCAAAGGTTATTATCCTCCTTTGAATATGTCAAAACGGTCATCCGTGTTTTCCCAAACACCGGAAACATTTTTATATGGCGGTCCTTCTATTCCTTCTCGGTATCAGTCACTCACTAGTACTTTCTTAGGACCATCTCCTCAACCAATTTGACATGAGATATCAACTGGTAATAACGGAACTCAAGTGTCGAGTGTAGAATAAATTCTTATGATGTCTGGTACTATTCCAAATCCGCAACCTCAAGGTAGTCATTTACTGCCTGGGGGGCAACCTCAAGGTACTCAGTTACCGCTTGGAGGGCAACCTCAAGGTAGTTAGTTACCACCTGCCTCAAGGTAGTCAATTTCCACCTGGGGGGCAACCTCAAGGTAGTCAGTTACCGCCAGGGGGGCAACCTCAAGGACAGTACATACCTTCAGGATAGTACATACCTCAAGGTCAACCCCAGACTCAATATACACCTCAAGGTCAACCCCAATATCACTATACACCTCAAGGTCAACCCCAGTTTTAGTACGTGCCTCAAGGTTATAAACCTCAAGGTCGATACCAAACTCAAGGTTTTCAACCGCCTTCTGGTCAACCATTTTTACAAGGAGCTGGAAATGTACCTCTCAATTATCAGGCTTCCGCTCAGCCAGGTTATGGTCCTCAATATGCTCAACCTTTTATGAGTCCATACCCTGGAATGAACATGGTGTGTGATCCATCTCAAACTCAATAGATTTTGCAACCTAATGTGCAGTTATAAAGTCAAACTAGACAACCTTTGGTTTCTAGTCCAACCCAGCAACCTGTCCAGCCTACTATTCAAAATTCTACACCTGGTGTGGTTCATCATCCTGGGCCTAGTTCACCTCGAACTCCACCTCAAACTATTTCTACAACTACTGTAGCTTTTGTTCAATCTACCCCACCTACTTCTGGAGTATCGACAGCTCCAATTTCTACTGTTCCTGCATCAACTCCTCAAGCCTCTTTACCACAGTCAAGACCTACAGTTCAGACTTCAGTTCATATGCCTATAGGACAACCTGGTTCAAGCATGGTTGTCACAAGTCAACCACAATTCACTTATCAACCGTACCAGGGACAGTACCAATTCGGTCCTGCTGTACAAAACCCAGTTTATCAGTATCAACCATACCCTAGATATACTTATCAACAACCTCAACAACCCCAGTTTGGTTAATCCTGGTTTTCCGGGAGGATATAATATTTTTAATGCAAATCCAATTCCAGGTTATCTCGGATATCCTCCTCCTGGGGTTGGTCTTGTGACCCAAGGTTTTCAAGACCCTAATTGGCAGTTACCTTTTATTGCAACTTTGGATTTACCTAATTTGTCGTGCCTTACGAATGATCCAATTTACTATCTTCCATATTGGCCGCCAATGCCTAATAAGTTGCCTAGTGATATCCCGAAGTTTGAGGGTAAGTTAGGAGAAGATCCGTCAAATCATGTGATGACTTATCACCTTTGTTGTGCATCTAATTCTATTATTGATGATTCAATTCGCTTACATCTTTTTCAACGCACTTTGATTGGTCTTGCTACCAAATGGTACATTGAGTTACCACGAGGCTCTTTTTACAATTTTAGTCAGTTAGCCACTTCTTACTTAACTCATTTTCAGTTGCCTGTCAGATACGACAATGGCACGAAATTATTAACTTCATTAAAATAATCAACGTCCACATATATTTTAGATCATATTCATGAATGACGACATAGACGATGTTTAGTGAAAGTTTTTATTCCAGATCAAATATTAGCAGAATGGTTCGTTAAATCATTATTATCTAAAATCACTGAGGATGTAGCTAAGGCAGGAGTTGTTACTAAAGAGAAAGTAATTTCTCAGGCTCAGTACCATGACCTCTTCTATATGCAGTCAAGTATTTTACATGAAAAAATCCCCGAACTTCTGAAACACAATCAAATAACTGTAGCTACTTCAGGGTCTCATGCTGCTGATGGTATGATTGGTTCAGTTAGTACCAAAAGCAAGAAGAAATCTTCAAAGAAATCTTCTCCTATTATAACTTTACAAGATTCCTCGACAGGAGACTCTTCCGTTGAAATTCCTGCTGATATCCATGCCGTAGAATCATCTACGGCCAAATCAAAGTCTGGCGGTAAAAAGAAGGGGAAGAAGAAAAATAAAGAAAACTCAAAAGAGAAATCAGATAAAAATTAATCTACTAACGAGAAACATAAACCTCGCTATCCTTGTCTCATTTGTGACGAGGAGCGTTTCACAAGAGATTGCCCACATTGAGCTAAGGTCTCGAAAATCGTCAAAGGTTCTCAAACACCTGCTGTCTTGAAGGATCCTTTTCCTAGTCAAGATAGTAAGATGATCGGTTCTTCCTCAAATGCCTTAGAAGAACCCATTATGATGATGTCCCATGTCAAGATTGCGACACGATTGCAAGATTGTGGTAGTAAAAGTCCTGTTGGTGGTAAATAAGCAGAACCTTCTAATTCAAACCCATCAACTTCAACTCCTTCTGGTTTTGATCCACTATAGATCGAGAAAACAAACCCAGACTTAGTAATCAAACCGCCTGCTAAAGGTATACTTTGGAAGTCAGCTTTCAATCCACATGCGAGAGCTACTCAGAATTATAACACTGTTGAGTACTTAGCTATTTCCCCTTCAGCAATGTCAGCTTTGGAGGTGCTACAATCATGCTCAGCACAACGTAAATTACTATTGTCTACTATAGGAGCTCTTGATATTTAGGATTCCAACCTAATAATCTTCGATTTAGAGAATAGTACACCTTGCCTACCTCATCAAATGGCTTTCCAGATTCCAATGTTAGTCAAAAACAAACCTTTCTTTCGGACTGTGATTGATGAGGGAGCTTCTACATGTATTATGTTGATCCAGTGTTGAAGATCGCTTGGTTCTCCTACACTCAATTAGTCCCCGATGATTCTAAAGGCTTTTGATGGCTGAGGGTTTCATCCTTTTGGCATTTTGCAGAATTTACCTGTAGGGGTTGAAGGCAAAACTGTAAATCTAGATGTGGAAGTGGTTGATGCCCCTCTAGCTTACAACCTTCTCTTGGGTCGCAATTGGTCTTACGCTATGACTGCTATTGTTTCATCAGTCTTTTAGCTTATCGAGTTTCCTCATAATGGAAAGATCGTCACGATAGACCAGCTGACTTATTTTTCATCCGACCCAGCCTCTTCTGATAGTATTCAGCATGTCGGTAAAACAACTATCCCTTACAAGGATGTTGGGGTAGGTTTGATTAAAGATTCTGGATTACTAGGAACTTTTTCTTTTCCTCCTCCTAACGTATCACCTTCTTTTGCAACTATTCATATGATTTCATCAAACACCATCACTTTTGATGATCCTTGGATTGTACCTTCCGATTCTAAGGCGGATTCATTTGGTAATGCCATGCCTTTGAGTCCCTTTGAAATTGCATATCAGGCTGTACAGTTGTTTTCTAACTCTTGTTCAATCGAAATCAATCCAATGAATGTGGTCCATGGAGAATCACTTTCAATATCAACCTCAGCTTCAACAACATTTTTTGATCCTATTCATACTGATGAGCAGATTCGTGAATTTTTGTTTGTTGATGATTCACCATGGGAAGATCTTCATCATCGATCTTCATTTTTACCTGAGCTTGATCATTTTGAAAATCATTTTTCATCTATTTTTACTGCTGATTATGTCAAAGAACCACAAAATCCATTGCAACATCCTGATTCCGAGTTAAATTTGGGAAATATCTTTCGAACGGTTCCTATTGACATTTCAGTTAAACCCGGAATTATTGAAAACATTCATATAGGTGCTTCCTGTATGGACGATGAAATCCAAACTTATAAAGTCCTATTTCAAGAATTTTGCGACGTGTTTGCCTGGTCATATGAAGAAATGCCAGGAATCAATCCATCAATTGTTGTCCATGAAATTAAAAATTACCCAAATGACAAACCTATCCGGCAACATTTGTGTCAGATACATCTGCGAAATGTTGCTGCTATTAAAGCTGAAGTTGAGAAATTACTTCGAGCAGGTTTCATTTATCCAATTCCTTTAACGGATTGGGTATCGAATATTGTTCCTATTAACAAAAAGTAAGGAACGATAAGAATATGTATCGATTATAGAGATATTAATCAAGCTTGTCCTAAAGACAATTATCCAACACCCTATATCGATCAAATTATTGACGATTGTGCCGGCAGCGAAATGTTCTCCTTTATGGATGGTTTTCCTGGTTACAATCAAATCAACATACTCCCTGCAGATCAACCAAAAACGACTTTCATTTGTCCATGGGGGACATTCGCTTATTTCAAATTACCTTTTGGATTGAAGAACGCTAGAGCAACTTTTCAAAGAGCTATGTCCTACGCATTTCATGACATCAAGCACATTGTGCAGCCTTATCTCAATGATTTACCTGCCCATTCATTACGTAGAGTCGGTCATCTTACTCATTTACGCGCAATATTTATGAGATGTAGGCATTATTGAATTAGGCTGAATCGACACAAATGTGTTTTCTATATAGAAATAGGTCATTTATTGGGATTTGTCGTTTCGAAAGTTGGCATTCATGTCAATCCCTCAAAGGTTGAAGCTATTTTCAAATTGCCTCCTCCTTTGACTCTTCACCAACTCCAAAGTTTGCAAGGGAAAGCAAACTTTTTATGTCGTTTCATTCCTAACTACGCCGAGATAATGAAAGGTTTTACCAGGTTGTTGAAACAAAACACCTAATTCTTTTGCGATGAGATAGCTGACAAATCTTTTGATGCGCTTAAACACGCGTTGAACCATGCACCGTTATTGCATCCTCCCAACTACAACCAGGATTACTGTTTGTACCTTGCCGCTTCTCATTCCACCATTGGGATGGTTTTAGTTCAGGAAGATGAATTCAACAGTGAACATGTGATTTACTATCTTAGTTGAACTCTGAATCCGACTAAGCTTAAATATTCACATGTGGAGAAATTGGCCTTGGCAACTGTTCAAGCTGTCCAAAGTTTTCGTCACTACATCTTATTATGCAAAACCACGGTAATTTCTGACTGTAACCCTATGATGTATATTTTGACCAAAAAATTGCTAGGGGGCAAGTATTCCAAATGGATAGTTATCCTGCAGGAATTTGACTTGGAATTTGAAAAATCCAAGGCAAAGAAATCTTTGGTTTTTGCGGAACTGATGTGTGATTTCCCGCATACTGATACTGAAACTGTGGCGGAAGAGCCCATTGCGGATGAATCCTTATTTCTTATTAGTACTCTTGATCCATGGTATGGAGATATCATTGTGTATCTCCAAACCCAATCTTTTCGGTCTGAAATCTCATGATCTCAGTGAAGGAAAATACATTTCCAATCCCAACAATACAATATTATTGGAGATACACTCTATTGTCGTGGGGCGGATTCTGTTTTCCGACGTTTTCTAACTCATGAAGAAGCTGAAAAGGTTCTGAATGACTATCATTATGGAGCATGTGGTGGTCATATGTTTGGGTATGCCACAAACCAAAAGATATTGTGTGCTGGTTATTTCTGGCCATCCTTATTTAAAGATTGTACCTATGCAGTCCGAAAATGCCACAATTGTCAAATTTTTTATCGTAAGATGCGTGCTCCACCTGCTCCTCTCCACCCTATAATTGCCGTCAGTCCTTTCGCAAAGTGGGGTATCGACTTTATTACATGTAACCCTCACTCGGCTGGGGGGCATGCGTATATCATCCTTGCAGTAGATTATTTTACTAAATGGGACGAGGCGATGCCTACATTTTCGGCAGATGGAAAAACTGCTGTAATTTTCATTTTCAATCATATAATTGCTAGATTCAGTGTTCCTCAAGCTATTATTACTGATCATGGGAGTCATTTTCGAAACATCATGATGACTGAACTAACAAATCAACTTGGCCTACGTCACGATAGTTCTACTTCATATTACCCACAGGCTAATGGTCTGGTTGAAGCTATCAATAAAGTTCTAGTCACTATGATCCAACAAATCATTGGTATTCATAGGTCGAATTGGTATAACATGTTATTTTTAGCACTTTGGGCATATCGAACCTCAGTAAAAACATCAACTAGTTTCACTCTTTTTCAACTGGTTTAGGTTTGGAAGTAGTGTTACCCATTGAATGTGAAATTTAGTCATTGCAAATAGCCATAGAATTACTCCCAGCCACTTCCGAAGAGGAGAAAAATTTGTTGTACTTAGCTCAGCTAGATGATAATTGACGTGATGCTGCATTAGCAATCGAAACTCATGCCAAACGAATAAAAGCTCAGTATGACCGAAATGTTACCCCTCATAATTTTTCGGAAGGAGACCTAGTTTTGCTATACGATCAAGCAAACGATAAGCTAGGGGCTAGAAAATTTGTACCTATGTGGCATGGTCCTTATATTGTTAAGCGAAAACTGGCAAAAGGGGCCTATGAATTGGTAGATTTTGATGGTGTCTCTTTAGGTAAACCCAGAAATGGTCTTTATCTAAAGAGATATTATGCTTAAATCTGGGTGTGGAGACTTTTGTTAGATTAGTTTCTTTCTAGCTGGTGTGTTTTAGATTAGAAATGTGTGCCTAGTTTAGAGAGTGCTTCTATCATTATTCCTGCTTATCTTGATTTTACTCTTGATATTGCAGATGTCGACGTCTCTTCAAACATACATTGGTTTTGCTGATGGTGCTTGTTGTAATACACAGAACATATCTTCCGCAGCTTGGGTTATCTATTCATCCTCTGATGAGTTAGTATCTATGCATGGGGAAAACCTTGATC
This sequence comes from Pinus tabuliformis, assembly GCA_031772625.1. NCBI lineage: Eukaryota > Viridiplantae > Streptophyta > Pinopsida > Pinales > Pinaceae > Pinus > Pinus tabuliformis. The sequence continues at coordinate 104,442,463 of CM062816.1, forward strand.
AAACAATGAACAACATTGTAGAGTATAGTGCAGTGATTGAGTTATTATCTGAATCCATCTCATTTGGGATTCGGAGTTTGATTGTTAGGTTAGATTCTGAACTCATTGTATTACATCTTAACAGAGTTTATGCCATTAGAAATCCAGTGTTATTAAGATTATTTTTGAGAGTTCGTCTCCTAGAACGTGAATTTGACTACATTGAATATCAGCATATTCCAAGATATTTAAATACATTAGCAGATGCAGTTTCTTCTCGAATGTTAAATAGACATTTGCAATAATCAAAACAATAATTCCATAACATGTTATACAAGATAGCCAGTAATAGTGATATATCATAGCATAGAAGTGTGTCAAATATACATCGTCTTCGATCATAGGTTGAAAAACACCTTATGATTGGCAAAAATGATAGTACAAAAAGACATAAAATGTCGTATGAGTCTACAAAGGCGATCATCCTATCCTTGATGATGATCATGATAAGAAACCACTGCTCGGGCCACCCTACAAAGGAACCTCCTAAAAGGTCCTGGGACCCCAATCACGTAACGCTGTAACCTAAGTGGAATATCATCTATGCTAGTCTCTGGAATATCTGTTGTCAAACGCTCTAGATGATTCTCCAATTTGGTCAGGGTCTCTGTAGATTGGTCCTGTGGGGCCGGTACTACTACAGCTGGGTGTCTCCTCTCATAGGGCTGGAGAGCGGCTGGTCACCGTGGACCCACATCTGCATTTAAAACTTTTTACTGTCAGTTTTGGACGATTTAAAAAACAAAAAAAATTAGTTAAAAATTTAGAAAGTGTTGAAAATGATTTTACCTGAATCATCCCATTGCTCTCCTGGTGGAAGAGCCATGTCTGGATCACCACGATAATCCATCCCAGCATATGGAAAATCTTGAATCATAAAAAGTTGGTTTCTCAACCAATGAAAATACTCAGGCGGAAATCAAACAACCTCTGAACCCTCCTCAGGATGACGGGCCATCACTGCAAGCCAACACATTATCCTAGGTGTTTCACAGTAATTTATCACCACTTTCACTCCCGGTCTTCTCACTGTGACCTGTGTCCAAGTCAAACATGCTTATGAGAAAAAAATGCTCTCCTATGCTGCCAATTGACCCATTTTTTCTAGCTTATCTGCGTCATCGCGACTATTGTCTTAATAAATGCGCTGAAAGGCACTCATGAACAGTCCATTCACACTGCCAGCGCGGAAGTACACCTGATTCCCGCGATGGCCCAATTTTAAGCACCAGCGCGGGGCTATGTGTTTCCTTCAGCGATGATCTGACTAGTTGTACTGATCATTAGCAATGTCAGTGCTGAATACCAGTTTTGTGCCCGCGATGATCCAGATTGTGCAAATTTGTTCCAACAATCGGCCTTCAAGATAACTCTAGACTTGGTTGTTGGCCTAGTTTATGTCACCCTTCCCTATCTGGTGTGGCAGTTCCGTCAATTGTGCTACCTTCCTTGATGATAAGCTCTCTCTTCCACCTTTCATGGAGACCCCTTCTCCTATTTAAACTCTCACCATTGATATGCATTGCTAGTTCCTGATAGTTGGCTAGTTGAGTAGTGTTGTTAGTGTTTTGTGAGTTTGCTAGATAGCTGGTGTGAATGTGATAAGTGTGGGATTGTTGATAGCTTGTGGAAGGTTGTGAAGTCCCCTTAATCTTGTGTAAAACCTATAAGTGAGAGAGCTATTCTATGTTGGGAGATCCATCTTCAAAGAGTGAATGCTTGAAGAACAAGCTAGCTAGACCCTTTTGAGAAGGCTTGTGACGTCAAGACTTTGGTTGTAAGCTGACTCTTATTTCATTATTAATGCAATCAATGATGTTTTCCTATGTCTTGTATGAAATTTACTTGATAGCTCATGAATTTTTGACTTTGTGAGTAAATGGTTTATTGTTGTATCCAGTTACGTGCTTTGTTGTATTTCCTTTGCTTTGTTTCAGGTTGATCACTCATTGAGGAGAAGGAAGCAGAAGCTGGAGCAGCGCAACAGAACTCCATCGACCATCGGTTGAGGTAGGCCTCCAACTTTAATTGTTTAGGAAATTTATTTTTGATCTGTTCTTATTTGTGACTAGACCCACTCTAGGGCTAGAGGGGTTGCCTCTGTCCGCGGAGGGAACACTTTCCCGCATCACAAATTGGCGACTCCACTGGGGAACTTGGCCTTTGTTTGTTTTTTCTTGTTTTCTCTTGTCTTGATTTTGAATTTGGTCTCTTTTGAATTTTGGGGATTAATTATCAGTCTTTTGGGTTACCTGGATTGATTTAGGAAATCCCTCTGTTGTCCGTTCGATCGACTGGTTCTTGTTTGGGAGTTTTTGTTCATTTGTCATTGTTTTAGAACATCATCGCGAAAAAAACCTAACAGTCATGACATCATCGCCACTTTATAGCTTTTCACCCATGATGATCTCGGGTTTCTAGTTTAATTCCCACGATGACTCTCGAAATCGCATCATCGCAAAAAATAGGTGTATTTCTGCGATCATCTCAGGTTGTCAGTGTAAAACTTGCGCTGACATCTCTAGTTTTCTGTCCATCACTAGCAATGGTATCTCAACTTGCGCTAACATCTCTAGTTTTCTGTCCATCACTAGCGATGGTATCTCATTTAGCGATGACATCTCTAGTTGTTAGTGTAACACTCGTGATGATTCCTGTAAAGTTGTTTTTACAACGTTTTACCTCCTGAATTCATCAATCTTGTTTATCCCCTGTTGTTTCTTGTCTCTCATTATCTTGTTTTAATTTCTTTTGGTCAGGGTACTGTCTCTTTGATTTCAATGAGTGAGTCTTGTGATTTTAGACTATGTGACCTAGCCCTTTAGAAGTTTCGTCGATAAACCATTTGCTTGGGTTACTTGTCTTGTTAACACTCACGTTGTTCCCTTTGACTCCTAAGGGAATATGACCGAGGTAACCACAAACCAATCTTTGGACTGTAGGTCCTAGCCTACCAGCAGTCAGAGAGGGCTCTCTCTTTAGTATTTAGCTTTGTTTAAGGGATGATTTTAGGCTAGATATGATGCACATGGGTTTTGTTTGAGTTTGGTGGGATGGTTGATCTATTCAAACAGAGTTGGCATGCTAAGTGTAAGAATTTGAAACCATTGGGCATGGAGTCCATGAATGTGAACTGATGGATGTGTTTTCTTTGGTAACATAGAGGAATATAGAGCAGATAGCTAAACAAGGAACAATCTCAAGCTGGAATAAGGGTGAAATGGTGGTCAGGAAATGAAAGGTAGCTAAGTAGATTTCATTATGCTAACAGAGGGAAGGTGAGTGAACATTATGTAGGAGCAATCAAGGATTCCTAAACAACATTCATTCATGAAGAAAATAATGCAAATATCAATAGAAAATAATTCATATTCAAGACTAATTCAGAGGAAAACATAGATAAATTACAAAAATTGAGAACAGAGCACAACTAAGTAACTTCTGAACTATTCTTTCTTTCTGAAACCTAGATCATGACACACATATGATATTACAAAAATAGAGACTAAAAACATGGTAAGAAAGACTTATTGTTCCATGAAGTAGCACTAGAATTATGTATTAGCTCTTTAGCCCTCAAATCCACACCAGACAGTTCAAAAGCAAAGCATTCCAGCTATCTTTGTTCATAAAAATTTCTCAAATATACAACGCAAGTCTAGAATGAGTCTTTCAACTAACAATCAACCAAACAACCCTTTTCACAATACAGAGGGTGGTTTATATAGAAAAAATATCTAAAAATATCTACAACAGCAGATCTGAGACAGATCTGAAGAAATAAATGCTTCTAACCTAACATTTATTGGAATGAATGTAAAAAATATCTAACAGCTGCGCTGGAGGCAACGACTTCAAGAATGAATTAATATGGGTCCTTTGTTGCAATGCACTGGCCCTTTAGCCATAACTACGCATTGGGCCTGCAGCACTACTCTTAAATGTGGCTTGATACATTGCTTTTACAATAACTATGCCTTTAAAAACTTTCATCTGCTCCCTCAAGCAGTTCTGCTGCCTTAAGTGGCCTTAAAGCCTAAAATTGTGAGTTGGTGAGCCTTTATGGATTATGTTATCACTCAGGTTGTTCCCTTTGACTCCTAAGGGAATACGGCCGAGGTAACCAGAAACCAACTTTGGACTGCAGGTCCTAGCCTACCTGCAGTCAGAGAGGGCTATCTCTTTATGATTTAGCTTTGTCTAAGGGATGATTTTAGGCTAGATATGATGCACATGGGTTTTGTTTGAGTTTGGTGGGATGGTTGATCTATTCAAGCAGAGTTGGCATGCAAAGTATAAGAAGTTCAAACAATTGGTCATGGAGTCTATGAATGTGAACTGATGGATGTGCTTTCCTTGATAGAAGAGGGGAATATGGAGCAGGACAACTGCACGTGACACAATTATTTATGCTGGAACAAGGATGAAATGGAGGTTAGGGGATAAGAGGCAGTTAAGGATCTCTTATCCAGCCAAAGAGGGAAAATGAATGAATGTTGAATAGGAGCAATTAAGGATTCCTAGACAACACTCATATGTGAAGGAAATAGCTTAAACATGATTAATCAAGTATACATATTCATCACTAATTCAGAGGAAAACATAGAAAAGTTACAACAATTGAGCACAGAGGGCATGAAAACCAGTTCTGAAATAATCCTTCTTCCTGCAACTTAAATTATGATATATAGATGATAATGAGACATATAAACAAATAAACAGAGGGAGGAAAGACTTATTGGACCATGAGCAAGCACATGAATTCCACATCAAGCTCTTCAGCCATTGAAAGCACAACCAACCAGTTCAGATGCAAACATTCCAGCAATCTTTGATTACAGAAGCTCTCAATACTTACAGCAAAAAGTCCAAAATGATAAAACAACCAACCAACCCTTTTCACAATACAGAGGGTGGTATAAATAGAGAAAATATCTGAGAAATATGTACAAAAGTAGATCTGAGACAGATATGAAGAAATGAATGATCTAATCCTAACATTTATGGAAATGAATGCTAAAAATATCTCTACGAGCTGCGCTGGAAGCAACAGCCAAAAGAATGAATGAATATTGGTCCTTTGGAGCTCTGTGCTGGCAATTTGCCATAACTGCGCCTCGAATACTGAAGCACTACTCTCACAATGTGGCTTGATACATTTCTTTTTGCAATAACTAGGCTTTTAAATCTCCTATCTGTCCCCTTTAGGCGGTTCTGCTGCTGCGAAGTGGCTTTAATGCTCATGACTATGTTTTGGTGGGCTTTGATGGCTCTGAGCTGCTTTTTTGACTTTGCTGGGGGCACTTTAATGTTCACCTGCTTTTGGCTGCTGATATTTTCGGCCTGATACTCTTTGTCGCTTCACTGATGGGTTTAACACTGAATCGGGCCTCATTTCTACCTCTGAAGTACTTGAAACTATCCAATCGCCCCTTTATGGCTGTTGTTCGGCCCAAATAACTGTTGCGCGGCCCTTTGCTGCCTTTGGGAGGCTATCGGCACTTGGTCGATCAAACAATGCTTCATAATAATTACAAACTGGCTGAAGGTTGAGCTCCGGAGGTATGTCAAGGCTAAATCATGCTTTTGGAGGTATTCTGGGTGATGAGCGATGTAATAACAGCTAAGGAAACCATCACTTCCTTTATACCTGGGCGGGTGCGGGCGCTCTATGTAAAACCTATGCAAATCACCCAATTTCAACAAACAGGCGAAAATGCGTTTAAGCACGCAATTTCAATGAAAATAGGGCGTTGCCGCACCATTGTTCAAAATATTAAATCGTGGCCATTGGATACGGCGCGGGCCGATCCAACGGCCCGGATTCCATCGCTATATCGACATCGGGGCGGACTGGGGGTGCAACATACAAAACCTCCAACGAGCGAAATAGAGGGTGGTCCCAAAAATGTATTAAACTGCCCTTTATAACATGTCGAATCTGGAAACGGAGCGCACAGTACTACCCCTTTTCGAACCCGAAATGCATTAGGCTCCAATTTACTGTTTTTTCGGCTCCATCATATCGGAGCCTTCCTTCTTCGCTGTACAAGGGACCCTTACGGGCCTGAAAAAATATATATGCCGTGCCTTAATACTTTTCGGCTCCTCTGGTCGGAGCCATATATGAGAGTGCTGCGAATCAATATGAACCATTGGATGAGCGGGCCAGATGGACGACTGAGATCATATCGGCATTTCAGCAGTCGGCGGGGCGGATGGTATACACATATGTGCGATCGCCAAAATGGGCGATCGCCAAAATGATGAGGACAGTTGATCTGGGTGGGATGATAGACGGTGGATACGGAGTCAGCGTTTTGCCATCGGGGAAACCTGGGGAGCAAGCTTTATATGTATTTTTTGAATGCCGATGCGATATATTGAAAAAGCGGGTTTACGTTATAACTTTAAGTTTTTATAAAAAAGTTAAGTTAAATGAAAAAGCGGGGATTGATATATGATATATGCCATGGAATATTACGAAGCCCGATTGCCGATATGCGATCGGCGAAGGGCCATCGGCTGGGAAACCTGTCAGTTATGGGAATAACGCCAACACATGACACCGCCCAACCTCCGACAGCAATATCGCGTCAGAGGGGGACCAAAGGCCCCTTTTTCACATCGGAGCATGCATTTTGTAAAAAATACAAAGGTAAATGTATTCGGAGGGGTACTCTTAGTGTTTTCAATGGACTTCTAAGGCATCAGAAGAGGTTCGATAGCCCAAAAAGGACGGATTTTATGCCTTGACTAAAAAGCTCATCAAAAATGAATCAACCCATAAAAATTTGGAACACAGTAGTGGTATTTAGGAAAGCACACCTCATAGCCTCTTCTTTGGCCTCTGTAGCAAATATGGAACATTGCAGCATGCAAAGTATGTGACATATTTGGCATGTAAAAATGTTGATCATGAAAGATGAATACCTGCTACAGCAGGAGGCTAACATTAGCTCCACTTAGGGATGGCCTTTCCTTACGAAAAGTCAAGAACAGCAGGTCAGATGGCCTTGGATTTAGTTGCTGCTGTATTTTGCAAAATTCCCTTTGCTGGCTGCCTTATTAATCCTACCTACCTACCCTAATCAACACTTACTTTGCTATTAGGTGAAATGAAATATCCAATGCAGCCACTTAAGCATTAAAAACATGAATGAACTTAGCTGCTTGTGCTTGCTGATGCTTGCAATGGAGATCTTGCAACCTGATATAGCTTTGTTAATCCTTGCAAAGACAAAGATAGCCTTGATCTCCTTTGCTGAAACAAGAAACTGTACAAAAGGGTCCTGCAACATATATATACAATTGCTGGGCTGAAATAGAGAACTGTAGAAAATTTTGGGAGAGCTATCATGCTTTGGAATTGGGAGACCATCAACAACTTGACTTTGAATCTTGCAGCCTACTAATGGAGAAGAGCAGTGATTTATTTCATCACACAACTTGCCCTCTAAGGAATTATATGAAACATGGAAAGACACTTGCAGTTCGTTATAAACAGGTTCGAATGGGACCTGACTGATCTGTGCTTGCTGTTCTTCTTCTTCTTCAAATACCTGAGATGGCTGAAAACCAAGAGGCAGGGGATCCACTTGGATCATTTGATCACATGCTGCTACTTCTAAGTCTTTCTCAATCTCATATTCGATGGCTCTGAGGGGCTGCAAAACTAGAGGCAATATATTTTGAATAATGATTTGATTATCCTTCGAACGATCAATATCAACACTTGTTGTCGCTTGATTATACACAGCATGATAGTTCTCCTTAATAAATTGAAAAGATTCAAAACAGAAGGGTAAAGTTCCTTCGCTGAAATGAAAATACTCTACATTTTCCACCTTTTCTTCATAGCTTAAATGGGCACGCTGATCATTGTATTCAAGTTGCTGATCCTGAACTGCGCTCTCTACCAAAATAGGCTCTGACTCCTCTGCAAGGCTGATTTGGTCATTAGGCTCATAATCATCATCATATTCATCGTATTTTGGCAAACAGCTGAAAGAAGAGAAGCTATTATATTCATATAGTATATAAAGAGACTGCTTCTTCACATATGGTTGTATGAATATGTCATTTGTTTTGTGGCCGGTTTGTTCGTGAATGTCACTACTTTCCTTTTGCAAAACAAATCTGTTCTGGTGCTCTAAACATTCCACTTTCACTGTGATCAGCGGTAACATTTCCTCTGACTTTTGCATTAAACTATGAAGTATTTCTTCTTGCTCTGCTTTGCACATCTCATCTCTCCTCTTCAGATTTTCCTCCACGTCCACAACTACGTCTTGCATTTGTTTCATAGTGGACGGGCATCTTTCCCTCAAGCGGAATTCAATCTCTAGATCAAAATCTCTAGGATACTGCAATAGAGCTAAATCAGGGGGAGGTCTTATATTCGAAGGCATAGAATGATAGACATGATTGAATCTGTCTGAAAATTGCTGAACAGATTCATCACAAAACCTTCTTAATTGATCATATTTTTCTATGAGTGAGAGGAAATTAACTTTGACCATCCATCTATCAAGGAAGATCTTGGAAAACTGCCGTAGATTTGAGATGCTGGCCTCAGGCAATGTTTTAAACCAAGTCCGAACTTCGCCTTGCAAGGAGAGAGTGAAAAGCCTAAGAATAACATCCTCATCTTCTACTTCAAAGATATTAAAATAGTCTTCAAAAGCTTGGACATGCTTTTGCGCATTAACCCCATTCTCTCCATCAAATCTTGGGAGATACTCAGGATGATCTTTAGGAAAAGGATTAAGCACAGGAGGCAAAATGAGAGGCTTATATCTATCAATAACTTTATGAGGCACGAGATTATATACAGGGATTGAATGACTGGGCTCGATTTTTGGTTCCTCCTTGGCTATATGATGATTATTAACAGCATTTGAAGACTGCTGTTCTAATGTACAAGGAGGCTTTTCACCAAAATTTTTCGAAGGAAAATTATAGAACTTATCTGTACAATACAATATACATAGGAAAATCTTATGGATAAGAAAGAACATGATCTCTTGGATAACAATCCAGGCAAAAAGCTTGATCTGCTCATACAATGCTTTCGGGTTCATTTCTCCAGTGGAGTCTTTATTATGAGGATGATGTGGAGTCGCCAGGTGGATGAAATGACTTTAAAATGCCTGATCGCTGTCCACCGCCATAGATCAGAGCTAATTTAAATTTTAGGGGCTAATGTTCGCCCAGTGGGCTAATTTTCCATGTTTTTTCCACAAAAAAGATTCACCAATTTCCAATTTTATAAAAGACGATTCGCCCAAATTTTAGAATATAAAATTATTTTACCTTAAAAATCGCCAACATTATATAGAGACTATATATAAAATAATTATAAATTTGAATAATTTTACAAATATATCAATAAACATTTATAATTTGCATATTAGGGATTAGTGAGATTCACCAATGTTTTAAACTTCAAGAAAATTTTCCATCCTTAAAATTTTCCTTGGAGCTAAACATGAAATAATCCTGGAAATGATTCGTTCTCTAGTGGAGTCTTTTGGAATTTTTTGAAGATTGTCCCCAGTGGAGTCGCCATTATGTTATCATTCAGGTTGTTCCCTTTGACTCATAAGGGAATATGGCCGAGGTAACCAAAAACCAACTTTGGACTGTAGATCCTAGCCTACCTGCAGTTAGAGAAAGCTCTCTCTTTATGATTTAACTTTGTTTAAGGGATGATTTTACGCTAGATATGATGCACATGGGTTTTGTTTGAGTTTGGTGGGATGGTTGATCTATTCAAGCAAAGTTGGCATGCAAAGTATAAGAATTTCAAACCATTGGGCATGGAGTCTATGAATGTGAACTGATGGATGTGTTTTCCTTGACATAAGAGGGGAATATGGAGCAGGACAGCTGCACATGACACAATGATTTATGCTGGAACAAGGATGAAATGGAGGTTAGGGGATAAGAGGCAGTTAAGGATCTCTCATCTAGCCAAAGAGGGAAAATGAATGAATGTTGAATAGGAGCAATTAAGGATTCCTAGACAACACTCATATGTGAAGGAAATAGCTTAAACATGATCAATCAAGTATACATATTCATCACTAATTCAGAGGAAAACATAGAAAAGTTACAAGAATTGAGCACAGAGGGCATGAAAACCAGTTTTGAACTAATCCTTCTTCCTACAACTTAGATTATGATATATAGATGATACTGATACATATAAACAAATAAATAAAGGGAGGAAAGACTTATTGGACCATGAGAAAGCACATGAATTCCACATCAAGCTCTTCAGCCATTGAAAGCACAACCGACCAGTTCAGATGCAAACATTCCAACAATATTTGATTACAGAAGCTCTCAATACTTACAGCACAAAGTCCAAAATGATAAAACAGCCAACCAACCCTTTTCACAATACAGAGAGTGGCATAAATAGAGAAAATATCTGAGAAATATGTACAAAAGCAGATCTGAGACAGATCTGAAGAAATGAATGATCTAATCCTAACATTTATTAAAATGAATGCTAAAAATATCTCTATGAGTTGTGCTAGAAGCAACAGCCAAAAGAATGAATGAATACTGGTCCTCTGGAGCTCTGCGCTGGCAATTTTCCATAACTGCGCCTCGAATACTGAAGCACTCCTCTCACAATGTGGCTTGATACATTGCTTTTTGCAATAACTAGGCTTTTAAATCTCCTATCTGTCCCCTTTAGGCGGTTCTGCTGCTGCGAAGTGGCTTTAATTCTCATGACTGTGTTTTGGTGGGCTTTGATGGCTCCGAGCTGCTTCTTTGACTTTGCTGGGGGCACTTTAATGTTCACTTGCTTTTGGCTGCTGATATTTTCGGCCTGATACAATTTGCCGCTTCACTGATGGCTTTAACACTGAATCGGGCCTCATTTCTGCCTCTGAAGTACTTGAAACTGTCCAATCACCCCTTTATGGCCGCTGTTCAGCCCAAATAACTGCTACGCGGCCCTTTGCTGCCTTTGGGAGGCTATCAGCGCTTGGCTGATCAAACAATGCTTCACAAATGCTAAATAATTGCAAACTGGTTGAAGGTTGAGCTCCGGAGGTATGTTGAGGCTAAATCATGCTTTTGGAGGTATTCTGAGCGATGAGAGATGTAATAACAGCTAAGGAAACCATCACTTCCTTTATACCTGGGCGGGCGCGGGCACTCTATGTAAAACCTGTGCAAATGGCCCATTTTGAACAAACAGGCGAAAATGTGTTTAAGCATGCAATTTCAATGAAAATCGGGCATTGCCGCACCACTATTCAAAATATTAAATCATGGCTGTTGGATCCGGCACAGGCCGATCCAACGGCCCAGATTCCTTCGCTATATCGGCGTCGGGGCGGACCGGGGGTGCAACATACAAAACCTCCGACGAGCGAAATGGAGGGTAGACCCGAAAATGTATTAAACTTCCCTTTATAACATGGCGAATCCAGAAATGGGGCGCACAGTACTACCCCTTTTCGGACCCGAAATGCATTAGGCTCCACTTTACTGTTTTTTTGGCTTCGACATATCGGAGCCTTCCTTCTTCGCTATACAAGGGACCCTTACGGGCCCGAAAAAATATATATGCCATGCCTTAATACTTTTCGGCTCCGCTGGTCAGAGCCATATATGAGAGTGCTACGAATCAATATGAACCATTGGATGAGTGGGCCCGATGGACGGCTGAGATCATATCGGCATTTCGGCAGTCAGCGAGGCAGATGGTATACACATATGTGCGATCGCCGAAATGGGCGATTGCTGAAACAATGAGGACCGTTGATCTGGGCAGGATGATGGATGACAGATATGGAGTCGGCATTTTGCCATCAGGGAAACCTGGGGAGCGGACTTTATATGTATTTTTTGAATGCCGATGCGATATATTGAAAAAGCGGGTTTACGTTATACCTTTAAGTTTTTATAAAAAACTTAAGTTAAATGAAAAAGTGGGGATTGATATATGATATATGCCATGGAATATTACGAAGCCTGATCGCTGGTATGCGATCGGTGAAGGGCCATCGGCTCGAAAACCTGTCGCTTATGGGAATAATGCCAACACATGACACCGCCCGACCTCCGACAGCGATATCGCGTCGGAGGGGGACCAAAGACCCCTTTTTCACATCGGAGCATGCATTTTGTAAAAAATACAAAGGTAAATGTATTTGGAGGGGTACTCTTAGTGTTTTGAATGGACTTCTAAAGCATCGGAAGAGGTTTGATAGCTTGAAAAGGAGGGATTTTATGCCTTGAATAAAAAGCTCATCAAAAATGAATGAACCCATAAAAATTTGGAACACAGCAGTGGCATTTAGGAAGGCACACCTCATAGCCTCTTCTTTGGCCTCTGTAGCAAATATGGAACATTGTAGCATGCAAAGTATGACATATTTGGCATGTAAAAATGTCAATCATGAAAGATGAATGCCTGCTGTAGCAGGAGGCTAACAGATTAATCACTGCTTCATTGACTTTGCTAGGGCCTTTTGATATTCACCCGCTTTGGAAATACATATTTCCACCAAAACACTAACTGATACCCTTTGCTGCATCACTGATACACTTTGCCGCATGAATCTGGACCCTTTCTTTACTGTTAAACACTCTAAACTGTCAAATCGCCCCCTTTATGGCCGCTGTTCGGCCAAAGAACTGCTGCTAGGCCCTCTGATACCTTTGGAATGCTTTTGGAGGAGCTTCGGCATTTGGCCGACCAAAACTGCCTTTAGAACTGATAAAACTGCAAACTGGCGGAATAAATGGGTTCTGGAGGCATGCCGAGGAAAAAACCCTGCATTTGGAAGTATTTCGGGCTGGGAGCAATTGAAAATGGCTGAGGGATGCCTTGTTTCTTTTGCAGCTGTGGCGGGCGCGGGCGCCGCATATAAAACAATGAAAATGGCCCTTTTTCCTTTAAAACAGGCAAAAATGCCTTTAAACGTAAAAAACCATCAAAATTGGGCACAGGCGGAACACTGTTCATAAGATTAGATCCTGGCCGTTGGATCCGGCGCGGGCCGATCCAACGGCTGGCGCTAAATCGACGATCGACGGATCGGCAGATCCCAACATATAAACCTCTGACATGCGATATAGCCTGCGGACCCAAAAATGCATTAAGGCCCTCTTTTATTGAAATCAGGTCGGGCCCATTGGTGAACCCAAATCGGCGGACTTTAATAAAAATGGGTCATCAGACCCGAAACCCTTTAACACTGCATTCTATATTATTTCGGCTCCGGCCAGACGGAGCTTTATATGGGAGCACTGCGATATCATCGGGGTTGTTGATCTGAGGGCCTGATCCAATGGCTCCCGAGAATTCGGAGCATCGGTGATCAGGGGGAACGGGGTGCGTGGCAATACAAAGCAAGCGATGCGATAATATATATGTATGCGATACGATAATATATCGCAATCGGCGGATGGGCAGGGTGTATATATGACACAATAACAATGCGATACGCTGACGCGAAGTCGTGATCGGCGATAAACCATCAGACAACACATATATGGGCTTTTACATATGACTGCCCCCTCCTGACTGCGATATCGCATTGGAGGGGGCACAGAAGGGACCCCTTTTGTATCGGAGCAAGGCTTTTGTGACAAAGGAAAACTTTATGAAATCAAAGGGGCCTCTTTAGTGATTCAGAAGGATTCTTGAGGCTTCGGAAGGGGTCCAAATATACAAAGGAGGGTTTAAAATGCATTTGAGGGATTTTTGATGGTTTTTTAAGGGATCTAATGCTTCAGAAGGGGTCCAAAAGCATGAAAAGAAGGATTTAGGCCTTGAAAAAAGGTAAAATCAAAGTAAATGGAGGTTTTTACACTTTGGAAGGGACTTTATGCATAGGAATGAGTCCTAAATGCATTAGAAGATGGTTTGAGAGGCAAGATGAGGGTTTTTACTAAGTTTCAGGCAAAATTAGCAATTCCCAAGCATACTTATGGTTATTTTTCAACCAGAGGGAGGGGATATGTACATAGGGGAGCTATTTAGCATATTTTAGTAAGGGGAAGGGGGAATAGATAGGGATTTACATAGTAGAGTTAGTAGTTAACATGAAATTGTGAAGAAAGCGCTAAGTATGGAAATCTTAGGCTATAAAGGGGAAATAGAACTTGTTAGAGAACATGTGAACACTCCTTAAGTAAAGCAGATCTTTACCAAGGTAAATGATATGAAACATGATGAACTTAAGAGGTATCAAGCAGATCTTGACCTCTTTGGGGAAATTAGTGAATGATTTGGGGAAGAGGAAGAAGGGGTAGTTAGACATGCCTTGTTGGCATTATGATGCATGTGTTGTACTTGATGGCAACCCTCTCATAGAAGAATATCTCACTTATGTATAACTGGATGAATCTTCAGAAGAGATGTCAGATGTGACTGATGGAGGACAGTTCAAAGGAATCAGATGATAGTTCTAAGTGTGACAAGTTAGCTTTGCCATCAAGTCCAAAGGGGGAGATTGTTGGCATTATGAGACAAGTGTTGTCCTTGATGGAAAATCACACTGATGACAAATCATAGTGCAGAAGGATAGCAGCAAGGAATTGATGATCAGTCTACAAGTATGAAGAAAAATATATACACGCTGGTTCACTATATACCAAGTCGCGTATACAATCAGGTTCACTATATACCAAGTCGCGTATACGCAGGTTCTCTATATACCAAGTAGCTTGTACACGCAGGTTGGCTTCAGCAAAAGCGCGTGTATGTGGAAATCTTATCTTTGGTCCACGGCGGTTATTCCTTGGAAGTTGTGCCTATGGTTTTGGACCTTGGTGTCTCGACGGACGTGTTGATCCCTAGTTTTGAAGTTGATGGTATTGGATTTCTATGGTTGTGGCCCTTGGTATTGAACAAGGCCTAAGGCTATATAAGGAGAAGGAAATCATTAGGAAAGTGTATCTGAAATGTCTTGAATATCTGATGAAGCATTAGATCCAGTATGCAGGGTTATGGGTTGATGATGCATTGCTTGATCTGAGCTAAGGAGAGATCTCACCGGTTGATGGAGAACTAGATCTAAGGAGAGATCGGGGTCAAATGGTTTGAAATGAACTATCTTTATGATGCTTATTCTAGATCTACATACTGACGCATGTATTGTTCTATAAGTGTTATGAGTATGACTGATGTTTGGTACAGCTGCAAGTTATGAGAAATTATTTTTAGATCTGTACGCGGGTTGTCTTTGGTAAAAGCGCGTATACACGCGGGTTTGATTCATCGAAGTAGCGTATACATTGTAAAGCTTGATATTTGAAGTTGCAGATGGATCTGATGGTTATTACAGAGTTCTGTATCTGCTCTGTGTTCTGGTGACTGTTGTTAACAGGGTTTCAGTGATTCAGAGTTTGATGATTGTTTTGAGCTTCAATGATAGTTATGGGTCCAGTATGAAAATTGGATGAAAAGTGGCCTTACAGATTATGTGTTGTGCTTCAGTGTATCCAGTCTGAAAAATTGATGAAACGTGGTACCTGGAGGTGAGAAGATTGTAGGCAAGCACCTACGTACTAGTATCTAAGCTAGTACAAAAGCTAAAGGAGATCTTTGGAGCATTGTAGCAGGTAGCAGCCTGCGTACTAGTAAATGGATCGGCTAGTACAAGAGCAAAGGGGGTTGTAGCTCCCGTACTGGTATAAGACTGCACCAGTACAAATATTGTAAAAGGATTTTCTTATTAAGAAGAAGATTGAGATGACTTGCAGCAGGTGGTTTTCACCCACATTGGGTTTCCACCTTATATCTTTGTGTTCATGTGTGTGGCTCTTGTGTGATGTTCTGTTCTGTTATTCTGCACCTGGTTACTGTTAATATGCTTAATAATGATCCGATGTATTTACTGAAGACTAAGCTAACTGAATCATAAGATTTCTGGATATACGCAAGTTTCTTTAGACACAGTAGCGTGTACACGCGGGTTCACTTAACTTAAGTAGCGTATATGTTTCTGAGCATTGAAAAAGTTTTATAGTTCTGATAATACTGATTCACCCCCCCCTCTCAGTATTATTTCCAACAATTGGTATCAGAGCAGGTCCTTTGATAGAAGCTTGATCGCTTGAAGGAGATCCGTGGAACAATGGGAAAGAAGCTTAAGAAGAAAGCTCATAAGAAGAAGAAGACATCTCAGAAGATCTATGACAGTGGGAGAGTCGATTGGGGATTAGGTATAAGAAGCTCTTCAGATTTAGAATCAGATTCAGAATCATTATCAGGTATGAATGTGTTATCCTCTGATGTTCCAGCTATATTTCCTTGTGAAAGAGATGGAAGTGATAGTGAAACTACTGAACATGCTTGTATGGGTGAGCAAGAAAAGTGTCAAATAGAGGCAGTATTTAGAAGGCTTGCAGACAAAGTTAAAGATCAACAAGATCTATTGAACAAAAGGGAATGTGCTTTCAAAGAATAAGTTACCAAACTAAAGGCCCAACTAGAAGAAGGAAACAAGGTAAGAAAGCTACTCAAGGACAAGGAAGACCAATGTCAAAAATTGCAGCATGAAGTGACATCATTAAGAAAAGAAGTCAACGAAAGAAGCACAACCATCAAGAAACTCAAAGATAGATCCAGCTACTATGAAAATCTTGAAGCTACAATCCTCTCACTAAAAGGAGATCTTGAAGAATCAAAGAAGCAGAATACAGATCTACTCCAAGCTGTTGCAAAACAAGAAAACGAAGTCACCAGCTTAAAATCTCAACTGGAATGTGCCTTCCGAGTTCGTCAAATGCAGCAGGATCTGTATGAAGAACAAGAAAAAGAAATTCTCAAACTAAGGGAACAAATGGAAGAAGGAAGGAAAGCTGAAGAAGTTTTGAAAAAGAAATCTCTTGAAAAGGAAGAACAGCTTCAGGTTGAGGTAAATATCTTGAAAGGTAAACTAGAAGAAAAGGATAAGCTTTTACGATTTCAAGATAGCTCTAAAGTATTGGATGATATTCTTAGTAGTCAAAGGTCCCCTGCTATAAAGACTGGTCTTGGTTTCCATGAATCTGTTGAAGGTGAATCTAGTTCACAAGGTGAGGCAAGAAACTCTAAAAGGAAATCTAAAGTGATCAACGAAGAAGTGAAAGATCAATCTCATCATCAACCAAGGAAAGAGACTCCTCCAAGAAAATCCTTTACTCCTCCTATGAATAATGTTGAATGTTATGTATGTCATAATCTTGGACATGTTGTAGCTAGATGTAGAAGAAGAAGAGTTCAAGACCATTATGCAGAAAGGTCATCTCAATCAAGGTACTTTTATGGATATTGCTTTGCTTGCAATATGTTTGGTCACAAAGCTACTGATTGCTACAAGAGGAATATGAAACATGTAAGATGTTATGCATGTAACAAGCTTGGACATATAGCAAAGGAATGCAGGAACAAAGGATGGACATCACACCAAAAGAAGAAAACCTCATCACACTTGAAGATATGGAGGAAGAAGGAAGTACAGTCAGCACGATGTACTGAGACATAGCACATCACAGACATATCAGACTCAGGGGGAGCTGAAAGTATAAAACTTCAGTGTTCTGAATCTCATACGCAAGTTCCTTAAAGGGAAGTCGCGTACATACGCGAGTTAGACACTGCAAAGTCGCGTATATGTCAATCTGAGGAAAAGCAGTGGAGACAGGGTCAGGAAAAGGGATCTGATATGATTCAGTCCATTATTTGCTCTATTGGTTAATAATTACAGTCGGCTGAGGATGTGTGAAAATGCTTTGATACTTGTAAGATGTCTAGAAGTATTTTGATCCTAACTTGAGGATGATGATGTTTTGATGCTTATTGCTGATATATGCATGATCAGATCTAATAGATGGCACTGGTTGAGGGGGAGCATATGCCTGTAGTAACTCATTGTTGGCATTATGGTTAATAATCCTTGGTGATGATTCTTATATGGCTAAATGATATATCTTGCTATGATGTGGTTGTGAGTTGTCTATGATAAACTCTCATATGATTCTTGAAGTTACATAGAAGATGTTCAGATCAGATTTATGGTTGATTCTTTGATGATGCATATATGGTGCTTACATGGTGATCTTCATAAGGACAAGGAGAAGTACAAAGCTTGAATACACATCTTCCTCATTTGATGATGAGTCACTTATATACTGCTGTTGTCATATGCATAAAGATCATACAGTTATGATGCAGGCACTCTTGTGGATAAGGATTGTTGCTGTTGATGATATCAAGAAGTTTTGTCAAATGAGCTTGAGCTCAAGATACATAGTGCTGATACATGGATGACTACTCAAGTTGCTTTGTTGGAGACATGGTGATGAGTTCATATGATGATAGGTTGATACTTACATATGTTGATTGATGCAGATGTTCCCAAGTAATGATACTTGGATCATGAAGATCTTGACGTTGATGTAATGGCTATGGTAGTTTCACATGTAATGTGAATGATTTCATGATGATGTTTAAAAGGAGAAGTTGACATCTATGTTCAGACATACCTTGCTGCAGGACATTTACAGGTTGTTGATGTGAAAATGGTTGTATGCGAGTTTCATAAGGCCTATCCGCGTATATACGCCTATTTATGTGGATACAGACGCGTATATGGAATTTTGAAGGAAATCAGCAGGGACAGATGTTGGTTGCAGAAAGTCTGATATGGGTCTGACAGAGATCATCTGGCACAGGTTCAGGGGGAGCAGATAATCTTCCAATGATGCATTGTTGGCATTATCTTAAAGCCTTTGGTTCTAGTTCACATTTGTTGTTGATTCAGGTGGAACAAAGGCGAAAGGAGAACATAAGGATCTCTTGGTCGCTGATCTGAATGGTGATTATCAGATGCTATTGGTGACATTCATAAGTCTTACTTTAGATATTTCGTCTCTATGTCATGTATCTCTTTTATGGTATCTCTTTCATGGTGTCAAGGTCATGTAACAGCCTATTTTGGTTTCCCCACTATGCCTGGGATGATTGATGCAATATGATTGGTTGTCATATGTAAACGTTTGATGTATCCCCACTTGGTTGGGTGGATGAGTCAATTTTTGTATATCCTCACTTAGTTGAGAGATGGATATATGTATGAGTCTTTGATGATAGGAAGGTCTTCTATGATGTATAGAGTCATGTTCTTCTTGAAGAACATCTTTTGCAGATCTTGCCTACAGTCAGGAAGAGCATGAACAGCACACTTCAGCGGTACAGAGATTCAACATGTACTCAGAGGGAGCATGGACAGATTGGTACACCTTGGCATATACAAAGGGGGAGATTATTCAGAGATTTCAGCAGGTACTCAGGGGGAGTATGGACAGTGGAATGATTCAGCAAAGGAAGAGAATATCTTGGTCCACCCTTTGCCCTTGATGTCAAAGGGGGAGAGTGATTTGGTGTTGTTGCCATCAAGTCCAAAGGGGGAGATTGTTGGCATTATGATGCATGTGTTGTACTTGATGGCAACCCTCTCATAGAAGAATATCTCACTTATGTATAACTGGATGAATCTTCAGAAGAGATGTCAGATGTGACTGATGGAGGACAGTTCATGTGACTGATGCAGGACAGTTCAAAGGAATCAGATGATAGTTCTAAGTGTGACAAGTTAGCTTTGCCATCAAGTCCAAAGGGGGAGATTGTTGGCATTATGAGACAAGTGTTGTCCTTGATGGCAAATCACACTGATGACAAATCATAGTGCAGAAGGATAGCAGCAAGGAATTGATGATCAGTCTACAAGTATGAAGAAAAATATATATACGTTGGTTCACTATATACCAAGTCGCGTATACAAGCAGGTTCACTATATACCAAGTCGCGTATACGCAGGTTCTCTATATACCAAGTAGCTTGTACACGCAGGTTGGCTTCAGCAAAAGCGCGTGTATGTGGAAATCTTATCTTTGGTCCACGGCGGTTATTCCTTGGAAGTTGTGCCTATGGTTTTGGACCTTGGTGTCTCGATGGACGTGTTGATCCCTAGTTTTGAAGTTGATGGTATTGGATTTCTATGGTTGTGGCCCTTGGTATTGAACAAGGCCTAAGGCTATATAAGGAGAAGGAAATCATTAGGCAAGTGTATCTGAAATGTCTTGAATATCTGATGAAGCATTAGATCCAGTATGTAGGGTTATGGGTTGATGATGCATTGCTTGATCTGAGCTAAGGAGAGATCTCACCGGTTGATGGAGAACTAGATCTAAGGAGAGATCGGGGTCAAATGGTTTGAAATGAACTATCTTTATGATGCTTATTCTAGATCTACATACTGACGCATGTATTGTTCTATAAGTGTTATGAGTATGACTGATGTCTGGTACAACTGCAAGTTATGAGAAATTATTTTTAGATCTGTACGCGGGTTGTCTTTGGTAAAAGCGCGTATACATGCGGGTTTGATTCATCGAAGTAGCGTATACATTGTAAAGCTTGATATTTGAAGTTGCAGATGGATCTGATGGTTATTACAGAGTTCTGTATCTGCTCTGTGTTCTGGTGACTGTTGTTAACAGGGTTTCAGTGATTCAGAGTTTGATGATTGTTTTGAGCTTCAATGATAGTTATGGGTCCAGTATGAAAATTGGATGAAAAGTGGCCTTACAGATTATGTGTTGTGCTTCAGTGTATCCAGTCTGAAAAATTGATGAAACGTGGTACCTGGAGGTGAGAAGATTGTAGGCAAGCACCTACATACTAGTATCTAAGCTAGTACAAAAGCTAAAGGAGATCTTTGGAGCATTGTAGCAGGTAGCAGCCTGCGTACTAGTAAATGGATCGGCTAGTACAAGAGCAAAGGGGGTTGTAGCTCCCGTACTGGTATAAGACTGCACCAGTACAAATATTGTAAAAGGATTTTCTTATTAAGAAGAAGATTGAGATGACTTGCAGCAGGTGGTTTTCACCCACATTGGGTTTCCACCTTATATCTTTGTGTTCATGTGTGTGGCTCTTGTGTGATGTTCTATTCTGTTATTCTGCACCTGGTTACTGTTAATATGCTTAATAATGATCTGATGTATTTACTGAAGACTAAGCTAACTGAATCATAAGATTTCTGGATATACGCAAGTTTCTTTAGACACAGTAGCGTGTACACGCGGGTTCACTTAACTTAAGTAGCGTATATGTTTCTGAGCATTGAAAAAGTTTTATAGTTCTGATAATACTGATTCACCCCCCCCTCTCAGTATTATTTCCAACATGCCTCGCTTGAGCTCTTCCGAATGAAAAACTGCCTCATATATGTGATTTAAATAGATTTGACACTTTGAAAATATGAAATGGATCACAAATGATCATTCTGCAACCAAAAGACTACCTACCCGGCCTACTCACCTAGCATTTTGTCTTCTTTTTGGTTTGGGTGCACTTGAATTTGCAAACCCAACTTTTCATTCTTTTCTTTTTGTTGTCCTCCTATCTAAGTCGACGCTTATTGCTTCCGAGGCTCAGGTTAAGCTGTTGAGCACCCAAGATTCTCTACCTATCTACAAATCTGCCAAGATTAAACAGTTTGGACAGATGTATATTCTCTATATTCTAAAACATGAAATGTAAACCTAGGGAAACCAAGATTAAACTGTTTGGCCTTCCCTTAACTAAAAATTCTACAAAAATGGCATGAATCATAAAATATGGAACTTTTGCAGCATGGAAAAGATGAACATATTTGGCACTTCCACTGTCAATCATGAAAAATGACACCTATCGCAATAGGAGGCTAACAGTGGCTCCACTTGGGGTTGGCTTTTCATTGCGAAAGGTCAAGAACAACAGGTCAGATGGCCTTGTATTCAGTTGTTGCTGTATTCTGCAAAATTCCCTTTGCTGGCTGCCTTATTAATCCTACCTACTTACCCTAATCAGCACTTATTTTGCTGTTAGGTGAAATGGAATAGCCAGTGCAGCCATTTAAGCATTAGAAACATGCATGAGCTTTGCTGCCTGTGCTTGCTGATGCTTGAAATGGAGATCTTGCAATTAGATGTGGCTTTTTCAATCCTTGCAAAGACAAGGACAGCCTTGATCTCCTTCGGTGAAACAAGAAATTGTACAAAAGGGTCCTGCAACATATATATACAATTGCTAGGCTGAATCAAGGAATTGTACAAAAGTTTGGGACAACCATCATGCTTTGGAATAGGGAGATCATCAGCAACTTGACATTGAGCCTTGCAGCCTTCTAATGGAGAAGAGCACTGATTTATTTCATCACTCAATGTGTCATCTGATGGATTATTCAAAACTTGGAGCGAAACTTGTGACTCATAAAAAACAGTCTCAAATGGCACATGACTGATTTGCACTTGCTATTCCTCTTCTTCAAATACCTGAGAAGGATGAGAACAAAGAGGCAGGGGATCCACTTGGATCATTTGATCACATGCTACTGCTTCTAAGTCTTCCTCATTCTGATATTCGATGGCTCTTTGGGGCTACAAAACTAGAGGCAATACATTTTGAACAATGGTTTGATTATCCTCCAGGCGGTCAATATCAACACTTGCTGACAATTGTTTTTTAATTGCATGATAGTTCTCTTTAAAAAATTGAAAAGATTCAAAACAGAAAGGTAAAGTTCCTTCGCTGAAATTAAAATGTTTTGCCTCTTCATCCTTTTCTTCATAGCTGAAATGGGAACGTTGATAATTGATTTCAGGTTGTTGATCCTGAACTGTGATTTCTGCCAAAATAGGATCTGACTCCTCTGCAAGGCTGATTTGGTCGTTAGGCTCATAATCATCATCATACTCATCGTATTTGGGCAGAAAGTTAAAAGAAGAGAAGCTATTATATTCATATAATATATCAGGAGACTGCTCCTTCACATATGGCTGTATGAATATCTCATCTGTTTTGTGGAAGGTTTGTTCATGAATATCATTACTTTCCTGTTGCAAAACATATCTGTTCTTATGCTCTAAGCATTCAACTTTCTTTGTGATCAGCTGCATCATTTCCTTTGACTTTTGTAACACACTATGAAGTCTTTCCTCTTGCTCTGCTTTGCGTTGTTTTTCCCTGATTCTTAGATTTGTCTCCACATCCACAGCTATGTCCTGCATCTGTTTCATGGTGGACGGGCCTCTTTCCCTTAAACATAATTCTATTTTTGCATCAAAAGCTCTTGGAAAATGCAATAGAGCTAAATCAGGGGGAGGTCTTATATTCAATGGCATAGAAAGATAGACTTGAATGAATCGATCAGAAAATCACTGAACATATTCATTAGGAAGCCTTTTTAATTGGTCATATTCTTCTATGAGCGAGAGGAAATTAATTTTTATCATCCATCTATCAAGGAAGGGTTTGAATAACTACTGAAGATTAGAGATGCTGGCCTTAGGCAATGCTTTAAACCAAGTCCTAACTTCGCTTTGCAAAGAAAGGGCAAACAGCCTAATACTAACATCCTCCTCTTCCACTTCAAATATATCAAGATACTCTTCAAAAGCCTGAATATGCTTTTGCGCAGTAACTCCATTCTCTCCATCAAATATTGGGAGATACTCAGGATGATCTTTAGGCAAAGGATTGAGCACGAGAGGCAAAAAGAGAGGTTTATATCTATCAGGAACCTTACGAGGCACAGGATAATATACAGGGATTGGCTGAATGGGCTCAATATGAACAGGGATAGGATGATTAGCGTTGACATTTGTTTCCTCCTTGGCTGTATGATGATCTTCTGCAACGTTTGAAGACAACTGCTCTAATGTGCAAGGAGGCTTTTCCACAACATTTTCAAAAGGAAAATCATAAAAATCAAATTCAAAATCACGTTTAAAATGCAATATACACAACAAAATTTTATGGAGGAGAAAGAACATGACCTCTTGGATGATAATCCAGGTCAAAAGCCTGATCTGCTCATATATTTCTTTTGGTTTCATTTCTCCAGCGGAGTCTTTATTGTGAGGATTATGTGGAGTCGCCAGGTGGATAAATCAACTTTGAGTGGTCTGATCTCTGTCCACCAACACAGATCAAATCTAAATATGAAATAAATCTGAAGAAACAAGGGGGATTTTCTTCAGGAAACAAAATATTTTAAGATTTTTTGAGATTTTTTTGATTTTTTGGGATTTTTCCAAACAACTTTGATACTTATTCAAAAGGAAAACTAATCAAAAATGGGGATTTACAGTAATAAATAGATGATTCTCCCCAGTGGGGTCGCCATTATGTTAACACTCAGGTTGTTCCCTTTGACTCCTAAGGGAATACGGCCGAGGTAACCACAAACCAATCTTTGGACTGCAAGTCCTAGCCTACCAGCAGTCAGAGAGGGCTCTCTCTTTAGGATTTAGCTTTGTTTAAGGGACGCTTTTAGGCTAGATATGATGCACATGGGTTTTGTTTGAGTTTGGTGGGATGGTTGATCTATTCAAACAGAGTTGGCATGCAAAGTGTAAGAAGTTCAAACCATTGGGCATGGAGTCCATGAATGTGAACTGATGGATGTGTTTTCTTTGGTAACAGAGAGGAATACAGAGCAGATAGCTAAATAAGGAACAATATCAAGCTGGAATAAGGGTGAAATGGTGGTCAGGAAATGAAAGGTAGCTAAGTAGCTTTCATTATGCTAATAGAGGGAAGGTGAGTGAACACAACATTCATGCATGAAGAAAATAGTGCAAATATGAGCAGAAAAGCATTCATATTCAAGACTAATTCAGAGGAAAACATAGATAAATTACAGAAATTGAGAACAGAGCACAACTAAGTAACTTCTGAACTATTCTTTCTTTCTGCAACCTAGATCATGACACACAGATGATATTACAAACATGGAGACTGAAAACATGGTAAGAAAGACTTATTGTTCCATGAAGTAGCACTAGAATTCTGTATTAGCTCTTCAGCCATCAAATCCACACCAGACAGTTGAAAAGCAAAGCATTCCAGCTATCTTTGTTCATAAAAATTTCTCAAATATACAACGCAAGTATAGAATGAGTCTTTCAACTAACAATCAACCAACCAACCCTTTTCACAATACAGAGGGTGGTTTATATAGAAAAAATATCTAAAAATATCTACAATAGCAGATCTGAGACAGATCTGAAGAAATAAATGCTTCTAACCTAAGATTTATTGGAATGAATGTAAAAAATATCTAACAGCTGCGTTGGAGGCAAAAACTTCAAGAATGAATTAATATGGGTCCTTTGTTGCAATGCGCTGGCCCTTTAGCCATAACTGCGCATTAGGCCTGCAGCGCTGCTCTTAAATGTGGCTTGATACATTGCTTTTGCAATAACTATGCCTTTAAAACCTTTCATCTGCACCCTCAAGTGGTTTTGTTGCCTTAAGTGGCCTTAAAGCCTAAAATTGTGAGTTGGTGAGCCTTTATGGATTAATCACTGCTTCATTGACTTTGTTGGGGCCTTTTGATATTCACCCACTTTGGAAATACAGATTTCCACCAAAACACTAACTGATACCCTTTGCGGCATCACTGATACACTTTGCCGATGAATTTGGGCCCTTTCTTTACTGTTAAACACTCTAAACTGTCAAATCACCTCCTTTATGGCCGCTGTTCAGCCAAAGAACTACTGCTAGGCCCTCTGCTGCCTTTGGAATGCTTTTGGAGGAGCTTCGGCATCTGGCCGACCAAAACTACCTTTAGCACTGATAAAACTGCAAACTGGCAGAATAAATGGGTTCTAGAGGCATGCCGAGGAAAAAAACCTACATTTGGAAGTATTTTGGGCTAGGAGCAATTAAAAATGGCTGAGGGATGCCTTGTTTCTTTTGCAGTTGTGGCGGGCGCAGGTGCCGCATATAAAATAATGAAAAAGGCCCTTTTTCCTTTAAAACGGGAAAAATGCCTTTAAGCATAAAAAAACCATCAAAATTGGGCACAGGCGGAACACTGCTCATAAGATTAGATTCTGGCCGTTGGATCCAGCGGGGGTCGATCCAACGGCTGGCACTAAATCGGGGATCGGCGGATCCCAACATATAAACCTCCGACATGTGATATAGCCCGTGGACCCGAAAATGCATTAAGGCCCTCTTTTATTGAAATCGGGACCGTCCCATCAGTGAACCCAAATCGGCGGACTTTAATAAAAATGGGTCATCGGACCTGAAACCCTTTAACACTACATTCTATATTATTTTAGCTCCGGCCAGTCGGAGCTTTATATGGGAGCGCTACAATATCATTGGGGCTGTTGATCTGAGGGCCCAATCCAACGGCTCCCGAGAAGTCGGAGCATCGGCGATCAGGGGGAACAGGGTGCGTGGCAATACAATGCAAGCGATGCGATAATATATATGTATGCGATACGATAATATATCGCAATCGGCGGATGGGCGGGGTGTATATATGACACAATAACAATGCGATACGCCGACGTGAAGTCGCGATCGACGATAAACCATCGGACAACACATATATGGGCTTTTACATATGACTGCCCCCTCCCGACTGCGATATTGCATCGGAGGGGGCACAAAAGGGACTCCTTTTGTATCAGAGCAAGGCTTTTGTGGCAAAGGAAAACTTTATGAAATTGGAGGGGCCTCTTTAGTGATTCAAAAGGATTCTTGAGGCTTCGGAAGGGGTTCGAAGTATAAAAAGGAGGGTTTAAAATGCATTTGAGGGATTTTTAATGGTTTTTGAAGGGATCTAATGCTTCAGAAGGGGTCCAAAAGCATGAAAAGAAGGATTTAGGCCTTGAAAAAAGGTAAAATCAAAGTAAATGGAGGTTTTTACACTTTGGAAGGGACTTTATGCATAAGAATGAGTCCTAAATGCATTAGAAGATGGTTTGAGAGGCAAGATGAGGGTTCTTACTAAGTTTTAGGCAAACTTAGCAATTCCCAAGCATACTTATGGTTATTTTTCAACCAGAGGGAGGGGATATGTACATAGGGGAGCTATTTAGCATATTTTAGTAAGGGGAAGGGGAAATAGATAGGGATCTACATAGTAGAGTTAGTAGTTAACATGAAATTGTGAAGAAAGCGCTAAGTATGGAAATCTTAGGCTATAAAGGGGAAATAGAACTTGTTAGAGAACATGTGAACACTCCTTAAGTAAAGCAGATCTTTACCAAGGAAAATGATATGAAACATGATGAACTTAAGAGGTATTAAGCAAACCTTGACCTCTTTGGGGAAATTAGTGAATGATTTGGGGAAGAGGAAGAAGGGGGAGTTAGACATGCCTCGCTTGAGCTCCTCCGAATGAAAAATTGCCTCATACATGTGATCTGAATAGATTTGACACTTTGAAAATATGAAATGGATCACAAATGATCATTTTGCAACCACAAAACTACCTACTCGGCCTACTCACCTAGCATTTTGTCTTATTTTTGGTTTGGGTGCACTTGAATTTGCAAATCCAACTTTTCATTCTTTTCTTTTGCTGTCCTCCTATCTAAGTCGACCCTTATTGCTTCCAGGGCTTAGGTTAAGCTGTTGAGCACCCAAGATTCTCTACCTATCTACAAATCTGCCAAGATTAAACAATTTGGACAGATGTTTATTCTCTATATTCTAAAACATGAAATTCAAACCTAGGGAAGCCAAGATTAAACTTTTTGGCCTTCCCTTAACTAAAAATTCTACGAAAATGGCATGACTCATCAAATATGGAACTTTTGCACCATGGAAAAGATGAACATATTTGGCACTTCCACTGTCAATCATGAAAAATGACACCTATCGCAATAGGAGGCTAACATGTCTGTTCAAGGTTCATCCACAACCTTCTTGTGATTTGCTTGAGGCTCTTTCACTGCTTGTTTTCTTGCTAGTTGATTTTTAGTGTTGATTATTGAACCAATTTTTTATGTTGATTCGATTTATTCACTACCAAGCATAGATCAAAATTGTTTGGATCAATCAGTTCACACTTGCTTGTTTGCTTCTTTGAATTTAAAATGAAAATAAAATCAAAATTTTGCATTCATTTAGCATACGAAAGTGAAGGTACATTTGCATTACGAATTTTCATGTTTGAAAAATTGGAAAGAAAATTTTACATCTTTCATCAGTAGTATCGATGCATCGTGAGATTAGTGTATTGATGCATTGTGTTTCTTAGTGTTTGCATTCGCTTGTCTTGGTTTTCTTGGTTTGGGAATGATCTCTCTACCCTCCTGTAGGTAGGTGTTCATCGAAGTAAAAGGATATTTTTCTCATTCTAGCTGCATCCTAGGATTTGTTGAATACATACGGTAGGGCCTGAAAACTGAAACATAATTCAAGATCAATCTTAAAATGAACTGAATAAATCTAACAACGCATTGGAACATAACACTCATTATTTATAGGTATAGGTTGGAGACGTGCTCCGGCATTGTTAAACCTAGTCACTATTGTTTCACTCAAGGTTGGGTGATTCCTCCTTCTGTGACTCAATAGCGGTCTAGTACAGAATTGTGCTCCCATGTATTGTCGAGTATATATTGGGAGACCCCGCTCGGTTATTATCCTTTATCCTTAGGAAGCCGTGTCTGCTGCCTTGCAAACCGTAACGCACTGAACACAACATTCGGGAAGATTGACTGCCGTACAGAAAGTCCTTGGTTTTCATATGATCACCAAGGTGTATATGCAGTTTTACGGGTTGTCTGGTAAACCTTTTGCCTAGTTCTCCAGAGTAGTCGCTTTCATTCCTTTTCAGACTCCCTAAAAGAAAAATTCCATCTAAGCACTTGTCCTTTCAGGTTCATTAAACCTCAAAAGAGATAGAGTCACCTTTTCGTCCTTTTATCGACTCTTGAAACATGAAAAGGTCAAGTTTTGTTCCCGCGTCATAAAATTTACTGTCCACGAAATATTCCTGGTAAAAGTTTGAGTTCTTGGTTGTGATAAGAGTGTTTTTCAGGCTTGTTCTTGATGGCAACATTCCCCGAGTCTACCGGCCAAGGTATTCCCCCAAATGGAAATCCTGGTCTGTTTCCTTCATTTGGAAATGCCAGTGCTCTGTATATGGCAACATTGTCTTTGCCTGGGTTAACCAACGATTTTCTCGTATGTTTGTTTTCGACCTCGGTGGTCCTGAGTGTCATGACTCCTGTTTCACCATATCCTTTGTCTAAACCATGACATGATGATTCCAAGGTTGAGCCTACGCCTTCTTCCCTTGTTTCTTCCTCCTCCTCTCCTCCTTCGCCTGGTGAAAGTTTCACATCTAGTAACCAAGAGACTAAGAAGAAGAAGAAAAAGAAGAAGACGAAGAAGAAGAAGAAGTTTGATAAACGTGAGGCCACCTGTGCAGCTACTGCTTCAAGTACATCTCAGGTCGGAACACCTTCTGCTCCTCGCGGAAGGTTAAGTTTCCTTGTAAATTGTGCAAGGGTGACCATCTTGTAGGTTTTAACCCTGTACAGAAATTACCTGCATACGAATTCTTAAACAAAGAAAATAAACAATGCGAGAGCATAACCCATAAAACACATATGCATAGAGATTTTTCCCTGGATCCCAAAACCGGAACTACCAGCTTTATTTTTCATTATGTTACTTTCAATGTTACAATACATATTTATAAATGCTGAAGCATCCAATACCATGGACCGAAAACCATCGCGTCCAATACCATGGACCGAAAACCATCGCGTCCAAAAAACATGTGCGAAAATCATGCAAAAAACCATAGGTGGGTCTGCCCAACCTAACATATGGTCCAAAACCAAACTTTTTCGGGGCGCTACACCAGACCCCATAAAGTGGGGTTACGGGTGCCCTTCAAACCCCCTATTAACTACGTGGAAAGAATATAACACAACCCAACAATCTCCCACTTTTTTTCTTTCCACAGGGGGCCACAGGAGACGTTAGTCATTTTTTCTGCCCTGAGATTCCCATTGCTTCTCTACACCAAGAGAACTTCTTAGAGCTCACAGATTTTTTCAATGCATCTGCAGTATTCTTCAAAGTGTCCACATTTACTAGCAACACCTTTCTGTCTTCTATCATATCCCTCACAAAGTGATACTGAACATCAATGTGCTTTGTCTTTGAATGATAAGCAGGGTTCTTTGCCAAGAAAATTGCACTTTGGTTGTCACAGTCTATTCTTATAGCTCCCTGTACTAACCCCATACTTGAACACAATCTCTGCAACCAAACTGCTTCCTTGCTTGCATGAGTGGCTGCCATGTATTCTGCCTCTGTAGTTGATAGTGCCACTACAGATTGTTTCTTACTCATCCAACTGACTGCACCTCCAAATAGGTTAAACACATACCCTCTTGTAGATCTTCTCTGATCCAGATCTCCAGCCCAGTCTGCATCAACAAAGCCATGAATATCCATCACTCTGTCCAATCCTGGTCTTCCTTGGTAGCACAAACCATAATCACTAGTGCCACGCAAATACTTGAAAACCCGCTTCATTGCTATCCAATGCTCCTTCCCAGGTTTTGACATAAACCTGCTCAATACTCCCACTGCATGTGCAATGTATGGTCTAGTACAGACCATTGCATACATCAAGCTACCCACTGCACTTGCATATGGAACACGGGACATGTCCTCTTCCTCTTCTTGTGTCTTGGGACACTGTTCCGCAGATAACCTCACACCTATAGGAATAGGAACCTTCACCGGTTTACTATCCTGCATATTAAACCTTTGGAGTATTGTCTCGACATACTTCCTCTGGTTTAACCAGAGCTTCCTCTTTGACCGATCTCTTTTAACTTCCATGCCCAAAATATAGTTTGCAGCACCAAGATCTTTCATGTCAAATTTGGAGGACAATTGGGTCTTCAAATCCTGGATAATTTCTTTGTCATTTCCAACCAGCAACATATCATCCACATACAAGACCAGATAAATAATACGGTCACCAATTAATTTAAAATACACACAATGATCTTCTTTGCTTCTGGTGAAGCCAAGTCCCCGTATAAATGTATCAAATTTCTGATACCACATCCTTGGTGACTGTTTTAACCCATATAGAGATTTCTTTAACTTGCATACCAGTTCTTTCTTACCCTTCACCGCAAAGCCTTTAGGTTGCTTCATGTAGATTTCCTCTTCCAAATCCCCGTGAAGAAATGTTGTCTTCACATCCATCTGTTCTACCTCAAAATCAAAAGCAGCAACAACAGATAAAAGTAATCTAATAGAAGTTACCTTGGCAACAGGAGAAAAAATATCACCAAAATCAATTCCCGGCACTTGGGAATAACCTTTTTCTACCAACCGAGCTTTGTATTTCTCCACCTTTCCTTCTGCATTTGTCTTCTTCTTGAACACCCATTTGCTGCCAATGGGTTTCCTTCCAGCCAGCAACTCCACCAGATCCCAAGCCTCATTTTTGTGCAAAGATGCCATTTCATCGACCATGGCCTCTTTCCAGAGTTTTCCATCCTCTGAATCCACTACTTCCTTCACAGTTCTGGGATCATTATCAGTAACAGACAAATCAAAATTTGAACTGAAAGAAGATGGACTATACCTTTCTGGCTGCCTTCTTTCTCGAACTGATCTTCTCACAGCCGAAGTTTGTGGCTCTTCATCTTCTGATTCCTCCTCTGCTGCAGAGTCCGATTCTTCCTCTTTTGGCTCAAACTCTATCTTCTCAGGTTCCTTTGGTTGGACTTCATGTTGAATAACATCTTTTACCTCTCTGAACAACACATCTCGGCTGTACACAACCTTCCGTGTGACTGGGTTCCAAAGCTTATAACCCTTTAAACCATCCTTATATCCAATAAAGATTCACTTTTCAAATTTACTATCCAACTTGGTTTGTTTCTCCTTTGTAACATGTACATATGCATCACATCCAAATACCCTTAGATGTGAAAGAGAGGGTTTCTTACCAGTCCATACTTCTTGTGGAGTCTTATCCTCCAACGCTGATGAAGGTGATCTGTTGATCAGGTAACATGCAGTATCCACCGCCTCTACCCAGAATTCCTATCCTAACCCGGCACCACTAAGCATGCTTCTTGCCCTTTCCATCAATGTCTTGTTCATTCTTTCTGCGACTCCATTTTGTTGAGGTGTATATGGAGTAGTCTTCTGCCGTGCTATACCACACTTCTTACAAAATTCTTCAAATTCCTTGCTGCAAAATTCTCCACCATTATCTGTCCTCAGCACCTTTATCTTCTTCTCTGTCTGATTTTCCACCAGAGCTTTAAATTCTTTAAGCCTATCAAAGACTTCAGATTTCTTCTTAAGAAAATATATCCATGTATTCCTTGAGAAGTCATCTATGAATGATACATAGTACACAGACTTACCCAGTGATGGAACCTTCACAGGTCCAAACACATCACTGTGCACAAGCTCTAATATCTGTTTCGTCCTCTTACCTTTAGAGGGGAAACTCACCCGATTCTGCTTCCCATATACACAATTTTCACAGAAATCAAAATCCAGAGAGCTATTATTCATACCTTCTACCATACCTTTACCATGAAGTATTCGAAGGCCCTTCTCTCCAATATGTCCAAGCCTTTGATGCCACAACATGGTCTTCTCTCCAGAGACCACTAGATTCTCTACTCCTTTTTCAGGAACCATAGAACTATTGCACCCATCAACAACAGTGCTACCTTGCAGATTCTACAGAGTTCCAATCCGAACTCCCCGCATTAATATCAGTGCTCCTCGAACCATCTTGCAGGTATCTTTCTCACACACCGTCTTTACACTTGCATCATCCAACTTGCTTACAGAAATCAGATTTCTGGCCAATGCAGGAATATGTAGAACACCCGGAAGTGTTCTAATCCTTCCACCTTGCAACTTCAACTTTACTTTTCCCCGACCAATGATTCTAGCCTTCCTATCATCTCCTAAGAAGACATCACCACCATCGTATTTCTCATACTCGCAGAACCACTCTCTATGGGGAGTGAAGTGAAAGGATGCACCTGAGTCAATCAACCATGCCTCATGATCTACATGTGTACTTGAAGAAGCCAAGTACACATCCCCAACTTCATCTGAGGTGGTTTTCGCCTCTGCAGAAGGAGCATCATCAGATCCCTTTCCTTTATCAGGAGCTTTAGATTTACAATCCCTTCTGAAGTTCCCTTCCTTTCCGCATTTCCAGCACACCACCTTTGTAGGTTTTCCTGGAGATTTAGATCTCCCTCTAGATTTAGATCTCCCACTCGATGACTTATTTTTGTTTCTGTTCTGGGACCGTCCTCATACAGACAAGGCATCACCATTCTGGTTGTCCATATTTTTCCGTCTCATCTCCTCCGTCAGCAAGGCTGAGACTATTTCATCAAATTACAAAGCAGTTGCATTGCTACCTATTGCAATAACCAGACTATCCCACGAATCTGGTAGAGAACACAACAGACTGATGCACTTATCTTCATGAAATTTTAATATCAACAGATAATAACTGACTTACCACAGTATTAAATGCATTCATATGCTCTGTCACCGAGTCTCCATCTTTCATCCTCAGGTTATACAGCTTTTTCTGTAGGAACAGTTTATTCATCAGAGACTTAGATTGGTACAAAGTCCCTAACTTGAGCCACAAAGCCTTTGCCGTAGCTTCCCCTGATACATTCAACAATACTGAATCCGAGACACACAATCGTATTGTGCTCTTTGCCTTCTGATCCAACTTCTTCCATTCTTCATCGGTCACTCCCAATGGTTTAGTACCCGGATCTACTGCGATCCACTGATCTTTATCCACCAGCAGATCCTCCATCTTGAGTTTCCACAACTCAAAATTCTGACCATTGAACTTCTCAATCTCTATATTTCCACTGCTCGCCATCTTCTTTCACCACCAGAATCGATCTTGCAGATCTCCCACTAAACAGGGTCTACCACAGGCCCGAGCGAAACCCCTCAACAACAAAGGCGTCCCCTTGAAGCCAAAACAACTCTGATACCAAATGTAGGTTTTAACCTTGTACAGAAATTACCTACATACGAATTCTTAAACAAAGAAAATAAATAATGCGAGAGCATAACCCATAAAACACATATGCACAGAGATTTTTCCCTGGATCCCAAAACCGGGACTACCAGCTTGATTTTTCATTATGTTCCTTTCAATGTTATAATACATATTTATACATGCTGAAGCATCCAATACCATGGACCGAAAACCATCGCGTCCAATACCATGGACTGAAAACCATCGCGTCCAAAAAATATGTGTGAAAATCATGCACAAAACCATAGGTGGGTCCGCCCAACCTAACATATGGTCCAAAACCAAAATTTTCTGGGGCGCTGCCCCGGACCCCATAAAGTGGGGTTACAGGTGCCCTTCAAACCCCCTATTAACTACGTGGAAAGAATATAACACAACCCAACACATCTTCTTCGTGATTGTCCTGGCATTCCTAGGATCTTAGAAGTATGGTCTCACAATCCGGTTCATCCCTCATCATCCTCTGAAGCTCATGGCGATGCTACCCTATCAACTAGCAACGGTAAGAAGAAATGGAAGATTCGATTCCCCTATAGACTATTTGAAGGCAACCATCCCCTTCACCTTTGTTCACTCATGGATAAAGCCTCCACTATTTTGGAAAGTCTTACAGCTTCTTCACCCCAACTTCCCATTAGTTATCAGAGGCTCTCTTCAAACCCTCTCCCCGTTGACAAAGAGATTGACTTAGATTCTTCTCCTGTCCATCCTCCTCTTTCCGAACCTAGCTATGCTAAGCCTGTTCCAGACCAACCATTGGTTAGAGAAAGTGTCGACTTGGGTTCACCACCAGTTGATCACTCTGTTTTGGAAGGGCGTCAGGATCGTCATGCTCATGTTCTTCTCATCTCGTCAGATTCTCCTGCGTCCAAGAACGACCCTCCTATCCCTGCTGATCACGAGAGTCCTTCTTCATTTCCTGTAGAGCAGGGGGAAATCATACGATTCCCCCACCACGTAGTTCAGTCATTTCCTTCGACTGGAGTCATTTGACTACAATCCTCCTTCCATTCCATGTGCCTTTCCAGATTACAATACATGCCTATGATAAGGCAGTACATGGCATTGTCTTGGATGAGGGTGCTTCTGTCAGTCTTATGCCTTCCACTACTTGGCAAGCTTTGGGCTCCCCATAGCTTGTGCTGGTCACACAGAATTTGTTATCGTTTGACAGAGGAACCAGTCAACCGTTAGGGATCCTTCTGAAGTTCCCTATTACTTTGGGAGGAAAAACCATCTATATAGACGTACTGATTATCCAAGGTGCTTTAGATTTTAGTCTTCTCCTTGGCCGTGACTATGTTTATGTCATGGGGGCTCTTGTCTCTTCATTTTTCCGTGTGGTTTGTTTTCCACACGATGGAAGAATCGTGACCATAGATAAATTATCATTCTTTAGTCACCCTGTGCCTCTTGTGCCGCCATCATCCCCTATCAGTTCTTGCTCGCAAGCAATGCCTTCTTTGCAACGGGTCAATTATGTGGCTACCCATTCTGTCTCCGCGTCTGCTGATGATCATGCAGATGGTTCCATACATTATGTATTGGGGGCACTGGAACCCGATCTGTCATTAGTGCCTCTTGACATGTATTCCTCCCAGAGCGCATCCCTTCCATCCCGCAAAGACCTCTTGGGAGCCATGTTCTTATCAGGCCCATGAACAGGTGTCCCGAGGATAGTTCTGATCTTGTGTTGACCTCCTTAAAAAACAAAAAAAGGTGTCTGAGGATAGTTATGATCTTGTGTTGACCTCGTTAAAAAACAAAACAAGGTGTCCGAGGATAGTTCTGATCTTGTGTCGACCTCGTTAAAAAATGAAACAAGGTGTCCAAGGATAGTTCTGATCTTGTGTTGACCTCATTAAAAAACGAAACAAGGTGTATGAGGATAGTTTGTTCCTATCTCAACCTCATTAAAAAATGAAACCGGGTGTCTTGAGGATGGTTCATTTTCTATGTCAACCTTGTTAAAAAATGAAAACAGGGGTCCCGAGGATAGTTTTTTTCTATGTCAACCTCGTTAAAAAATGAAACAAGGGTTATGAGGATAGTTCTTTTACCGTGTCAACCTCATTAAAAAATGAAACAACTCCCTTTTCACATCGAGTCTTTGCTTAAGATCTCATAAAATCCAAGTTGAGTCTTTCCAAGATCTTGAAAGTGAACCTTCATTCTATCCACCTCGTTGAATGCAATGAAGCTTAGGGGGCATGTACCTTGATTTGCATGATTATGCCCGGGGTCATGCGAACTCATAGCAAACATAGTTTTTTGTTTCAAGCTTGTGTAAACATGAAATTGAATCCAAGCAGAGTTCTCCATGGTTCAAGCTTGTGTAAAAATGAACCCATACCTGATCTACATCTCGTGATTGCCGTTTATTCGCTAAATTCTGCTAGATGAGACTTGGTTGTTTCATTCCATTGCCACCATCTGTTTGGCCGATCATATGCTTTCACTTGGTTGTTTTTCCCTTCCTGAGGAACCACAGCGATGAGTGGTTTTATTAGCCAGCCTCTTGACCATTACATGTTTTGAGCATTTCCACCATTGTCGGAACCAGTTGCTACCCTTTATACCACTCGTTCCTCTAGGACGAGTCTCCTTTAAGCTCTTTTCTTACTCGTAAAATATGAAAAGATTTCCGAGTATTTTTCCCTCTCGACTCGTTAAATGAAATGAGAGGTGGTCTGCTTCAAGCTCTTTTCTGACCGTGTAAACGTGAAAAGATTGCTGGGCTTTTGTCATTTCAGGCTTGTTATTGGTTGAGAAACGACGTGGTTTCGATCGCTTTTCTACTTTTTTAGGTCGATATCACTAATCACGAAAAGTACTCCTTGATCGTAATGGTCAAACGGTTCTTTCAAGTATCGTTTTATACTTTTTCGGGCTCGAGAGACACAACTTTACAAAAAAGGACCCCCCTGGAGTTTTCTTTTCTGTGTCTTTTTCAAACTCCCTAAACATGAAAAAGACTCCGAGTTTTGCTATGTCAGACTCATTAAACCCTGACGACATTGGACTTGTCACCATGACGAGACTCGAGTTTCTCCTCCTTAGGGCTCGTTAAACTATTACTAGGTTGGATTCGATCGAAGGTCGAACTTATATCACAAGCATATGCTATCCCCTTCAAGCTTGTTTTCAAAAATAATTGGGGTACCGCCAGTAATGGTGGGGGAAAATTTGGAAAACATCGTTGATTTTCTATGGCAGCTAGTCACTCTTGAACATCGACACTTTTGATTCTTGTCGGGTTGGGACATCCATACATCGTCATTTGGCCTTCCGCGGTTTGGGTTGTCATTTAGCCTCATTCCATCTGATCCATGCTGTCTCCATTAAAGCCTATGATCCTTTGGTACTTGAATGCTGCCACCTTCTAAAATTGTGTTGCCGACATGTTCAAGAGTATAATCCTTTTGCAGTTTACACCTCTGTCTCCTTCTCTGATACTCTGTTTCACCATCTACCACTTGTTCCTTATCTCATCTCGTTGATGAGGGAAACATTATGGTCCTCCTATGATAGGTCGTCTCTCGTCGACATCAGCTCATTATCCAGGAGATTGATCCAGAGATCCCTTTGGTACCTTAGAGCTTGCATGCTTCAATGGCAAGTTCTTCGCACCTGATGGTTGACTTTCATCATTGGTCGTCGATTGGGTGATTCCATGAGTGTTCGACTTCAACTCCTTTTTCACACTCGGTGGATTGTACTTGCTAAGTACCTTGAGAACCATTGGCATTATAGGTGGTTTCTCTCGCACTTGTTAATGATTTTCATCATTGACTGGTAATCAAGCAATTTTCTCTCATGCTCGACCTCAGCACATCTATTCGCATGTTAGAATTTGTACTGTTATTGGATGGGTTCAAGACCCTGAACTCAGATTACATATGTTCGGGCTGCGTGGGTTGGTTTCTGGTTACATGACTCATTGATGGATGGCTACGACCATGCCT
Source organism: Pinus tabuliformis (assembly GCA_031772625.1). NCBI lineage: Eukaryota > Viridiplantae > Streptophyta > Pinopsida > Pinales > Pinaceae > Pinus > Pinus tabuliformis. The sequence goes on from CM062816.1 coordinate 104,480,387, forward strand.
AAGTCTTCATGGATGGCTGTGACCATACCTTTATCATCAGCATGGTCTTATTAGCTGGATGACTGTGTCCATACCACAAACCTATTTCATATGTCTTATTGGATGGCTGTGCCCATGCCTAGACTACATGTACTTCAGAGATATCAGTTCGACTTGCGTATAGGTCCTTCCAGGTGGTGTTCCATCTCAATCGGTTTTGTAAAGAATTTCACCCCTGCCACTCTCTTGGGCTTCATACTTTAGGGGGCATCTGTTACACAGTAATTTATCACCGCTTTCACTCCCGGTCTTCTCATTGTGTCATGTATCCAAGTCAAACATGCTTGTGACAGACAAATGCTCTCCTATGCTGCCAATTGACCCCTTTTTCCTAAGTTATCTGCCTCATCACAGCTATTGTCTTAATAAATGCGTTGAAAGGCACTCATGAACAGTCCATTCGTGCTGCCAGCATGGAAGTACACCGGATTCCCGTGTGTTGTGGTCAACAACAACCCCCCTCTTTGATTAGTATTAGCAATAATATCAAGTAAAGGGGGACCCTTAACAAAAAATCCCAAAAATATTTTTATCCAAATTTTTGTATTTAACTCCCTAAAAGCTATATCGGATCGCAGAGAGAGAGTGAAGAGTTTTCCTATGCGCGTAAATAAGCTGCAAAGAAACGATGCAAAATTCATCGCATCGCATACTTTGAAAGCGCCCTTCAAGGAAAATAAAAAGGAATCGCCGACGGCCGATATGCGACGTCGCATATCGCAAACGTCGCAAAAGCAGCACACAACGAGCAAATGAATGTTGCGATATTGCGATTTGCGATCTGCGATCCTACAAACTGCGATTTTGCGATTTGCGACCTGCGACGAATGAGACTATTAATTGTTACGATACGAATCGCAGAAACCACTCATCGCAAAGTTCCTTCGGCATGATCTGTAAACCCAAAATCGAGCGCTCACCCTAAGGGAAATTAATGATTGCACGCCTGAGTATCCAAAGATGATCATGTTGCGTTTTTCGAAGAGTCAAGTCATTATGAATGTCATGATTATGCATTCATTAGAGTTTAAAGCTTTCATGTCAATCTTTTCGTCATGTCTCTTTTCCTTTGCGTAAACAGTAAGGCAATAACTGATATAAATCTATATGCAGGAAACATCCAAGGAAAAGGGGAGAACACCAATACTTGAAGAACAGAGAGGAGATGCCTTCGCAAATGAATGTCGCATGCAGCAGAGTCACGGAGTCCAGAGTATCACTCCACAGACACTGATGAAAATAGACTATCCAAGACTCAGAGTCAAAGGCGCACAAAAGCAGCATGTTTGCAAAAGATCCTGAAGCTCAGATTGGCTAAAGCAAAAAGAAAAACGCTGAAAAGGGATGATGCTTCAGAAAAGCCTGGAACAAAGAATTGAAGCAATTTTCAATACATAAAATTGTTCAGGCAACGAAATCCCTAACTCATTGAGTCATTCACACGGCCGAAAACCGAAATAGCAACAACACAATCAGTTTGAAAGAAATCTGGGTTATACTAAGTATACACACAGCAAAAAACACCCAGTCAGAGGGAGATTTTCAAAAATATATTCTAAGTTGTCAGAAAGAGGTGCCAACTTTTGTTATTTCTACTTTCATCGCCCGAGCAAAAGGAAAAGACAACCAGCCGACTCTTTCCAGGCGAACCTCACATTGCTTATAGCGCTAAGGAGCAGATACAGAAACGGTTGGAAATTAGATTCAATTTTTAGAAATAAATTTGCTTTAGTGAAAGGGCGGTCATTTGAAGCCGTTCCCTAAATTTGTGTAATTAAGATTGGTTAGTCAGTAGTATTTAACCCTTCTCATGGCATTTGGAGAAGGGTCCGGAAATTTGTCAAAAAACTTGTCCTCAGAACATGCACTTTTGCACCCTCGGAGGGGGTTTTTGATGAATGGATGGATCAAGATTTATTTATGTTTGCATTTTAATGTCTGCTACTGATGTTGCACTTCTGTAGTCTTAGTAGATGTTAGAAGTAAGTAGAGATAAATCGTTATTGCTTGAAGTTTGTGAGTGAAATCATTCATAAATGGTACTTTTATCTCTTGATTAATTTCTGCTCATATTCTTAGAGTGATATACAACTGATTTGTTTATATGTTAATGTATGAATGTCTGGATTACCATTTGGCACTTTTGTACGGTGGAATCATTTGTTTGTGCTTAACATATGAACAACTGATTATGCGATATGTTGTTCACAACTGTTTTGCCTAACTTCTTATGCAGAATGGTTCATCTTAATTGATTTATATTCTTATGATAGTTGAATGATCTTTATTACCAGTTGTTGTATGAAATATTTTTAGATCGCATAATGAAAGAATTTTACCTCGGGTTAGTATAGATTAGATGTGCTGTTTTGGTTAGATTACAGTAGCATAGAGTCAGTTTAGAGTCTAGAATTAAATTAGTTTAAAATTACCTTTTGATTAGTATCTTCAAAATCTACACACACACACACACACATCGTTTAGATTGGGAAGTTGGTCCCATCATCCCCAGTCGGACCCGCTACACCAAACGGACAAGGAGCCGCCAACCAGGTTCCCGACCGGGTGGGTATCCCCCTTGTTGTTGACCCGATTTCGGGGCCCTCAACATATTTGGCGCTAGAAGGAGGGCACGAACTATGAATAGCAACTAAGTCAAAATCTAAATGCCATTCTGAGAGTAAATCACCCTCATCAACTCCCCCAACTTCTCCACTATGGTTAAACCCGGAGTTACAAGTCGCTCGAGTATCCACTGCTGCTACCTACCCCAATATATCAGACCAACTCATTATTGAACCCCCTAAAATTCAAACTTTGATTCGTAAACTCCAGGGATTCTCTCTTTTTTCTCATAGGTCTGATAAATCTAACAGCAGCGTGACTTCGCAGTACGATCCTGCTCACCCTCTGACCAGATTGAAGAGTGAAAAATTTGGTATTCAACCAAGTGAACTCCCTCTTCCTACTAGGAAAAGAGCAAGGAAAGCACCACCAGAGTCTGAACGTGAGACTCTTTCATCCACTTCGTCCATTTCAACACCCTCGCCGCGAAGTCAACCACCCACATCCTCATCCCAAATCACTCATCCATCTTCCACACTTCCTCTTCAATCATCAACGATCATAATACCTTCATCTTCTCAACATCAAGGACCGTCTTCTGCACTCTCATTAACTAGCGGCTCAACGATGGCGCAGTCTCCATGGAACAATCCTGGGGCGGTTTTAATGCCTCCACCCCTGAGCCAAATACCGGCCCATCCTAAGAAGTGGCTATCTAAATTCAATCCAGAAACAGGCATGCTAGCTGAAGAGCATATCAATAATTTCATGCTTTCTGTTAATCTCAACGGAGTTACCAACGAAGATGCTGTCGTCCGACTTTTTACTTACACAATGCAAGGAACAGCCGGGTCATGGTATTTTTCGTTACCTTCAGGGTCCATCACAAGTTGGGACATTTTTCAAAGTCAATTCCTCACCAAGTTTGGCGATGACAGATCAACAACGACATTAATCAATGACCTATCTAATCTTAAAGCTGAGGCTAGAGAACCCATTAAAGATTTGAATTTACGGTTCAACAAGATCCTCAACAAGATTCCCACTGCTTCTCAACCCAGCGAGGAAGTAAGATGTGAATGGTACATCATAGCCTTACCGTCTAACTTGGCTATCTTCGTAGATAGGGCAAACAAGACGACTTTAGTTGAAAACTTAACTGAGGCGTTAGCAGTAGAAAAACGCGTAGTCGCCCTAGAAAAGAGATCTGCAATAGAAGAACGCAAATCTAAGAAGATCTCTTTCAGAGAAGACACCAAGAAGAAGCAAACGAAAGATCCTTTCGATATGGAAGGATTACAAAAGGTGTTAAAGGCCATGTCCAACGAGATGATTGACATAAGAAAACAAGTAGCAGAAACTTCTTCAAAAAATCCCTACAGATCTTTTAAAAGAAACCTTCCCATGGAGGTGAAACCACCCAATGCTGTCTCAAACGTCGAATCTGAAGAGGAAGAAGAAGAAGAGAATACCACTGAAGGGCAGACCGATGATGAAGAAGTTGTGGAACTACAAGGAATGTGGGATTTCATCCTCCCACAAGAAGAGGATCAAGAAGCATTTCCGGTTAGCACACGAAGCAAAAATCAACTTGATCCTCCCCAAACTACCCCTAAACAGAAGGGCGCAAGCCCTGCAACAAAATATAAGGTCGCAACAAAGAAAACAACCTCTAGAGCGACCCAATTTAGCCCAGTCCAATCAGATCAAGCACCTCCATCAAGAACAGTGATAGTGTCGGATGAAATGGAGTATAACATTATCGATGACATGAAAAAGACTAGGGCTAATATCACTCTTTACGAATTGAGCAAATTGAAACATCAACAGAAAATAATGATGAAAGAATTACATGCCGTGCCTACTACATCTTTACCTACAGCTGTAGCTTCCCACAACATAGGAAGACCTCCGACCAACATGATCAATAAGATTGATCCGAATGACATTGCCTTGATTGGAGGAAGGTCAAGATCCCATACTCCTCCTTTTCTCCTCACTTATGAAATTTTCAATAAAAACGTGCACAATTGCCTGATTGGTTCTGGTGCTTCAACGAATATTCTACCCAGATCAATATGTGCCAAATTAAATGTTCATCCTCAGAAATATGCAGTGCGCATAGTTCAACTTGATCGATCTCAAGTCGAAGTGATTGGTGAACTTAACCAGGTGACCATAAGATTGTCGTCTAACCCGAAAGTATGTCAGGTTATCGACATTCTAGTGGCTGATATCCCTGAATTCTATGGTTTAATTCTTAGCAGGGATTGGTCAGAGAAACTCCACGGATATTTCTCAACCGACTGGTCACACATGTGGTTACCCTACAACGGCAAACCCAATCAAATAAAGGTTGAATGAGAATTGCACCAAAAGTACATAGTGACAGAATTGGAAGGAGAGAACGAAGCAATAGCATACAACAGCAGTATCATAGGAAACTACTCGGTAGATTCTTTCCTCGACAATTTCAATGCTCACACTTCACCTTACTTAGAAAATTCAGTTGTGTCCCAAGTTGAAAACTTTTCCCAAACTGATGATTCAAGGTGTTTTAATTTTTTAGATAGTTCTGTAAATACATCTTTATTTTGGAAATTATATTTTGATGGCTCTAAATCTAACGAGGGAGCAGGAGCAGGATGCGTTCTGATTAACCCAGATGGGAACAAGACCATGCTTACATGCAGACTTGAGTTCAATTGCACAAACAATACAGCGGAATACGAAGCCTTGGTGCAAGGCCTATACAAAGCAATCGGCTTGAATGTTAAGTATCTTCAAGTCTTTGGAGATTCCGAAATTATCGTCAAACATTTACATAACACCATACATTGCCTGTCAAGTCATTTAAAGCACTATCAATCTTTAGTACAAGATCTGACTTCACATTTCATAGAATTCAATATTTCGTCAATCCCAACACTCCAAAATGCGAGCGCAGACCTGTTAGCTAGCGTGGCCTCTAGACTGATTCCCTCCGAAGATTTTAGTCCCGATAGGTTTTCAATAGAATTAATCTTTAAACCATCCATCCCTGACAACATCACCAACTGGAGAGTATTCAATGACGATCTAGAAATCGTAAATTTCCTCACTTCTGAAGGATCCTACTCAAATCAAATAATTGACGAAGACCTTATCACCAAATTCAGCAAAATAGCACTGATAACGCTATACCTAAATCGGTGGTTAAGTTAGAAGATTTATATGATTTGAAAAGTCTGTTTAAAAGGTCTGCCAATTCTAAACTCTACAGTTCAACTCTGAACTATGAATTAGTGAACCTAGGAACCGATCAGAAGCCGCAAAACGTTAATCTAGGCCATGACCTGGCCCCTGAAGAAAAATCAGCATATATCCGTCTTCTGAGACAATTCAAAAACGTTTTTGCGTGGAATTACGATGAGCTGAAAACATACAACACTTCTATCATTCAACACACTATCCCTATGATTGACAATGAAAAACCTGTCCAGCAGAAGCTCAGAAAAATCCACCCCAACTTAGAAAATCAGATAAAGACTGAGCTAAATAAATTGTTGAGAGCCAGAATAATTTTCCCCGTCAGACACTCCAAATGGGTATCCAATATGGTGCCTGTTAGGAAGAAAAACGGAGATATTAGAATCTGTATTGATTTCTGGAATGTCAACAAAGCCTGTCAGAAAGACAATTTTCCCCTCCCACCTATGGAGCAAATACTACAGGCAGTAGCGGGCTCAGAATTAATGTCTTTCCTGGATGGATTTTCAGGATACAATCAAGTGCTGGTACATCCCGATGATCAGTTGAAAACCACATTCCGAACCAAGTGGGGCACATACGCATATCGGAAGATGCCATTTGGTCTGATCAATGCCGGCGCTACCTTTCAGAGAGCCATGGACATCGCATTTAAAGGTTTGGTCAATAAATCGGTAGTGATTTACCTAGATGATATAACAGTGTACTCCAAGAAGCGAAGCGACCATCTCAAAGATTTGAAACAGATCTTTCAAAGATGCTTAAGGTATGGAATTTCACTTAACCCAAAGAAATATTTTTTCGCATTAAGTGAAGGGAAATTTCTCGGATTCATAGTGTCGAAATCTGGTATTCACATTGAACCTGACAGAATCAAAGAAATTTCCGAAATATCCATACCCCATAACAAAAAGGCCATGCAATCTTTCCTTGGACAAATCAATTTTGTAAAAAGGTTTGTCCCCAATTTTTCACGTATTATTTCTCCTTTACAAAATATGATAAAAAAGAATTCAAATTTTAAATGGGGCATAGATGAGCACGAAGCATTCAACTTGATCAAACAAGCTATCATCAACGCTCCATCTTTAGCTACCCCAAATTTTTCAGAATCTTTCATCTTATACACTTTTTCCTCAGAGAAATCTTATGCCGCGATTTTGACTCAAGTAAATCAAGAAAAGGTAGAAGCTCCAATCGCATTCTTTAGCTCGAACTTACAAGGTGCTGAAATCAATTACTCGGACGTGGAGAAACAGGCTTATGCTGGTTTCAAAGCGATCAAATATTTCAGACCTTTCTTACTTAAAGCCCATACCAAAGTCGTGGTACCGTTTCCAGCGGTAAGAAACCTTTTGGTACAGAAGGATGTGGGGGAAAAGAGAGCAAATTGGATTACCGCTCTACAAGAATACGATCTTGAGATCAAACCAGCAAACATCGTAAGAGGTCAAGGCTTCTGCAAGATGTTAGCTGGAGCATCGCAAATTCCTGAGAACTCATCTGAAGAGGTACACAAGTATGAGGTAAGCCTAAACGATGCATAATCATTATATGCAGACACCATTTATTATATTAAGAATGGGTATGCTCCATCGCATTTGGATCACACCAAGAAAAGAGCTCTAAGATTGAAAGCTAAACAATACCAGCTCATAAATGATGTTCTGTTTAAAAAGAATTACGATTCTGTACTTCTTAGGTGTCTTGAGAAAACTGAAGCCGAAAAGGTTTTGCAGGAACTCCACGATGGACCAGCAGGTGGACACTATGCTGGAGAGACTACTGCGCATAAGATCTTACGTGTAGGATATTATTGGCCCACGCTGTTCAAAGACTCATACAATTACGTAAGGAAATGCCAAATCTGCCAGACTGCTGCAGGGAAACAAAGGAGATCGTCCATGCCACTACAGCCGGTCAACATCGAGCAACCATTCAACCAATGGGGCTTGGACATAATAGGTGAGATCATTCCTCACTCTTCTAAGCAGCATAGGTATATCCTCACGGCAACAGATTATTTTACTAAATGGGTAGAAGCTGTTCCTCTCAAGACAGTTAATTCTGAAAACATTATTGAATTCATAGATCAATTTATCATCACTAGGTTTGGATTTCCAATGGCCTTAATGTTTGATAATGCATCATATTTTTCTGGAAATGCAATGACTGAGTTTGCATTAAAAAGAGGGTTCAAATTGAAATATTTTGCTAATTACTATCCGCAAGGTAATGGGTTGGCTGAATCAACAAACAAAAACCTAATCAGGATTATCAAAAGAACAGTCGACCAAAACCAAAAGAATTGGCACAAAGCGCTGGTAAATGCTTTATGGGCAGATAGAATCACGAAGAAAGCTTCAATCGGCACTTCTCCCTTTAATTTAGTTTATGGGAAAGAAGTGGTTCTTCCAACTCACTTAGTCATTCCCTCTTTGTCTCTAGTACAACACATCGATGAGGTATCTACTTCCTCTCTACAATTAAGACAAATGGAAATAATCAAACTAGAAGAACGCCGAGAGCAAGCTAAGAAAACCCATGCTCACCACCAAGCGCTAATAAAATCCTCTTTTGACTCAGCCATCATAACCAGAAAGAACTTTCAGATGGGAGATTTAGTTTTGAAATGGGATAAGGCTCATGAAGAGAAGGGCAAACATACGAAATTTCAAAAGTTGTGGCTTGGTCCTTTTCAGATTGTAGAAGTCATAGGCCCATCGACGTTTTTGTTGCAGGACTTGGCAGGTAGAAGAGATTCTTTGCCTGTGAATGGACAGATTCTTAAAATGTATTTTCCATAGAAGATCACTCTTCTATTTTTTGTAGGATAGTTTTAGTTTCTTTTATTTTGTTTTTCTTATAAATAAAACCGGTTGTAAATGATCATTGAATAAGATTCATGAAAGAGCACACTAACTCTCTATCAGATTTTGACTTCACTTGTACAAATAGCAAAACTTTTCGAAAAATCTGATTTTTATTATTGACAAATAGAGTTAACTTTAGCCTGAATAATGATATTAGTTTCAACCTTTCGAAAGACTTTGATGAAATCAACCTTTGGTAAAAAATTGTTTTATCCCAGCACAATGAAAGGTATCATCAATAATAAAATAAATATTCTCTGCAAAGCTGTTATTTTCAAAACTCTATTATTGTCATCCAGAGCTTTCTTAAGGAAAAACAATGACTTCCTCCCTGCCAAAGGAAATCGCAGCATTCAGAGAAACAATCTGAGAAAGCACTATATCTCAAAGAATAAGAGGTCTCATCACGAGCCGGCTTATCATGATCACAGATATTATAACTTGCTGACTTTGCCAATACTGTCTATCAAAACAGGGCAACGACTCAAGATTGTTGCAATCAAAAGACAAGGGGTCTCATCACGAGCTAGCTTGTTCAGCAAAAGTGTAAAACAAGTGAATGACTGTGTCATAATTTGGCCACCAAAACAAGACATTGTTCTTTAGAGAGTAAAAAAGGAAAAAGTGCCAAAAAAGGATTTTCCTCTGAAATGTTGTAAATAACCTCAAGCAGGAAAAAGGAACATTGTTGGATAACATGGTAACCCTGTCGAGGCTATGGACGCTTACGGGCAGCAGAGGCTCTACCTACGACAAATGAGTATATTTTAAAGCCAGCATGCAGAGAAGACCTTATTTTATCTTTCAAAAAGGACCGAGTAATGTCTGGTATGAATGTAAGAACTAAGCCTAGGGAAGCAAACAATTGGAATAAAAGAAGGGTTGAAGCAAAGTATCATTGATAGGATGAGGGGTAATCTACTCTATCTGTCCATAACAAAATTTAGACATATGAAAACTTTTCTGTTTCGGAAGTGGAAATGTCAATAGAAAAGCAGAGATAACTGGTTCTTCACAGTGAATTGCCATTGTTGTGGTCAACAACAACCCCCCTCTTTGATTAGTATTAGCAATAATATCAAGCAAAGGGGGACCCTTAACAAAAAATCCCAAAAATATTTTTATCCAAATTTTTGTATTTAACTCCCTAAAAGCTATATCGCATCGCAGAGAGAGAGTGAAGAGTTTTCCTATGCGCGTAAATATGCTGCAAAGAAGCGATGCGAAATTCATCGCATCGCATAATTTGAAAGCGCCCTTAAAGGAAAATAAAAAGGAATCGCCAACGGCCGATATGCGACGTCGCATATCCCAAACGTCGCAAAAGCAACACACAACGAGCAAATGAATGTTTCGATGTTGCGATTTGCGATCCTACAAACTGCGATTTTGCGATTTACGACCTGCGATGAATGAGACTATTAATTGTTGCGATACGAATCACAGAAACCACTCATTGCAAAGTTCCTTCGACATGATCTGTAAACCCAAAATCGAGCGCTCACCCTAAGGGAAATTAATGATTGCACGCCTGAGTATCCAAAGATGATCATGTTGCGTTTTTTGAAGAGTCAAGTCATTATGAATGTCATGATTATGCATTCATTAGAGTTTAAAGCTTTCATGTCAATCTTTTCGTCATGTCTCTTTTCCTTTGCGTAAACAGTAAGGCAGTAACTGATATAAATCTATATGCAGGAAACATCCAAGGAAAAGGGGAGAACGCCAATACTTGAAGAACAGAGAGGAGATGCCTTCGCAAATGAATGCCGCATGCAGCAGAGCCGCGGAGTCCAGAGTATCACTCCACAGACACTGATGAAAATAGACTATCCAAGACTCAGAGTCAAAGGCGCACAAAAGCAGCATGTTTGCAAAAGATCCTGAAGCTCAGATTGGCTAAAGCAAAAAGAAAAACGCTAAAATGGGATGATGCTTCAGAAAAGCCTGGAACAAAGAATGGAAGCAATTTTCAATACGTAAGATTGTTCAGGCAACAAAATCCCTAACTCATTGAGTCATTCACACGGCCGGAAACCGAAATAGCAACAACACAATCAGTTTGAAAGAAATCTGGGTTATACTAAGTATACACACAGCAAAAAACACCCAGTCAGAGGGAGATTTTCAAAAATATCTTCTAAGTTGTCAGAAAGAGGTGCCAGCTTTTGTTATTTCTACTTTCATCGCCCGAGCAAAAGGAAAAGACAACCAGCCGACTCTTTCTAGGCGAACCTCACATTGCTTACAGCACTAAGGAGCAGATACAGAAACGATTAGAAATTAGATTCAATTTTTAGAAATAAATTTGCTTTAGTGAAAGGGCGGTCATTTGAAGCCGTTCCCTAAATTTGTGTAATTAAGATTGGTTAGTTAGTAGTATTTAACCCTTCTCATGGAATTTGGAGAAGGGTCCGGAAATTTGTCAAAAAACTTGTCCTCAGAACATGCACTTTTGCACCCTCGGAGGGGGTTTTTGATGAATGGATGGATCGAGATTTATTTATGTTTGCATTTTAATGTCTGCTACTGATGTTGCACTTCTGTACTCTTAGTAGATGTTAGAAGTAAGTAGAGATAAATTGTTATTGCTTGAAGTTTGTGAGTGAAATCAGTCATAAATGGTACTTTTATCTCTTGATTAATTTCTGCTCATATTCTTAGAGTGATATACAACTGATTTGTTTATATGTTAATGTATGAATGTCTGGATTACCATTTGGCACTTTTGTACGGTGGAATCATTTGTTTGTGCTTAACATATGAACAACTGATTATGCGATATGCTGTTCACAACTGTTTTGCCTAACTTCTTATGCAGAATGGTTCATCTTAATTGATTTATATTCTTATGATAGCTGAATGATCTTTATTACCAGTTGTTGTATGAAATCTTTTTATATCGCATAATGAAAGAATTTTACCCCGGGTTAGTATAGATTAGATGTGTTGTTTTGGTTAGATTACAGTAGCATAGAGTCAGTTTAGAGTCTAGAATTAAATTAGTTTAAAATTACCTTTTGATTAGTATCTTCAAAATCTACACACACACACACACATATTTTAGATTGGGAAGTTGGTCCCATCATCCCTAGTTGGACCCGCTACACCAAACGGGCAAGGAGCCGCCAACCAGGTTCCCGACCAGGTGGGTATCCCCCTTGTTGTTGACCCGATTTCGTGGCCCTCAACATCGTGATGGCCCGATTTTAAACACCAGCACGGGGCTATGTGTTTCCTTCAACGATGATCTGACTACCTGTATGGATCACTAGTGATGTCAGTGCTAAACACTAGTTTTGTGCCCGCGATGATCCATATTGGGTGAATTTGTTCCAACAGTTGGCCTTCCAGATGACTCTAGACCTAGTTGTTGGCCTAGTTTATGTCATCCTTCCAACTTTGGTGTGGCAGTTCCATCAATTTTGCTACCTTCCTTGATGATAAGCTCTCTCTTCCACCTTTCATGGAGACCCTTTCTCCTATTTAAACTCTCACCATTGATATGCATTGCTAGTTCCTGATAGTTGGCTAGTTGAGTAGTGCTTTTAGTGTTTTGTGAGTTTTCTAGATAGCTGGTGTGAGTGTGACAAGTGTGGGATTGTTGATAGCTTGTGGAAGGTTGTGAAGTGCCCTTAATCTTGTGTAAAACTTATGAGTGAGAGAGCTCTTGTATGTTGGGAAATCCATCTTCAAAGAGTGAATGCTTGAAGAACATGTTGGCTGGACCCTTCTGAGAACGCTTGTGACGTCAAGACTTTGGTTGTAAGCTAACTCTTGTTTCATTATTAATGCAATCAATGATGTTTTTCTATGTCTTGTATGAAATTTACTTGATAGCTCATGACTTCTTGACTTTGTGAGTAAATGGTTTATTGTTGTATCCGGTTACATGCTTTGTTGTATTTCCTTTGCTTTGTTTTAGGTTGATCACTCATTTACGAGAAGGAAGCGGAAGCTAGAGCAGCGTAATGAAACTCCATCGACCACCGGTTGAGGTAGGTCTCCAACTTTAATCGTTTAAGGAAAGTTATTGTTGATCTGTCCTTGTTTGTGATTAGACCCACTCTAGGGCTAGAGGGATTGCCTCTGTCCACAGAGGGAACACTTTCCTGCATCACACTAGGCTCTCGAGGAAGTCCAGCCTCAACGGAAAGTTGCTATGGGACCAACATTGGGACCCTCTCTAGACCAAATCTCACAACGAAGAAACCATATCCAAAGTTTTTTGGTTGTCTGTTCTTTGCTCTAGTTAGTTGGCCTTTCACATTCGCCAACATAGCTTTGCACGAGTTGAAGATGGTACCTCGATAACAGTATACTGCCATTCACATCTGGGATCCAATAGCTACATGCAATGTTGCACCCCCACATAGTCTGGTGACAATGAATGCGATAACCTTAAGTTCAGGATGGGTGATAGTTTTAATATCGATCCCTTTGTCCTCTATTTGGTCATTGCAAAACTCAAATCGGAGACTAGCGACAGACTGGCCACCTGGCCTAGTCTCAAAAAGAGATAATCGTTCACCTCATTTGGGAAAACCAGTCAAGAAATATATGTCCTCTAGCTCAATTTCAAGCCGGTGGCCACCAATCATGAAACATTGGTCATGTGTGCTCCACCTATCTACCAGCCATTGCAAGAAGTCTACTTGGGCCCTCATGTCGGGTATGGCCCAGAATTTAAATAGTCTGCATGCTTTTAATGCCCGTATTGTAGGTGGATGAATTAATGCAGCAGGATCCACATCCTTGTGCTCACGTTCCTGCCAAATGAGCATTTTGTATGTCCTACATTGCAAAAAGGTGGATTAGAACAATTTAGTTCAAAAAAATTTGGGCAGAATTAGAGAAAATTGAAATTCTGAGACCTATTTCGACGGGTCCGCACCCACTAGTTAGGGACAATGCATAGGTCCACACTCGTCCTAAGCAATAGGTGCAAAACCCTAACTTTTTCCTTTGTAGAAAAAAGTCGGGGTCCGTAGGGGCCGCATGTTGCACCTGCGGACCCCCGCGGGCAGATTTTTAAGTCAAATTTTCCCTTAAAAAATTAATTTTAAAGCCCTAAAATGAAAATTAAATGGTTGAAATGCAAGATAGAGATGATGTGGATTACCTGGAGCTGGCGATTTTCGATTCCAACGGACGGATTTTCCGCAATATTCATAGGAATTTTCTTACCCAACAGCTCTCACTTCTCACTTTGAAGTCAAATGGTAAAAATGAATTTACAAAGGACCTTTTTATAAGCTTTTTTGAATAAAAGACTTTTTAATTTATTTATTTTCCACTTTAAAAAGGTGACTTTTTGATGCTTTTTTATGTCTTAAACAGGTATGAGTAATGTTTTGAGTTTTTGTGTAGAATATTGGATTTTCAGGGATAATTGATCATTTTCAACAAAGAGCATACTTTTTCACTTTTTCGGACTCTTCCAAAATTTACAAAAAAGTGAAACATTGGAGTCCTCTTTAGGCTCTTTTCTGACTCGTAAAATATGAAAAGATTGTTGAGTTTTTCCATTTTAAACTCGTTAAAATAGAATTAAAAAGGCGGTCCACTTACAGCTCATTTCTGACCGTATAAACATGAAAAGATCATCGAGCTTTTGTCATTTCAAGTTCGATATTGGTTATAAAACGACGTGTCTTCAATCGCTTTTTTACTTTTTCAAATTAGAGCCACTAATTATGAAAAGTACTCCTTGAGCATAATGGTCAAGCGGTTCTCTCAAGTATTATTTTATACTTTTTCGGGCTTGGGGGACACACACTTACGAAAAAGGACACCCATGGAGTTTTCTTAAGTTTTTCTTTTGAATCCCTAAAATTGAAAAAAACCGAGTTTTTGCTATATTGGACTCGTTAAAATTTAACAGTAAAGGACCTATTTGATTTTAAATAGGAATGAACCACTCCTTCTTAGGTTTGAATTTTAAACTAAGTTGGACTCATCTGAAGGATGAGCTTATAACCAAGCAAATGTTATCCTCCTTAAGCTTGTCAAAAATAAAGAGGTACTTGCCAGAAATGGTGGGGGAAAAGAGAGAAAAATGAACCTATTTGTTATACTTTGTGTTTTAGAAAAGCAGTTCACCACTCTTGAACACGACACTTTTTGTTCACCTGGGTTGGGAAATCCTTTGCCTAACAGTTAATCAAATCATATTGAAAGTCTTTAGCTGGTTTCTGGGTATTAGCTTTGGGTCAATTGTCACCAAACCATCTGCAGTGTCGTTATGCGTTCAAGAGGTCAATTCAAATAAACCATTCATCTGCAAAATATCTGTCATCCATTTTTTACCATCCCTGAGTTAGTCCTTGCCAAATATATTTCTTCAAACTTGATCTATGATTTCATGTTGTGGGCTTGCCTACGACATATCACTTTCTATTGACTTCAGCTCATTATCTAGAAGGATGATCTAGAAATCGTCAGTACCTTGGAAGTTGCATGCCTTAATGGCAGGTTTCTTGCCTTCGATGACAGGTTTCATCATTGACCTTCGATCAAAGGATTCTGTGACATGTTCGACATCAACTCATTTATTCACATTTCATGGATTGTACTGAGTACTTTGAGAGCCATTGACATTACTGGTGGTTTCTCTCACACTTGTTAACAGTTCACATCATTGACTGGTAATCAAGTGTTTTCTACCATGTTTGACTTCGACACATTCATTCACATGGATAGAATCGTACTAGTTCGGGAAGTAGAAATCAAGACCCTAGATCTAGTTTCCACCATCCAGGCTGCAAGGAATTTTGTTATTCATTATACAGTGGACTATTCATAAATAGATGGTTGCGCCCATACTGTATCTACATATGTCTATACTCATGATGTATTACAAAATCATTCCTGTATCAGAGCTATTTAGTTAGTTTTCTAGTCAGTTTTGATCTAAGTATGGGAATGCCTACCTCAGCAATGATATGTTCACATATATATATATATATATATATATATATTGCATTGAATGTTTTTATAGGCTCCAACTAGGGTGTCCATAGGATGATCCTTGAAATCATAAATCACTTCACTCTTCTTAGATGACAAATTCTATCTTCATCTATTACAGACTTCGCACTTTAGGGGGCAATTTGTTGCACAAAAATTGTCACCTTGACATTCTGCAATCTGTGTGAGTGTATCACCACTCATACTTTCCTCCTTTGCAAGTCATAAGCCTTAGTTCTTCATATCAAGCCTTGAAAATAAGAGAAATCCCTTAAAAGTCTCTAAAACTCTGGTTCCACACTTTCTCTTAGCATTACTTGCGGTCCCGCACCTAATGGTCATGTCCCCTGCGCACCTAACCGCTCTGTCTCTGTGTTATGGGTGTGGACCCCTATAAAAATTAAAAAGGCGCAAGTATATTCTTAAAAACTCACTTTGAGTCATTTCTGGAAGCTTCTAGAAGGAATCTTGAGGTGGCAAGTTTTCTCCTTTAAGGTTCATGCATCCCATACCCTAAGGAGCTAACCCCTTGATGTGAGGAGCTTATCCCTTTGAAGGAGGAATCTATCCCTTCATAGGTGGACCTGTAACCTCCTTCCCTTGCACTATAAAATGAAGCATTGGGCTGGTTACTGAGGAGGTTGAAAGCTGAATATTTTTGAGGTGAAATGCTGCTGGAACTTAGTCTTCCTAATTGAGCTTTTGTGAGGAGAGATTACATACCTCTTTGATCTCATTTGGAAGATGTGAGGCTTGTCAAAGTAGAGGAGATTCCTGTTTCAGACCCTGGGAAGAGCTTGTACAGCATCAAGGCACCAAAGGTTGTAAAGTTCTTCTATTTGAAAGTTAATACAATCAAGTTTATTTTTCTCAATAATCTATGTTTTATGGCTTATTTTATGGATTCCTTGATCACCATAATGAACATGATTTATTATATTAGCTATGCAGCTGTTGTTTGATGTGTGCTTGTTTGTGATTGCAGGTTCTCAAAAGGAAACTCTTTCAAATGGTTGAAGCATGGCTGCCACAAACTAGTGTTGGACTTAAGGTAGGGTCTAAACAACTTTATAGTTTTTATTAATGAATCGCAATATGTTTAGAGAAAAGTAGATTTTCTTGTCCTGCTTGTTGCTAGCTATCTGTTGATACTAGGGAGATCGGCCTTTTCTGCAAGATCGATTTATCCAGCCAACAGACAACCTCTAAATGATGGTACACTCATCTGAATGGTGACATGGACCAACATTTGGACAACTTTGAAAGGAGTGAAAGAAAACCCTAGACCTAATACCTAGTGACCAAATTTTGCTTGAAGACTCACTAAAATGACAAAATTTGACCTTGACACCTTAAAATCACTTTGTAAGAGCATGTTTGATCACTGGAGGAAGGCTGCAAAGACTGAAACTAACACGTATAACCATTATGGAAGACAATAACTAAATCATTTGAAGGAACATGGAATAAGAACATTCATTCATAATAAAAGTTTAAATGGGTGACTAAAACCAACATAAGTATATTCTCAAACATACTGAAACTCTCTCTTTCATTAATTTCAACCAAAATTACATCATTACATTTAGGTCCAGATGCATTCCCAACATAAGAAGAATTAGGAGCATAAACTATGACATGACCAAGGGATCACATAGTAAGGTGAAGCCTAGTAGCCTCCATGACAACATTTTGGTACACCTTTATGTTCTCTCTTCTTTTGGATTTCCCCTTAGATTTTATGGACTCAGCTCAGTTGGACTACTGTTTTCTTCCTAGGATGCCTCACCCTCTCCTTTTCTATTGCTTCTGTTGCTCAATTATGACTGCTTCCTCCACTGTTAATGGTAATTTTGGCTCACATGTGACTTCATGTGCCCCTATTTCCCTGGCTGACCTTTTGCAACTGCCAGGCCTTAGCGAATTTCTTCTCCTTACTTAGTTGTCTTCTCTGAGACTCTCCATCGGTCACATTTGGTAAAAATATGGTTAAAAAATGTCAAATATTTGTCTCCAAAATGAAGGACCCAACAGGCCCCAATGACACTCATTTGACTCGTCCCTGATTCAATCATTTGTTGGCTCTATCGATGCTTCATTCTATTGCGTGGATCTTGTTGGTGATACTCCTCCTTCGCCTGTTCCTTAAAAAAAAGTACCCAACTCTGGGATAGATTGAATGGCTACAGTTTTAAACTATGTGTACTCAGAAAGAGTCACGTTCCATGGACTTGTGAGAGTGCTCGCTTGCTTGATAAAGTCTGTGGTGAGCTCAGCTATTGGTTGAGAAGGATGTGTAGTGAGGAGATAACTCCATTGATTTTCTTCCTTTTCACTGATTCATAGTAGCTTCTAGATGGGGACCTGTGTCAGTGGCTTAAGGTCATGGAGAAAAGTCATTGTTGCACACAATTCATCCTCGATTTTATGAATCTATTTTTCGATGGCATTCGTCTGTGCAAGAAGCTCCTTTTGTTAGTTGAGGTCTAGGGTCGCCATAGCTTGGTTGAAGAGATTATTAGCCTGTTGATGCAGGGGGTAGACTAGTTGATTTTTATTTGCAAGGAAGCCTGAATAATCTCAAACTTGGGTGAATAGTTTTTTAGCTTCCCCTGTATCCTATGTAATGGAGGCTTTCAGACAATCCACTTCAGTGATTTTCTTCTTGACCTCACTGGCATACTGGGTTGTTGGATCCGGGAGCACCCTTTGGGTGGTGGAAATAGCTCTTTGAAGCTCTTTGTTTGCTAAGAAGAGGTGAGTGCAAGAATTTCTGATATGATCACAACATTCTGAAAGAATGTAGCCTAAGAAGTCTTTTGGTGCATTTCGTACTATTTTAGTGACTGAGGACCAAAGATCTTGGAAATTTGCACTGATTTCATCAATATGTTGTTCTAGCACTTGCTTCTCCTTAAGAATTTGATCTCTTTCAGCTGCAATGGAAAGAAGTTGTTGTTGCTGCTTGTGTTTGGCTGTGAAAATTTTGTGCAACCCCTCTACTTAGAATTCATCCAAGTTGAATAAAACTAAACAATTGAGATGATGACCAAATTTAAAGGTCATCAAGTGTCATAATAGCAGGTGTAAGATACCAGCTTTGTAAAGGTTGGCCACTGACAACTGATTTCTCATATTTCCCTTGGGGTGAGGTCTCATGTTGCAAAGTCTTGACAGTTTGAGTGTTGATATGGTTTGGACTGGAATGTGGTGGTGCCAAGGGGGTGGGATTGGGTGTTAGGGGCAAGGTGCATATGGTATATGTGCCCTGGGTATTAAATATGATGGGTTGGTTGGTTGTCAATTGCAGGCCTAGTGCTAGGAGAATAGATAAAAAATATGTATTAGTCGACTCCATGCTTGTAGGGGGAATGAAGAGTGCCTCTTTGGTGGTGTCTGTAATGGACTAGATTATAGATTCTAGTTCCATTTTTATCTCGACACCAAGAATATTGTTGGATGGAGGGATGTTTGAGATGGTGTTGGAGGGGGGGGGGGGGTTGTTCCAGGCAATGGATTGCACGATGTCGGGGATACAGTGGAGATGGATGATGAGTTTTCCTCAGGGATTGGTGTGCTACTATGAGGCTATGGATCCTCGTCAATGAGATCGACCACTTGGGTAGAGGTAGATGTGATCAATTTCTCAGTGATTGATGGTGGTCAAGAAATAATCAACCGATCATTCTATATGATGAGTTCAATACGAGAATGAGGGCCCACGAAGGGAATTGTAGCAATGACTAGGATGTAGGGAAAAGCAACGATTGGGCCGGCATTGATAAATGGAGAAAATGATGGGAAAGGACCTAATGACACCTCGATATCCTCCACAGTATTGTAAAAGGACGTCATCATTTTCTTGAGCTTGTTCAGTATTGGATTGAGAATCTCCTCTGCCATTCGCTTCTGGGAGGTGGAGGGGGTTTCACGAGGAAGTGGCTTAGGCAACATCCCTTTGAACAAATATGTCATATTTCCATCCATAATTTCTCCAACAACTCCATACCATGGCATGACTTTGGTATGAAATGCCTCTTCTGAGAGAGTCTATTGATGGGAACATATGGAACGTGTCTGGATTGATGCACTTAGGTTGAATGCACGTGCTGCCATGACTTACACCAAACCATATCTCATCTAGATATTCATCTAGGAGTGACAGTGGGATATTGGGCCTTTCTTAGGTGACATCTAGTATATTTTCATACCATCCAATGAAAGAAGCTTCATTAATTTCCTTATTGTGGAGGTCCGCCGAATTCTTCCATGGTAAGTATCTAAGTGCCAGGGGTTGATCCTCGGCAACAACTGCTAGTTCTCTGCCATCCGGTGGGAACCACTTCATCATAGCTAAGGAAATAATTAGATATCCATATACGAAATAGATTTCTATTTTTTACACATCTTCATAACCTTCAAAGAGCTCATTCAAGAGATAACTACCCTAATTTAACTGTGTGCCTTTCTCACAAGAATTTTCCACTGAAAATGGTGTCCAAGGTGCACTCGCCCTTTGAGTAATGGAGAATTACTTTTCTAGTAATTATATAGCAAGTGAATTTTATGGCATTCTTGTTAATTGGTTCAATAAGGGCTCCTTTACCACCATGCTGAGTATCATACTTGTTTTTATAGTTGTCATCACCCGTTTTCTTTCCTCGCTTGGAAGTATTCTAGAATGCAAATGACAATGCGGCTCTAACAACATATAGTCCTGTTAGTCATTGAATGTCACTGGCATGTATGGGGTATTACTTTTCAATCCAGAGAGAACCCCATGCATTCGAAAGATGAGGAATTTGGTACACTTGATTGCTTCTCCCAAAGTGTTGAACACTAGTAAACTTTGCAAATGTAGCAGGGTCGACCTCTGGAATCCTATTTGATTATGGATGATCGGCTCTCATCTGATTCAGTTACGACATCTGTAAAAACTTTGTCATTGAGCGCAAGGAAA
Organism: Pinus tabuliformis; assembly: GCA_031772625.1. Lineage (NCBI taxonomy): Eukaryota > Viridiplantae > Streptophyta > Pinopsida > Pinales > Pinaceae > Pinus > Pinus tabuliformis. Next base: position 104,501,042 of record CM062816.1, read on the forward strand.
TGGAAAGAGTATGAGAGTTCATTATCCACAAGCATGGCCTTCTGATATTTTCCATAGAGATGCACAGTTTTAGTGAATTTGGAGTCAGATTCGAGTGTGGGAATAGATATTTTGGTGACCTTAGTCATGGTTGAAATTGAACGACTATACACGAAAAACACATAGGGTTTAAATTTGGGTTGAGGATTGGGGGAATTCGACACATAATCTAGAATGGGGACTTCAACCACCTATGCTTTTCCACTGAAGAACTTATCATTGCCATACAAACTAAATAGAAAGACCCAACACGACATTTTTTATTAGATTGTTTAACTAATTAATATGAAAACTTTCTATATTCAATCCAAATCATGGAATTAACAGTGACTATGACCTGGACCAACCCCATATGATGTGAAAACTAAAAAGGAGGTAGCCATAATGACTAATTATGATGAGATGATAGTATATTTAAAAAAGAAGAAGCTAATAACCAAATCATGTCATAGATATTTGTGAGATATTTAGCCCAAATTCAAAATGAAGTAGGGAAATTTTACTAATTATTGTGGATAAGATGATTTCCATGTTGTGACTCCCTAACCACAAGTAGTTGTGAAGGGAGTCACTCAATTGAAGCAACTAAAATAACTGACGCAAATTTATTCGTGACTGGTGCGACTAAAATAAATGATGAAAAATTATTCGTAATTGACACAGCTAAAATAACTAAAATAACTAAGATAATTGATGCAACTAAAGATATTAGCACAACTAAAATTAATGATGGACTCTGTCTAAACCTAACTACAATGCCCTTTCAAAAATCAAATCAGTTTGATGTAGAAACGATTGTGCCATAGAAGGGATTTAGGCATGCGCCATTGAACCAGCCAGGCAATAGGATTCCATCCAGTTGTGCGAGTTTGAAAACTAATGATTCTTTTAATTTTGCAGCAATGAATGGTCCTAACCAATGAATTATCAGATTTTGAGGATGTTTAAGAACTTACTTTCGTATAAGAGAACTTGATCCCATACTGCAAAGGACTTCTTCCTAATGTGTCAGGCATGCCATGCTTTTGGCCTCTCCTTCTCAACATTTTGGTGGAAATCTACCAAAAACCTGGCTTCATATAACTCCTAGAGCTCATCCAACCAATTTTCAATTTATTCATCTTTTGACATGTGAGTGGCCTGTGCAATGAAAAGGTTGGGAATGATGAACTTAATAAGTACTATGTCTCCTCGCCCATAAATAAGATGGAAGGGAATATACTTGTGTAGGTGCTTGATGGTTGTATGATAGGCCCATAACATGGTTGACACCTTCTCGTCCTAGTCATCACAGTTCGTAGAGCATATCTTGGTGAGGCCTCCCTCTAGGATTTTGTTAAAATCTTCCACAATGTCATTTTCTTGGGGGTGGTAAGGGATTATCTTATGGTGATGGATCATAAATTTCTATAGCAGTGAGGCAAATGTCTCATTAATGAAGTGTTTCCCCTGGTCACGTGTGAAGCTTCAGGGGAACCCAAACCGAGTGATAAGACTTTCGCAAATGAACTGGGCAACAATGCCTGTAGTGCAATCTTTAACTGGTGCAACTTCAACTCATCTAGTTAGGTAATATGTGATAGTGATAATGTACCTAGCATGGGAGTGACATGTTGGGGGGTTAATGGGCCCCATATAGTCTATCAACCATTTTTCAAGGGCTTGGAGTGGTCATACTTGTTGTAAAGGGAGCTCATCCAAATTTTTTTCCCTTCCCACTTGTTCGAAAGAATCACATCTCTTGGTGTATTCCTTTGCATCTCAAAAAAGAATGGGCTACTAGAGTCATGCCCACAACACTTTTCTCGTGGTTGCCTTCCCACCCATATTTTCACCCGTAACTCTCGAATGGCATTCCCATAGTATATCATGTTTCTCATGATCAAGAATACACCATCACAATATCTATTCAAGGCCCATCTTGTATAATTGTCATACGATCAATTGGTAATATACAACTCAAACTACCATGTGCCTCCATTGTGTCATTGTGTACCATTCATAACATTTTCCTATGGCTAGGAACAATGCAATGTCCTCCAAATAGTTTGGTATGGCCTCAACTTGAAACACGTCAACATTTGGCAGTTGAAAATCTACTGAACCCCAGCTTCAGCCAACTCTAGCTGAGAAGCATGATCAGGACCCACATTTAACCTTCCTAGCTTGATGATTAATTCAAATGTGAACTCCTAAAACAACAGAATCCATCTACAAATCCTTCCTTTGAGCACAGGCTTGTTCACTAGGTACTTCACAGTAGAGTGATTAGTGAAAAACTTGAATGGGTCTCCCAGAAGGTCATGCTAGAATTTATGTAGTTAATACACGATCGCAAGCACTTTGTGCTCCATTGTGGTATAGTTATTTTCATTCATGGATAGTTTTCTGCTAGCAAATTAGATCAGGTGATCAAGGATACCATCTACAGGATGAGTCAAAACAACTCCCAAAGTGATTCTCGATGCATTGATATGGACATGAAATTGCTTTTTCCAATCTAGATAAACTAGAATTGTGGCACTTTCCAACTTTTCCTTTAGAAAATTGAAGGTAGCTTCACATTCATTGAACCATGAAAACCTTTCGTATTTCTTCAATAACTTCTCCAATGGCGCGGTGATCAAGGCATAGTTGCAGATGAACCTGCAGTAATATCCTATGTGGCCTAGGGTGGATATGAGTTGATTAACACTTGTTTGTGGAGGCATATTCAAGATTACCACAACATTAGCATGATTTACACATACTCCCTCTTTAAAAACTATATGCTCGAGAAGTGTTCCAAAGGGGACAAAAAATGCACTTTTTCAAGTTTGAAGAGATATGGAATTGTTTATAGCAGTAAAGCATCACTTGGAGCAAGCTAGAGAGTCTTTTTAACAAAATATAGACTATCTATTAATCAATGTAGACCTTTAGAAGTCTTTGAATATAGTCTCGAAAGGCAATGAATAGGATCCTTGAGAACACTATTGGCGCATTCTTCATCCTAAAGGGCATGATATTGTAGGCGTAGGAATCCATTCTTTCATGAATGTGATTTTCTTCTTATCCTCCTCTACAATATGGAATTGGTGGTAACCATAGAATCTATTTGTGAAATAATAGGCTTCGTTACCGACAACATTATCTAGAACTTCATCACTAAATGGGGTAGGAAAAGGGTCACGAACATAGGCATTGTTCCAACTCATGTAGTCCACACAACCCCAAATTTCTTCGAATTTGTTTTTGTTCTCTATGTCAATTAGACTGAACCACTCAACTTCGTTAACTAGGAAAATAATCCCTAATGCTAACATTTTTTCTATTTCTTTCTTCACCTTCTCTTTGACCCTCGGGTTCAATCTATATGGTTGGTGTTTTATTGGCCTCACATATGGTTTATGAAAAATGTTCATTTCACCACACTTCCCCTTAATTCCTTTTAAGTTTCATGATAGATGAAGGGAACAAGTCTTTGACCTTTCTTAGGAGATCAAAGATTTCTTTAGTAGTATGCTCATCCAAATAATCCCTGATTGAAGCTAACTTTGGTTTCTACTCACCGCTGATATTGTGCTTCTGCAACTTAAGAGGTAGTAGCTGCAAACCAACATTTACTGGCCCATATTTAGTTCTCTATGCCCCTTTATATTTCTTAAATTTCAAGTGACTTCATTCCTCTAAACTGTCCCCATCAGGTTCTAGGTTTATCTTTCCACAAGCCAAAAATTCATGGAATCTGGATTCATATATGTGATCTAATGCATTTTGTTCCAAGTTGTTATAGAAATTTTTGGGCACTGCAACCCCAATCATAAATTTCCATAAACCAAGGGCTCCTAAGTCCTTAGAGGTGTTGTTCCAACCCCTAAAAGAACAAGGTCAATTGATTACAGCATCCCAGAAGTTCTCCATGAAAAACTACTCAGAACTAGTCAAAACTGGACCATTTCACCTGCTCCATGGTCAAAGTGCGTTGCATCCCACCTACCGACACACAGTAGGTGCAATGCATGTTGAAAAGCCCTTCTATGGGGTGTGATGGGCAAGAGTGGACAAATGGCAGGGTCAATCTGCAAGGTGGAGGATCATGGAATCTTCCAGAAACTTCTCCTGTGAAACTTGCCTCTTTGCATTCGCCCAGGGATGAGTAAGAGATCATCAATCTCCAAGTGGAATCAAGAACTATCAGAGGGAGGAATGATCCAGATTTAAATAGGAATGCAATAAAACACAGAGATAACCATCAAGACAGATATGCAGTGGAAATAATACTTCATTTCATTACTGTAAAATACTGAAATATGCTTACAAACACAAATGGAAATAAACCAGCTAGGGCGATGGTAGCTTATCTCTAAGAAGATATGTGGCAGCTACATGCCTTTGAACCATGTTACAATGAGGCTCGAAGGCCTATTTATTGTTGAGAAACAATGGAAAACCCTTAACATTCCAAAACCTAACCCTAGAAGATGAAACGCCAAACTGTGGGCCCCGTTTGGGTAAATTGGTACACCAAATTCCCGGGGTCGTAACTTTGGCATACGATCTCTGTTTGACGTGTACAATAGCTCATTAGAACGATCTATCTGAGCACTACCACTTTGGGAGGCAACATCATTCCATGGACCCATGTTGCCCCAGATTTCCCAAAAAACATCGTTTAGGGCCTCAAAACGGCTCCGGAAGTTTAGGAACGAAAAAACTGCTAAAAATAGTAAACTGTGCTACAATTTAGGAAATTGAAAAAGCTGAAAAAGACATTGTGGGGGTCTAAATGGGATAGGTGGGTGGCCACCAACATCCACCTGGATCATTCCTCCCCCCTTAGGAAGCAATGGTCCCCATTGCATTGAGTTCCTCCTTGAGATGAGGAAGCTTTTGCTGAGCTGGGTCTCTGGTGAGTTGTTCTGCAATCTTTGATGTGTCCAAAAATGGTGGGAAGCATGGTTGACGACGGTCCACATTGAACACTCGGTGCAAGCCAAGGAATGGAGGAATTTTGTGCTTCAAATCATTGTTGCCCGTAGCCTTGGTACTGGTGTAAGGACCATGTCGGAGTCACCTGAGTTTCTGATGGGTTTTGGTAAGGCGTTCTCTCTGCAGATGTAACCAAACTTTGTCGTCCACCTGAAACTTGTGTGGTACCCCTGTGGGTGAGGAGAAGTTGTTCTTGCATCTTGTCATGACTGTATCTCTTTACTGCTGTTGTCGCGTGGAGGAACCCTTCGCGGGGGTCATGGTTATGATGACAATCTTCCCCTTACTTTGGGAGTGAACCAGACAGATGAATTTCCTGGTCTGGGGGATGAGCTTGCTGCCTTTCTTAACGGTGATAAAAAATGTGGCGGTAGGCGGGGCTACCTCCGGTATCTTGTATAATGAATTATTCAAAGAAATAATGACAACACGAGGCCTTGATTCATACACAGCATGTCGCCTCCACAAGTATGGTTGGCCTAGTAATACATCACAAACATCCAGAGGTGTAACATCACACAATACCTCGTCTATGAAGGGCTTGATGCTGTAGGGAAGGCAGCACTGCTGGCAAACTTTGAGATCTTGTCCTTCATGAAGCCACCCGATATTATATGGCTATGGGTGTGGTGTAGTCAATAGGCCCAACTGCTTCACAACCTCTGCTGAAACGAGGTTCTTTTGGCTGCCAATGTTGACAATGAATTACATCGGCGAACCCTTCACCCACATCTGTGAGTGGAAAAGATGTTCCCCCTCCTCTGGTTCTTCAGGTTCATTCTTCTAGATCTTGGCGATGGCAACAATGGCGCTAGGATCCACATCAATGATCTGCTTCCCTTTGCCATTTCCCTTGTCGGGTTCTGGCTCAGGGTCAGAACATGCATCTGATTCAAAAGCCTTCAATTCGGCCACCGGCGACTGCTTGGTCTGACACTCATTTGTGTTGTGAGTGGGACTCTTGTGGAACTCACACCACTTTCATGTGTCCTTCTTTGGCTTCGTGGTGTTGTTCTTTTCTTGTGGCTTCGACGGGTTGTCTTGGGTCACCCCGCCTTGGCTTTGTCCTTTGGGCTTCGGATTTGTAGACCCAAAGTCTTGCTTCTTCTGTTTGAACTTTTGATCGATTTTGATAGTGTATCGGTATGGAGTGCCGAGTGAGGATATGTTTAAGAACCCCATCTCTTCCTGGATGTATCTGTGTAGGCAGCCACGGTATTTGAGTACCAGATGCAGCTCAGAATATTTGATACCCAACTGTGTGCGAAGGGTATGAAAAATGTTTGTGAACTCTGGCACATCTTGGTCTCGTCCCTGCCGCAGTGTGGTCCATTTGATGTATTTGTCCTCATAGGTTCCGACAGGGTAGTACTTCTCCTTGATGGCATCCCGGAAGTCATTCCAAGTGGGTGCGGCTGAAAATAGTGAGCCTGTACTTTCATCCTCCTACCCACAGTAGGTTTCCCACCAGTCCTTGACGTGGGGGGTTGCTTTAAGAAGAGCGAAAACAATCTTTTCCCGACTCGAAAATTCATGAACATAAAAATAACCCTCCAGAAGTTTTAACCATTTATCTACGGCATCTGCATCTATCTGACCCTCGAATATGGGGATTTCAAAATTAACTTGTACCTTAAAGGGCGTGGCATTTCCAGAGTAGCTGCTGGAAGCCGATGCGTCACTTTTGGGTAGCCGTTGAAGGATCAGGGAAAAGTTGTCCATCATCGCATTTAAACAGGAACACAATAAAACACAGAGATAACCATAAAGACAGATATGCAGCGGAAATAATACTTCATTTCATTACTGTAAAATACTGAAATATGCTTACAAACACAAATGGAAATAAACCAGCTAGGGTGATGGTAGCTTATCTCTGAGAAGAGATGTGGCGACTACATGCCTCTAAAGTGTGTTACAATGAGGCTCGAAGGCCTATTTATTGTTGAGAAATAATGGAAAACCCTTAACATTCCAAAACCTAACCCTAGAAGATGAAATGCCAAACTGTGGGCCCCGTTTGGGTAAATTGGTACACCAACTTCCTGAGGTCGTAACTTTGGCATACGATCTCCGTTTGACGCGTACAATAGCTCATTAGGAAGATCTATCTGAGCACTACCACTTTGGGAGGCAACATGGGTCCCCCATATTTCCCAAAAAACTTTGTTTAGGGCCTCAAAACGGCTCCAGAAGTTCAGGAACTGAAAAACTGCTAAAAATAGTAAATTGTGCTACAATTTAGGAAATTGAAAAAGCTGAAAGAGATAGTTGTGGGGGTCCAAATGGGATATGTGGGTGGCCACCAACATCCACTTGGATCAAGGACACTAATCAAATCTCAAAAGCTAACTCACCCCCCTTGCAAACATCTATATATGGATCCCTCATCCCAGAGATCAAGAGGCTAGAATTTTGTATCTTGTAAGGAAGTGTTGCTGGTTTCTTGGTGTAATATCATAGTGTTGGGTGATCTAAGCTTTTCATGAGGTGAAGAAGGGCTTTCTTGCTGAGAGGATGACGCTGGGTCAGAACAATTGGTTGTAATCCTCTTTGCTCTTTCTTGATTATTAATAAAGCTATTCAAGTTTTCCTCCACATTCTTGTATGATTGATGATTTATGTATTTGTGTGGTCAATATATATCTGGTCCTATATTGTTTATGTTAGTAGATCTCTATTATTGGATAGTGTTATGCTACTTTGATTCTACAGGTGCTCTTTGACGCTGGGTAGACGAGGAAGCGAGTGGAAAAGATCTATCAGAAGGGAGAGGAATAGAGCAAGGAACCAAGCGCAAGACTGAGGTTGGTCTCCTTCATTCTTCTCTTATCTACTTCTCATAAAGGAAAATGAAGGTGGCTTTAGTTTGTTTATTTCTAAGGTAGCTACCAGCCTTAGTGGGGCTAGCAGCTCCACATAGACACTAGATTTCCTGATAACAAAATGGTGACTCCGCTGGGGAACAAATAGATTGTTTGTTTATCTGCATTTATTTACTTTATAAACTTACAGATGGAGCCTGTAGTCAAGCCAGCTAGCCTTCGAACTGCATTTGCTATGCAAGTGCAAAGTAGATCAATGCTGCTTCAGTCTATCTCCAGGTTTTGTTTATGAATTGAACAATTGATTTACAAGCTCTCTAATTGCCCTTGTGGTGGCTCTAGTAACCTCCTTGTATCTACCCCTGTGATTGATTTACTGATTACCACTTGCCCGGCCTAAATCCCTGAACTGAGCTGCAAACTATGACCCAAAACCCAACTGAAGTCTCATCCCTGGTCCATCGCACTATCTCTTCTTTGGAACCTGAATGCATCACACTTCCCGAGTGAGATAGGTGCATTTCATTTCACTTTCCCAGTGTTACAGGTGCGCCAATCAGACCTCTTCTGCTCCTAGATTGTGGTTTCTGTGTTCATTCTTTTAAGCTCTATTCAAGAGTTTTGCTGCCTGTAGTCAGTACACCTCTGTTGAAACCCCCTTTCCTTGCCATTATTCCGCCTCCATTGTGCAAAGAACTGTAAATGTTTTTATGTGTTTTGAGCCATTTTCAGTTCTCTTTTACAAAGAAGTAGCGTAATTGAACCGTTGTTTCTTGATTTGAAAAGTGTCGCAAGTGTCGTTTTCAGTCATAGAAGAGAATCTGATTGTTCTTGATAGTCGATTACACTGTTACTCTTGTATTTGATCTAAATTAGTAGTTTTTCAAGTGTCAAAAGCAAGTTTTCAATTCCAAATCGCAAAGTGTCGTCATTGTCTTCATTTTGTTTTGAAAAGAAGCTTGTTAGTAATTGTCGCTTTGAAAAATAATTTAGATTTGTGCTTAGCTTTCTTTTATCATTCACACATTAAGAAGGCTGAAAACAAATACATGCATGTGCATTTGCGTTTAGACTATTTGTTGGTTTGATTTAGACAATGCATATAGTGTGTGCTTTCTACTCTATGTTGAAAGAATATCATCTCTCTTTCCTTAGTAGCTAGGATTTTCATTGCAAAAAGATGATTAAATGATTGTTTGTCATCTTAGATTGCATTTTAGGAATTGTACATCTACATCACACCGTTAACCTGAAAAGAAAATTTCTTAAGCAAGATCAACTATAAAATAAATTTAATGAATCTAAAAATGCTTTGGAACCTAATGCACAACATCTAGAAGTCTAGGCTAGAGACGTATTCCGACGTCGTAAAGCCTGGTAACTGTTGTTTTCACTGTTGGTTGGGTGTTTCCTCCACTTTGAGACGACAAGTGTCAGTACAGACTTGTGCTCCCACATACCATTGAGTATATTTTGGGAGACCACAATAGGCTTTATCCTTTATCCTTAGGAAGCCGTGTCTGCCGCCCTATCGATCGCAATGCACTGAACACAACATTTGAGAAGATTGACTACCATACCATAAAAAGTATTCTGCAGTTTTGTGATTGGTTTGGTAATCCCTCTATCTAGATTTCCAGAGCAGTCTCTTTCATTCCTTTTCAGACTCCTTAAAGGAAAAGGTCCATCTGAGCACTTGTCACTTCAAGCTCATTAAAAATCGAAGGCGACTAGAGTCATCTTTTGTTTTTTCTCGACTCCCAAAAATTGAAAAAACAGGTTGTGTCAAAGCATCTAAAATTCATTTAATTTGGAAACATCTTTCCCCTTTATTTTTAGTTGATTGAGTAATCCGAAATCGTGGAAGAAAGTCAATTGAAACCCCGTCGTTCGTGGAGGCTTACGAGTCAACCATCTTTGTCTCTGGAATCAAAATTGTTACGGACAAAGCGAACTCATTTAACCGGTTCCAAATCCCCTGGTAAAGTTAGAACAAATGTTCCAACACCATCGGAGACTCCGGTTACTCCAAACATTTCTAGTATCCCTGCCTTTACAGAAGAAGTTCAGCAGCCACCAAAGGATAGTAGAACTGATCCTAGTGTGAAAGTAAACACTTGTATTACTGAACCAGCTCCATCTATAGCTGATTCGGAAGGTGTTATTCCCCAAACATCTGTCGCTATAGATTCTATACCTTCTTTGGCACCAGAAATATTTTACGGACCTGGCGGTATGCCTCTTCTGCCTGGTCTGATTGCTATAGAAGAGATTGTGGAAGATCCTCCATCTAGTACTCCATCGCAATTTGAAGTCAGGATCACCCTGTATCCTTCTTCAACAGAAATTAGTCTACCGTTATTGGAAGCTCCTGTAGAATTGCTAGGAAATCTTTTGGATAGACTAGAAATGTCTGAACAACCATCAACATCTAGGACTATGTCATCCGACACAATGACAATAGAACTTCCTGCTATCACTCTGATAATGTTTTCCGGCATACCATCTGTCCCAACTAGCTGTCAATCGCTAGATGGGGCCCACTCAGGGGCTATTTCGATAGTATGGTCTGTTCCCGTTTGTTCATCCGGAATAATATTCGGAAACTATTATGTTGAGTCTCAGCAAATTGATCCTTCACGGTGTCAATTTGGGCAGTCTGGTCCTCAAGGGCAAACCATTCCTTTAAGTACCGGGTTACCGCCGTATGGGGAGCAATATACCCTTTCATTGTCTCCTCCAGGAGGACAACCATATGAGAGTTCACAACAAAGTTCATGTTATGCTAGAATTACATCTAGTGGTTGGGTGCCAATACTACCTCAACAACCAAGAGTTGTATGCCCGATGCAACAATGTTTACCTGTGTCTAATATACCAACTACGCCAGCTATTGTGATGGTGTCGCAAGTACAAGCATTGCTTGTTGTATGCCAACCTTAGGTTTCTCAGGTTGTAATGCAACAACCTCTTGTCCCTGCGACCCAACCACAATCGCCAACTAGTGGAATGACACAGGCCCAAACAGGTACAATTACCCCTCATCTTGGTCAAATGGCCAGTATTGGACAAAAACACATGGCTTCGCAAACATGGCTGGTGCAATACCAACAACCGCAATTCCAACAAGTATACCAAGGATCTTAGCAACAAATCTTTGCAAATAGCGGACAGCCGTATGTTCAAAACAGTCAAAATCAGCCATTCTACAATGGTTATGCTCATCAACCTTACCAAAGTTACCAGCATCAAATGCATTATGCTGGTATGCAAATACCAACTGCTCAGGTGATTCCATCTTATCCTGGGTATGCTTCGCCAAACCTGAATCAACAGTTACCCTTCGTGGCAACTTTAGAGTTACCGAATCTAAATTGGCTAACGAACGATCCAATTGCTTATGCCCCTTGGTGGCCAGCGATTCCACATAAACATCCGTTAGATATTCCTAAATTTAATGGAAATCCGAGTGAAGATCCATCGAATCATGTGATGACCTTTCATCTGTGGTGTTCATCAAGCACCCTAAACGATGATTCGATTAGGCTTCACCTTTTTCAGAGGACATTAACTGGTCTGGAAGCAAAATGGTATATCGAGTTACCTAGAGCTTCGTTTGAAAACTTTAGTACCCTAGCCACAACATTTTTAACCCATTTTCAGTTACCCATAAGGTACGAAACTAGAACAGAACTTCTTACCAATTTCAAGCAAATGATGGCCACTCACATATCCGATCATATTCATGAGTGGAAACGTCGTCGTAGAATGGTAAAAACGTATGTTCCTGATTAGCTTTTAGCTGAATGGTTTATTAATTCATTATTACCTTACATTACAGAAGATGTGGCAAAAGGAGGAGTCGTCATTGAAGGGCAAGTTATTGCTCGTGCGCAATATTTAGACTTGATTTATACTCACTCTGGCATGCTCTATGATAAAATCCCTGATGCTCCCAGACTGGAATTTTCCATCCCCCTCCTAAATCGCACAATGACTCTCATGCCGGCGATGGCGTGATTGGTACGACATACACGAAATCGACAAAGTCTACATCTAAAAAGGCCCGTAATATTTCCAGTCAAAATGCAAAAGAATAACTTCTCGCCTCAGAAGTAAATGTCGTCTCGACAGACAAAGGCAAAGAAACCAAGCAACCATGAGGTAAGAAGAAAAACAAAGGGAAGAAGAAGAAATAGGAGGAATCATCACCTGAAAATCTTCTGCAAACCCTTCTGGAGATAGGAAACCAAAAAATCCATGCCTAATATGTGATGAGGATCATTGGACAAGAGATTGTCTATATAAAGCTGAGCTTAAAAAATTCTACAAGAATTCAAAAACCTCGATGGTATTAACTAATTTGTTTCCAAACCCAGGAAACAAACTGGTTGCTAATCAAAATACTTCCTGATCCTAAGTGCTTATGTTGTCCATTTCAAAACAGCAAAATGATGCTTTGATATCGACAAGGAATAAAGATTACGGGAATCCACAGTTGTCGAACAACAAGGCTACTGAACAACCTAGTAGTTTGACAACAACTTTGACCGAAGTTGTGCCACCCATCATTCCTGAACCAATGATAAAGCCGCCAAAGGGAGTAGTACACAAATCGACATTTAATCCTCATGCCAAAGTAGCACAAAATTATAATATAGTAGAGGACCTGGCCCAATCGCCTTTCGCTATGTCGACACTTGAGGTACCCCAAAATTGCCTCTCCCAAAAGCAGGATCTATTATCAGTAATAGGTGGGATTGACCCAATAGATTCCAATCTTTTATCCTTTAATCACAAAGGATATGACCCTCAGTTACTAGCTCAACTAGCTTTGCTTATTCAAGTGAAAGCCCTCAACAAAACTGTTCATCGAACAATTATTGATGAGGGGGCATCTACATGTATTATGTCGATGAGTTGCTGGAAAAAATTACATTCACCAACCTTGTCGCGATTGTCAACAATGTTAAAAGAATTTGATGGACGATCATACACTCCATACGGGATTTTAAGTAACTTGCAAGTTGAACTGGGGGGCAACACAGTAGAAATTGATGTTGAAGTAATCGATGGAAACCTCAATTACAACATCCTGCTGGGAAGGCCCTGGATATATGCCATGGCTACAGTTGTGTCGACCTACTTCAGGAAGATTTCATTTCCCTTCCAAGAAGGAATTATAATCATCGACCAAAAAACATTTCTCCCCAACAGTTCATAAGTTATGGGAAGCATTCCAATGATCCATGGAAGCAATCATTCGCTTCAAAATATTGGAGTAGGCCTCCTAAAAGACCCTGCCTTAATGGGTACTTTTGCCCTACCGCCTCCGAGTAATCTGGCGGAAGTGGCCACAGTGGAAACCTGCAATATGAAATCTTCTATATCTAATGGATTTAGAAGATTCCTAAACATTTTGTTAGCATGGATCATCACCATGTTAGAAATATTGTAGCAATCAATTTTCTTGGCCTGGGGGGCGAACCCAAATCAACGCTTATCGAGTGTTTGGATAGATAGGTCTAAGGAATATGGCACCTCTTCATATCCTTGGTCGCATGTACATTCTACAGACGAAGGAATCATTCAATAAATGATGATAGGAGAGGCACCATGGGAAGATTACCACCATCGCTCCCATGTTTTGGATTACCACGAAGATTATTCCAGCAACCTTAATCATCCTTCAGTTTTGATTTTCTATCAAATACTGTAAATACGGTGGATTTCGAGGATAGTTCTTATCTCGTGTCGACCTCGTTAAAAAATGAAACAAGGAGTCATGAGGATAGTTCGTTTACTGTGTCAACCTCATTAAAAAATGAAACGACTCCCTTTCCAAATCGACTCTTTGATTATGATCTTGTAAAATCAAAGTCGAGCCTTTCAAATATCTCGAAGGTAAACTTTCATTATAACCACCGAGATGAATGCAATGAAGCTTGGGGGGCATGCACCTTGATTTGCGTTATTATGGTGGGGGCATGCAAACTTATCATGAGCAGTGTTACCGCAGGGTTCAAGCTCATTAAAAAATAAACCTGCCACGAGCAGTGTTACTGTAGGGTTAAAGCTCGTTAAAAAATAAACCTGTCTCAAGCAGTTTTAATGTGGAATTCAAGCTCGTTAAAAAATAAACATAAGCAATGAGCAAATGTTCCTCCAGAGTTTAACCTCATTTTAAAATAAAAAATGAACCAATTTCCAGTAAATAACCATCGGGAATGTATTATCATCAGCCTTTGAAGCCTTGGTCGTGTTCTCATCATCACCTCCACTCTGTATTGGCCGATCATTCACCTCCATTTTATTTTTTACCCTTTTTGAGGAACAGTTGCGAAGAGTGATCTTGTTAGCCATCCTTGTGACACTGTCGTGATTGGAAAATTCCAAACCTTACCTGGAATTAGCTGCTACCCAAATTTATCACTCATTCCTCAAAAGACGAGTCTCCTTTAAGATCTTTTCCACTAACTCGTAAAATATGAAAATATTGGCAAGCGATTGGATATCCAGCTCGTTAATGTGACCAGAAGTGCTATCCCTCCTTTAGATTTTAATCTTTTTGGACCTGAGGGATTATTACACAAAAAGATCGAGCGATTGCTTTGTTCGGCTCATTAAAATTACCAAAAATCATCCCTTTTGTATTATTTTATACTTTTTCGGACTTAAGGGATTATATGACGAAAAAGGATTATTGGAGTCTTCTTTACGTACCTTTTCAGACTCTCTAAAATTGAAAAGGATCGAGTTATCTTTGTCGTTAAACTTGTTAAAGCCGAATAGCAACAAACTTGTCCATAACAGACAAGAACGAGTTTCACTATCGCTAGGCTCGTTAAAACATAGCGATGGGTTTGCCCGAAGGGAAAATTATAGAACAAGCATATGTTATCCTCCTTAAGCTTGACAAAAATAAAGAGGTACTGGTCAGCAATGACTACGGAAAAATTGGGAAGAAAACTTGAAGAAACTTTGTTGGTAGCAAGTCACTCTTAAACATGACACTTTCACTCCGCATCCAAGTCAGGTTGGGTTGTTTCATTCACTGGTCACATCACCATGGTTTTGTCACATGATCCATATTTTGGGTTAATGCTACCGATCCATCATGTCAGTGTCGCTGATATGTTCAAGAGAAGTCGCTCTGAGAATTCACCTGTGTCTCATCCACTGCAATACATTCACGCTCCATTCTTTCATGACCGCCACCCTGAATCTTATATCATCATATTGTTTTCACCTCCATTAAAATAATTTGCTCCATTCCATGTCATTGATGTGGGATTCACTAAGGCCCTCCCATGACAGATCACTTCCTGTTGACATTGGCTCATTATCCAAGAATTCGATCTAGGAACAACCCTTTCAGTACTTTGAAGATTGCATGCCTCAATGGCAAGTTTCTCACTTCCGCGATAGGTTTACATTAATGGCCTTCGACCGAAAGATTTTGCGTGGTGTTTGATGCCAGGTCCCTTATTCACACCACGTGAATTGTACTGTAGTACCTTGAGGGTCATCATCATTATCGGTGATTCCTCTCATGCCTGTTAACAACTTACATTGGTTGGTAATTAGGCGATGTCTTTCCATGTTCGACTCCAGAACATCTCTCACATGGATCGACTTGTACTTTGAGTGAAGATCAAACGAGATTGAAGACCCCAGATCTAGTTTCATCCACTCGGGCTGTGATATATATTTAGGAAAATAAAAACATCGAATGTACATCATTGCTGCACAGATAATCATCCAATCTAAAGGATGATGGCTCTTCCAGAATCATCAGTCTACACTCAGACGATTGTCTGTCCTATGTACATGAAAATGAATTTATAAAGATGAGCATGGGAAATGCCCACCTCAGCTAGATCATGAAAATATTATGAAGATAATGTACTGTATTGTATCTTGTTACAGGTCACCTTCCAGCTTGCAAAAATTTCGGATCCTCATGATAAAGCATTTCACCCGACATAAAAAATTAACGACCTCATGCTTTAGGGGGCAACTGTTATAGAAATTTTTGGGCACTGCAACCCTAATCATAAATGTCCATAAAATAAGGGCTCCTAACTCCCTAAAGGTGTTGTTCCAACACCTAAAAGAACAAGGTCAATTTATTACAGCATCTCCCAGAAGTTCTCCATGAAAAACTACTGAGAACTCGTCAAAACTGGACAATTTCACCTGCTCCATGGTCAAAGTGCATTGCATCCCACCTACTGACACACATTAGGTGTGATGCATGTTGAAAAGCCCTTCTATGGGGTGCGATGGGCGAGTGTGTACAAATGGCAGGGTCAATCTGCAAGGTGGAGGATCATGGAATCTTCCAGAAACTTCTCCTGTGACACTTGCCTCTCTGCATTTGCCCATGGATGAGTAAGAGATCATCAATCTCCAAGTGGAATCAAGAACTATTAGAGGGAGGACATTAATCAAATCTCAAAAGCTGACTCACCCCCCTTGCAAACATCTATATATGGATCCCTCATCCTAGAGATCCAGAGGCTGGAATTTTGTATCTTGTAAGGAAGTGCTGCTGGTTTCTTGGTGTAATATCATAGTTTTGGGTGATCTAAGCTTTTCATGAGGTAAAGAAGGGATTTCTTGCTGAGAGGATGATGCTGGGTCAGAACAATTGGTTGTAATCCTCTTTGCTCTTTCTTGATTATTAATAAAGCTATTCAAGTTTTCCTCCACATTCTTGTATGATTGATGATTTATGCATCTGTGTGGTCAATATATATCTGGTCCTATATTGTTTATGTTATTAGATCTCTGCTTTTGGATAGTGTTATGCTGCTTTGATTCTATAGGTGCTCCTTGACACTGGGTAGATGAGGAAGTGAGTGGCAAAGATCCATCAGAAGGGAGAGGAATCGAGCAAGGAACCAAGCGCAAGACTGAGGTTGGTCTCCTTCATTCTTCTCTTATCTACTTCTCATAAAGGAAAACGAAAGTGGTTTTAATTTTTTGTTTCTAAGGTAGCTACCAGCCTTAGTGGGACTAGCAATTCCGCATAGACACTAGATTTCCCAATAACACAAGTAGTCCTCAATTAGCTAAACTACCGAGAGCAAGAAGCATTTGAAGGCTTGTAGAGTAGTTGTTATCCTCTTGTTGTCATTAGTGAAGGAAAAATCATTAATAAATTGAGCTGCCATACAGTCCCATTCACTGGTCTATCTTCTTACTTCCTTCTTCACATACCACACCTGCAGAAGTGTACCCAAAGAGTGGACAAAGCTATGCACCCACAAATATTCTAGAAGTCCTTATGTGATCCATCCGTCTTTACAGTCTTGTAGATTTTGTTGAGGGTTATTATTCCCTTGATACTTAGTGAAATTAGACAAGAATTCCTCTAAATACTGGAATCTAGCCATCAATGCATATTTAACCTCCTGCCACTCTCTGAGGGTTGTGGTGAGAGCATGCCACCTTGTCAGTGTCACTTGGAGGGTGACATCCAGAAGGGGAACTTTTTGTAATTCTGAGATGGTGTAATAAACTTCATTGATAAAATCAGTAACATAACCCATGCGATTAAACATAGGAAATTATCATACCTCGATACCAACCCTGTGGATATCGTGGATCATGGCACAATGATTAGTGTTGATCCCATGTCCACCTTATTTCCAGTTATCCCAGGTAGCCTCATATCCAACTTCAGAGCTATGAACACTTCTCCAACTGATTCACCCCACTGTCGTAGGATTGATGTAGTTCCATTTTTCCTATTGTCAAAGCGTATAACTGGTCTAGTGTTCGGTATGGAATCACCCCCAAGGCATGTTTTGGGGCTCAAAGCCCGAGTTTTGACCCAATCTTGTTGTAAAGCTCCGCGAATTGCAAGTGCGGAGCACGAAAGTATGATAGAGTCACAGGGTTTTCCGCCCTAGTTTTGTAATGTAATGTCAGCTAGATAGACCTACCCATGGTCCATGGACCATGGGATTGTATAAATAGAGCGAGGCTCTAAGTAGATAGAAAAAATGAGGGAGAGGAAAGAGTCTAAGTAACTAAGTGAAGTGTGTGTTTGGGTCGTAGAGTAGGAGAAGGCTTTGCAGCTGAGTGCACAGAGCGCTAGTAGTCCATAGCTGAGTGCGCGGACCCCTGCAACTGAGTTCGCAGGGTGGAGTCGAGTCTGTAATCAAGGAAGGAATTGATAAAGAGAATTTTTTTATCATTTTGTGTATCTATTCATGAGTTAATGAATGATTGATATAATTTGCAAATATACTATTTATTTACTGCGCACATCTATAAGAATGGTTTATGTTGTTAAGTATAATTTAAAGCACACAAGTAGGCTAAAATAATCAACTAACATTAGAATACCAGTAAGATCTTGGGTAATAATGTTGAAAGTGATGCTTAGCCCCTGAGTAGGGCTGCGCGAAGGCTTTATAACAGGTGGCAAAGGATGGGAAAGTGCGTGAAGCAACTTGCGCATAGTGTCAAACCACAGACCACTTGAACTCATTAGACATCTCCAAGGTGTGGAAACCTGGTTCTAGCACCCTCCCATAGTACTTCAGGTGAGAATTTAGTCTGCACTCTATGAACTATTGCTGAAAGGGCCAATAGTACCGATATTTGTTTGGCTAAATTAACTCTAAACTTGGGTCAGGCCCCAATAAGCCAACAAATGGTTCCGTTTCTAGGACAGGGATCTACATATAGATGTCTAATGTTGTATCACTGGAATCTGACAAGGAAAGAAATTGAAGAGTGGCTGGATGGGAATATTCACCAGTTCGTGGTGCAAGAAAATAGGAATCCAAGATTATCAAAGAAAGAGTTGTTAGATTACTAATTATATACGAAAATCCATGAAATTTTCTTTCCATCCTTCCCCTCTGAGATGTACAAGTGGATCGCAAAGCTAGCAGATAGTCAAGGAAGGTGTAGGTTCGAAAAACCTATTGTGTGGACTCCAAAGTTGGTGTGCAGACTGGAAGCATCAGAAGAAAAGATTGCACGCACTATGGATCACTGGCTTGATCGAATTATAGGAGGATTTATCACCGAGTTCAGATTAGATACTTCAGTCAGCTATAGTGAGGTAGAACAATGCTTCCTTAGAGGACCGCGAGGTAAGTACATTAAATATTTGAACACTTGGATTAAAATTCTACTGTGTGAAAAGCGGGTTATGCGAATAAATTGATGTTTGGGGCTACGTGAAGTGGGAGGATCTATAGAAACGAAGGTAGTGCAGAACTAGAAACTAGTCCTTTGATTTCACCTCCGTGAGAAAGAGAGGAAGAGCTCACAAAGGTCTCACCAAGAAGTGAAATCAATTTGATAAAGTAGCGAATTCCATGCAGACCACTTCCACCTACACCACCGCCAATTTCACCATCTTCAACCATGTCTTCGCCCACACCACCTCTGCCACCACCACAATTCAAAATGGCAAGTGCGATAAAATTTCTGGTGTTCGAAGCAGTAGGGAATGAAGTTCTGGACCATTTTTGGTTCGTGGTAAAGGTTGTATGGGAAGCATAGGGAGTCACAGATGAAAATATAAAGAAAGCAACGCTGGTCAGTGCTCTACAAGATTGCACACTGACATGGTGCATTAATCACTCCAAAGACAATCTAAATGCAAGGATCTCGAATATCCAACCTATGCTAAACAAGGAATTTAGAAGGCCAAATTTAGAGGCACAGTCGATCATTGGATTTAAGGAAATCGTGATGCTTCCAGGCGAGACCTCCTGGGGGTTGGATAAGAGACTGAAGTGTATGATTTGTGAAGCCAACATGATCTTGATGGATGGGTAATATCGTGCATGGTTTGTAGCATAGTTGACACCACATCTAAGGAATGCATTGTCACAGTAGAAGCTATCCACTTAGGCCGAGGCCTTGGAGATCTTAATGAGACTGCTGATCCGAATGGAAAATGGCATCAACCCATAGTACTCATCCACCCATATTATTCATCGACCCATGGAATTTACCCATGGTATCGTAAATGGCATCCGCCCGTGGTATTGTAAAATCCAGCCATGGTACTCATCCACCCATATTCTTCATCGACCCATGGAATTTACCCATGGTATTGTAAATGGCATCTGCCCGTGGTATTGTAAAATCCACCCATGGTATTCATTCACCCATGGAATTGACCCGTGGTATTGTAACTGAAAAATACTATAAGTAACAAGTCACATTTGTAAAAGGACAGATTGTCCGCCACAATGTAGCCTTTACAGTTCAGAGGCATGTAGCCACACATCTCTTCTCAGAGATAAGATATCATCGCCATAGATGGTTTATTACCATTTCTGGTTGTAAGCATATTTTAGTATTTTCCACTAATGAAATGAAGTATTATTTCCGCTGCATCTTTGTGTATATAGTTATCTCGGTAATTTGTTGCGTTCCTATTTAAGTCTGGATCAGTGGTATCAGAGCAGGTTATGATTCCATGGGAATGAGGGTTTGATGCGTATTTCAGTTTCAAATTTTGCAGCAATATTCAACAAACTTCAAGCATGTGCTACAACCTCCACAGAGCACTTTCTTGGGTCAAGCAGGAAGAATTTTTCTTTTTGCATTTTTTTGCAGGAATTTTTTTGGGCGGCGACTTTGAAGATAATATCTGAAACATTTGGTACAAAATTTACAAAAACAAATACCATATCTAGATTCCTCTTGAAAAATCACCCAATTTCAAAAACAAAATGGGTCAAATCGGAGTTCGGATGTGGGATATATCGCTGATTTCAAATCAGCTATTTTATCATAATTTTTGTGATGGCAGAACTGTTGCAGCGTGAATCTAAGATCTCAGAGTGTCCAGATAAAGATTTCCAACTCATGGGAAGATGCAAAATGATCCTTCTGTTTCTAAAAACAAGTTATAATAAATATTCTGAGTTATATTGGCCGAGTTATGTCCATTTTAATTCTGGAGCAGCATTCAGAGTGGGTTTCCATTGGAGATGTGCCCTCCCACCCCACTTTAGTAGGCACCTGCTTCACATTCATCAGTTTCAACATAGCAACATTTGACTTGGGTTATTTAGAGATGTGCCCTCCCACCCCAGGCTATGTAGGCACCTGCTACTTCATCAGAAACCAACATCATGGTTATGGGTCAACTGCATAAAATCCTTGTCATCGAAGTCCATTTGCTAGGCCGCACACTATCAGAATCACAGTTGGTCACAAGCATTACAGAGTATCTCTATCCTTGGATATTCGTTTATTAGGGTTTTGGGTTAACCACATAAAACCCTTATCTTCAGTGGCTCTTCATATTCCACAAAGGCTTTGGAGGAGGGAACTTTACGCAATGGGGACAATTGCTTCTTAAGGAGGGAGGAATGATCCGAACGGAAAATGGCAGCAACCCATAATACTCATCCACCCATATCATTCATCGACCCATGGAATTTACCCATGGTATCATAAATGGCATACGGTCGTGGTATTGTAAAATCCACCCATGGTACTCATCCACCAATATTCTTCATCGACCCATGGAATTTACCCATGGTATTGTAAATGGCATTCGTTCGTGGTATTATAAAATCCACCCATGGTATTCATTCTCCCATGGAATTGACTCATGGAATTGTAATTTAAAAATACTATAAGTAACAAGTCACATTTTTTAAAAGGACAGATTGTCCGCCACAATGTAGCCTTTACAATTTAGAGGCATGTAGCCATACATCTCTTCTCAGAGATAAGCTACCATCGCCCTAGCAGCTTTATTACCATTTCTGGTTGTAAGCATATTTCTGTATTTTCCATTAATGAAATGAAGTATTATTTTCGCTGCATCTTTGTGTATATAGTTATCTCGGTAATTTGTTGCGTTCCTATTTAAGTTTGGATCAACTGCATGAGACCCCAATACAATATCCTAACTTGGGAGTCCAACATATCCACACGTAGTTGAAAAACTTGTGCCTTGAGATGGAAAGTTCGAAATAAGATAGGACAACTCACCCATAAGCACACGAGGAGGTATGGTGCATAAAGTGCAAAGGCCGGGGACATGAAAAGGACAATTGTCCAGTTACATGCATGAAGTAGTTGCGTGACAGCAAAGCTGTGAAGGGACTACAAGTACTCATCACTAGATATGTTGGGACCACACCATAAGAACCACGCATAGTCTGGAAGATCGAGAAGCACACAATGCGAACAAGAAGAGAGATGAGATTGACTGTTCAGATCGAGGAATATGAAATGGATCAAGTGATTTTGGATCTAGTATCAGATGTGAATGTCCTGCCAAAGTAGACGTGGGAGCGCATGGGCAGGCTTGCGCTGTAATGGTCTCCTATTAAATTGTGAATGGTGAGCCAACAAAATATCCTACCTATGGGAAGATTGCAGGGAATAACGGTATATATCAAAGGTGCGAGCGCGCTTGCAGATTTTGAAGAGATAAATATTGTTGATGACAACAATCCCTATCCTACTCTACTAGGAATAGATTGGGCCACTGATATGAATGGAGTGATAAATCTAAAGAAGTGCAAGATGATTTTTGAGAAAAACATCACTACGTGTAGTGGTACCTTTAGACCCTATGGAAGGATTATGCTACACAGAGCCGGTGCGTGACTACAATAGCGACGACAATCTAGACTGTATCTACAAGATAACCGTGTGGGAGCATGACTGGGTAAATCTAAGAGTGGACGGCAAACTCTCATGGGAGTGCGAAAGCTCCAGCACCTCAAGTTCGAACGAGGAAATAGAGTGATTGCAGAACCAGTTACACAAGGTAACCACGCTCAACTGCAACATGATGACGTGGTCACTTTGATGCATGGCAACAGAGGTAAGAGTTCTGCCTTTGTATGATGGGTTGAGTGAGGTGGATGATTTCCAGAACAAATTTGAAAAATAAGTTCTGGAACAACAATGGTTCGATTCTCTAAAATGGTTACTCTGCGCTACGCCCGCAAGGAGGTGGGGTAGACATCAAGGAATTTTTGAGGACTAGTGCGAATGTAGAAGGATGATGCGCATGCAATTTGTGATGCCTCAAATGAGGCTAATAGACAAGTATGATGGACGAGATGATCCATGTACACAACTCACAAAATGGACCAAGGTCTATGGGGAAGAGCCACAACTTGAGTGGGTGCACCTGTTCTGTCATACCATGGATATCATACCCATGAATTGGTATACTCAGGCAGAGCTCTACCATGGCATGAGCGAATGGGATATCTTGCACAAAGGATTCCTATTAACCTTCACGTTTGAGGATCGTTGGGTGGGATATTGTTGATGATGCGATACATGTAGTAAAAGCAGCTATCTTCAGGATACCCCAGGAGCCAATGGAAGTGCTTCAGCCAGAATGGGCGACCCAACTGAGATGCACGCTAAAGTGTTTCAATGTAAACATTGAGGAGGATGATGAAGATCCATGAAAAATTAACATTCCAGAAACTGAAGGTTATCGCAAGGTTCAAGGACCATTGATTGAAGATCCTAGCATCACCACGCCGGTAAAAACAAAATAGGTAAACATTGGGATGGAGGCTAAACCAAAGTATGCAACACTCGGTGACTATTGGGATGATGCCATGGTGGATAAGGTCACTGAGTTACTCCGTGATTACCAAGACTTATTCTTGACCAAGATTATCGACTTAAAGGGGATTTTTGATGATTTAGGTATGATGAAGATCGCCCTAAAACCAAACACGAAGCCGGTTAAGTATAGGCCTTACCACTTGAATCTGAAGTATAAGGAAAAGGTCTGCATAGAACTATATAAAATGCTCATAGCGGGAATTATTGAGCGGGTGGAAGAATTAGACTGGGTAAGCCCTATGGTAGTATAGGAAGAAAAGTAGAAGGGTGAGATAAGAATATGCATGGACCTTGGGAAGTTGAATGATGCCTGTGTACATGATCCATTCCCGACCCCATTCATAGATGAAGTATTAGAAAATGTCAACAGGAAAGAAGCATATTATTTCACTCATGGGTTCTCACGGTACCACCAGATCAAAATCACACCAGAAGATAGGAGCAAGACCACCTTTGCCACTAAATGGAGCTGCTTTCAACACAATGTCATGTTGTTTGAGTTAATAAACACGTTAGCCATCTTTTCGCGCATAGTGGTTGCTACCTTCAAAGAATATATCCATAAATTCCTAGAGGGACACCAGATTGCGCTAAACGTTAAGAAGTGTACATTCCTCATTCCCTTTGGGAACCTAGTTGGACATATGGTCTGCAAACAAAGACTAATGGTAGAACCCGCGAAGATTGCAGAAATTTTGACTTTGGATGCACTGCAAAGTGTTAAATAGTTGCGCACTACATTGGGACACATGGGGTACTATAGGAAGTTCATTAAAAACTATGCCCAGATCACTATGCTGATTGAGAAACTATAGAAAAAGGATGTCACATTCTGCTGGAATGATGATTGCATAAAGACCCTAGATGTCCTCAAAGGGAAATTGGCCTCTGCTCCAATCCCAGTCTTTCAAAAATGGGATGTGGAGTTTCATGTCCATGTTGATGTGTCATGTATCACGCTGGGAGAGGTTCTCACACAAGACAGTGGAGAAGGCTTGGATCACCCTATCGCTTTTGCAAGTCGTAGATTGTCCAAAGCTAAAAAGAACTATTCTACAACCAAGCGTGAGGGATTGGATACGGTGTACGTGCTCCAAAAATACCTGCACTATTTGCTAGGAAGATATTTCAAGATGTATAAGAACCTTTATGTGCTAAAATACTTGGTCAATAAGCCTGTGTTGGGGGGCGCATCTATAGGTGGCTCTTATTGTTCCAAGAATATGACTTTGAGGTCGTGGTAAAGCCTAGATGCCCGAATGTAGGACTGGATCACTTGTCGCGTATTGAGATGGGAGAGGAACCTACTAGTTTGGAAGAAGGATTACCTGATGCACAACTCTTTGATGTGCGCATCATGGAAAAACATTTTGAAGATATAATCCACTTCCTAACAATAATAATTGTGCCAAAGGAATACTTTGTTCAACAGAAGAAGGAATTGGTGGTGCACGGGACAGATTTTTCTGTCATCGCAGGGCATCTATACAAAACGGGAAATGATGAGATATTGCGAAGGTACATACCTGAATTTGAACGAAGTTAGATCCTCATGGAATCACATGTGGTTGTTGCAGGAGAACATTATGCAGGACAAGAAACCATACAAAAGATTCTCCGCATAGGGTTGTGGTGGCCAACCCTTCATCAGGATTCAAAAGCACACTATAAGGCCTGCGATATATGTCAAAGGACCAGTAAACCATCATGAAGGGATGAGATACCTTTGAATCCACAAATGATGCTGCAACCCTTCAGAAAGTGGGAAATCGACTTTATGGGACCTATCAAACCCCAGGGAAAAACATGCGCATGATACATCATCACCGTGATAGAGTAGTTGACGTGCTGGGCAGAAGTGCAGCTGGTCAAAGACTGCACAGCCGCTATGGCTGCAATTTTTTTTTTTGAACACGTGTTGACCTGATTTGGCTCTCTGAAAATCTTAATGAGTGATCATGGTACACATTTCCTGAATGAAACCATCAGTGCACTCATAGAAGAGTTACAGGTGTATCATTAGAAAAGCACACCGTATCACCCACAAGCCAATGGGACAGTAGAAGCGTTCAACAAAATACTACAGACTGCACTAACCAAAGTATGCAATGCACAGCGGAGCAATTGGGACCTGCACGTACTTTTAGTACTATCGGCTTATCGGATAACGTGAAAGAAACTGACGGGACAAACACCTTTCTGGTTAGTTTATGGCATGGAAGTTGTCATGTCGATGGAGTATATTATACCTAGTCTATGCATAACAACGCTCCTAGGTATGACGAACCACAAATCTCTAGAAGAAAGGTTCATGCAGTTGGAAGAACTTGAGGAGGAACGGTTCCTAGCTAGGAATCATCAGCAGGTACAAACGCAACATGAAAAAACCTGGCACGATCACCATATTAAGTTGTGCACCTTCAAGGTAAATGAATTAGTACTGTTGTATGACAGTAAGTTTGAAAAATTCTCAGGAAAGTTCAGAATGCATTGGTTGGGACCATACATGGTTAAGAAGGTCATAGACAGAGGTGCAATACAACTAGTCAAACTAAATGGAGATCCTTTCTCAGGCAAGGTGAATGGTAGTCGATTGAAGCCCTACACAGGTGGCCTAGCTATCTAACAAATTGGCGAAAGAATAGTCTTTGCACTCCAAGGATCCAAACAAAGGCACAGGACTATGTTGGGCATTGGATCCCCCGCGTAATGGTTTTGGGGCTTAAAGCCCACAATTTTTGGTATTGGTATCATGAAGGCTCCATGAATAGTGGGGAGTGTGAGTTGTAATGGGCCAAGTCTAAGGGTAGTACATCCTAAAATATTGTAATTTAATCTAGAATGTGTCAGCCTACCCATGGTCCTCAGACCATGGGAATGTATAAATAAGAAAGAGGCTCTAAGTGTAGAGGATAGCTAGGGAAGATCGGAAAAGGAGATGGTTTTCTAAAGGCAGTGTTCACTTTGAGTCTATAAGTCCAAGTCAAAGGTAGTTGTAGTAGAAGAGGCTCTGCAGCTATGTGCACGGAGGCCTGGTAGAGTCTGCAGCTATGTCCACGGACCCCTGGAGCTGTGTGCGCAGGGTGAAAGTGGATTGTACTAAAATAGAAGATTGATAAAAGATAAGTGGATTAAAATTTTGTGCATCTGTTCGTAGATCTGCGTATTTATCCTTTTTGTGTGGTTTTAAGCTTCCCTTTAAGGTTTATAGTTGTGCACACTTGTTACAAATATTGAATTGTTGATAAAGACCATTGAATTAAGTTAGATCTATAATAAAACATAATAAGGGGAAAGGATCTAGCCAACGCCCTTCACGCTCGGTGCAAGGGCTACGTAGAAGTCAAATAACTACGTGAAATGGTACTAGTGCAAAAGATCGGTTTGCGAATTCGCTAGACCTCATCAAGACATCCCAAGGGTGTGGAAACTTGGTTCCAACACCCTCCCATACTACCTTAGGTGAGACCTCAGTCCGTGTTCCGCGGACTATTGCCGAAAGGGCCGATAATGTTCAGATTTATTTGGCTAAAAGATTTTTGAACTTAGGTCAAGCCCCATCAAGCCAAAAAATGGTTTTGTTAGCTGATGTCAGAACACTAGAACCCTACAAAGAAAGAAATTGAAGATTTCTTATATCAGAAGCTTCACGAATTCATGGCACAAGAAAACAAAACTCTGCAGATATCTGAGAAGAGGTGGTTGGATTGCTACGTATATACAAAAATCCACAAGATCTTCTTCTTTACCTTCTCCTTAGAGTTGTATGATTGGATCGTGAGGCTAGTAGACAGCTAGGGAAGGTGCAAGCTTGATCAAATGATAGTGTGGACTCCAGAGTTGGTATGCAAACTATAGGCATCTGAAGATAAGATCACACGGGCCGTAGACAATTGGCTGGATTGGATAATAGGAGGGTTTAACTCTGAATTTGTGATAGACACGACTGTCAGCTACAACGAAGCTGAAAGACGTTTCTTAAAGGGACTACATGGTAAGTACATAAAATCGTTGAGTACATGGATTAAGATGTTGTTGTGTGAAAAATGGGTGATTCGAATACAATAATGAGTGGAACGATGCAAAGCAGAAAGGTCTAAAAAGGTATCAAAGAAACATTCCTTTAATTTCACCTCTGCGAGCGAGCGAGGAAGAACGTACTTGGGCTTCTCCAAGGAGTGTGCTCAGTTTTATAGGGCAACATATTCTACAGTTATCATCCACTCTAACACCACCACTCGCATCACCTCTGTCACCTCCATCTTCACCTACACCACCTCCGCCAAACCAACAGTTTAGCATGGCGAGTGCGATCAAGCTGCCTGAATTCAAAGGATTAGGAAACGAAGATCCAAATCAGTTTTGGTTTGTAGTAAGAGCAGTCTGGGAAGCACACAGAGTTACAAATGATAATATTAAGAAGGCCACATTGGTGAGTGTGCTACAGGAGTGTGCATTGACATGGTATATCAAGCACCCAAATGATCACCTGAACGTAGGGATAGCAGAAATCCAGACTACGTTGAATAGAGAGTTTAGTTGGCCCAAATCAGAAACACACTTGATCATCGGATTTAAGGAGATCACAATGCTTCCAGGCGAAACCCCCTGTGATTTGGATCAGAGGCTGAAAAGTACAATCTGCAAGGCTGATATGACATTCACAAATGCTCAACACCACGCGTGGTTTGTGGCATCTTTGACACCATACCTGAGGATGACACTATCACAACAGAAGATCTCAACTCAGGCTAAAGTGTTCGAGATAGCTATGAGGTTGCATGAAACTTTGATACAGGACCCTGAGTTGGGAGTTCAACAAATCCATGTGCAATTACAGAACCTTTGCTTGGAGATGTAGAGTTTGAAACAAGAGAGGGCACTGTGACTGGAGGTACACGAAGAAATATGGTGTATAAAA
The DNA here is from genome assembly GCA_031772625.1 of Pinus tabuliformis. Classification (NCBI taxonomy): domain Eukaryota; kingdom Viridiplantae; phylum Streptophyta; class Pinopsida; order Pinales; family Pinaceae; genus Pinus; species Pinus tabuliformis. Next base: position 104,529,401 of record CM062816.1, read on the forward strand.
TGTAAAGGCCAAGGCCACGATAAGGATCATTGTCTCATATTCGTGAACTATTTGGCAGGAGGGGGACCCATGCCATTGAGACTAGAGGCACAAGCAAGGCCAAGTGTTGTGGTTGCACTTTGGTGCGCGATCTATCAATTGGGAGAAAAGCGCATGACAGACAATTGTCATCTATTGCAGAAATATACATAGGTCCCACAACAATTGTTTTGTAAATTCTGCAGTTCAGTGGAACATGATGAGTGCACTTATCGCAACTATGAACTAATGATGGACTAAACTTCAACATATAGGATGCAGACTGAAATGCGAGGCCCCGATCCAGCCACAACAATAGCGTGGGGTGGATTTCAAGGGTGAGGTCGAGGATGAGGAGGAATGGGTCTTGGAAAGGACCGCGAATAGCTAATCTATTACAATTGTGGAGGACTTGGGCACTACGCTTGTGATTGTACCAACCCAACGAGAATATCTTACCCATACTATGAGCAGTTTGATAATGAAATGGTAGATTTCCCAACGCTGATCGCACAAATGCACAAAAAAGGGGTACTACAACCTACTCCAACTCAAAAATATCCAAATGATGAAGTCCAAACTGCACGAAGAAGATCCCAAGGTGAACATGATGCTGAGAAGTGGCAAAATCATAGTGGAAGATAAGGGGAAGCAGCCCGAGAAAGACACCTAGGTTTGCAAGGCTCCTACAAAGGAACCTGAATTTGACTTGGAAGTCGTAAAGGAAATGTTTGTGGAAGCTAAGAAGAGCTTCACGAAGAACTCTACTTCAGGTAGTAAGGATCAACAAGAGACAGGATTGGATCCTTCTATTCTTACTACCATTTTAGAGACATGAATGAAGCTGCTACGAGACAATAAGGCAATTAAAGGACTACAAGAGCTGCTCATTGAGTGCGCAAGGTCAGGGGAAACACACGTAGTTCGAAAGATGGGAAAGCATGTTTTGCGCACCAAGAGGGAAATGCGGTTGACAGTGAAAATTGGTGAATATGAGATGGATCAGGTAATCCTAGACTTGGGTACATACGCGAACATGTTACCAAAGCAGACTTGGGAGTGCATGGGCAGGCCCACATTACAGTGGTCTCCTATTCAATTACGAATGGTGAACCAACAAAAGATTGTGCCCATGGGGAGATTACAAGGGGTAATAGTGGATATCGAAGGTGCGAGTATGCAAACGAATTTTGAGGTAATAGAAATTGTTGATGACAACAATCCTTACCTTGCATTATTAGGAATCGACCAGGCGATGGATATGAATGGAGTCATCAATCTAAAGAAGAGGAAGATGATATTCGAGAAAAAATCCCTTTGCGTAGTAGTTCTGCTAGATCCAAACGAAGGTGCGTGCTATACCGAACCTGTACATGATGATGGAAGTGATGATAAGATGGATTACATTTACCAGATAACGACACAAGACTAGGATAAGGTGAACCTGACTAAAGATGGGAGGATCTCATAGGAGTGCGATAGTTCCTGTACTTCAGATTCAAACGAAGAAATAGAACACTCGCAGAACTGGTTTCATGAAGTAACGATGCTGAATTGCAACCTGATGATTCGATCACTACGACGTATGACAACTGAAGAAAGGAAAACATTAACAGATAAAGTGATGACAGAACTGGAGGAATCCTCAGACAAAGTTGAAGGTACCATACTAGAATGACTGTAGTACAGTTCGCTCAAATAGACATCATGCGCGACACCCACATGAGGGGGGCATATGCATCATAAGAATATCAGAAATTGGTGCAAAGGTAGAAGACAGGTGCGCTTATCGGTTGAAAGACCCCAACTAAAGTGGATCGGGGTAGAAGGATAGAACAGGTTGCAAGAATGCCTTTTTTGGGGGGTGCAGATGTATATAGAATGGATTATTCTGGGGTGCAACAGTGTTACAATCATAGGCCCAAATAGGAAACACTGGTAGCAGAAAAGGATCACACTACCAGGTGTGAGGAGGGAAGCATTGGCCACAGTACACGAAGTCACAAATAAAGGAAAATGGAGAAAAGGGGACCTACACGTCCCACTCATCAGATGGGAATATACGATGCTGGGCAAGAACCTGGCCACAAAATCAAGTTCAAGGTTGTAGAATATGATAAGAACTAAGGTCTGTAAAGCACCTCCGTAGGAGGTCATGGATGTACTGATGGAGGTAAAGAAAACGACGCACGGAGTTTGGACTAAAAAACTCATAATACTGTGTGAAGAAGAGTATGAAGGGATTCAGGAAGTCGTTTGAAAAGGGAAGGTGCAACTTCACGAAGTAGAAAGGAATAGGGTACTACTCAGAATGAAGTATATGCTGTGAGATGCAGAAACTAAACATGAATTAACAAATGACTTTCTAAACAAAAAGCATGAAGAGTGTAGAGCCTTGAACCTGTATGTAGAGCCTTGAACTTGTATCTTCCCATACACCTCTCAGCCTCCTTTTCCCACTCATTTCATCCATCAAACTGATTAAATCATTGTATTTTAGGGTCTTTTACATGATTTTCTAACTACGTTAAGTGACTGTTGTTTAGTTTAGAATTTTGGTTCAGAGTGCTGCGTTTCCGCAGCCCACACAGGTTTCCGCAACTGATCCAGGTTTCCACAGCTCGCACAGGATTCCACAGCTGTTTTATTAAACGATATGTTGCAGGTGTCCTCTGAGAAGATGAGCCACATGGGCAAGTTCCAGGGGTCGAGGACATGGTACGTGTCCCTCCAGATCACCCAGAACAGCCATAAAAGCCCGCGGTCAACGAGGAGGCAAATACCGGTCAACAGAAGTGTCCAGCGGTGGCACGGCTCTGCGTTGCTCTGTTTTTGGGCACGTGAAGCTAGGTGGCATCGTCCTCAGCCACGGAGACAATCTAGAAGCACGAATCCAACAGCCATATTCCCCGGATTGAATGAGCACGATGACAGTTACCTAGATCCGAGGACGCAGAGGATTCACGTGTTTTAAACAGCTGGTTGAATAGCATAGATTTCGTTCAAGTAGTAGTAGAGTTAGTCATTGGATAATCATTTTGTATGTAATTTTGAGCTCCCCACTGTACTTTACATTTTCTGTTAATACATGAGAAGACTGTTTGGCATTTAAGCGTATAATTGCTCTTTGAACTGGCTGAAGTAGGCAGAGGGCCCCTGTTTGCTGAAGCCCTGTACAGTAACTTTTAATTTCCAGCATTTCTTTTTCTTGTTTCATGTATAATAGCTGTACAGATGTCTTTTAAAATTGCTGCATTTTTATTTCTTTTCAACATGTATATTAGCTGTACATAAACTTTGAATTCTATTGATTTACATTTTTGCACTTTTATGTTCATGACTGATCAGTGTGTTATGCATGTTTCTTAGGCAAGCCCGGGACAATTTTCTTTCTTTTCTTTTCATAACTAGTGGCATGCGTGATCGTCTTGTCTATGTTGTTGACATTCATTGTTTTGCAGTTTTGATTTTCCTTACTGTCATCTCTTTAACTTGCACATTTACTTTCTTCTCTTAGATATCAAGTTGTTCATCTATTTATGGTTCCTTTTTCATAATCAAATAACTTTATTGGGAGACAAAATATAACTTAGTATAACTTGATTTAATTTACTTTAGAACTCACATTACTTGACTTATTCATAACTGTTTCTCACATGATAAATTCAGCTGAAAGGCAAAAGGTTAAGAGAAAGTTAAAGTGTTGTGACTAGTCTCTTTTATGTAGTTCCACTTAGATTTCACATTGCTTAACACTTCATGATGTCTTTTCATAGAGAAGATTAAGATTGAAGAGTTGAAATAGTGTGAGATAGTTGTTCTTACTTTTAGTAGGATTTAATATAGATTTCATTTTCATTTTCATTCAGCAACAGAGATACTGGGCCGATGTCATTAGTCCTTTATTTGATGTCTTTATTTTTCTTCAAGAGTTGATTTCATTGCAGTTGTTGTTCAAGCTTTCTTGTAGAATACTCTTTAAGTTTTGAGAAATCATTTAGAGATCACCACAATCATCCACATTTCACTTGCTTTATTACTTCCACCATATCACAGTAGGAAAGATACAATTGAAAACAAACTTAAAAAGCTAAAAACGACAAAAGACTAAGAAAACGGTTATCTAAGTACATATAGTACACCTCACTTCATCAGCTTACGAGCCCCGGGTTGACATTTAAAAGTTGCAATTTAGACATCACTAAATTGACCAAACATTTTGGCATCATTGCCGGGGAAGTGAAATTAGGTAGCCAAATTCTTTAAAAAAAAAGAAGAAAAAACAAGAAAATTTCAAGGAAGGAAATTGATAACATCTCAAAGTATGATCTCCTCTTACACTTAATGTGATCTGGAGGATCAGAAAAGAGAAAGTTATTGGTTTAATAATTTCTTGAGTATGCTCTCTTCTTGCACCTAGAGTGACCTGGAAGATTAGAAAGAGAATTATTAGCCCGACTTGAAGAAAAATAAAAAATGACATGCATAGAGCAAGAGATTCTAGGGGAAGGTTTTTAGCTAGAGCCAAAAGTTCGATTTTTACAACTCCATCTACTTCAAGGAATAGACAAGAGACACCTCCATCATCTCCAACTTACACTCCTAGCCCTAGGATTCCTGGAATTCAAGAGGCAGGAGTCGACTCTCCCATACCTTCCATCGAATCTGAATTAGAAAGAGATCCTTTCCTTCCTTCTACAGAGAGACAAATTGTAATTGAAGAAGTAGAATCACCTGAAGAAGAGGGAGAAATTCCTTCTCGTACACCCTTAGTAGAAGAACCAGAAGACTCTGAAGTCTCCAGGGAAACTACCATGACAGAGGAAGGAGCAACTGGATTTGGTAGAGGTAGAGGTAGAGGAGGAGGAGGAAACAATGGGGGAGGTAGAAGTAACATTGGAGGAAATAGGGATGGGGATAACTCATTTGGGTTTCCTATAGTTGATGAGGACTCCCGAGCCACAATGAAAAACATCTCACCATCTGTCCTCCCAAACTTCCATGGGTTTAGGAATGAGGACCCTGAAACATTTCTATTTGAGTTTGAGGTAGTGTGTCGAATTTATGATTATCTGGATGACTCTCAAAAACTCAAACTGTTTCCTTCAACATTGAAAGGAGCAGCCTTGAAATGGTTCATGTGATTACTCACTCAATCCATTAGGTCTTGGAATGATATGAAATAGACATTTTTGGATAGGTACCTGGAATATTGTATGCCCACCAATCACAAGGATGAGGTATTCAAAATGATGCAAAAAGAAGATGAAAACTTGGAGGAGTTACTTGAAAGATTTCAATATAATCTGAAAAGAGCAAAAATGAGTAACTTGGATGAGGAGACCTTGAAAGCCCTTTTACTAAAAGCCATTAGAGATGAATGGATAGATCTTTTGAATATGATGGGAAAAGGAGATGTATCTCAACTTCCACTTTCTGATATAGCAGAATTATGTGTCCATCTCTCAAGGGGGAAATCCAAAACTCAAAAAGGGCCTAGAGATCCTTCTCTCATCAGAGCAAATAAATCTGCAACTGGATCGGTTAGTAGGGCTGAGATTGGCAACATGCTTGATGAATTCAAAACTGATATCTTAGGGAGTCTTAGTGAGCAACTAGACACCCTTAAGATTCACAATAAGCAGAAAGCAGAAGCTGAGGCTTTGGCCATCTTTTGCCCAAAGTGTAGGAAGAAACATGCTCTAAGGGAATGTCCCTTCGATGCAAAAGTTGTAGAAACATGTGTAATTTGTTCAGAGAACCATGAGACCAAGGATTGTCCTTCAATTCCTGGGCTCAAATATGTCTTTCAAGAAGATCCAAATACAATCGAATCTCTCTGTTTTGTTGCAAGGAGACCTTGGCAGGGGCAACAAAATCAAGGGTTTAGCAACTCTATGAATTTTCAACCCCCACCAAATTGGAATCCTTGGCAACAACCTTGGTCCCAACCTCAAAATCCTTTTCAATCATGGGGACAAGGTATGCAAAATCCTTATGAGCGATTTGCTCAATTTTACCAATATCCTCCATCTTTTCAAAACCAACAAGCTCCACAACTTCCAAATCAAAATCCACAACTATCATTGCCATTTCCACAACAACAACCTTCTCAACAGAATCCAAATTCTCAACTCTTGCTTCCATTCCAACAGAAGTCAAATCAACTTCCTTCTCAGCCATTGCCAAACCCCAATAATAAAAGCCCTAAAAATGCCTACATGATGGAAGGTCAGCAATTTCCTACCTATATGATTGTTCCTCTCAATGAAGTACAACTCAGATCAGGTAGAGTCTTAGATAAACCTTCTATAAATGCTCAAAAGCAAAGCATTTTTGAGGAAGAGTCTCTTGAAGCCAATAAGGGTTCTGAAGCATCTCTTCAAAACCCAAACACTCAAAAAGAAAAAGAAAAGGAATTAACCCCCACAACTCCCATATTTTAGCAACCTCCATCCTTATCCACACCTCCTTTTCCTGAAAGATTACAAATTGATAAAGGAGTGGAAAAACAAATTTGGTTGCCTGACTATAATTTTCTAGATGAATTGAAGAATGTTTGTATCAAGATTCCCTTGTTACAAGCCATTAAAGAGATTCCTATTCTAGCAAAAACAATAAAGGAGTTGAGTCTTAAAAGACCAGGAAGGAAACCAAGAGATACCAGAAGGATCCACCTGGTAGGGAAAATTGCAGATATCATGATGGGAAAAATTACTATGCAGAAATATGTAGATCCCGGTAGTCCAATTGTCAAAAAACATATCAATGGGGTAGAAATACCAAATACTTTGATTGATTTAGGGGCTGCTATCAACATCATGAGTAGTCAGACTATGGAATAGCTAAAACTTCCTAATCTTCTTTTTACACCTACTTTATTGCAACTTACAGATCGATCAATTATTAAACCAGATGGTGTATTAGAAGACATTCCAGTCTCCCTAGACTCTTGGGAATATCCAGTGGATTTCATGATTTTAACTCCCAAGAGTAATCTAGGAGGACATCCTCTTATTTTAGGAAGACCTTGGCTAGCCACAGCTGATGCTTTCATAAGTTGTAGGTCTGGGGATATGTATATTTCTAATGGTAATTCGACAAAGAAGTTCAATATGTATCCTCCAGCAAAAGCAATTACAGAAATAGGGGATAATGAGTGGGTTGATGATGAAGATACTATACAACCTGTCTTTACCATTTCTGAGATTAGTGAAGATAGTCAAATTCTGAACACATTAGAAAATTTTGAACCATCTTCAGAATATGACCACACACAATTTCAGTTGGATTCTGACATTGAGTATCTATCATCTAGACAAATGTCTTTTTTCTCTATGGAAGAGTTTGGTAGTTCTTCCATTGAGATTTTTCCAGGAAAAACATTGAATATCAACAAAAACTTGGAAAAATCACAACAGGAAGGGCTAACCAAAGTCTTGCAAAAACATTCCACTGCATTTGCATGGGAGTATACTGATATGAAAGGTATTGACCCGAAGACTTGCATTCATCACATCTACATTGAGGAAAACAGTAGACCAATCAGACAGCCTCAAAGAAGGATGAATCCAAACCTTAGGGAAATAGTGAAAGAAGAGCTCCAAAAGTTACTTAATGTAAACTTCATTTACCCCATCTCAGATAGCCGGTGGGTTTCTCCTTTGGTTATAGTACCTAAAAATAATGGTAAATGGATGGTTTGCATTGATTATAGGGAATTGAACAAAGAAACTTTGAAGGATCACTTTCCTTTACCCTTTATTGGTCAAGTATTAGATACTTTAGCAGGCAAAAAGTATTTCTCATTTCTGGATGGTTTTAGTGGTTACAATCAGATTCAGGTTGCACCTGATGATCAGGACAAGACCACATTTACCTGTCCATGGGGAACTTTTTCTTACCGAGTACTTCCTTTTGGATTATGTAATGCACCTGCAACATTTCAAAGGGCAGTATTAGGAATCTTTTCTGATCTAATTCATGATTGTGTAGAGGTATATATGGATGATTTTACAGTTTATGGTAATTCATTTGAAGAGGCATTCGAAAATTTGGAAAAAGTCCTTATAAGGTGTAAAGAAACAAATCTTTCATTAAGTCATGAAAAATGCTTTATGATGTTTACTGAAGGGATTGTTTTAGGACATCATATTTCAGGAGATGGAATTAAAGTTGATAGATGAAAAGTTGAAGTCATCTCCAAGTTACCTATTCCGAATTGTCAAAAAGATGTTAGAAGTTTTCTTGGATTTACTGGATATTATAGAAGATTTATTGAAAACTTCACTAAGATAGAATCTCCGCTTTTCAAATTTCTTACAAAAGACTGTGAATTCAATTCGGATCCTGACTGTCAATCTGCATTTGAAACTTTAAAAACAAGAATATCTGAAGCACCCATTTTGAGAGGGCCAAATTGGAAACTTCCTTTCCATATTTCTACAGATGCTTCAGATACAGCTCTAGGAGCTGTGTTGGGTCAAAAGGATTTAATTCCTTATGCCATTTATGTTGGCATTATGAGATAAGTGTTGTCCTTGATGGCAAACCTCACTGATGACAAATCATAGTACAGAAGGTCAGCAGCAAGGAATTGATGATCAGACTATAAGAAGAAGAGAAAGTTCATACACGCAGGTTTGTTAAGCCCAAGTCGCGTGTACACGCAGGTTGGCTTCAGCAAAAGCGCGTGTATGTGGAAAAGTACCTTTGGTCCATGGCGGTTAGTCCTTGGAAGTTGTGCCTATGGTTTCGGACCATTGTGTCTCGACGGGCGTGTCGATCCCTAGTTTTGAAGTTGATGGTATTGGATTTCTATGGTTTTGGCTCTTGGTATTGAACAAGGCCTAAGGCTATATAAAGGGAAGGAAATCATTAGGCAAGAGCATCTGAATTGTCTTGAATATCTGATGAAGCATTAGATCCAGTATGCAGGGTTATGGGTTGATGATGCATTGCTTGATCTGAGCTAAGGAGAGATCTCACCGGCTGATGGAGAACAAGATCTAAGGATAGATCGGGATCAAATGGTTTGAAATGAACTATCTTTATGATGCTTATTCTAGATCTACATACTGACGCATGTATTGTTCTATAAGTGTTATGAGTATGTCTGATGTCTGGTACAGCTGCAAGTTAAGAGAAATTATTTTTAGATCTGTACGCGGGTTGTCTTTGGCAAAAGCGCGTATACACGCGGGTTTGATTCATCGAAGTAGCGTATACATTGTAAAGCTTGATATTTGAAGTTGCAGATGGATCTGATGGTTATTACAGAGTTCTATGTCTGCTCTGTGTTCTGGTGACTGTTGTTAACAGGGTTTCAGTGATTCAGGGTTTAATGATTGTTTTGAGCTTCAATGATAGTTATGGGTCCAGTATGAAAATTGGATGAAAAGTGGCCTTTCAGATTATGTGTTGTGCTTCAGTGTATCCAGTCTGAAAATTGATGAAACGTGGTACCTGGAGGTGAGAAGATTGTAGGCAAGCACCTACGTACTAGTATCTAAGCTAGTACAAAAGCTAAAGGAGATCTTTGGAGCATTGTAGCAGGTAGCAGCCTGCGTACTAGTAAATGGATCGGCTAGTACAAGAGCAAAGGGGGTTGTAGCTCTCGTACTGGTATAAGACTGCACCAGTACAAATATTGTAAAAGGATTTTCTTATTAAGAAGAAGATTGAGATGACTTGCAGCAGGTGGTTTTCACCCACATTGGGTTTCCACCTTATATCTTTGTGTTCATGTGTGTGGCTCTTGTGTGATGTTCTGTTCTGTTATTCTGCACCTGTTTACTGTTAACATGCTTAATAATGATCTGATGCATTTACTGAAGATTAAGCTAACTGAATTATAAGATCTCTGGATATACGCGAGTTTCATTAGACAGAGTAGCGTGTACATGCAGGTTCACTTAATTGAAGTAGCGTATATGTTTCTGAGTATGAGCATTGAAAAGTTTGATTGATCTGATAATACTGATTCACCCCCCCCTCTCAGTATTATTTCCAACAATTGGTATCAGAGCCGGTCCTTTGGTAGAAGCTTGATCGCTTGAAGGAGATCCGTGGAACAATGGGAAAGAAGCTTAAGAAGAAAGCTCATAAGAAGAAGAAGACATCTCAGAAGATCTATGACAGTGGGAGAGTCGATTGGGGATTAGGTATAAGAAGCTCTTCAGATTCAGAATCAGATTCAGAATCATTATCAGGTATGAATGTGTTATCCTCTGATCTTCCTGCTATATTTCCTTGTGAAAGTGATGGAAGTGATAGTGAAACTACTGAACATGCTTTTATGGGTGAGCAAGAAAAGTGTCAAATAGAGGCAGTGTTTAGAAGGCTTGCAGACAAAGTCAAAGATCAACAAGATCTATTGAACAAAAGGGAATGTGCTTTCAAAGAAGAAGTTACCAAACTAAAGGCCCAAATAGAAGAAGGAAACAAGGTAAGAAAGCTACTCAAGGACAAGGAAGACCAATGTCAAAAATTGCAGCATGAAGTGACATCATTAAGAAAAGAAGTCAACGAAAGAAGCACAACCATCAAGAAACTCAAAGATAGATCCAGCTACTATGAAAATCTTGAAGCTACAATCCCCTCACTAAAAGGAGATCTTGAAGAATCAAAGAAGCAGAATACAGATCTACTCCAAGCTATTGCAAAACAAGAAAACGAAGTCACCAGCTTAAAATCTCAACTAGAATGTGCCTTCCGAGTTCGTCAAATGCAGCAGGATCTAAATGAAGAACAAGAAAAGGAGATTCTCAAACTAAGGCATCAGTTGGAAGAAGGAAGGAAAGATGGAGAAGACATGAAGAAGCAATGTCTAGAAAAGGAGGAACAACTTCAAGTTGAGGTAAATATCTTGAAAGGTAAATTAGAAGAAAAGGATAAACTTTTGAGATTTCAAGATAGTACTAAAGCCTTGGATGATATTCTTAGTAGTCAAAGGTCTCCTGCTATCAAGACTGGTCTTGGTTTCCATGAATCTGTTGAAGGTGAATCTAGTTCACAAGGTGAGGCAAGGAACTCTAAAGAGAAATCCAAAATGATCAACAAGGAGATGAAAGGTCAATCTCATCATCAACCAAGGAAAGAAAGTCTTCAAAGAAAATCTTTTACTCCTCCTATGAATAATGTTGAATGTTATGTATGTCATAATCTTGGACATGTTGCAGCTAGATGTAGAAGAAGAAGGGTTCAAGACCATCATGCAGAAAGATCATCACACTCAAGGTACTTTAATGGATATTGCTTTGCTTGCAATATGTTTGGTCACAAAGCTGCTGATTGCTACAGGAGGAATATGAAACATGTAAGATGTTATGCATGTAACAAGCTTGGACATATAGCAAAGGAATGCAGAATAACAGAACAGAACATCACACAAGAGCCACACACATGAACACAAAGATATAAGGTGGAAACCCAATGTGGGTGAAAACCACCTGCTGCAAGTCATCTCAATCTTCTTCTTAATAAGAAAATCCTTTTACAATATTTGTACTGGTGCAGTCTTATACCAGTACGAGAGCTACAACCCCCTTTGCTCTTGTACTAGCCGATCCATTTACTAGTACGCAGGCTGCTACCTGCTACAATGCTCCAAAGATCTCCTTTAGCTTTTGTACTAGCTTAGATACTAGTACGTAGGTGCTTGCCTACAATCTTCTCACCTCCAGGTACCACGTTTCATCAATTTTCAGACTGGATACACTGAAGCACAACACATAATCTGAAAGGCCACTTTTCATCCAATTTTCATACTGGACCCATAACTATCATTGAAGCTCAAAACAATCATTAAACCCTGAATCACTGAAACCCTGTTAACAACAGTCACCAGAACACAGAGCAGACACAGAACTCTGTAATAACCATCAGATCCATCTGCAACTTCAAATATCAAGCTTTACAATGTATACGCTACTTCGATGAATCAAACCCGCGTGTATACGCGCTTTTGCCAAAGACAACCCGCGTACAGATCTAAAAATAATTTCTCTTAACTTGCAGCTGTACCAGACATCAGACATACTCAAAACACTTATAGAACAATACATGCGTCAGTATGTAGATCTAGAATAAGCATCATAAAGATAGTTCATTTCAAACCATTTGATCCCAATCTCTCCTTAGATCTTGTTCTCCATCAGCCGGTGAGATCTCTCCTTAGCTCAGATCAAGCAATGCATCATCAACCCATAACCCTGCATACTGGATCTAATGCTTCATCAGATATTCAAGACAATTCAGATGCTCTTGCCTAATGATTTCCTTCCCTTTATATAGCCTTAGGCCTTGTTCAATACCAAGAGCCAAAACCATAGAAATCCAATACCATCAACTTCAAAACTAGGGATCGACACGCCCGTCGAGACACAATGGTCCGAAACCATAGGCACAACTTCCAAGGACTAACCGCCATGGACCAAAGGTACTTTTCCACATACACGCGCTTTTGCTGAAGCCAACCTGCGTGTACACGCGACTTGGGCTTAACGAACCTGCGTGTATGAACTTTCTCTTCTTCTTATAGTCTGATCATCAATTCCTTGCTGCTGACCTTCTGTACTATGATTTGTCATCAGTGAGGTTTGCCATCAAGGACAACACTTATCTCATAATGCCAACAATCTCCCCCTTTGGACTTGATGGCAAAGCTAACTTGTCACACTTAGAACTATCATCTGATTCCTTTGAGTTGTCCTCCATCAGTCACATCTGATATCTCTTCTGAAGATTCACCCAGTTATACATAAGTGAGATATTCTTCTATGAGAGGGTTGCCATCAAGTACAACACATGCATATGAATTCTGTTCAAAGGGATGAATTGATGCAGACATACCTTGTTATAGGTTGATGACCTATTCTCTACAGGACATTTACAGGTTGCTGATATGGAAATTTGTGTACGCGTGTTGTTTAAAGGATATCCGCGTGCATACGCCGTTTTACAAGGGGATAGTCGCGTATATGGTGTACGCGTGTTGCGTAAGGGATATCTGCGTATATACGCTTGTTTATGTGTATACAGACGCGTATATGGAGTTTTTGAAGGAAATCAGCAGGGACAGATGTTGGTTGCAGAAAGTCTGATATGGATCTGACAGAGATCATCTGTCACAGGTTCAGAGGGAGCAGATAATCTTCCAATGATGCATTGTTGGCATTATCTTAAAGCTTTTGGTTCTAGTTCACATTTGATGTTGATTTCAGGAGGAACAAAGGCGAAAGGAGAACAGAAGGATCTCTTGGTTGCTGATCTGAATGGTGATTATCAGATGCTGCTGGTGACTTTCATAAGTATTGGTCTAGTTATTTCGTCTCTATGTCATATATCTCTTTTGTGGTATCTCTTTCATGGTGTCAAGGTCATGTAACGGCCTATTTTGGTTTCCCCACTATGCCTGGGATGATTGATGCAATGTGATTGGTTGCCATATGTAAACTTTTGATGTATCCCCACTTGGTTGGGTGGATGAGTCAATTTTTGTATATCCTCACTTAGTTGAGAGATGGATGTATGTATGAGTCTTTGGTGATAGGAAGGTCTTTTATGATGTATAGAGTCATGTTCTTCTTGAAGAACATCTTTTGCAGATCTTGCCTACAGTCAGGAAGAGCATGTACAACACACTTCAGCGGTACAAAGATTCAGCATGTACTCAGGGGGAGCATGGACAGATTGGTACACCTTGGCATATACAAAGGGGGAGACTATTCAGAGATTTCAGCAGGTACTCAGGGGGAGTATGGACAGTGGAATGATTCAGCAAAGGAAGAGAATATCTTGGTCCACCCTTTGCCCTTGATGTCAAAGGGGGAGAGTGATTTGGTGTTGTTGCCATCAAGTCCAAAGGGGGAGATTGTTGGCATTATGATGCATGTGTTGTACTTGATGGCAACCCTCTCGTAGAAGATTATCTCACTTATGTATAACTGGGTGAATCTTCAGAAGAGATATCAGATGTGACTGATGGAGGACAACTCAAAGGAATCAGATGATAGTTCTAAGTGTGACAAGTTAGCTTTGCCATCAAGTCCAAAGGGGGAGATTGTTGGCATTATGAGATAAGTGTTGTCCTTGATGGCAAACCTCACTGATGACAAATCATAGTACAGAAGGTCAGCAGCAAGGAATTGATGATCAGACTATAAGAAGAAGAGAAAGTTCATACACGCAGGTTCGTTAAGCCCAAGTCGCGTGTACACGTAGGTTGGCTTCAACAAAAGCGCGTGTATGTGGAAAAGTACCTTTGGTCCATGGCGGTTAGTCCTTGGAAGTTGTGCCTATGGTTTCGGACCATTGTGTCTCGACGGGCGTGTCGATCCCTAGTTTTGAAGTTGATGGTATTGGATTTCTATGGTTTTGGCTCTTGGTATTGAACAAGGCCTAAGGCTATATAAAGGGAAGGAAATCATTAGGCAAGAGCATCTGAATTGTCTTGAATATCTGATGAAGCATTAGATCCAGTATGCAGGGTTATGGGTTGATGATGCATTGCTTGATCTGAGCTAAGGAGAGATCTCACCGGCTGATGGAGAACAAGATCTAAGGAGAGATCGGGATCAAATGGTTTGAAATGAACTATCTTTATGATGCTTATTCTAGATCTACATACTGACGCATGTATTTTTCTATAAGTGTTATGAGTATGTCTGATGTCTGGTACAGCTGCAAGTTAAGAGAAATTATTTTTAGATCTGTACGCGGGTTGTCTTTGGCAAAAGCGCGTATACACGCGGGTTTGATTCATCGAAGTAGCGTATACATTGTAAAGCTTGATATTTGAAGTTGCAGATGGATCTGATGGTTATTACAGAGTTTTGTGTCTGCTCTGTGTTCTGGTGACTGTTGTTAACAGGGTTTCAGTGATTCAGGGTTTAATGATTGTTTTGAGCTTCAATGATAGTTATGGGTCCAGTATGAAAATTGGATGAAAAGTGGCCTTTCAGATTATGTGTTGTGCTTCAGTGTATCCAGTCTGAAAATTGATGAAACGTGGTACCTGGAGGTGAGAAGATTGTAGGCAAGCACCTACGTACTAGTATCTAAGCTAGTACAAAAGCTAAAGGAGATCTTTGGAGCATTGTAGCAGGTAGCAGCCTGCGTACTAGTAAATGGATCGGCTAGTACAAGAGCAAAGGGGGTTGTAGCTCTCGTACTGGTATAAGACTGCACCAGTACAAATATTGTAAAAGGATTTTCTTATTAAGAAGAAGATTGAGATGACTTGCAGCAGGTGGTTTTCACCCACATTGGGTTTCCACCTTATATCTTTGTGTTCATGTGTGTGGCTCTTGTGTGATGTTCTGTTCTGTTATTCTGCACCTGTTTACTGTTAACATGCTTAATAATGATCTGATGCATTTACTGAAGATTAAGCTAACTGAATTATAAGATCTCTGGATATACGCGAGTTTCATTAGACAGAGTAGCGTGTACACGCAGGTTCACTTAATTGAAGTAGCGTATATGTTTCTGAGTATGAGCATTGAAAAGTTTGATTGATCTGATAATACTGATTCACCCCCCCCCTCTCAGTATTATTTCCAACAATTTACTACACCAGTAAAAATTTGACTCCCACTGAGTTAAATTATGTTGTGACTGAAAAAGAATTCTTAGCCGTTGTTCATGCAATCAACAAGTTTAGACATTATATAACCGGCTATGAAACTTTTGTCCATACTGATCATTCTGCAATTAGATATCTCATGAAAAAACCTGTTACTAATGGCAGAGTTACAAAATGGCTTTTGCTTTTACAAGAATTCAATATTACTGTGTTAGATAGACCAGGGAAACAAAATACAGTAGCTGATTTCTTGTCTAGAATCCAAAATACTAATGAAGATTCTCCTGTAGAGGATAAGTTTCCAGATGAATATTTGTTTGCGGTAACTACTAAAACTCCTTGGTATGCAGACATTGCTAACTATTTGGTTACAAGGAAGCTACCTCCACACTTATTTCCTAATGAGAAAAGGAAAATCATTCAGGAAAGTTCAAAGTATTCATGGATTTCTAATGAATTGTTCAAAACAAGGCTAGATTGTGTGATCAGAAGATGTGTTCGGGAAGATGAAATGCCTGACATCCTTAAGGCATGTCATGATGAACCGTGCGGTGGACACTTTGCTGACAAGAGGACTGCCTATAAAATCCTTTCTTTAGGATATTATTGGCCTTCTCTCTTCAAAGATGCAAAACAATATGTTAGAAGGTGTGACAGCTGCCAAAGAGTTGGGAGACCAACTCTTTCAAATGAAATGCCATTACAGCCACAGGTACTCATCGAACCCTTTGAAAAATGGGCTTTAGATTTCATTGGACCTATTAATCCACCATCTAAACATAAAAATTATATATTGGTTTGCACTGATTATGTTACTAAATGGGTAGAAGCCAAGGCATTAGCTTCTGCCACTGAAAATTCAGTTGTTCAATTTCTTTTTGAGGATATTTTTACTCGTTTTGGTGTCCCAAGAGAAATTGTAACAGATCAGGGAAGTCAATTTACATCTAACTTGATGGAGAAGTTGATGGAAGAATACAAAATCAAGCACAGAAAATCTACTCCATACCATCCGCAAGCAAATGGTCAAGTGGAATCTACAAATAAAGTTCTTGAGAGCATCATCACCAAAACTGTTCATCTCCATAGAAGAGATTGGGCAGAAAGGCTTCCTGAAGCCTTATGGGCCTATAGAACTACATGGAGGAACACAACAGGACATTCTCCGTATGAACTTGTTTATGGGAAAGAAGTCTTGCTCCCCATTGAGTTTCAAGTCAAAACCTTCAAGATGGCAGTTCAGTTGGGGATGAATCTATCAGAAGCCCAAAAGCACAGAATGGAGCAGCTGAATGAGCTAGATGAAATAAGACAAGATGCAATTTTAAGGACTAATCTAGTTCAACACCAAAGAACTAAGTGGCATGACAGATATATCAAGGAGAGAAAGTTTCAAAAAGGAAATTGGGCGTTACTATCTGATTCCAAGTTTAAAGACTTCAAAGGAAAATTTCAAACTCATTGGCTTGGACCATATGAGATTGATGAAGTCTTTAGCAATGGAGCAGTTCGCGTCAATACTATTGATGAGTTTCAAACTCCTCTCATTTTGAATGGCCACCGATTGAAAATTTATCATAAGCCACTCTCAAAAGAGGACTTTGTCAAAATATTCCAAGAAAATTATGCAATGAGGTTGGTGGAGAAGAATTCTTCTCCTCCATCAGCCTAGTCTTTGTTTCTTTCAGTTGAAAACAAAAAAAAAAAAAAAAAAAGAGAAAAGAAAAAAGAAAAGAAAAAGAAAATCTTGTGTATAAGCCTGAAAACCAATCATAGATTGGCAGTCTTATACAGAAAATGTAGAGTGAAAATCAGGGACACCTGACACTCTATATTTTCCAAAAAAAAAAAATCTCTCTTCCTCTCCATCTTCACTCCACTTGTCATTTCCATCTTCACCTCCATCTCATCTTCATCTCCATTCCACTTCACTCCACTACACTTCCATCTCATTCCACTCATTTCATTCCATTCCATCAATAAAAGTCCCTCTCAGGACTATTTCATTCAGTTAGTTCTTTTTCTAACCATTTTGTGCAGTTAAAGGGGTGTTGTCTCAGTTTCAGCAGCTGGGAACCGTTTCCGCAGCTAACACCAGTTTCCGCAGATCGAAACGATTTCCACAGCCAGCATCACTTTGTCTCTACAGCCAGCAACACTCTGTTTTCAAAAAAAATTACAGTCAAAGGTTAACATCATCATCACCAAAGGCGGCAAAGATATGAGTCATCTGCAAGATCAAAAAGAAATAATGGGTCAGAAGCCTTAATCAACAAGTGGCAAACTTCCAAATGTATGATCAAAATCTCTACCAAATAACAATTTAATGTCATTGTATGCATAGTTATTAGATCATGGAAATTCCACTAAATACAATGATTTGATATGGCAAGATTCATATCACTCCTCTCCCACGATGATAATCCATCCACCTCATTCCTTTCTAACGGTCCCATAATCACTCTTAATTCAAACTCGAAATGGGGCTGCTCTTTCATTTATTAGTCATATGTAGAGGAAGTGACCTACTGTACTACGGCTCTCCTCCACCATGATTTCCGCAGCCAACGTTGAGACGTGGCATAAACCAACCGATTCGAAAGGACTCAGCCGTTATACTGCCCAGTTATCACTTCACTCCCGCATGCATTTGATACCAAACCCGTGACTATTGTTTACCTCGTGCTCATACCATTCTCTGCTCTCTCCATTTCCGCTGCAACCTCCATAGCTCTGCTCTAAACCCTGATTACAGTCACTGCATACGCTTCGTATTTCGATTACGGCCACTCCATTTCCCTTAAGCATCCCGTAATCAGCTCATTTTCCCTCTAACGTCCACACACAGTAAAATTCTTAGCCGGGGGTTGAAAGCCGAGAATGGGAAAGTTACTCAGAGCTGAACCTGAGGGCCCGAAATATCTAGAGGGGTATCCGCAGACAAAGGAGTCATTGAAGAAGGCGAAGTGGCTGAAATTTATCCAAAAATTCAGAGGTTATAATAAGGAAGTCACTAAAGCTTTTGCTCGGTCCTTTAATGGACACGTAGTGGAGGTAGGGGATTTGAAATTTACAATAACAGAGGCCACAATAGCAGCAGCAACCAGTTTACCACAGCAGGGAGACAGATGGTTTAAAAACAGAGGTCTGGATGATCAAGGATGGAAAGACATGCTCAAGAACCCAGGTATGGATACTTCCATATTTACCAAAGGAATTCCTGTGAATATAATCAAAGAAGAATGGTCTACGCTGTTATTACTTGTTCAGAAGTTTATTACATGTGAGGGTAGGTTTGGCACTATGTACATGTATCATGCAAGGATTATGATGAATTTTATGGAAGGCCATGCCCTTAATTTACCTTACTTTTTATTAGCAAGATTCAAGAAAATGAGCTCTACTGTTCAGAAACATGTAGGCCATATTGAATCCCACCTTTACCATCACGGGCTCATTAGAATTCTCATTGAAGATCAATTGAAAAATAATAATGATACTTGGGAAAAGTTTTTAATCAAAAATCACTTCCAAGAAGTGACTGAAGCCTCTGCCAGTAGTTCCCCAAAAATCCCAAAAAGAAGTAGGAGGAAAGAAAGAAATGTTACAACTCAGGACTCCCCTACAAAAGACACTCAGGAAACTGTTCAGGAGGAAGAAGAGGAGGGAGCTAGAAATAAGAAGCAGAAAAAGGACAAAGGTAAAATAACTGTCCAAGAGACATATCCATCCCCTGAACCATCTATAGAAGAAGAGTCTCAAACCCTGGCAGAGAGGTTAGCACACCTTCAAGCTGTTGCCTCAGCAAAGAAACAAAAAGAAAAACAGAGTGCCCAGAAAGTAAGCACTAGTCCATATGTGAGAAGAAGCAGTAGGCTCAAAGGAAAGAAGAAAGTGACCCAAGAAAAACAATCACATTTCATTGACTTAGGTGAAGGAACACCTGAAAAAGGTCCAGCTTAGCAAGACATAGAGGCAAGTCCTCCACGTGAGGAAAGTCCTTTTTAGCAGGAAAGAGAAAACAATCCTCCTTTATCAGAATTTGAGTTCAGGCTGAGAAAAACACCTGAGGTAGATTCCACCCAGCAAGAAGCCTATAACTACTTAGAGTCCTTGGAACAATCAGCTGCAGGACCAAGCACTACCTTGCCACTTGATGCATAGGTGCAATCTTTAAAACATGAAGTGTTTGAGCTAGAAGTCCTAAATAGGTACATTAAACAAGAAAATGAAGCATTAAAAGAGCAAAGTAAAGTGGACAAGATTGTCCATGACAATACCATGCTTCACTTAGGACTGTGGCAGAAGAAGAATAGAAAGTTGAAGAAAAAGTGTAAGAAGCTGAGCAGGGCATTGATTAATTTGAAGTTCAGGTGTCTAGTTAAGAAACCAAGGACAATTTTGGCATCAAGGAGAAAGAGAAGAAGGCTGGATGTTCTTGCAGAAGCACCAGAGCACATGGATTGAGGAAAAGAACTAAGTTTTGGTTGCATGAGGACATGCAACACCTTCACAGTGGGGGTATGTAGAGCCTTGAACCTATATCTTCCCATACACCTCTCAGCCTCCTTTTCCCACTCATTTCATCCATCAAACTGATTAAATCATTGTATTTTAGGGTCTTTTACATGATTTTCTAACTATGTTAAGTGACTGTTGTTTGGTTTAGAATTTTGGTTCAGAGTGCTGCGTTTCCGCAGCCCACACAGGTTTCCGCAGCTGATCCAGGTTTCCGCAGCTCGCACAGGATTCCACAGCTGTTTTATTAAATGATATGTTGCAGGTGTCCTCTGAGAAGATGAGCCACATGGGCAAGTTCCAGGGGTCGAGGACATGGTACGTGTCCCTCCAGATCACCCAGAACAGCCATAAAAGTCCGCGGTCAACGAGGAGGCAAATACTGGTCAACAGAAGTGTCCAGCGGTGGAACGGCTCTGCGTTGCTCTGTTTTTGGGCACATGAAGCTAGGTGGCATCGTCCTCAGCCACGGAGACAATCTAGAAGCACAAATCCAACAGCCATATTCCCTGGATTGAATGAGCACGATGACAGTTACCTAGATCCGAGGACGCAGAGGATTCACGTGTTTTAAACAGCTGGTTGAATAGCATAGATTTCGTTCAAGTAGTTTGTTTTTTCTCCTTATAAATAAAGCGTCCTTGAACGCTGTAGAGTTAGTCATTGGATAATCATTTTGTATGTAATTTTGAGCTCCCCACTGTACTTTACATTTGCTGTTAATACATGAGAAGACTGTTTGGCATTTAAGCGTATAACTGCTCTTTGAACCGGCTGAAGTAGGCAGAGGGCCCCTGTTTGCTGAAGCCCTGTACAGTAACTTTTAATTTCCAGCATTTCTTTTTCTTGTTTCATGTATAATAGTTGTACAGATGTCTTTTAAAATTGCTGCATTTTTATTTCTTTTCAACATGTATATTAGCTGTACATAAACTTTGAATTCTGTTGATTTACATTTCTGCACTTTTATGTTCATGACTGATCAGTGTGTTATGCAGGTTTCTTAGGCAAGCCCGGGACAGTTTTCTTTCTTTTCTTTTCATAACTAGTGGCATGCGTGATCGTCTTGTCTATGTTGCTGACATTCATTGTTTTTCAGTTTTGATTTTCCTTACTGTCATCTCTTTAACTTGCACATTTACTTTCTGCTCTTAGATATCAAGTTGTTCATCTATTTATGGTTCCTTTTTCATAATCAAATAACTTTATTGGGAGCCAAAATATCACTTAGTATAACTTGATTTAGTTTACTTTAGAACTCACATTACTTGACTTATTCATAACTGTTTCTCACATGATAAATTCAGCTGAAAGGCAAAAGGTTAAGAGAAAGTTAAAGTGTTGTGACTAGTCTCTTTTATGTAGTTTCACTTAGATTTCACATTGCTTAACATTTCATGATGTCTTTTCATAGAGAAGATTAAGATTGAAGAGTTGAAATAGTGTGAGATAGTTGTTCTTACTTTTAGTAGGATTTAATATAGATTTCATTTTCATTTTCATTCAGCAACAGAGATACTGGGCCGATGTCATTAGTCCTTTATTTGATGTCTTTATTTTTCTTCAAGAGTTGATTTCATTGCAGTTGTTGTTCAAGCTTTCTTGTAGAATACTCTTTAAGTTTTGAGAAATCATTTAGAGATCACCACAATCATCCACATTTCACTTGCTTTATTACTTCCACCATATCACAGTAGGAAAGATACAATTGAAAACAAACTTAAAAAGCTAAAAACGACAAAAGAGTAAGAAAACAGTTATCTAAGTACATATAGTTCACCTCACTTCATCAGCTTACGAGCCCCGGGTTAACATTTAAAAGTTGCAATTTAGACATCACTAAATTGACCAAACAAAGAGTCGCAGGTGGATATGTGCCAACCTAAGGGTGAAGTGGAGGGGTCTGGTTGCAAGGTAACTGGTTAGGTATTGTGGTTGAGGTAGTGCCTGGCTCTCAAGGGAAATCAGGAGAGTGCGCCAAAGACACCAGCGCACGTGGCGGTGAAAACAGAGACCGTGTCGTGGGTTGTTCTCCAAGAAATGATAGCAGTGCACCAAAGGGGTGTGACTACCTAACTAGCCGAAGGAGAGACAGTCTCAGCACTCCAAATAGTTGAAAGAGATTATGGGACTATAAAACAGTCTGTTAGGAAGTTGCGCGACAATAGGGGTGTGCACAATGTTGGTACATCCCAAGGGTCGCGATCGCGTAGAAGGGGCGACGCTACTACACAGATAAACAAGTGACTGTTGGTGTCACTGTTCATGACGAGACATCCAAATTAAGGCAAAAATTAGTAGGTGGTTGGAATTTAAGACACAAAGTTAAAACTTGATTTGAAATGATATGTCGAATGTATAGAATTAATGAGCCAGAAAATAGGGGTGTGGAAAAATTACAACGGGCCTATAAATCATGAATGGCCCTCCATCGAAAAACCCTTGGCATTTTACGAATAGAGTTATCGCGGTATCAAGCAGGAATGAGCATGATGAATGAGGCAATTGTAAGAGAGAGTTCATGGTTTAAAGCCTTGTTGTAGGATATACAGGAGTCCCTAATCAAAATCATGTTAACAACCAAGGGAACCCCGCAAAGTTCTATGCCACTGGTAGGGGATGCACCAAAAATCCCTAAATTTCCACGAACACGGAGGCCCAAGAAGGATCCACAGGTAATAGGACCAATCTAGATGTCTCTGTGAAATTCGCAGTTTAGCAATCTGTCAATGGAAGAAAAGGGCCAAATAGTTACTATTGAGAGCGATGATGAAGAAGAGCATCCTCCAACCTATTTTGAAAAAATGGAACCAAAAGAAGAGATGAATGAAGACATCCAGCTAGTACATGTCACAGCAAAACTACCCAAGTATGTCCCTCCGTGGAAAGGGAGGGTGAAGGTACCGCAATATTTGGATGCTGTTGAAAGCACACTTAAAACCCCATGCCTCCACAAAGGGGTATTTTTTGAAGGAATGACTGAGGGCTACATTCCCACTATGAAGTTTGGACATTGGGACCTCGTGGACAGCAAGAAGTTTCTTCATTTGGCAACTAGAAAATTGATGGAACAAAGAATAGAGGGGGTCGTTACAATGCTGTAGCCATAGAAATGGCTGCGTGGGGTGGAGAAGGTCGGGCTACTCCACCTCCTATCAATTCCACACTTTCATCGAGCCCTTATCACAATATTTGTTATCAGGCAACTGCTTTTCCTAGTGCATCATGGGTACTTGTGGCTGGAAGAACCCATTCCCATCACGGCGGAACTCATTCATAGGATTTCTCGGCTTCCGTGTGCGAGAAGGGACACCGTGGAAATAGCTAGCACAAGTGTAGACTTGACGCTTGCAGAGGCCATGAAAAAGAAATATAAGTTGGAGAAAAAGCAGTGAGGGTACATTATTACTAGTATTTAAGACAAAGGGGTCCATGTTGTCACCTAGTTGTTGGCAGAAAAGTTGTTGAGAAAATGTCGAGGCAATGAGGCATCGGCAACAGTCATCGCATTGGCCAAGCTATGTGCAAAAGGGGTATAGTTCAAATGGGTGTAGTTTCTCTGCAATGAGTTCCTGACAAACTGTAGGGAGGCCCAAAAATAGGGTAAGACTTTCCACTATGCGTGGTTGATCTTATACATACTATTCGTTATAGGCGAATTACATAAGGATAGTCAATTTCCCCCCCTTGACCAGGCCTGGCCTGAGGCAACAAAATATGCATCACTATGGGCAACGAAGGATGCCACGCGAATCTGGGAAACCAAGATCTTCTAGGTACTGATGGAGGCAAGCATATAGTTATGCATCAACAAATGGTCATGCCTATTTGCATCAGCATATTATAGCATGAAGAGTTTGGCAGACTTTAAAGCGGATATGCACCATGTGCATATCAAGGCATAGAAGGATCTAGAACAAAAGTGGACCACACTCCCCTTCATTGCAATAGACGACACTATTTTCACGATGCTCGATACATGGCCATCGGAATGGCGCACACCAGACTTGGAGGCACGTAATGGGATGGAGATTCAAAAACAGAAGAATGCTGCCAAGTTCCTAACACAATAGAAGTGGAACGAACAACTAGCTGAAGAAGTATGAACATCCCGAGAAGTAGCAAGGGCTGCTGTGGAAAATACAGCAGTAGTAGAGGCTGCTACAACACAGGAAGAAAGAGGACTGAACTTGACCACGGGGCATGGGGCAGATGATATGATAGAAGGCATGGATCCTAGCACCACCGCTACACCTTAAAATGGCCGTGCATGACAGAATGAACAGAGCCTTGGAAGAAGACCAAGGCATCCAAGTTGGATGGGGATCCTATCACACTGACCAAGGGGGACCTATGTGACAGCGGTGATATAGTTTGTGAAGTCACCTAGGAGGCACTCTAGGAGGCAATGACAGAGCAGCAGATTGTGTTGGGGGCACTCTAGACACAACTTTATGTGCGACCCCCCATGGTCGGGAATGATAGCTGCCTATGAAGCTATGAGTGCCTCGGCAATCGAGCAGTTGTTGCGGGCCAAAATGGCTAACACTATCGCGGTGTCGAAAGGAGCACTAATAGCAGACAATGTAGAGGATAGAATTGTGGTAGGCCAGCTCAAGGGGCTTGGACTAAACTTAGCTGCCCTCCCATGGAAAATATTATACCAACTACAGGATGGAGCGACAACCGAGATCGGCGCTAGGGAAGAGCACATAGTATAGATGCACAGTGAACAACAGATCAACATCGAGCAACTAAGCCTCCAGCATGATGAAGTGGTAGCACAGACTAAGTAGTTGGAACAAATCGTTGAGGAAGCATGTCATCGCACCCCCGAGCTTGAGATTTCAACAGACTTACCCATAGGCATATGGATCCACAAATTGGCCAGTGGATTCCGGGTGGAAAAGGAGGAAACAACGAGGATCCAATTGGACCTCAACTTTCAGATCATAGAGCTGAGGCTGAAGGCACAACCCTTGACACCACTGGAGGTCAAAGAGTAATGGCACCAGGCCATTCAAGCAGGGTTGGAAGCAATAGAGTATGCCATATAGGATTGCACAGGCTTGATAGATCAGTCACTTATCACCCTCACTTCATTGCAGGAAGACCCAATGCTCCAACGGTTAGAAACCAAAGCACGGGAGTTGCAACAATCTTATGAAAATTTTCAGGGGACCATGCAGATGATCGCCCTTACCCAGTGATTGGCCAAGATGAGGGAGGCCCATGCTCTGAGAGAACAGGTGGACATTGCATGTCAAAAAGAAGCAGTGCTTAAAGAACACATCTAGCCTTGGCTCGAGGAAGCTTTCACGGTCACTACCAAGATTGAAGAGAAGCTATCACACATGCAAGGTGTATATGCACAAAGGGAAGGACTTGCACAGAAAACAAAACATTGGAGATACACATACAATGGATACATCAGACAGTGGAAGAATGTGCTGCAGACGTCAATGAAGCACAGAGATTGCTAGACGACCTTCGCACGAAGATTACTGCACCAACCAGGTGACTTGGGATGATTCACGATGTTTGTCTTGGGGGCTTGTTGGGTATCGGATCTCCCGCGTAATGGTTTTGGGGCTTAAAGCCCATAATTTTGGGTATTGGTATTATGAAGGCTCCACGAAGAGCGCGTAGTGTGAGTTGTAATGGGAAAAGTCTAAGGGTAGTCTGCCCTAAAATATTGTAATTTAATCTAGAATGTGTCAGCCTACCCATGGTCCATGGACCATGGGAATGTATAAATAAGAGTGAGGCTTTAAGTGTAGAGGATATCTAAGGAAGATCGGAAAAGGAGATGGTTTTCTAAATGTGGTGTTCACTTTGAGTCTGTAAGTCTAAGTCAAGGATAGTTGTAGTAGAATAGGCTCTATAGCTGTGTGCGTAGAGGCCTGGTAGAGTCCACAATTGTGTGCATGGACCCGTGCAACTATGTGCGTAGGGTGAAAGGTGGAGAATCATGGAATCTTCCAGAAACTTCTCCTGTGACACTTGCCTCTCTACATTTGACCAGGGATGAGTAAGAGATCATCAATCTCCAAGTGGAATCAAGAACTACTAGAGGGAGGACACTAATCAAATCTCAAAAGTTGACTCACCCCCTTGCAAATATCTATATATGGATCCCTCATCCCAGAGATCCAGAGGTCGGAATTTTGTATCTTGTAAGGAAGTGCTACTGGTTTCTTGGTGTAACATCATAGCGTTGGGTGATCTAAGCTTTTCATGAGGTGAAGAAGGGCTTTCTTGCTGAGAGGATGGCGCTGGGTCAGAACAATTGGTTGTAATCCTCTTTGCTCTTTCTTGATTATCAATAAAGTTATTCAAGTTTTCCTCCACATTTTTGTATGATTGATGATTTATGCATTTGTGTGGTCAATATATATCTAGCCCTATATTGTTTATGATAGTAGATCTCTGTTCTTGGATAGTATTATGCTTCTTTGATTCTACAGGTGCTCTTTGAAGCTGGGTAGATGAGGAAGCGAGTGGCAAAAATCTACCATAAGGGAAAGGAATCAAATAAGGAACCAAGTGCAAGACAAAGGTTGGTCGCCTTTATTCTTCTCTCATCTACTTCTCATAAAGGAAAATGAAAGTGGTTTTAGTTTGTTTGTTTCTAAGGTAGCTACCAGCCTTAGAGGGATTAGAAGCTTTTCATAAACGCTATTCCCTGTAACAAAATGGCGACTCCACTGGGGAGCGAATAGGTTGTTTGTTTATCTGCATTTGTTTATTTTATAAAGTTACAAATGGAGCCCGAAGTCAAGCCAGCTAGCCTTCGAACTGCATTTGCTATGCAAGTGCAAAGTAGATCAATGCTGCTTCATTCTATCTACGGGTTTTGTTTATGAATTAAACAACTGATTTACAAGCTCTCTAATTGCCGTTGTGGTAGCTCTAGTAACCTCCTTGGATCTACCCTGGTGATTGATTTACTGATTACCACTTGCCTGGCCTAAATTCCTGAACTGAGCTGCAAAATGTGACCCAAAACCCAGCTGAAGTCTCATCCCTGGTCCATTGTACTATCTCTTCTCTGTAACCTGAATGCATCACACTTCCTGAGTGAGATAGGTGCGTTGCATTTCAATTTCTCTGTGTTACAGGTGCGCTGATCAGACCTCTTTTGCTCCTAGATTGTGGTTTCTGTGTTCATTTTTTTCAGTTCTATTCAAGAATTTTGCTGCCTGTAGTCAGTACAACTCTGTTTGAAACCCCCTTATTTGCCATTATTCCACCTCCATTGTGCAAAGAAATGTAAATGTTTTTATGTATTTTTGAGCCATTATCAATTATCTTTTACAAAGAAGTAGCGTAATTGAACTGTCGTTTCTTGATTTGAAAAGTGTTGCAAGTGTCGTTTTCAGTCGTAAAAGAGAATCCAATTATTCTTGATAGTCGATTACATTGTTACTCTTGTATTTGATTTGAATTAGTAGTTTTTCAAGTGTCGAAAGCAAGTTTTCAATTCCAAATAACGAAGTGTCATCATTTTCTTCATTTTTCTTTTGAAAAGAAGCTTGTTAGTAATTGTCGCTTTGAAAAATAATTCATATTTTCACTTAGCTTTCTTTTTATTATTCAAACATTAAGAAGGCTGAAAACAAATACATGCATGTGCATTTGCATTTAGACTATTTGTTGGTTTGATTTAGGACAGTGCATATAGTGTGTGCTCTCTGCTCTATGTTGAAAGAATGATCATCTCTCTTTCCTTAGTAGCTAGGATTTTCATTGCACAAAGAAGATAAAACGATTGTTTGTCATCTTAGATTGCATTTTAGGAATTGTACATCTACATCACGCAGTGAACCTAAAAGGAAAATTTCTTAAGCAAGATCAACTATAAAATAAATTTAATGAATCTAAAAACACTTTAGAAGCTAACGCATAACATTTAGAAGTCTAGGCTAGAGACATATTCTGGCGTTGTAAAGCCTGGTAATTGTTGTTTTCACTGTTGGTTGGGTGATTCCTCCACTTTGAGACGACAAGTGCCAATACGGACTTGTGCTCCCACGTACCGTCGAGTATATTTTGGGAGACCATAATAGGCTTTATCCTTTATCCATAGGAAGCCATGTCTATCGCCCTATCGATCGCAATGCACTGAACACAGCATTCGGGAAGATTGACTGCCATACCGTAAAAAGTATTCTGCAGTTTTGCGATTGGTTTGGTAGTCCCTCTGTCTAGATTTCTAGAGAAGTCTCTTTCATTCCTTTTCAGACTCCTTAAAATAAAAGGTCCATCTGAGCACTTGTCACTTCAAGCTCATTAAAAATCGAAGGCAACTAGAGTCATCTTTTGTTTTTTCTCGACTCTTAAAAATTGAAAAAACAAGTTGTTTCAAAGCGTCTAAAATTTATTTTAATCGGAATAAATATCACCTTTCCTACATTGGTCTTAGGTTGAGAAAATGGAGTCAACCAACCAAGGGTTTCCCCTTGGAGGAAATCCTAGTCCCTTCTCCTCTTGGGGAGATGTTGGTGCACCCCATATGGCCACATTGTCGCTTCTAGGATTGACAATCGGCTTGCCCATATGGCTCTTCTGAACTTCTGTCGTTCAGAACCCTGTGATTCCTAAACAATCGAGTCAGCAACTAAACGATACCAAAGTTACCCCCCAACCCTCTACTTCTTCCAATTCTTCCTCTCCTCCTTCCTTTTTTCTTGATGAAGTTGGTAAAGCCAAAAATCAAGTAACTGAGAATAAGAAGGAGAAGAAGAAGAAAGAGAAGAAGAAGAAGGAGCCAAAGGTGAAAAGGGGCAACCAGGCATCGTCTAGCGAAAATCCACACACTGCACCATCCAGGCCTAAATCGCCATGTGTCATTTGCAAAGGAGACCACTTTCATCGAGATTGTCCTTGCATTCCTCAGATCTTAAGGTACTGGTCTCCTCGTTTGCACAATCCGGTGTCGTCAACCTCTGATGATCATGTTGAAAGTACACCGTCAAGTAGTGAAAGTGAAACCCCTGGACAAAAAGGAAAATATAAATCTCCTTGTAAATTGTGTGAAGGAAATCATGCCGTCCACCGTTGTCCCTTCTTAGACAAAGCTAAAAGAGTTTTGAATGACCATTCGGTTTCACCGTTATGGCTTCCTCTTGGATATAAGAAACTCTTGTCGAGTCTGTCACTAGTTGAAAATCCGGCTGACACACCCTTGTGGTCAGCCGAAACATCTATCATTGAAGATAAACCATCTAAATCCATACCAGACGAAAGTCAAAAGGTCGAGGCGGCAGTTGACCCAGTCTTGGCTTCAAAAGGTCCATCCTTAGATGATACAATCACCGAAGATATCAAGCACGACACCGTTCAAATTCTCTTCGTAAGCACAAACTCCGACAAACATGGGGGAAGTCTACCCATTCCTTTACCACATGAAGGAAGTTCTTCAGAGTCATATCCAGCCGTCTATTCGGTCCCACCTCCAAGCAACTGAGTTGTTTCCTTCAACGGGAATCTACTAGGCAGACCCCGTTTACTGGCTAGTGTACCATTCCGAATCATTGCTCAAATATATAGAATGGTCATGGCCAATACCATCACAGATGAAGGGGTTTCTGTGAGTATCCTTTCCTCAACTACTTGGAAAGCGCTTGGTTCGCCATCGCTTTTTCCTGAGATGAGAAATCTAATAGGATTTGACAAAGGAACCAATCGACCATTAGGGATCCTTCCCAATGTGCAGATAATGTTGAGAGGGAAAAACATTCATATGAATGTAATGGTAGTCCAAGGACCCCTGGATTATAATCTACTCCTTGGACGAGACTATATTTATTGCATGGGAGCCATTGTCTCCTCACTCTTTAGAGTAATGTGTTTTCCGCACGAAGGAAGAGTGGTCAAGCTCAGAGACAAGCTTTCATACCCCGGTTCACACATAGCAAATAGTCATACACCAACCCTGAATGGTCTTTTCAAGCAAGAAATGTCTCATCAATCCCCAGTCCGTCCACTTGATGAGCGCGAGTGATTTGGGGGACATGACTGAAACCCAAGGAGCATGCACCCTGGTCTGCTTCGGCAAGAAAACTTCAAGTAGAGGGTAGGTTTCCATGAAGGATATATGACTAGTCTGACACACCTGTCTATTTAAGAAAATGGGATTAGGCTGGAATAAGATTCCCTCGTCAAATTTATGTGAGTGGAGGCGTCTGCGCCACTCACCTTTTTCTATTTCGGTAGTCATCACTGAAGAAGTGTTTTGTTTGTGGTACAAATAGAACAATCTTTGGTAACCTGAAAAGGTAGGCCTTTCCCAATAAAACAAATTTTTTGTCTGCAAAGTGAGGGGTAACCTCGAAACTCTACTTTACTATACCTGGGGGCATGCAAACCTTTTGGCATACAAGTGAAGAGCGACCATTTATTTTTTAAATTTTTAGGTCCGCTAACCCTCTAAACTCGTAGGATTGGTCATTTCCTAACTTGCATAAAGAAAGGATGTGGGGCAAAGCTTTGAAAAAATGTCGTTTTTAGATGAGACATCCTTATTATATGACTGGATCGAGCAGTTTTAATGCGAACTTCAAGCTCGTTAAAAAATAAACATAAGCAATGAGCAAATGTTCCTCCAGAGTTTAAGCTCATTTTAAAATAAAAAATGAAACAATTTCCAGTAAATAACCATCATGAATGTATTATCATCAGCCTTTGAAGCCTTGGTCATGTTCTCATCATCACCTCCACTCTGTATTGGCCAATCATTCACCCACACTTGATTGTTTACCCTTTTTGAGGAACAGTTGCGAAGAGTGATCCTGTTAGCCATCCTTTTGACATTGCCGTGATTGGAAAATTCCAAACCTTACCTGGAATTAGCTGCTACCCAAATTTATCACTCGTTCCTCAAAAGACAGTCTCCTTTAAGCTCTTTTCAACTGACTCGTAAAATATGAAAATATTGCTGAGAAATTGGCCTCTCCAGCTCGTTAAAGTGACCGGAAGTGCCATCCCTCCTTTAGATTTTAATCTTTTTGGACCTGAGGGATTATTACACAAAAAGATCGAGCGCTTGCTTTGTTCGTCTCATTAAAATTACCAAAAATTCATCCCTTTTGTATCATTTTATACTTTTTCAGACTCAAGGGATTATATGACGAAAAATTATTGATGGAGTCTTCTTTACGTCCCTTTTCAAACTCTCTAAAATTGAAAAGGACCGAGTTATCTTTGTCATTAAACTCGTTAAAACCAAATAGCGACAAACTTGTCCATACCAGACAAGAACGAGTTTCACTATCGCCAGGCTCGTTAAAACATAGCGATGGGTTTGCCCGAAGGGCAGATTATAGAACAAGCATATGTTATCCTCCTCAAGCTTGACAAAAATAAAGAGGTACTGGTCAGCAATGAGTAGGGAAAAATTGGGAAGAAAATTTGAAGAAACTTTATTGGTAGCAAGTCGCTCTTAAACATGACACTTTCACTCTACATCCGAGTCGGGTTGGATTGTTCCATTCACTGGTCACATCACCATGGTTCCGTCACACCATCCATATTTGGGGTTAATGCTACCAATCCATCATGTCAGTGTCTCTGATTTGTTCAAGAGAAGTCGCTAAGAGAATTCACCTGTGTCTCATCCACTGCAATACATTCACGCTCCATTCTTTCATGACCGCCACCCTAAAGCTTATATCATCAGATTGTTTTCACCTCCATTAAAATCATTTGCTCCATTCCATGTCATTGATGTGGGATTCACTAAGGCCCTCCTATGACAGATTGCGTTTTGTTGACATCAGCTCATTACCCAAGAAGTCAATCTAGGAACAACCCTTTCAGTACTTTGAAGCTTGCATGCCTGAATGGAAAGTTTCTCACTTCTGGCGACAAGTTTACATCAATGGCCTTTGACCGAAAGATTTTTCATGGTGTTCGACGCCAAGTCCCTTATTCACACAACGTGAATTGTACTGTAGTACCTTGAGGGTCATCATCATCATTGGTGACTCCTCTCGCACCTGTTAACATCTTACATCATTGGTTGGTAATCAAGTGATGTCTTTCCATGTTCGACTCCAGAACATCTCTCACATGGATCGACTTGTACTTTGAGTGAAGATCGAACGAGATTGAAGACCGCAGATCTAGTTTCATCCATCTGGGGTGCGATGTATATTCAAGAAAATAAAGACATCAAATGTACATCATTGCTGCATAGATAATCATCCAATCCAAGGGATGATGGCTCTACCGGAATCATCAGTCTACACTTAGACAATTGTCTATCCTATGTACATGAAAAAGAATTTATAATGCTTAGCATGGGAAATTCCCACCTAAGCTAGATCATGAAAATATTATGAAGATAATGTATTGTATTGTATCTTATTACAGGTTGCCTTCCAGCTTGAAAAAACTTCGGATCCTCATGATAAAGCATTTCACCCGACATAAAAAATTAATGACCTCATGCTTTAGGGGGCAGCTGTTATAGAAATTTTTGGGCACTACAATCCCAATCATAAATGTCCAGAAACCAAGGGCTCCTGAGTCCCTAAAGGTGTTGTTATGACCCCTAAAAGAACAAGGTCAACTGATTACAGCATCTCCCAGAAGTTCTCCATGAAAAACTACTCAGAATTGGTCAAAATTGTACCATTTCACCTGCTCCATGGTCAAAGTGCATTGCATCCCACCTAAATACACATAGTAGGTGTGATGCATGTTGAAAAGCCCTTCTATGGGGTGCGTTGGGCGAGAGTGGACAAATGGCAGGGTCAATATGCAAGGTGGAGAATCATGGAATCTTCCAGAAACTTCTCCTGTGACACTTGCCTCTCTGCATTTGCCCAGGGATGAGTAAGAGATCATCAATCTCCAAGTGGAATCAAGAACTACTAGAGGGAGGACACTAATCAAATCTCAAAAGCTGACTCACCCCCCTTGCAAATGTCTATATATGGATCCCTCATCCCAGAGATCCAAAGGTTGGAATTTTGTATCTTGTAAGGAAGTGTTGTTGGTTTCTTGGTGTAACATCATAGTGTTGGGTGATCTAAGCTTTTCATGAGGTGAAGAAGGGCTTTCTTGTTGAGAGGATGACGCTGGGTCAGAACAATTGGTTGTAATCCTCTTTGCTCTTTCTTGATTATCAATAAAGCTATTCAAGTTTTCCTCCACATTTTTGTATGATTGATGACTTATGCATTTGTGTGGTCAATATATATCTGGTCCTATATTGTTTATGATAGTAGATCTCTGTTCTTGGATAGTATTATGCTGCTTTGGTTCTACAGGTTCTCTTTGAAGCTAGGTAGACGAGGAAGCGAGTGGCAAATATCTACCAGAAGGGAAAGGAATCAAATAAGGAACCAAGCGCAAGACAAAGGTTGGTCTCCTTTATTCTTCTCTCATCTACTTCTCATAAAGGAAAATGAAAGTGGTTTTAGTTTGTTTGTTTCTGAGGTAGTTACCAGCCTTAGTGGATTAGCAGCTCTGCATAGACAATATTCCCGGTAACATGAGGGCCACCATATGCGTAATTTCTTTTACGTTTTCATATCGTTGCTGGAGTTCTCACACCTCTATCTATAAGTGTTGGATGTTGGGGTCCTCCTGCAGATTCGTGAGGACCTCAAAGGACTCCTTCAAGATTCTGGTGTAGTATCGCACTGCACTGTCGATCTTGTCTAGTCTTACTGTAATAGTGCTGGTGCATTGTTCTCTGAATTTCGGAGGGGTGGACGACTGTGCCTTTAACTGCAGCTCGACAATCTAAAGGTTCAACTCCAACTAAACCTTTGTCATTTCCTCTTGCGTCTTGCGAACCCTTGCTGCTAACCTATGGATGCACACCTCTGTTGGTGTGTTTGTTGGGATGGCCAACTCAGGGATGCTTTAACAAGCTTCATCCAGTACCTATACCAGCTGCCAATTCTACGATACAACTTTGTCATGTTGCAGGCTCAACTGTTCCATGTTGATTTTTTTCTCGCTTAGTACTTGTAGTGCACGACTTTCCCTAGCCCGCAGTTCTATAGTAATCCCATCCTGTAGAACGTAAAATGTCTCCTGTGGGAGTGTAGCCATGTTGATTGTGATACCCTTCAATGCACTAATCGTAGGCCTATCGGCCTCATTTGTTGTCACCAGTGCCCCTTCCGACAACACTATGGTATTTGTCACCTGAGCGTGCAACATTTGTTCTGTTGTCATTGTCCCAACTGCGAGGTTGGTCTAAAGGTTACCAGCCTGAGGAGTGTTCACCTGCAACTCCTGCAGCTATGCTCTGAGGGCCCCCAACACAATTTGGTTCTCTTGTATAAAATTTTGGAGAGCCTCGAAGGTGGCATCATGCTTTTTTCTCCCCAATGTCATGCAGATCAACCTCTGTAAGGGTGATTGGGTCAATAGACAACTTTGATGCCTTGAACTTCTTGTGCAGCCCTATCCACTCGGTCGAGTATTGGTGCTTCAGTTGTGTTGATGTGGTTTATGGGTCCGTGCCTCCCCTTTCTTCCTCTACTTCCTTCCCATGCGAAGGCGAATTTTAGCCCTCATGCACCTTTGCGGCTGCCTCCTGCACTGCTACTGTTGCTGTCTTTTTTTGTTTAGTTGTTGTTTGTGTAGCATCCCATGGCTCTTGTGCTTTTGTTACCGTTTCCTCCTTCCTTCTCTTTTCTGCCAATTGCACCATGCATAGTTTGGCCTCCTCTTTCTTCCTCTACGCCACAAACTTCTCTATCGCCGTGATGTCTAGAGCGTGCCACTCTAGCAGCCATGTCTTTAGTACATTAAAGATTACATCGTTCATGGCTACAAAGGGTAACTTTCGCCATTACTTAGTTGGGTCCTTATGCACTCTGATGTATATGCTGTGGAGGTCCACCATAAACTGTGCAAAACTTTGCATGCTATTATAGACAGTGGGTGGCAACTGCAGCTTGCCATTGATCCCCATTTTGAGGTTCATCTCCATGAACATCTAGAATATCTTACTATCACGGATCCTATTTGCATCCTTTGTGGCCCAGAGTGAAGCATACTTTGCGGCCTCTAGCAGATCCCTGTCAATTGTGGGGAATTGACTGTCCTCCGGTAATTCCCCTACCATGAGCACTATGGACAACAAAAGCCATGCATATTGGAACAATTTGCCTTGTTCCTAAGCTTTGTGACAATTTTCCAAGAACTACATATAGAGGAACTCAAACCAGTTAAACTGGACCCCCTCCACGCACTACTCAGCAAGTGCTACCACCGGTGTAGGTACCTCATTCGTGAGGCACTTGCGCATAACTTTTTCTACCAGAATTTGGGTCGCCACTCTTATTGCTTTGTCATTGATGTTGGATATGGTGTAGACCCTCTTTTTCTTTTCAAGTTTATACTTCTTCTTCATGGCCTCTGCGATGGCTAAGTCACTGCTTTTCCCCTCTGAGATATCCATCTAGTCCTCTCCTTTGCATGGTAGCCGAGTGATGCGGTGAATCAAATGTTCCATGATGGGGATGGGCTCCTCCAGCCACAAACACCCACCA
The DNA here is from genome assembly GCA_031772625.1 of Pinus tabuliformis. Lineage (NCBI taxonomy): Eukaryota > Viridiplantae > Streptophyta > Pinopsida > Pinales > Pinaceae > Pinus > Pinus tabuliformis. The sequence continues at coordinate 104,565,044 of CM062816.1, forward strand.
TGCACCAGGCAGAGAAACTACCTGATGACGAAAGTTGTTATTAGGGTGTGATGGAAATGTGGCACCCAAAGCAGTTTTAGTAGCCTTGCCTTTTCCACTTCGCGCAACCACTTTCGTGGCTCTAATTTGGTAACCCCCACCGTGGTGTTCTTCTTAGGCTTCATAAGATGTCCAATCTCTAGGTGAGGGAACTTCTTGTTGTCAGCAAGGTCCCAATATTCAAATTTTAAACTAGGCACTCGTCCCACGTGCGTGCCCTAAAAAATGATGTTATCTAGGAGGAGCAGGGTCTAGAGAGAGCTCTTTCTCTTCTCAAGATCCTTGGTAACTTTAGCCTTCCCCTTCCATGGGGAGATATAGGTGGGCAGCTTTGTTGGAGGGTGCACAGGCTCAGTTTCCTCCTCCATGCCTTCGTCCTCATCTTCTTCGATGATCAGGTATTCCTGGGCTTCCTCCTCCTCATCGATTTCTATGTTAATGACTTTCCCCTTCTCCTCCATTGTCAGCCTGGTGCGCAACAGGTTTCACAGGGACACATGTACATGAACCATCACCTATTTGTCCTTCTTTGGTCTTGGCATGTGCGTTGACTTTTGGATTTTTGCCATAATCTTAGCGCCTTCAGGGGCATCCCCCATAGTCAGGACCTGCACAGCCTCTTCTGCAGTCATCTCTGTGATATCCATAACTTCCTCAGATGCTATCATTGTGTCCGACCAGAAATCTATTTTTCGCATTATTAGGGGCTCAATGAACATTCCGCATAGGTCAAACAGTGCTCTGCTCAAGCTACGTAGGGTATACAACTGATCAATTTGTATATGACCAAGTGTTGTTTTCTGGGTAGCCCTTTGTAATTTGTAATGCCTTTTGAATTTGAATTTTATCGTTCCCCTCAACTCTGGTTCATTAATGCTCCCTTGGTGGTAAATTTTCCCAAATCTTGCCCATAAATCGCATCTTAAATGCGTGCCGCCCACTCCATTTGGCCTCAAGTTGAGCATCCCATCGTGTGTAGTGACTTCAACAGTCACTTTCTAGCCAACCCATGTAGCACCATAGCCCCTCTTTCCTAATCAAAGACCTTGTGACTCTTTCCTTCTGCGCGCAGCTCCAACATCGCGCAACTTCTAGGCATAGTAGTTTATAGTCCCATGCCTCCTTTCAACTGCCTGGAGTGCTAAGACTATACTTCCCTCAGCTAGTCAAGTGGCCAGACCACCTGTATAGGGTTTCATCCTATCATCCATCACTTTTCTTGGAAAATACCCACCTTTTATTGCTATTAGCAGCGTCACGTACTTCATCATCTTCAATGTGCCACTGTGGTTGATTCTCTTAGTAATATGTGGTCCAAGCCAAGGCATCAGATTGATCAATTCACAACGATAGTCCTCAAACTTGTCAGCATGATCGTGCGCATCCTATCTTATCACCTTGGTCTTATTATTGAGAAAATATTCCTTTATCTCATCCTCCAGCTTCTTGACTTCCACTTCTACCAGAGCACTTTTCTTCCTTAATCGCACCCTTTCTTTCTCAAGTTCTTGGAGCCTAACATTTCCATGTTGGACTTCTTCTTCCAAGGTTCCACGAACCGTCATATCTACCAGTGTTGTCATGCACAGACTAGGATTTTCATGCTATATAGGGCATAAAGTGTTTACTTCATACTCCAGCCTTGGCAATTCCTGCATGGTCAGGTTCTTGCACGTGGTCCTATAAGCTCATAAAACTACTTGTACACATAGGTACCAATCAGTCTGCTTTGCATTGTGGACTTTCTTCAGTGCTTCGTACACTTTGTTAAAGGCTTCTACGTGGATAACCTTCTACACACCTGGTCTTTCCATACTTCATGGTTCCAACCGGAGGGGTTGTTCGCACCATTGTCTTGCCCGTACCTGATTTCTGAGTGTATCTGCTAACGCAAAGGCTATGTGCTTCCCCACAGGTTTCACACCATACACTTGCATCCATCTAGATAGGTGGGTGCACGGACCATTTTGTCTAGCAATCTTATCTGTTAATCGCATCTGAGGCTTTCCAAACTGCATGTGCATCATCCTTCTGCATTCACGCCAGTCCTCAAAGATCCTTTTGTGCGTACCCCACCACCTTGCAGGCGTAGCGCATAGTACCCACTTCAAAGCTTCAAAACATTGATGTTCCAACACTTCTCTTTCAAATATGCTTAGGAAGTCATCCACCTCAATTAACCCATCATACATAGGAAGATCCCTCACCTCCGTCAATACACAGTGCAATGATCTTGTCATCATGTTACATTTTAGTGTGGTTACCTCGTGTAACTTGTTTTTCCATCGTTCTATTTCCTCTTCTGAATCGAATGTGCACGATATTTTGTGCTCCCATGAGATTCATCCATCTACAGTCGGATTCACCCTGTCTTTCTCTCGTGGTGTTATCTTGTAGATGTAGTCCAAGTCATCGTCCTTGTCATAGTCGTACACTGGCTCCGTATCATGCAATCCTTCTGTAGGGTCCAAAGGTACAACCGCACGCAGTGATTTTTTCTCAAAAATCATTTTGCGCTTCTTTATATTTATCACCCCATTCATGTCAGTGGCCCAATATATTCCTAATATCACAGTGTAGGGATTGTTGTCATCAAAATTCTCCATCACTTTGAAATATGCTAGTGCGCTTGCTCCTTCGATATCTACTGTGATCCTCTGCAATCTTCCCATAGGTATGATATTTTATTGGTTCGCCATTCATAGTTGGATAGAAGACCATTGCAGTGTAGGCCTTCCCATGTGCTCCCATGTCTTCTTTGGTAGGACGTTCGCATCTGATCCTAAATCCAGAATCACTTGGTCCATCTCATTTCTCCAATTTGTGCAGTCAATCTCATCTCCTCACTTGTTCGCATTGTGTTCTTTCCAAGCTTTCGGACTACGCGCAGTTCTCCTTGCACAGTCCCATCGCATCTCTTTATGAGTTCTTGCAGCCCCTTTATAGCCTTGCTGTCTCACAACAGCTTCACGCATGTTTCTAGGAACGTGGTGAGCATCGATGGGTCCATTTCTGTCTCAGGTCTATCTTTACTTCCTGAAGTGGAGGCATCAATGAAGCTCCTCTTGGCTTCCATGAAGGTTTCTTTAGTGTTCTCCAAATCAAACTCTGGTTCCTTCATTGGAGCCTTGAAAACCCAAGTACTTTTTTCAGGCTACTTACCTTTGTCATCCCTTATCATAATTCCACTTCAGAGCACAATATTCACATTAGGGTCTTTGTGTGGCTCAGACCTCATCATTTGTAGGTTTTGAGTCGAGAGAGGTTGGAGTGCTCCTTTATCACACAACCTTGTTAATAGCATTAGATAATCCTCTATATTGTGATCAAACAATGTACAATACAAATGTGATGGCCACGTTGGATTTGTACAATCACAGGCATAATGTCCTGGCCCTTCGCAATTATAACATATCAGTTGTCTGCGACCTCTTTCTGGTCCTCCTCCACCTTGGCCTCATCTGAGTCCCAGAAATCTGGTTCACACCATTCCTGCGTTTTGGTCAAGGGCCTATATTTCAGCGTGAACTCTATAGGTGGGAGTCTGATCCATCATCAGCTCATAACTTCTACAGGTGCGCTCATCATGTCCTACTGATCTACAGAAATTACAGAACAACTGATGTGAATTTTTTGTGTAGTTTTGCAATAAATGGAAGATATCAATAACATTCTTTCCTCCTATCTGACAAATCACACACCATAGTGCAGGCATTGCACTCAACCTGCTTATGCCTCTGGCCTAAATGGAATTGGCCCTTCTCCCGCGAGGTAATTCGTGAACACCGAGCAATGGTCCTTGTCATGTCCCTGGCCCTTGCACTTTACGCACCACACCTCATCCCGCACTTCTGGGTGAGTTGTCCTCTCCTGTTTCAAACTATGCATCTCAAGGCACAAGTTTTTCAACTGCACATGAATATGTTGAACTCCTAGGTTGGTATCTTGTATCGGAGTTTCGTGCAATCTCATCGCGACCTCCAAGGCCTCGGCCTAAGTTGTCAGCCTCTGTTGTGACAACGCGTTCGTTAGATGTGGTGTTAATGATGCTACAAACCATCCACGGTGATGTCCATCTATCAAAGTCATGTTAGATTCGTGAATCGTACACTTCAATCTCTGATCCAGCTCCCAAGGGGTCTCGCCTAACAGCATGGTGATTTCCATAAACCTAATGATTGATTGCGCCTCTAACTTTGGCCTGCTAAATTCTTTTTTTAGCTCAGCTTGGATATCTACGATCCCCACATTCTGATTTTCATTGGAGTGCTTAGTGGAATAGGTTAGTGCGTGATCCTGTAGAGAGCTGACCAACATTGGCTTCTTTATATTGTCATTCATGACTCCCTCTGCTTCCCATACAACTTTTATCATGAACGAAAACTGGTCCGGATCTTCATTCCCTACTCCCTTAAACACTGGCAAATTTATCACGCTCGCCATAATGCTTCATGGTGGTGGCGGAGGTGGTATGGGTGAAGATGGGGGTGAATATGGTGAAATTGGCAGTGGTGTGGGTGGGGGTGGTATGCGCAGAATTCTCTGCCTTATCAGATTGATCACACTTCTTGGTGAGACCTATGTGAGCTCTTCTTTGCCTCCTCATGGAGGTGAGATAAATAGTCTAGTATCTAGTTCTATACTACCTTTGTTTCTATAGATTCTCCCACTTTGTGTAGCCCCAAACATCAATTTATTCGCATAACCTGTTTTTCACACAGTAGCATTTTAATCCAAGTGTTCAAAGATTTAACATACTTACTTCGTGGCACTTTGCGTTCTGCCTCGCAATAGATAACTGAAGTATATACCGCGAACTCGGTGATGAATCCTCCTATGATTCGATCGAGCAAGTGATCAACAGCATGTGCGATCTTATCCTTCGATGCTTCCAATCTATGCACCAATTCTGGAGTCCACACAATAGGTCTATTGAGTTTACACCTTCCTTGGCTATCTACTAGCTTCGTGATCCACCCGTATAGCTCAGTAGGGAAAGGCGCACATAAAATTTCGTGGATCTATGTATATAGGTATCAGTCTAAACACTCTTCCTTTGATAGTTGTGGATTCCTATTTTCCTACTCTGTGAACTCGTGAATCTTTCTATCCAACCAATTTTCAATTCCTTTCTTTGTCAGATTCCAGTGATATGACATCAAACATCTCTATGTAGATCGCGGTCCCAACAATAGAACCATTTGTTTGCTTGTTGGGGCCTGACTGAGGTTCATAGTTAATTAGCCAAACAAATCCCTATACTATTGGCCCTTTCGGTAACAGTCCACAAAGCGCAGACTAAGGTCTCACCCGAAGTAATATGGGGGGGTGTTGGAACCAAGTATTCGCACCCTTGAGATGTCTGAGAGGTTGAACATGTCCCATTGTTATTCTCTTTGCACGGGTCACTTCACGACTTGCCCTGTGCACTCAGCTATAGGGGTTCACGCACTCAGCTACGGACTACTAGGCCTCTGCACACTTAGCTGTAGAACCTTCTCCTACTCTACGATCCAAAGGCACACTTTACTTTGACTCAATCACTTAAGCTTATCATTCTCTCATTCTATTTGCTATCCCACACACTTAGAGCCTTGCTCTATTTATACAATCCCATGGTCCTTGGACCATGGGTACGTCTATCAAGCCGACATTACATTACAAAATCAAGGGCAGACAATCCTGTGACTCTATTATAACTTCACGCTCCACGCCCATAATTCGCAAAACACAAAAGACGTGGTCAAAACATGGGCTTTAAGCCCCAAAGCATGCCTTGGGGGGATTCCATGCCCAACACCTCATCCTCAAGGAGCTCCATTAATCCTGTAGGAAAAATGATCCAACCAATTAGTTAGGGCATCTAATGCACTACACTGATTAATGTGGTGAGTAGGTGAAACACATAACTCATAGAAAAAAATGTTTGGAACATTTGAATACTTATATAAAACTAGACAGAGGAGACGGAAATGCACGTAAGTCCTGCAAATTTCACAATATTTGGTTGGAGTTGCACCCTGTTGATTAGGAAAGTCATGGAACTACGTGTGCCTAGTATATAAACCTTTCTTACCAATATGCGTAACTTCAGTGATGAGTAAACATGTGGAGGGCCCAGATGGTACGAAGGGAGTGCTCGAGCCTCTCAATCTTGGGCACTCTATGGCATGATGCCTCTCGATATGGCATTTGATACACCAAACATGTAGTCATGAAGCTCGTACTGGATGCATGTCCCTCAACTTCTCTATGAGATTATGATTTGATGTTGCAATCCTATGAGAGTGGGGTCATGGGAAACTGATCCTCCTCAATGCTCATTTGGGTATCCCTCCATGGCTTCAATTCGAGTTGTCTGTTCTAGGGCATCTTGTATAGTATCAATTTTCTGTTGAGTCAGCAACATGTGGGTGAGAGGAAATAGTGCTCTGATGAACCAATCTCGCTGATGACTAGGGTCTATGGGGTAGATCAACTTTCCAATAACATCCTTAAATATTTGCATCATCTCCCAAGTAGTTTTGCCTACCGATTGCTTGATTTCCCATAGTTCAGACAACTCGTATTGGTTAGTCCATGGAAGTTTAAACTCTTGAACACACTCCCACTGGACTTCATCTATGATTGGATTTTGCTATAATGCAGACCACTTGATGAGCCATCTCAATGCTTTTTCTCTAAGAGTGGTTTGAAATTCAATCAACTTCATTGCATCTGGAGTTTGGAAAACCCTACAAATGGATTCACATAGGTACCATTGTTGTTTGACATCCTCATTTCCTCTACCAGAGAACTTAGGATATAGGTGAAGGATGTTGCCATGTTACCAGCCATACATGGTTGAATCGACGAGACGAGTATGAATCCTTGGGAACCAGGTTATGATGATCCTTGGATATGTGCATTGAAACTACTATTTCTAACACTAGAGGGACTGTTGGAGAGGTAAATCCCCTCTACGGATAGAGGCGATCCCTACTAGCCCAGAAAGGGTCTAGCAACAATCAGTCAATGCTACTATGCAAGTTCCTAATTGCAAATAAAAGGTAGGCAATGAACACCTACTTGGATTCCAACGCTATTGTTTGATGAAGAGCCGTCGCTCTCGCTCCTTCGCTTTGGCCGGTCACGATCCTCTACGATTCCCGTGAATAGATACCTGCACACACGAAGAGAAACACAAACACAAGCATGAAATCTAATAAAGGCAATAATACATCAGTCAGAAAGGACATAAATCACATTAACCATACAAAGACAAATGAGAGTGGAACCATAATAGTAGTCATCTATTATTAATCAATAATAGAGAAGAGTACAACCAAAGTTCTGACGTCGAATCCTTCTCAAGAGGCTCCAGCCAGCAAGTCTCTTAAGAATTCACCCTTGGAGGTAGATCTCCCAAAACAAGAACTCTCTCTCACACAAGCAACACTTCACAACCTTCCTTAAGCTCTCTAGCAATCCCACACTTGTCACACCAACTACCTACTAGCAGCAGCACTCTAAGCACTATCAACTCCACCTTATCCAAAACTAGCTGCTCATGGCCATGGTAGAGGCTTAAATAGGAGAAGGAGTCTCCATGAATGGTGGGAGGATGAGCTTATCTTCAATGAAGGTGGCTCAAATGATGAACAGACATGCCATAGAAGGGAGGGCGACATTGACAAGTCCAACAACCAGGTCTGGAGTCATCTGGAATGCTGGCTGTTAGAACAAACTCGCCCAAACTGGATCAACGCGGGTGGATAACTACACTGGAGCGCTGAAATCGCATCTTAATAACAGATAAGGTTATGTCAGAGCGACTCAATACAAACAGAGGATGCGCTGGTTCATGAAATTCGACCAGCGCGAAAAACACGTGTGCTTCCTCGCTGGCAGCGCATTAGTTGTATTATGAGGCGCCAGTCAGCGCGGTTATTTTAATAACAGTCGCGATGATGGAAAAACTTTGGCAAAGTGGGTCATTTGGCCAGATTAGAGAGCATGGGCATGATTAATTTGAATTCATGACACAGTAGGGAGACTGACAGGGAGACAGTGACAAATTACTATGTAACAGATTCCCCCTAAAGCATGAAGCCCGAGAGAGTGGGAGGGGTGAAATGCTTTACAAAACTCGTTGAACTGGAACACCACCAGGAAGAACCTCCACGTATGTACAACTAATATCTCTATTACATGTAGTCTAGGCATGGGCGCAGCTATCCAAAAGACATACGAAAAAGGTCTGTGGTATGGACGCAGCCACCCAGCTAAAGAGATCATGATGATAAAAAAGGTATGGTCGCAGCCATCCCAAAAGACTCAGGTATGGGCGCAGCCATCCATCAATGAGTCATGTAATAAGAATCCACAAAATCGCAACCTGGTTTGCAACAGACAAAAACCAGGGTCTTGTGCTCCATCCCGTCCCGGACAAAGTACAAGTCCAAGCATGTGAATACATGAGCTGAAGTCGAACATGCATGAACATCGTCTGATTACCAGTCAATAATGAAAACTGTTAACAGACGCGAGAGGTACCACCAATAATGACAATGGTCCTCAAGGTACTTATAGGTACAATCCGCGGCGTGTGAATCAATGAGCTGGTGTCGAACACCCGCAGAATCATTTGATCGGAGGCCAATGATGAAAACCTCACGTCGAACACGAAGAGCCTGCCATTGAGGCATGCAGGCTCTAAGGCACCTGAAGGGAGTCTCTAAGTCACTTTCCTGGATAATGAGCTGAAGTCGACAGGAAGTAACCTTGATCGAAGGTGGGCCATAATGTTTCCCACATCATCGACACGAGACAGAGAAGGATAAAATATTTTGTGTGAGACATCAGAGGGAGGTTGTAAGTTTGCAGAGGTCAACTTCTCTTGAACATATCAGCGACACGACAACGGATTTGGCAGTATCTGACATCAAATGAGCAGAGGTCATGGTGACAAGGCAATGAGCAGATGAGAGGTCAAAATAGGATAACCCAAACCCGCGGAGGCTAGTGTAAAACAAGATGAGAAAATCCCCACCCAGACACGAATGCAGACTAGTGCCATGTTCAAGAGCGACATACTGCCGACACGACAATTATTACAGTTCCATTTTCCCCACCATTTCTGGCAGGTACCCCAATTATTTTTGGATGACAAGCTTGACGGGGATAGCATATGCTTGGAAAGCGTCATTTCGACAGTGTCCGATGTCATTAAGTTTTAACGAGTCCGACAAAGGAAGAACTTGACATCTTTTCTCGTTTAGAGAGTCTAAAAAGACAGCAGAAAAGAAAACTCCAGGGGGGTCTTTTTTCGTAGAGTTGTGTCTCCCGAGCTCGAAAAAGTATAAAACAATGCTCGAAAGAACCGCCCGACCAGTATGATTGAGGAGTACTTTTCGTAAGTAGTGACTTCGACCCGAAAAAGTAAAAAAGCGGTCAGAAGTACGTCGTTTTGGAGCCAATAAGGAGTGCGAAACGACAAACACCCGGCAATCTTTTTAGTTAAATGGTCGAAAAAAGAGCTTTAAAGGTGACCGCCTCTCGTTCCTTTTAACGAACTGAGAGGGAGCTCGGCCATCTTTTCTTGCTTTATGTCGAAAAAGAGCTTAAAGATGACGTTTTGGGACCAAGTGTGTATAGGACCGTCATGACCCTGCCAGTTACGAGAATCTGCACAAGAACACCGCACGCGTAAACCTGTTCGACATGTTAAAAACATAGTAAAAAATGCATAAAAACATAGCACAATGACATTGGCACTAAATACATGGTAAAAAACATGACAAAAAACCACATTTATGGAAAATCATAGTCAATTATAATTTTTTACCATAAATAGGGGGGTAAAAGAAGATTTTTACCATTGTTACCATTTTGAGCCGTGGAGAACGTTGTGGAGCTGCGAGGTTGACGGAGCAAATTCCATCCCGTGCGGACACCAACCACCCTGCAATCTGTTCCAGGTAGGTTCTCCTTCTCCTGCGCTTCATTTTGAGTCATTTTAGCCGCATTTCCACGGTGGGAAGTGGTAGTTTGGGCGAATTTTATGAGCTTCAATTCGCTCTCGGTCAGCGCGGATTTCCTCATCGGGTCCGCGCTGATCGAATAATTTTTACACACACCACCCCCGGATCAACGCGGAAAACACATGTGCTTCTGCACTAACCCAAGGAAAAAACAAAGGGTGCCATTATCAGCGCGACTGTTTTAAAAACAATCGCGCTGACACCGTGAAATTAAATTTTAATCAATTTGAACGTATAAATTTCAACGGTCAGGGCTCTAATGAGTTTTTGTGGCCATGCAGGACAAAATGGCATTTGTTTGGCAAGAGAGAGCTCACGATAACGAAGATATAGCAGCATTTGCCGATGCTGGGTGCCGTAATGCAATGCGAGCATGCGGGTTGCTCAAATTTTTCCTCACTCCGTGCCTGCGAGCACAACCCGATCTTCTCGAGTTTCTAATCAGAGCCTGGAATCCTGTTGATGGAAAGTTTACGATTCGAGGCCGTGATATCGAGTTCGATTACACGGATATCTATTTTTTGACCGGGTTATCACGCCAGGGTGAGATGCCCATTCTGGAGGGGCAACGACCCAGTGGTGAAACCCTAGATATGCTGATGGCTCGAGTGTGCCCACAGGCACGCAAAACGCGGAGTGGGAAGGTAGCTATTCCGACAGTGGAGGACATCGTCCTTCGAACCATACTCTTCATGGTGACCCGGGTAGCGGGCTGCTTGGCCAATAACGAGGCCTCGAAGACCCATCTACTATTAGCTCTCGAGTGTTTACAACCCACCATATTCAACTGGGCAGCAGCAGTAACAACCAGTATGAAGAGACAACTGAGCAACTGTCGACGTGGTGAGTCGAAGCAGTTCGGTTATGGGTTGCTTTTACTCCTGCTCATGCTAGAGCGGGTACCAGCCTTACAGTTGCAGGACAGGGTCGTGGATCCACCTAAAGGTCCACGGGAGACGAGGGCTAGTTGATGGGGCCATGTCATGCCGCGAGGAGGTGGTGGCCGCCCAGTGGCATGGGGTGTATATTTTCGAGAGTGGCTGGATCGACAGGTTATTTTTGTAGAGGACTGGCCATATGCTGGCATAGACTTCCGCTGAGATCCAGACATGCCACTGCCTGTGGGAGAGCATTGGGACGATGGTGGTAAGCCACTTGATCTCTTTTTAATTTTTACTTTTTATAATGTTTTTTCAATTTTTTATGTACATGTCTTTACGATAAATGCTATGGTATGCAGATATGGGACCCACGAGACCCCTTGGTCTAGCCCCAGAGGTGCGGAGAGAGTCACAAGGTGCTGGAGCCCTGGCCCTGGCTCCTACAGGAGTCGATGCGATGGAGACTGTGACACAGAACCTCGAGGGCTTACTGGCGGGGGTTCGAGATTACTAGGGGATAGAGGAGGTCCCCATAGCATCTCAGATCCACACAGTGGGGGTAGAACCCAGGATGCACCGCCTTTTGAGGCGGGTGGCACGGGTAGTTGTATGCTACAGAGAGCATAACCCACCACAGTAGACATCTAGGTCTTATTTCCCACTGATGTTTTTTGAGAGACACGCGTCTCAGATGTACTGAGGACACCGGCCTTATCTAGACATATACACTTATTTTTGAGCGCCTTGGTGCACCACGTGATATATATATATATATATATATATATATATATATGCTAATTTTGGATGGATCTTTTACATGTGATGATGTTTTTATATGCTATGCAAATGTCTAACACAAATGTGATCTAATGTATCAGTTGCATAACATACGACCCACATATTTTAATTTTTATGCAAGCTTAAAAGCACACATGACAGCACACATGCAAACTATGCTTGGAAAAGAATTTATTTATATACATATGCTTATTCTATGGTCTTATTATGCTTTCTATGTCTTCTTGTATAATGTTTATCTGTTACACAAATGTCTGTCTAATACATGGTTTGCCAATGCATCAGTTAATGTGTTTAATCGTCTCAGAATGTGTTGATATGTGATGTAATCAAAATTCCTTTCTAACAATCTTACATGTAAATACAACCTTAGAATGCGTTGGTCTCTGACGGAATATCGCCCGTTGAGTTGATGGACGAAAAGTTGAGAGTCCAGGTTCACCACCAATGCATGAATGCCGAGATCAACTGCTTCGGCTAGTAACTCAATTACAACACTGTATTCGGCAACATTGTTAGTGGTACGACCCAAGCACACACCTTGAAGGTCTAGCAACTCTCCGTGAGGATCATAGATCGCCCACACCGCAGAAGACAAATTGCAAGTGCTACGACAGGCGCCATCAGCGAAACCAACATAAGGTGCACTAGACATCTGCACAAGGAGAAGAAAACACAATAAGAGGCAAACATGCCTTCACACCAAAGCAAAAAGTGAAATCATACACACATAACACACTTGCTAAAAACACACGTATGTATAAACTAGGTGCACGAAATCATGCATAGTATATTTTCAAATAAAGCCCGTTACGGGGCTTATCGAGAGGATTTCCTTCGTAGTCAATCAGCTCATATGCCCCCTTCTGCAAAACTCTCTTAACAATATAGGGGCCTAGCCACATGGATTCGAGTTTGCCTGCCCCTAGCTTATCCTTAGCTTGATCATAGAGTAGTACTAGATCTCCCTCAACAAAGGAACAAGGTTGAATGGTATTGTCGAAGTGAGCCTTAACTCTCTTCTTCTGTGCTTCGATAGCTAGAGAAGCTAAGCGACGGGTCTCGTCTAGCTGTTCTAAATAAAGAAGTCGTTCCTCCATCGGAGTGGTGTTGGGAAGCAACTCGACTGCTAAATTTAACGAAGGAATCTCACATTCAATAGGAAGGGTGGCCTCCAGTCCATAAACTAGCTGAAAGGGGGTGAAACCGGTGGCGTCCTTCACAGAGGTCCGGTAGGTCCACAAGGCAGGGAACAACATTAGATGCCAATTAGACTTGTGTGTACCAATGGTACGTTGGAGCATTGTGATCAAAACTTTGTTCACAGCTTCAACTTGGCCATTGGACTGAGGGTAGTACGGCATCGAACTATCTTGACGCAAGCCTAGTTGGGTCGTTAGTTCCGTCATCATGTGATTACGGAAATGTTTTCCGTGATCCGTGACGATAGCCTGAGGGACTCCAAACCGAGTAATGACATGATTAAACAAAAACTGCGCCGCAGTGTGACCTTCTTCATTCAATGTAGGCATCGCTTCGGCCCATTTGGTGAAATAATCCACGGCAACGATGATATACCCATGCCCCCCGGCCGAACGAGGGTTACAGGATGTATAATCAATGCCCCATTTGGCAAATGGACCTACGGTAACAACAGGGTGCAGTGGTGCAGGAGGTGCACGCATTTTCCGGTGGTAGATCTGGCATTCATGGCATGCACGGACGGCAAGGATGCAATCCTCGAAGATAGGAGGCCAGAAATAACTAGCACGGAGGATTTTCTGGGCGGTGGCATATCCGGACATGTGGCCGCCACAAGCACTGGAGTGGCAGTCATTCAACACCCGCTCAGCCTCCTCGAGAGTCAAACATCGGCGGAGAACAGAGTCAGCGTCGAGGCGGTACAGGGTATCGCCAATAATGCGATAGGGTTGAGATTGGGGACGAATCCTCCGTCGAGCATCTTTCGATACATTGGGACGGAAGGAAGACGTCTGCAAATATACGATGATGTCCCCATACCAAGGGTCGAGGGTGCTAATTAGAAACAACGTTTCATCTGGGATATGCTCTTCCGAACGAGATGGTGCAGAAGGAGATGGCAAAGAACAGAGCAATTCTGCAAAGACCAGAGACTTCTTAGACTTGGCAGCAGTAAATTCCAAGTCAAACTCTTGGAGGATTACGATCCATTTCGAGTATTTTCCCCCCAGCAGCTGACGCGACAAGATGTACGTCATTGGGTTGCAGTCAGAAATCACGGTCGTGGTGCGCAACAGGATATAGTGCTGGAAACGTTGGACGGCGCAGACAGCTGCCAATGCCAACTTCTCGACATAAGCGTAACGAGTTTCCGTATCCAAGAGGTTGCGACTAAGGTAATAGATAACGTGCTCATTTCTGTCATCATCATCCTGCACTAGAACCATGCTGATGGTGATGTCGGTGGCAGCTAGATAGAGAGTATAATCACGGTGGTAGTTCGGAGGTCTTAATAGTGGAGCCGAGACAAGGAGGTCCTTGAGTCGCTCGAAAGACTCCTGAGCGATAGCATCCCAACGAAAGGGTGTGTCTCGCTTCAATAACCATGTGAAACCCTTAGCCACCTCGGCATAATTCGGAATGAACCGTCTAAGAAAATTTGCTTTGCCCTGCAAGCTCTGCAATTGCTACAAAGAAGCAGGGGGAGGAAGATTCAGGATGGCCTCGACTTTGAGGGGATCCAGACGGATGCCTTCTCGGGAGACGATGAACCCGAGTAGTCGGCCTGATTCCACGCAGAAGACACACTTATGAGGATTGAGTCTAATACGGTAGTGTCAACAACGGAGAAAAATTTCGCGAAGATGAGAGGGATGGTCCTGACGCTTGAATGAATGAGCTGGGAGGTCATCCAGGTACGGCTGTACAATGTGACGAATATCATGAAAGGCATAGGACATTGCACGTTGGAACGTAGTGCCGACATTCTTGAGACTAAAAGGGAGCTTCTTATAGGCAAAAGTGCCCCAAGGACAGATAAAAGCCGTCTTATGTTGATCCACGGGTGCAATGTTGATCTTGTTATAGCCAGAGAAGCCATCCATAAATGAGTAAATTTTGCTTCCTACACACTCATCAATAAGCTGATCGATGAAGGGTGTAGGGAAGTTATCCTTAGGACAGGCACGATTGATATCACGGTAATCAACACAGACTCAGATAGTGCCCTGCTTTTTATTCATAGGGACTGTATTAGAAACCCAATCCGTAAGTGGAATGGGGTAAATGAATCCGGCTTTGAGAAGCTTTTCGACTTCGGCTTTGATGGCTGCGGCCTTTCGGGGATGCACAGGGCGTAGGCGCTGACGGACAGGCTTAGCCCCTGGGTACGTCGGTATTTCGTGCACCACGATACTGGGGTCGATGCCGGGCATTTCCTCATAGGACCATGCGAAGACATCACGGAATTCGCGAAATAGAGTAGTGTAGAGTTGAACCTCCTCTGGAGTACAAGTGACTCCTATGTAAATGTATTCAACAATCCCTGGTTTCACAGAGATGTCGATGGGTTGGGTTTGCGTGATGTTTCCCATATTGCCCTCAGAAGACACTTGGTAAAGCTGAATAGGTGTTTGAAGGGGCGGGGATGGGATACACGAAGCAACCGCTCGAGACATGCGATCATTTCCAGATGGGGAGGGAGAAACGAAGAGCGGTGGTGATGATCTGACCAAGGGAGCCCTTCGAGAGACATGGTCTCTATGAGAGCTTCATCGGAAGGAAATATTTCCTTCAATGGATCCGAAGTAGCCTCATCTCCTAGCCAAGGGAAATGAACATATGAATTGGGAACACTGCCCGGAAGAGCAGGTTCAGCAGAGGGAGCCGATGCAGCGACGATTTCGACGTAGTTGAGCTCGGCAGGACTCAATGGCATCATATCACCCCAAGAGTCTTCCTGATTAGCAGGAGGAAGAACCCACGGATCAGAACGTACATAGATCATGTTAATAGGGGCGAGATTCGGAGGTGGGAGGGGAAAGACTCCCATTAAAGTGGGATCTTTGAAAAGTCCGTCACCCACGCTCTCGAATGACTTAGAGGTATGCTCCACAAATGGCACATTACCTTCAGACGAAGAGGCGAAGAAGGAGAGTTGGTCCACCGTGACAATCTTCCCCTGGTTAGGGAAATGAATGACATGGAAAAGGGAGGAGGCCACGGCTTGCATGGCATATGTCCAGCTACGTCCGAGGAGGAGGTTGTAGGTAAGATTGGCGTCGACAACTTCGACCTCCACTTCTACCATCTTCCCTTACAAAGAGATGGGCAAGCGTTGGAGGATACCGTAAGGACGGGACTCTCTTCCATCGAAGGCTTCTAACGTCGTAGGAGACTGACTCAACGTAGGAGAACCAATAGCCTTCTAGCAAGCAACAGATATGATGCAAGTTGACGCACCTTCATCAATGACCGTACGATGAATTGTTTTGCCATTGATGATGACCTGTATAAGGAAAGCGACTTGGTGAGGCAGCCTCTGTGTAAAGCCCTCGAGATCGAAAGAAATCAAATCTGAATCAGCCGGGTCAATGCCACCAATAGCTGATAGCAAGGACTTCCTCTGGGAGGGGCAGCTCTGGAGGACATCTAGAGCGGACATAGCAGACGGAGCTTGAGCTAAGTCCTCAAAAATGCTATAATGTTGGGCAGCACGAGCATTAGGGTTGTAAGATGACTTACGGAGTACACCTTTTGGAGGGGGTCGAGGGATTGTCTCAGTGTTGGGCCTTTCGATGTGGAGAGGACCAGAACTGGACGGAGGAGCGCTGGAGGGGACCTCCGGCTCTTTCCCTGCATGAGATGGATATTCTTTTGCTCGAGTAGAAACATGGATGGGAATTGTTCCAGCCATGAACACTTGAGAGCTGAACGAGGAAGAGGGTTGAGATGGGTCTGCCACCATTTCAGTTTGCTGGGAAGGGAAAGGTTCTTTAAGCACGGCAGGAGGCCCAGGAGCACCTTTCAATAATCGACTAACTTCGGACCGCCTTGGGCAGTCTTTAGTGTAGTGATCCTCATCACATATGAGAGAAGGATACTTAGGTTTTCGTTTAGCTCCTTCCTCGGGTGGAGGCTTAGGGGAATCCTGCTTGGGCTGTCTGGATTTATCCTTAGCTTTCCCTTTCTTTTTCCCTTTTGAGGATTTATCCGCCGCGATGGACTGAACGACGTTTACCTCGGAGGTACTCCCAGAATTAGATTGGCCTTGAGAAGCGTTTCCATTAGAAGCGTTCTGTTTTTGCTTCCCAGCGTTCGCGGCCGATTTCTTTGATGAGGAGTTTACAGAGCCAATGACTTCATCAACAGATGGCTTTGGCGGAGCCTTGGACTGTCCAGGCCTCGGGGCGTCTGGCAAATAATCATATAAAGTACCTAACTGAGAGTATACTAAGTCAAGGTACTGAGCACGCGCGATAGCTTGCTCTTCAGTTACACAAGCTCCCATGGCGATGTCTCACGCAATCGTAGGGACAAAGGAAGTTGTAAACCAATCGGTCAGGAGTTGATCAGGAATCCAAAATTTGATCAAGTGATGACGCCTTCTCCATTCGTGTATATGATCGGATATATGCGTAGCTGTGTCTTGTTTGAGAGACGTGAGGAGATGTGTCCCTGTCTCATACCGAATGGGTAACTGAAAATGAGTTAGGAATGCCATAGCCAGCGAGTTGAAATCTTGAAACGTGCCGCGATTCCGCTCAATATACCACTTAGCGGCTGAGCTGGTGAGAGTTCTTTGAAAGAGGCAGAGCCGGATAGAGTCATCAAATCATGAGTTCGATGAACACCAAAGGTGATAGGTCATGACATGGGCTTGAGGGTCTGCACCAGCTTTTCCATCAAATTTTGGGCAATCACCGGGTATTTTAGTTGGAACTGGTGGCCAATACGGATTGTGGAGAATGGGATCATTCGTTAACTTGGACACATCCGGAAGTTCCAACGTCGCTAAGAAAGGAAATTGAGGGTTAAAGGACATTTGTGGCTGTGGAAGTGAGGCAGTACCGGGGTTCCAACCAGGTGGTGGTTGCCCCCATGGACTCTGTCCAGATGGGCCCGGCCCAAAAGGGCCTGGCCCATAGGGACTTTGCCCGTAGGGGTTCTGTCCATATGGATTTTTTCCATACGGAGACAGTTGACCCTGGGTCTGCCCCCCAGCACCCCATGGATTAGCAACTTGACCTGCAGGTGCAGCGTACTGATAATTCTGGTAAGGAGTGACCTGCATCTGTTGATAATTTTGATAAGGGGTAAACTGAGTTTTCCCCTGGGGTTGCTTGTAGCCATACATTTGCTGAGCTCCATACTGAGCCTGATAAGAAGGTTGCGCTTGGTAAGAAGGTTGGGGTCGTGGCCCGCCTTGCATTTGATAACCTATTTGAGTTTGGGGCCCAGAAAAATGTCCTTGAACAAGTTGGGCTTGGTTGGGTTTGGGATAGACCTGTTTGCCCAGAAGGACGTGCTTGTTGGGTGCCAGGTTGTCCTTGAGCAACCAAGGGTTGTCCTTGCAGAACAGATGGTCGAGTGGGCTGGATGGCCGGTTGACCTTGAGGTTGGCCAGCCTGTCCAAAAGGATAATTAAGACGGGAAGTGGGTTGGCCTTGCTGCATAGAAAGCTGGCCCATTTGCCCGGAATGATGCATAGACTGAGCAGTGGGTTGGCCCTACTATACGTAAGGTTGCCCCCCTTGCCCAGAAGGATGACTAGACTGAGCAAGGGGTTGGCCCTGCTATACGTAAGGCTGCCCCCCTTGCCCAGAGGGATACCCCTGCTGGACTGCCGGTTGACCTTGTGGAACATAAGTTTGCCCAGTTTGTCCAGAGGGATAACTTTGCTGGAGACCAGGTTGGCCTTGTTGGACGTAAGGCTGTCCTGGTTGTCTAGATGGGTAACCTTGTTGGGTACCAGGTTGCCCCGGATAACTAGAAGGTTGACTCTGATAGGTAAACGATCGACCACCAGTGGTCGAAGGTTGTCCTTGATAGGGTTGTCCTTGTGGACCCCCAGATTGTCCTGGGTAAGACTGGCCATAAAGTGGCTGCCCTTGGGGGGCTTGCACATAAGGTGACTGGCCTTGATTAGGTGGTCCTTGAAGCTGTGCAAGGATTGCTTGGCCCGCATGAAAATAATGAGTACTAGAGTCCCAAGCAATGGATAACGGTATCGAAACCTCAACGAAAGGTTGAAGAGGCAAGGTTTGAGAGAATTGGAGGTATTGACCAGTAGAATCGTAATAAAAGAGTGGACCTTGCGTGTTCGGATCCTAAACAGCTTGCCCATAGGCATCGTATGGCCCCCCTCCTGGAACAGGACCAGAAGAGGATGGAGCACTTTGTGCAAGGTGGATGACTCTAGGCGAGAGTTCCAGCTGGCCACTACTCACTTGACCGTGAGGGGAACCAGCACCAGTGTTCATAGATGAAGACGTTGTCACGACACTAACGACTGGAGTCGAGTGTGCTACACAAATAGTTGGATTCGTGGGAATTGAGGTAACAGGCGTAGTATGGGGTTGTGAAACAAAGGGTTCCGTGGTGGGAATGACATGAGGATCCCACATGGTTGTAGCAGGAGTCCTGGCAGCTACCCTATCCCTCAACGAATGATAACATGGGGGGAGTGGAGAAGTAGCTGGGATGGGAGTGTCAACATTCGACACCACAGGTGTCTCACTTGCGCTGGGAGATGTCTCATCCATGTGGGAGGTAGACATTGGAGATGAAACACCAGGAGGGGTAACAGGAATATCGTCCTCGTCAGGCTCCCAGATAGGGTTCCAATCATCTTCGTAATCTTCATCGCCCGGGGCACGAGAGTTGAGAGGTTGGATACTCAGGATAACTGGAAGAGTATCGCCTTCAACTGGTACCTCAGGAGCAGCGGAAGATGGAGAGCATTGATCACTTGGAACGGGAGTTGACGGGTCAGCCGGGATGACAAACCCCACACAAGACCTAAAGGATTCTAACGATAAAGGACCCTACTCAGACTAACGCACACAAGATCTAACTAGGTGATGTTAACGTGGCCGAATAAATTTTTAAGACACAGGAACTAAACTTGACCTTTTCATGTTTCAAGAGTCGATAAAAGGACGAAAAGATGACTCTAGTCTCCTTCGAATGTTTAATGAGCACGAAGTGACAAGACGCTCAATGGCACCTTTTCTTTTAAGGAGTCCGAAAAGGATCAAAAGTGACTACTCTGGAGATTCTAGGCATCGCGTTTACCAAGCAACCCGTAAAACTGCTTATACACCTTGGCAATCGTATGAGAACCAAGGACTTTTCGTACTGCAGTCAATCTTCCCGAATGTTGTGTTCAGTGCGTTACGGTTCGCAAGGCGGCAGACTCGGCTTCCTATGGATCAAGGATAAAAGCCTAGTGGGGTCTCCCTATATACACGACGGTACGTGGGAGCACAATCCGTGTTAGACCACTATCGAGTCACAGAAGGAGGAATCACCCAACCGTAATGTGAAACAATAGTGACTATGTTTAAAGACACCGGAACATGTCTCTAGCCTAGACCTCTAAATGTTTTTGTTAAGTTCCAATGCGTTTTTAGGTTTATTCAATTTATTTTATGGTTGATCTTGAATTAAGTTTCAGTTTTAGGTTCTACTGTGTGATCTCTCACAATTGCCTAGATGCAAACTACATGCCAAAGAATACCATTTCGTTCGATGAATTCTAACTATGAGAGGGTTAAGAATTTTCAATCAAACAAAATGAATACAATCAATCAAACCATCTAATGTAGCTAATGGCAAAGAAATGAGACTTTTTCTTTTGAGAACACAAATCAATGAAATGCTCCTTTTCCCATTAACTATTGAATGCAAAAGATATTAGTTCGATTTCTTTTTCCAATGGCACAATGCACTTAAAATGAATTTTGAGAGACAGCAACACCGAGTAAAGAGAAATAAAGTCACTCAATGAAAAACACAACAAGTGTGAAAAGAACCGGTTGACCCTAAACAACTGTAATCCGTGTCTGGGTAGTGAGAAGTAATCGAAACAATCCGAGGACTGGTTCAATGACAATCACCTAAACAACCAAGGAAAGCAAGCAAAGAGGAAGGTTTTCGCAAAAGCAAAAGCAAGTAGTAACGAATCTTCGTGAACGAGTAACAAAACAAAGCCAATCCAACGAAAACGGGATGATAACACTAGGTCACAGGACACAAAAACAAGATCCGCCCAACAAGACTTCGCAAGCAAGTGCTTCAATATTCAGACAATAGAAATTAAGTCATAAACCAGGTGGAAAGAGCAGGGGATAGTCAAACCAACAGGCTCAGGAGACAAAATTGAAAAAAATTCAATTCTACAGGATCAGCGCGGGTGATACACAGCAACAAAGCGCTGACCAGAAACCACGCGTAGCAACAAAGCGTTGTCAGCGCGGAAGTACACGGCTTAGCCGCGCTGGTTCATTTTTCAGAATCGTCGCGACTGTTAAATGTACAAGCGCGATGACCACGAAGTCAAAGAAACAACTATGCGATGTCAGCGTGACTGTTTTGATATAAATCACGCTGAGGCTAAAAAACAGGCACAATCAAGCCAAAAGCTCCCAAACCAAGGTAATAACTCTTTAAACAATCAAGGCACCTCCTAGACTGAACCAGGAAGTCTAAAAGCAGAGAACTAATCCCCGATCTCTGAAAAGAGAGTAACAATCAAACTCAAAGCAAGAATGAACAAAAAGGAAAGGCCAGCTCCCTAGTATGGTCGCCAAATTGTTGGAGAGGTAAATCCCCTCTACGGATAGAGGCAATCCCTACTAGCCTAGAAAGGGTCTAGCAACAATCAGTCAATGCTACTATGCAAGTTCCTAATTGCAAATAAAAGGTAGGCAATGAACACCTACTTGGATTCCAACGCTATTGTTTAATGAAGAGCCGTCGCTCTCGCTCCTTCGCTTTGGCCGGTCACGATCCTCCACGATTCCCGTGAATAGATACCTGCACACACGAAGAGAAACACAAACACAAGCATGAAATCTAATAAAGGCAATTATACATCAGTCAGAAAGGACATAACTCACATTAACCATACAAAGACAAATGAGAGTGGAACCATAATAGTAGTCATCTATTATTAATCAATAACAGAGAAGAGTACAACCAAAGTTCTGACGTCGAATCCTTCTCAAGAGGGTCCAGCCAGCAAGTCTCTTAAGCATTCACCCTTGGAGGTAGATCTCCCAAAACAAGAACTCTCTCTCACACAAGCACACTTCACAACCTTCCTTAAGCTCTCTAGCAATCCCACACTTGTCACACCAACTACCTACTAGCAGCAGCACTCTAAGCACTATCAACTCCACCTTATCCAAAACTAGCTGCTCATGGCCTTATCAGATTTATCACACTTCTTGGTGAGACCTATGTGAGCTCTTCTTTGCCTCCTCATGGAGGTGAGATAAATAGTCTAGTATCTAGTTCTATACTACCTTTGTTTCTATAGATTCTCCCACTTTGTGTAGCCCCAAACATCAATTTATTCGCATAACCTGTTTTTCACACAATAGCATTTTAATCCAAGTGTTCAAAGATTTAACATACTTACTTCGTGGCACTTTGAGTTCTGCCTCGCAATAGATAACTGAAGTATATACCGCGAACTCGGTGATGAATCCTCCTATGATTCGATCGAGCAAGTGATCAACAGCATGTGCGATCTTATCCTTCGATGCTTCCAATCTATGCACCAATTCTGGAGTCCACACAATAGGTCTATTGAGTTTACACCTTCCTTGGCTATCTACTAGCTTCATGATCCACCCGTATAGCTCAGTAGGGAAAGGCGCACATAAAATTTCGTGGATCTATGTATATAGGTATCAGTCTAAACACTCTTCCTTTGATAGTTGTGGATTCCTATTTTCCTACTCTGTGAACTCATGAATCTTTCTATCCACCCAATTTTCAATTCCTTTCTTTGTCAGATTCCAGTGATATGACATCAAACATCTCTATGTAGATCGCGGTCCCAACAATAGAACCATTTGTTTGCTTGTTGGGGCCTGACTGAGGTTCATAGTTAATTAGCCAAACAAATCCCTATACTATTGGCCCTTTCGGTAACAGTCCACAAAGCGCAGACTAAGGTCTCACCCGAAGTAATATGGGGGGGTGTTGGAACCAAGTATTCGCACCCTTGAGATGTCTGAGAGGTTAAACATGTCCCATTGTTATTCTCTTTGCACGGGTCACGACTTGCCCTGTGCACTCAGCTGTAGGGGTTCACGCACTCAGCTACGGACTACTAGGCCTCTGCACACTTAGCTGTAGAGCCTTCTCCTACTCTACGATCCAAAGGCACACTTTACTTTGACTCAATCACTTAAGCTTATCATTCTCTCATTCTATTTGCTAT
Source organism: Pinus tabuliformis (assembly GCA_031772625.1). Classification (NCBI taxonomy): domain Eukaryota; kingdom Viridiplantae; phylum Streptophyta; class Pinopsida; order Pinales; family Pinaceae; genus Pinus; species Pinus tabuliformis. The sequence continues at coordinate 104,588,221 of CM062816.1, forward strand.
CCCACACACTTAGAGCCTTGCTCTATTTATACAATCCCATGGTCCGTGGACCATGGGTAGGTCTATCAAGCCGACATTACATTACAAAATCAAGGGCAGACAATCCTGTGACTCTATTATAACTTCACGCTCCACGCCCATAATTCGAAAAACACAAAAGACGTGGTCAAAACATGGGCTTTAAGCCCCAAAGCATGCCTTGGGGGGATTCCATGCCCAACACCTCATCCTCAAGGAGCTCCATTAATCCTGTAGGAAAAATGATCCAACCAATTAGTTAGGGCATCTAATGCACTACACTGATTAATGTGGTGAGTAGGTGAAACACATAACTCATAGAAAAAAATGTTTGGAACATTTGAATACTTATATAAAACTAGACAGAGGAGACGAAAATGCAGGTAAGTCCTGCAAATTTCACAATATTTGGTTGGAGCTGCACCCTGTTGATTAGGAAAGTCATGGAACTACGTGTGCCTAGTATATAAACCTTTCTTACCAATATGCGTAACTTCGGTGATGAGTAAACATGTGGAGGGCCCAGATGGTACGAAGGGAGTGCTCGAGCCTCTCAATCTTGGGCACTCTATGGCATGATGCCTCTCGATATGGCATTTGATACACCAAACATGTAGTCATGAAGCTCGTACTGGATGCATGTCCCTCAACTTCTCTATGAGATTATGATTTGATGTTGCAATCCTATGAGAGTGGGGTCATGGGAAACAGATCCTCCTCAATGCTCATTTGGGTATCCCTCCATGGCTTCAATTCGAGTTGTCTGTTCAAGGGCATCTTGTATAGTATCAATTTTCTGTTGAGTCAGCAACATGTGGGTGAGAGGAAATAGTGCTCTGATGAACCAATCTCGCTGATGACTAGGGTCTATGGGGTAGCTCAACTTTCCAATAACATCCTTAAATATTTGCATCATCTCCCAAGTAGTTTTGCCTACCCATTGCTTGATTTCCCATAGTTCAGACAACTCGTATTGGTTAGTCCATGGAAGTTTAAACTCTTGAACACACTCCCACTGGACTTCATCTATGATTGGATTTTGCTATAATGCAGACCACTTGATGAGCCATCTCAATGCTTTTTCTCTAAGAGTGGTTTGAAATTCAATCAACTTCATTGCATCTGGAGTTTGGAAATCCCTACAAATGGCTTCACATAGGTACCATTGTTGTTTGACATCCTCATTTCCTCTACTAGAGAACTTAGGATATAGGTGAAGGATTTTGCCATGTTACCAGCCATACATGGTTGAATCGACGAGATGAGTATGAATCCTTGGGAACCAGGTTATGATGATCCTTGGATATGTGCATTGAAACTACTATTTCTAACACTAGAGGGACTGTTGGAGAGGTAAATCCCCTCTACGGATAGAGGTGATACCTACTAGCCCAGAAAGGGTCTAGCAACAATCAGTCAATGCTACTATGCAAGTTCCTAATTGCAAATAAAAGGTAGGCAATGAACACCTACTTGGATTCCAACGCTATTGTTTGATGAAGAGCCATCGCTCTCGCTCCTTCGCTTTGGCCGGTCACGATCCTCCACGATTCCTGTGAATAGATACCTGCACACACGAAGAGAAACACAAACACAAGCGTGAAATCTAATAAAGGCAATTATACATCAGTCAGAAAGGACATAAATCACATTAACCATACAAAGACAAATGAGAGTGGAACCATAATAGTAGTCATCTATTATTAATCAATAATAGAGAAGAGTACAACCAAAGTTCTGACGTCGAATCCTTCTCAAGAGGGTCCAGCCAGCAAGTCTCTTAAGAATTCACCCTTGGAGGTAGATCTCCCAAAACAAGAACTCTCTCTCACACAAGCAACACTTCACAACCTTCCTTAAGCTCTCTAGCAATCCCACACTTGTCACACCAACTACCTACTAGCAGCAGCACTCTAAGCACTATCAACTCCACCTTATCCAAAACTAGCTGCTCATGGCCATGGTAGAGGCTTAAATAGGAGAAGGAGTCTCCATGAATGGTGGGACGATGAGCTTATCTCCAAGGAAGGTGGCTCAAATGACGAACATACATGCCATAGAAGGGAGGGCGACATTGACAAGGCCAACAACCAGGTCTGGAGTCATCTGGAAGGCTGGCTATTAGAACAAACTCGCCCAAACTGGATTAGCGCGGGTGGATAACTGCACTGGAGCGTTGACATCGCATCTTAATAACAAAGAAGGTTATGTCAGTGCGACTCAATACAAACAGAGGATGCGCTGGTTCATGAAATTCGACCAGTGCGGAAAACACGTGTGCTTTCGTGCTGGCAGCGCATTAGTTGTATTATGAGGCGCCAGTCAGCGCGGTTATGTTAATAATAGTCGCGATGATGGAAAAACTTTGGCAAAGTGGGTCATTTGGCCAGATTAGAGAGCATGGGCATGATTAATTTGAATTCATGACACAGTAGGGAGACTGACAGGGAGACATTGACAAATTACTGTGTAACAGGGACAACCCTTATAGTTAGTGTGTACATTGTGGACCTTTATAGCTTTAACTAGCTTAGATAAACACTGACCAAGGTTGTAATAAAGTACTAGGGGAGGATTAGGGAAGGTACTACCTGAACTATTGTGCATGAATCGCTACTCATAGGAGACACTGCACTCTCAGAAAACAATATTCTCATAGTGAAGTGCATGTGATCTTTTGGGCCCTCCTCGAGGGCTGTAGGGCCTAATCCATCTAGCATTCCCATATCTACTGGTGGAACCAAATCTCTAATGCTTCTCTCAACCTCTACCACTGTGGTAGTCTTGAAATTTCCTATTGAACTAGGTTTCAATCTATCCTCATCCCCATCACTCTGCAACTTCAACCAGTTTCTTTCTCTTTCCCATATTTCCAAACTACTTAGCACTACTCCTATTTTATGTAGCTCCCCTTTCCATCTATAGATATCATGGAAAGCTTTCTCCCACTATTCTTCAGTTATTTTTGCTCTCTTTTGTGCTCTCATATCTCTAACCTTCTAGAACTCATTGACATCCATTTATTTGATATTTTCATAGCTCCCAATGAGGTAGCATTCCTCCCCTTAGGTTCTTCATCTAGTACTTAGGCTTTAAGCTGCAGTGGGCGGGCTCTGGAACACTAATAAGTTCTCTTCTACCATTAAAAATTTAACCCACAATGAGATTTATTTCAACAATCTTCCACATAGGCCTGACTTGAACACGGCCTCGGCCTTAGCGAAGGATTGATGGCCATATGCGGCATACTCAATAATATAATCCTCTAGAGTGGCATGCACCCAGAAGTCGACATCTCGCATGCACCCAGAAGTCGACAACTCGAGTTAAATCTATATCGATCCAATATAACTCAACAAGATCAACGTGGGTCCATGTGTGAAGAGATCAACTTTAGCTGCTAGAATTTTCTTTGATCTAAATTGTTTTCATCCAATTGTAGAGATCCTATCGGAGTTGACACCAAAAAATATCATCCTAATCGCATGCAGGTTCCGCATAAAAAATTTCTTCCTTAAGCGACTTCACACCTCGGTAACAAAGCTATTCTTTTTGGGAGGTAAACCGCTCCACTTGTTCATGCCACCAATCTTGCATTTCCTTCTTGAAGATTATCGACACCATATTCCAGATCCCTTTGAAAACTTTCAGGTCTTGGGAATAGAAGCATTTTTTGGTGAAAAATGACGGATAGGTAGAGACCCTAGGTTCAGTATCAAGGGAAACAAAATGGGTCTACTATAGTCTAGCACAATGCCAAAATTTTCACCTTACCTAAGAAGAATTGAGGTCTCATTCGAAGCAGTATGGGGGGATGCTGGAACCAAGATTCTGCACCTTTGAGATGTCTAAGGTATTGATTTAGTCCAACCGTCAACCAGCTTTGTGCGGGTTACTTCGCACACTCTTCTGACCTGCGATGCTTCGCGATTTGTTACAATTATCTTCACGAAACCCTACCCAGGGACTGCGGTGCTTTCACACTGCTAAGGCAAGAATCTGTGCTAATTCGCCAAGTTACACCATAAATATTACTTGTCTTCCTTATAAGAGTTAGTTAACTTTACATAAATAGATACTTATCTTATGTTCATTTATTCAACACATTCATATAAGTTCACGCAGCATATAAATAGTAAACTTGCAATTCATACCCAATATACCAAACAGGAAAAAGATACACAGAATGATAAGAAACCTCTCTTTATTAATTCTCCAATGGTTATAGACTTGACTTGCCCTACGCACTTAGCTGCAAGGGTCCACACACTTAGCTGCGGACTACAAGGTCTCTTCGCACTCAGCTACAGAGCCTTCTCCTACTCTACGACCCAACTGCTCACCCTATACTTAGATCAGACTCAATTCTTTGTTATTCATTCAATTCCATTGACTCATTGATGTCTCTTTACAACTTAGAGCCTCGCTCTATTTATAAAATCCCATGGTCCGCAGACCATGGGTAGATCTCTCAAGCCAACATTACATTACAAAAATGAGGGTGGACAACCCTCTGACTCATTTACAATCTTCACGCTTAGTGCCCACACATCGCATATTATTTACATTATAATTAGTCAAAACTTGGGCTCTAAGCTCCAAAACTTGCCTTGGGGGATCCCATGCCCAACAAGCCCCCAACAAGCCCCCAACACAAACATCGTGACGCGCCCTGGAGTCACTCTGTTGGTGTGGAGATCTTCGCGCGAAGACCTCCCAACTTTGCTCGGACCACTGTGAGGTCGGCATCGCATTGAGCCATTGCCTGTTGTATCTCCTTCGGCTAGTCAGATGCAGGGGCCACCTGTGTAAGGCTTCTATCGACTACTGTTTACTTTTCCACGGAAGAGTAGGCCATTTAGTTTCACCAGCTACACTGGCCACCCTCTATGACATCCTTAATAACATATGGTCCCATCCAATGCATTTGGAGTTTCCTCGGGAATTTATCAAACTTGCTATCGTATAACAACACCAAATCATTCACCTTAAACATTCCCAACTTGATATGTTGATCATTCCATGCCTTTTCACATTGGTTTTGTACCTGTTGATGAAATCTTGAAAAAAAACCATTCTTCTTCAAGTTCTTCCAATTGTGTGAGCCTCTCCTCCAGGGCTTCACGGTCCGTCATACTTCTGAGCATCGTTATGCATAGACTAGGCACAATAGATTCCATTGTCATTATGGCTTCTACTCCATAGACCAGCCTAAAGGGAGTTTGTCCCGTGAGTTTCTTGCATGTTGTCCTATAAGCCCATAGTACTGCGGGGATGCGCAGGTCCCAATCGCTCCACTTTGCATTGCATAATTTTGTCCGCATGGTCTCCAATACTTTGTTAAATGCCTCTATGGTCCCATTTTCCTGTGGGTGATATGGCATGATTTTCTTATGTTACACCTGAAACGCTTCTGTCAGCGCACTGATCATCTCATTTACAAAATGTATATTGTGATTGCTCATCAAGATCTTTGGACAACCGAATCATGTTAGTATGTGCTCAAACATAAATTTTGCGACTGTCGCATCTATGCAATCTTTTACTGGTTGTGCTTTTGCCCAACACATCAGGTAGTTAGTCGCAGTAATAATATATCTTGCACCTGTCTTTCCTTGCGGTTTGATGGGTCCTATAAAGTCGATTGCCCACTTTTCAAAGGGCTGCAATATCATTTTTGGATTCAAAGGCATCTCATCCCTTCGCGATGGCTTTCCCATTCTTTGACATACATCACATGCCTTGCAATGTTCTTTTGAATCCTGATGAAGGGTCGGTAACCACAACCATATGTAGAGAATCTTCTGTGTGGCTTCTTTTCATGCATAATGACCTCCCGTGTGTCCCAGATGAGCGTCTGCAAGGATACTACTTCGTTCAAACTCTAGTACATATCTTCACAGTATCTCATCATTTCCCATCTTATACAGATGCCATGTGATGATAGAAAAGTCTGTCATGTGCACCACTAGCTCCTTTTTTTGCTAGATAGAGTAACCTTCCAACGCAGTTCCAATTGTTAGAAGGTGGATTATATTGTCAAAGTGTCCATCCACTATGTGAACAACAAAACATTGTGCATCGGGTAGTCCTTCTCCCAAATTGGTAGGTTCCTCCACTGTCTTAATGTGCGACAAGTGATCTGGTCCCGCGTTCAACCATCTATGCTTTACAACAACTTTGAAATCATATTCTTGGAACAATAAGAGCCACCTGCATATGCACCCCCCCAACACAGGCTTATTGACCAAGTATTTTAGTGCAAAATGATTTGTGTACATCTTGAAGTGTCCCACTAGCAAATAGTGCCAATATTTCTGGAGTGCGTACAACATAGACGGTCCCTCGCATTTAGTGGTGGAGTAGTTCTTTTCCACTTTAGATAATCTGCAGCTCGTGAACGCGATAGGGTGATACAATCCTTCTCTGCCCTCTTGTGTAAGTACTACCCCCAGCACTATACACATGTTAGGTCCCTATACTACTAGTGTAACCCCTTATTGTTATTAGTACAACCCATTGTTGTTCCCATGTAGTCCCCGTATTGTTATTATTGTGCCCATATAAGCCCACTATTGTTAGTATTGTGCCCTTACATTTATAATTGTTATGTCAGCTCTGATTATATTATGACCCCTTAGACTCTTATATATAGAAAGGACATCCTTTCATTTGTATTATCAAAGAATTGTTCATTTGTGTAATGTAAAGGAGGCCTCCCCCCTTGAAGAGGCTTATTTCTAAGGTGTTCATCTATATTTTCTATCTTTCTGTGAGATGGTTTCATAACATTTGGTATCAGAGCTTTGGATTCTAAGGTTTCGTTGCTCCAAATAGGTCATCGTGGAATTTTCGCTATAACTTTTTTCTGCAATGTTTCAGAAGCTAAAAAACCCCATTTGAGACAAAATCGCGTCACACCTTGGGGCTGAATTTCAGATCTTGTCTCGCTATATTTTAGGATATATGATCTGAGGAAGTTAGGGCTTTTGCAAGCTCTAGAATTTCATCTAAAATAGGTCATCATGGAATTTTTCTATAAACTTTGTGCTACAATGTTTTAGAACCTAAAAGAAAAACCCATTTAAGAAGAAAGTTGTCTAAACCACAGGTTCAAATTTCAGATCCTGTCTCGCCATATTTTTGGACATATGATATGAAGAATTTAGGGTTTTTGTAGACTCCTGAATTACATCTTAAACAAGTGACCTTGGAAAAAGTTTCATAACGTTCTCTCTGAGAATCATATTCAAGTTTTGTAAGAAGTTATATAAAGAGGTCAAAGATTATTTTGTTTGGTTATAATTTTCAGAACCTAAGGTTGAAACAGTGATACGTGGCACATCGTACAAGTTCACTCTATTGAACTAGTCTATAATTAGGCCATCTCGAGAGATTGGGAATAGATCTTTCTTCAAGAATCCAATTGTGATCACGCTTGTAGAGTTAGGAAGAGGACTCAAAAGGATATTACAGACTAAAATTGAAGAACTTAAAGATCTGAAATTACAAAGTTGTTTCAATATCAGGCTCCTAAAATCAAGAAAAGGCAATATGAGGAAGTTTGATGGCAAGGATCTGGTAAATTGGATACTATAGAAGGAGAAATATTTTGATCTACATGAGATGCAACTATTACAAAAGGTACGTATCGCATCTTCATATTTAGATCTGGAACAATTTTTATGGTAAAAAGGGCTTTGTTCTCGTAAACCACTTGTTACGTGGTCAATTTTCACGGAGGAAATGATAGCACATTATGAGGATACAAAGAGAAACACCTTCTTTAGCCAATTGATAAATCTCAAACAAAAGCGTTCAATGGCAGAGCACATTGAGGACTTTCAAAAATTGAATACAAGGGAAAATGATATTCCAAAGAAGCAGAGGATTGATGTCTCCATAGGGACTCTAAAGGATAACATTCAACATGAGGTTCATCTTTGGGAACTTGATTCATTGCAGAAGGCATTCAGGTTGGAAATAAAAGTGGAAAGAAAAATGATGGCAGCAAGGAAGTCTACCCCTCACAACTATAAAGAGGAAAGTGTTGCTTCTCCTAGCCTTCCACGACCTACAAGGTTGACACCACAACAATTGGAAGAAAAAAGAGCAAAAGAGCTTTGTTACAATTGTGATAACAAATACATTAAAGTTCGTAAGTGTGGTGAGAAGAAATTATTTTACATAGATTGTGAAGAGGAGGAAGAAAAGGATCAAGAAAAATCAAAAGAAGAGGATACACACCAAGAAACAACCCCAGAGAAAAAAGAAATGAATCCGATCATATCTTGTAAAGCATTGGAAATAATTACCACTCAAACTCTCAAGATAGAAGGACATATCAAAAAGAAAAGGTTCAAGAAGTGAAAGATCACATTGAGAAAGAAGAAATGAATCCGACCATATATTATAATGCATTGGAAATAATTACCACTCCTCAAACTATCAAGATAGAAGGACATATCAAGAAGAAAAATGTTCAAGAAGTGAAACATCACATCGAGCATCAAGAAATGAATCCGACAATATCTTGTAATGCATTGGATGAAATTACCACTCCTCAAACTCTCAAAATAGAAGGACATATCAAGAAGAAAATGATTCAATTAGTGAAAGATCACATCAATCACAAAAAAAAAGTTCTCCAACTTTTAAAGGATAACATCACTTTGGTGCAGAATCGAATGAAACAACAGGCAGATAAACATCGTAGTGAAAGAAGTTTTGATGTAGGTGATTGGGTATTTTTACGGCCACATCTCAAGCAAGCTATTTATGAGAAGGAAATGTTGTCAATACTACATGCACTTAAGAAATGGTGATCTTACCTAATGGGAAAACACTTCAAGGTAAAAGTGGATCATGATAGTCTTAAATACTTTTTAGAACAAATATTATCTTTAGAAGAATAAAAAAATGGGTCACAAATATGTTAGGTTATGACTTTGAAATCATCTACAAAAAAGGGAAGAAAAATGTTGTTGCAGATGCATTCTCAAGAAAGGATGAGGATATGGAAGCATTATTTTGTGGTATTTCAATTATCCAACCAGATTCGATAAACGAAGCAAGGGGTGAATGGAAGAAGGACGAAGAAGTGTGGCCACTCATTCAAAAGTTGCAAGAGATCCAAGTTTAAACAATATTGACAAAACTTGACGAGAAAGGAAAAATCATATTGGAACCTAGAGCAGTCACAGAAACAAGAACTCGACATCTACGAAATCGATCAATTTCAAAGTATCTCATCAAGTGGAAGAACTTACCCCCTAAAGATTCCACATGGGAAGACAATAATTTTATATAGAAGCATCAAGAACTACTCAAGCATTAAGGACAACACTTTTTGAAGGAGAGGGGCATGTTAGGTCCCTATACTACTAGTGTAACCCCTTATTGTTATTAATACAACACCCTTATTATATTGTCATTCCCATGTAGTCCCCATATTGTTATTATTGTGCCCATAGAAGCCCACTATTGTTATTATTGTGGCCTTACATTATTATTGTTATGTCAGCTTTGATTATATTATGACCCCTTAGACTCCTACATATAGAAAGGATGTCTTTTCATTTGTATCATCAAAGAATTATTCATTTGTGTAATTTAAAGGAGGTTGCCCCCTCGAAGAGGCTTATTTCTAAGGCATTCATCTATCTTCTCTATCATTTTTTGAGTTGGTTTCATAACAACATGACGCATCAACATGAACATGAAATTCTTTCTTCCAGTTTGGGAAGAAAAGAACTAGTGCAGTGGCCATATTTTGATTCAATATATCCAAGCTTTTCTTACAATCATCATCCCAGCAAAACATGACATCCTTCTTCAGTAGTTTTTGCATCGGTGCGGTGATTTGAGCATAACTCTTGATAAACTTTCTATAGTACCCAGTGTATCCCAAAGTAGTGCAGAGCTATTTCACACTGCGCGATGCTTCCAAATTTAGAATTAATGCAATTTTCACAGGCTCTACCATCAACCCCTATTTACAAACCACATGTCCCAATAGGTTCCCAAAATGAACAAGAAACATACATTTATTGAGGTTGAGCACGATTTGGTATCTTCGGTATGTATCCAACATTAAGCGTAGATTCACTACATGGTTCCTAACTAGCCCAAAGAAAGTCGAATCATCAAAATAGACCTCCAAGAACTTATTAATATACTCCCTGAATGCTGCAACAACTACGCACGAGAAGATAGCTAGCACGTTTCTCAATACAAATGGCATGATAGTGTATTGAAGCAACCCACCTCCGCCGCAAAGGTTGTCTTTCTCCTATCTTCCGACACGATCCTGATCTAGTGGTATCCTGAGAACCCATCAGTGAAAGAGTATGCCTCCTGACTGCCTACACTATCCAATACTTCATCTATGAACGGGGTTGGGAATGGATCATGGACACATGCGTCATTCAATTTTCTAAGATATACACATATTTTTATTTCGTCCTTTTGTTTCTTTTCCTGTACCACCATCGGACTTACCCAATTGGATTCTTCAACAGGCTTAACAATGCCTATCACGAGCATGTTATCTAATTCTACGCAGACCTTCTCCTTGTACTTTGGGTTTAAGTGATACGGTTTATGCTTCACTGGCTTTGCGTCGGGTCTTAATGTGATCCTCATTACTCCTAAGTCTTTGATTATTCCCTTTAAGTCTGTGAACTTGGTCGGGAATAAGTCTTCATACTCGCGGAGTAATTCAACGACCTTATCTACCATCATGGTGTCCCAGTAGTCTCCAATCTTCACAAATTTAGGTTCTTCCACTGTACCAAGGTTTACCTTCTTAGTCTTTACTGGCGTGGTTATGCTAGGGTTCTCGATTTGTGGTCCTTAAACCTCGCATTGGCCTTTTGTCTCTGGAATATCAATGTTCCTCAGATCTTCATCCTCTTCCTTAGCATTTACATTATAACATTCTAGTGCACAAGTTAACTGGGCAGCCCAGTCAGGCTGAGTCAATGCTACCTACTCCTGTGGCATTCTAAATATGGTTGCCTTTACTTCTTGTAGCGCTTCATTAATACTCTCCCATCCATCATCAAAGTTAAATGTCATCACAAATCCTTCGCATAGAACATCCCATTCATTCATCCCATGGAAAAGCTTTATTTCTATATCCCATTTCATCAGTATAACTTCCAGAATGTGATAGAACAGGTGCACCCACTTTGGTTGTGGCTTTCCCCATAGGGTTGTGTCCACTTAGCCAGATGCATGCATGGATCATCTTGCCCATTGTACTTATCTGTGAATCATACTCGAACCTTTCCAAACCATGTGCACATCATCCTTCCACATGCACGCCTGTCATAAAATTTTCCTTTGTGCGTACCCCACCATCTCACAAGTGTAGCGCGTAGGACCCAATTCAAGGCTTCAAAACATTATTTCTTTGGCACCTCTCTCTCAAACCTGTCCAAGAAAGCATCTACCTCACCTAATCCATCATAAGTACGTAAATCTCTCATTTCCATTGAAATGAAACACAACGACCTTGTCATTATGCTATAGTTTAGTGTGGTTACCTCATGTAACCAATTCTGCCATCACTCTATCTCCTCATCTGAGTCCAAAGTACAAGAGCTTTTGCACTCCCATGAGATTCGTCCATCTACGGTAGGATTTTTCCAATATTTCTCTCACATGGTTATCTTGTAGATGTAGTCCAAATCATCATCACTTTCATAGTTGTGCACCGGCTCTGTGTAGCGTGATCCTTCAGCAGGGTCCAAAGGTACAACTACTCTCAGAGACATTTTCTCAAAATCCATCTTATGCTTCTTCAGGTTATTGATCCCATTCATGTCAGTGGCACAATCAATTCCTAAGCCCGTGGGGTAGGGATTTCTATCATCAACAATCTCTATCACCTAAAAGTTGGCTAGCGTGCTCGCTCCATCAATATCCACTATGATTCTCTGCAATCACCCTAAGAGTATTATCTTTTGTTGGTTCACGATGCACAACAGAATAGGAGACAATTGTAGCATAGGCCTCCCCATGCACTCCCATGTCTGCTTCGACGGAACATTCACATCCGATCCTAGGTTCCGAATTACTTGATCCATTTCATATTCTCCAATTTGTGTGGTCAACCTCATTTCTCTTCTCGTCCTCATCGCATGATTTCCAATCTTCCGGACTATGCACGACTCTCCTAGCGCAGTCCTAGTGCATCTGTTAATGAGTTCATATAGTCCCTTTGCCACCTTACTATCGCGCAGAAACTTCATTAACATTTCCAAGAACATCATGAGCATCGATGGATCCATTTCTAGATCCAGTTTGTCTTTTCTTCCTGAAGTGGAGGCATCAGCGAAGATATTCATAGCTTCCATAAAAGCTTCTCAGGCGCACTCTAAATCAAATTCTGCTTTCTTCATCAGAGCTTTGCAAACCCAAGTTCTTTCTTTAGGCTATTTTCCTTTATCATCTCTCGTTGTAATTCCACTTTGGAACACAATGTTTACATTTGGATCTTCCTCGCGCGGCTCAGACCTCATCATCTACAGGTTCTGAGTCAGGGGAGGTGGGAGCGCTCCCTTATCATGCAACCTAGCTATCAGTGTGGGACAATCCTCTATCTCATGATCAAACAAGGTACAATACAGACATGATTGACGCGTTGGATTCATACAATCACAGGCATAGTGTCCTGCCCCTAGACAATTGTAACATATTAGCTATCTATGACCTCTTCTAGGTCCTCCTCCACCTCGGTCACGTCCGCACCCCTGAAATCTTGTTTTCCCCACTCTTGCATTTTGGTTAAGGGGCCATGTTTTGGCTTGAACTCTATAGGTCGGATATCCATCATCATATCATAGCTTCAATAGGTTCACTCATTGTGTCCTACCGATCTACAAAAATTACAAAACAACTATTGTGAATTATGTGTGTACTTCTGTAACAAATGGTAGTTGTTTGTAATATGCTTTCCTTCTCTTTGAAAAATAACGCACCACAAAGTAGGCGCTGCGCAAGGTCCTGCTTGTGCCTCTGGTCTTAACAACATCGGTCCTCCTCCCGCGAGGTAATTCACAAACACTGGGGAGTGGTCCTTGTCATGACCCTGACCCTTACATTTAATGCACCATACCTCTTCGCTCACTTCTGGTCGGGCTGTCCTGTCCTGTTTCAGACTCTGCATTTCAAGGCATAAGCTTTTCAACTGCACGTGGATCTATTGAACTCCCAAGTTAGGATCCTGTATCGAGGTCTCATGCAGCATCATCGTGATCTCCAAGGCCTCTGCCTGCGTCATTAACCTCTGTTGTGAAAAAACATTCCTCAAATGCAGCGTTAGCGATGCTACAAACCATTTGCGGTGTTGTCCATCCATCAAAGTGATACTAGATTCGCGAATCATGAACTTCATTCCTTGATCCAATTCCCAAAGGGTCTCACCTGGTAGAATTATTATCTCTTTGAACCCAATGATCGACTAACCTCTGACTTCAGGCTCCTAAATTCTCTATTCAGCGCACTTTGGATATCCGTGATCCCCATATTTGGATTGTCATTATAATGCTTCATATACCAGGTCAACGCGAGATCCTGTAGAGTTCTAACCAATGCCATTTTCTTTATATTTTCATCTGTGACTCCCTGTGCCTCCCATACGGATTTTATCACGAACCAAAACTGGTCTGGATCTTCATTTCCTACTCCCTTGAGCACGTGCAACTTTATTCCGCTTGCCATATTGACTCGTGGTGGTGGCGAAGGTCGTATGGGCAAAGATGGGGGTGAAGATAGTTAAGTTGGTGGTGGTGTGGGTGGGGGTGTTATTGAGAAATCTAGTGTCCATTAAGAGTTTCTAGTCCGACTAAGATGGGTAGCTATCTTAGAAACAAACAAACTAAAGTTACTTGTGTTTTCCTTTATGAGAAGTAGATGAGAGAGAAGCAGAGAGTACCAACCTTAATCTTTCGCTTGGTTCCTTTCTTGTTTCCTCTCCCCTCTGATAGATCTTTGCCACTCCTTCCTTACTTGTCCCACTTCAAAGAACACCTGTAGAGTCAAAGTAGCATAATACCATCAAAGCACAGATATCTACAATCATAAACAATATAAGACCAGATATATATTGACCACACAAATGCATATATCAACTCAGACATACAAGAATGTGGAGGAAAACTCAAATAGCTTTATTCATAGAAAGAGTAGAAGAGGGGATTACAACCCATTGATCTGACCCAGCGTCATCCTCCCAGTATGAAAGCCCTTCTTCACCTCGTTAAAAGCTTAGATCACCCAACACTATGATGTTCCACAAAGAAACCAACAACAATTCCTTACAAAATACAAGATTCAAGCTTCTGGATCTCTAGGATGAGGGATCCATATATAGATGTTTGCAGGTGGGTGAGTGAGCTTTTTGGATTTTGATTAGTGTCCTCTCTCTGATAGTTCTTGGTTCCACTTGGAGATTCATGAACTCTTACTCATCCCTAGGAAAATTCAGAGAGGCTAGTGTCAAATGGGCAATTTCTAGAAGATTCTCTGGGTTTCCACCTAGCCAACTGCTTCTTCCATTTTTCTGCTCTCACTCATCGTACCCCACAGAAGGGATTTTCAGTATGCATCACACTTTTTGCATGTGGCAGGTGAGATGCATCGCACCCTTAGCACTGAGTAGTCTGTATGGTCGAATTTTGACCAGTTCGAAGCAGTTTTTCATGGAGAACTTCTAGGAGATGATGTAATTAGCTAACCTTGCTCCTTTAGGGTATGAAACAACACTTTTAGGGACTTAGAAGCCTTTGGTTTATGGACATATGCGATTGGGGTTGCAGTGCCAAAATATATTTATAACAGTTTCCCCTAAAGTATGAGGTCGTAAATCTTTTTGATGTCGGGTGAAATTCTTTATCATGAGGATTCGAGGTTTTTCGAACTGGAAGGTGACCTATCATAAGATACAATACAATACTTTATCTTCATAATATTTTCATGATCTAGTTGAGGTGGGAATTCCCATGCTCAATTTTTATAAATTCATTCTCATGTACATAGGATAGACAACTGTCTGTGTGGAAGACTGATGATTCTGGTAGAGCCATCATCCTTTGGCTTGGATGATTATCTATGTACATTTGATGTATTTATTTTCCTGAATATATCACAGCCTATATTAATGAAACTAGATCCGGGGTCTTCAAACTCGTTTAATCTTCACCCAAAGTACAAGTCGATCCATGTGAAAAGATATTCTCGAGTCAAATATGGAAAGACATAGCTTGATTACCAGCCAATGATTTAAGTTTTTAACATGCACGAGAGGAATCACCGATAATGATAATGACCCTCAAGGTATGACAGTACAATTCACATGGTGTGAAAAATGGGACTTCGCGTCGAACACCACGCAAAACATTTCGGTCGAAAGCCATTGATGTAAACCTGTCGCCGGAAGTGAGAAACTTGCCATTGAGGCATGCAAGCTTCAAAGTACTGAAAGGTTTGTTCCTAGGTCGATTTCTTGGATAATGAGTTGATGTCGACAAGAAGTGACCCATCGTAGGAGGGCATTAATGAATCCCACATCTACGACACGGAATGGAGCAAATGATTGTGTGGAGGTGAAAACGATCTGATGATACAAGGTTCAGGGTGGTGGTCATGAAAGAATGAAGCGTGAAGGTATTGCAACGGATGAGATAGAAGTTGGGTTGGTGAATTCTCTGAGTGACTTCTATTGAACATATTGGCAACACTGAAGTGGATTGGTAGCGTTAACCCCAAAAATGTATGGTACGGTGGACCAAAGGTAATATGACCGATGAACGGAATAACCTAACTCGACTCAATCATGGTGATGGAGTGAAAGTGTTATGTTCAAGAGCGACTTGCTACCAATAAAGCTTCTTCAAGTTTTCTTCCCAATTTTTCCCCAGTCATTGTTGACCAGTACCTCTTTGTTTTTGTCAAGCTTGAGGAGGATAAGATATGCTTGTTCTACAATTTTCCCTTCGGGCAAACCCGTCGCTATGTTTTAACGAGCCTAGCGACAGTGAAACTCGCTCTTGTCTGCATGGACAAGTTTGTCGTTATTGTTTTAACGAGTTTAACGACAAAGATAACTTGGTCCTTTTCAATTTTAGACAGTCTGAAAAGAGACAGAAAGGAAACTCTAGTAATCCTTTTTCGTCATATAATCCCTTAAGTCTGAAAAAGTATAAAATAATATGAAAGGGATGAATTTTTTATAGTTTTAACGAGCCAAACAAGACAAGCGCTCGATATTTTTGTGTAATGATCCCTCAGGTCCAAAAAGATTAAAATATAGAGGAGGGATAACACTTCCGATTGTTTTAACGAGCTGGAGAGGCCAATTGCTCGGCAATCTTTTCATATTTTATGAGTCAGATGAAAAGAGCTTAAAGGAGACTTGTTTTTTGAGGAACGAGTGATATTTTTGGGTAGCAGCTGGTTCCAGGTAAGTTGGAACTTTCTAATCATGGTAGTGTAAAGAGGATGGCTAACAGAATCACTTGTCGTAGCTGTTCCTCAAAATGGGTAAACAATCAAATGGAGGCATATGATCAGCTAAAACAGAGTGGAGGTGATGGTAAGAACATGACCAAGGCTCAAAAGTTGATGATAATGCAATCGAAGTGGTTATTTACCAAAGGTGGGTTAATTTTTTAATGAGCTTAAACTCTGGTGGAACATATGCTCATTGCTAGGTTTATTTTTTAACGAGCTTGAACTTCGCGTAAAACTGCTCGTGATAATGGTCATTGATATTCGATTCTCCGTTAACACTATGTTCTTTTGAAGGTCGTACTACCTATTCAATTGCTCCATCAAACTGATTAGAAATGAGAACACATGTTTGAAAAATGAGTTAAAACACTAATACCCTACTTGAATTACATGAAAAGTAACTTAGAAGTAGTTCTTACCCCTCATTTTACCATTTCATTTTAATTTGGGATTGTTGGAGCTCTGGAGGTTTTTTCCCCCTTGATTTTCAGCAGCTGGTTTCAGGAGATTTTGTGGATGATTTTTGGTGCCATGTGGACTAGGTAGGAGCTAAACCTGAGCTCTTCAATTGCATCCTTTCCTTTTTGAATTCTGAGCATGTTTTCCTGCTTTTCTGAGCCTTTGGGGTTTGAACAATTCGTTCTACCCCCATCGCACCATGTGTACATCGAAAGGTGTGATGCATATTGGGCTGTCCATTGGCCAGTCAATATTCATCTCACCGAATACACAGTTGGGGTGCGATGGGCGCAAGGAGGAAAACTTTTGCACTGATTTTCCATGGAAATTTTGCCTATTTTTTGCCAAATCAGGATCCTAATTCTTCTCTTTTTTGCTTTTTAGAGATTGATCAAAGCAAAATGGTCATTACATGGCATGAACGTGAGCATGAAGAAGAGGACATGGTTGCCTTACATGATCCGGGTATGGTAACTACATTGCAGAACTGTGGTTTGCTCAAGTTCTTCCACATATCTAGCATGAGGCAACAAATCAACTTGTTGCAATATTTGCTCGATGAATGGAATCCTACCAACCAAGTTGTCGAGCTATAAAAAGGGTCTCTTTCACCTCTAATTACCTCACACTAATTTGTCAATCCGGGAAGGTTTGTTTATTTCAAAGAGTGTCTCAGTCTGAGGCTATCATTTGCCAGATTAATGCTAGTAGTACAGTGCCCAAAAATAAAAGAGTAAACGGATGCTTGTTTACAACTAACTACTTCAAAATATTAAACCACACATTTAGAAAACTAAGCAATTTATCAGTCAAGGGTTCAGTAGCAGTAACTCATCCCTTTGTAAACTGATGGAACTAAAGGAAATCAGAGAACAGATCGTGGATCTGGGAGCCGAACAGTAAATGTCAATGCTCACTACAGCCTTCGATCGTTCTTCACACCAAAATAACAAATGACAGGAAATGGAATGATAGATAAGAGATGGAACAACAATTAAGAAATAGAACAACAAACCTGACATGGAACAACAAACAAGAAATTGTAGTAGCAATTAAGTCTAACATGCAGGAACACCTTAGACTATGAGATCAAATGCACTAATCATGACCCACAGGAATCAAATGTAAATCCTTCACTTTTAAGGACGAATTGAACAACACACAAAAATGGAACAACACTGATTAATGCTGGACTATAGAACAATGCTTGAAAACAATATATACACATGGCACACCTCAATAGTAACATGATCTTGGTAAACCAGTTATCAATCTTAGTTATAAAGATTACGACTGTATTTCAGAGTGGAACAACAATGTTTATAGGTTCAAAAATCACAACGAACATAATCCCTAAGATGAGCTCAGCAGTACCAATGAAATAAGTGTACAGCACAAATACTTTGTAATTAAGCAGCAACAGTATTCTGTAAAGACCGAAAGTATTATATCAACACTTAAAAGAACTGTCATACGTTGCAGAGTCAATACAATAGTTCTGTCTTTAGAAACCTCAGTAAATTAAACATAATAGAGCATGTGATGTAAACTAACAAAACACATCAGATTACCAAATAACGCCAATAAGTAAACCACGCATAAACCAAACATAATAGTACAGGAGCAAGTGTCCTCCAGGGCTGGGTCCTTAGCCTCCAGGGGTACACTACTTGAAGTTATTCTAGACTCAGAGATGAAATAGCAACCAAGTTTGTATTAATGCATAAGGCAGAATTACAATAGATTAGTTCTCAACGAGACTCGATGATCAAAGTTTCAATCTTAAGAGAAGTTACATAAAACATAACAGACTCAACCCCCCTCGAGCTAACAATGCTGCCCCTTTTATAATGGTGAAGTCGGAGATGTCTAGGTGCAAAAATAGTTAAAGAAACGATCCCTCCGGATCAAAGGATCCTGAGGGATTCGTCGAACCGGTAGTCCTCATTTATGTCTTTTCTTTCTTGTGCCGAGCCGATATCTCCACTTCCTTTCCAGGGCTAATTCGCTTTGATTTATTTTACCTTGTTTGCATATGGTTCCCCATCAAAGGGACAACGGTTAACCCGTCCTTGTCCTTTCCTTTGGAACAACAGTTTTTCATTTTTCCTTCTTCCTGCATAAGAAAATCACAATTGTCAGTTTTTTTGTCTTGCACATTAATCTCATAGGTTTTATTACAATTCCTTATCATTTTCCTAGTTCATGATACAAAAGGTTTGTATGTTCTAATGAAACGATGCTGAAATAATTACCAAAAACATACCTTCTTTAGTACTCCACACACCCCCCTGCTTACCCTTTTTCATGCCCTCATGAAAACATTGTAGTTGAGATGTAAGGCAGTGAGAGAGTAGGCTGGAGATGGAATCTCATGTGGAAGTCTACAGCCATGATGCATAACTAGGTGTTCAAAGAAATGGCCTGTCTGACCCTCATGCATCTCATACAGGGCTTGGTATCCGGGTGTAGGGTGCCAAATAATTGGACTCCGGAACCTATATCCTAACCAGGATGGCCCTGCCCTCAAAATGACTTTGCCATAGAGGTGCAAGAGGTTGGCGGCTAACTTAAAATTTTCATACTTAAATGGTTCCTTGAGTTGGATATTCGGATTAGAGATCTGATATCGAAATTTAGCCACATCAATGGCAAGGTCTTTGATAGAGAAAAAGTATTCTATTCCCTACCGATTGATTGTTGTATGAATGGGTCCTAATGATTCAATTACACCTGGAGTCTTCATGAGGTTTCTATGTTCTCTCCACAACTGTACTAGATTCCTAGGCTTAGCTCTTACCCACAAATCTAATCCATTTTCCTGCCTTTGGAAAGCATTATAGGCTTTAAGCCATTTAATTTGATTAACCCCAAATGAAATAAATGCCTGTAATTGAATATCCCCAACAAAAGGGCCAGGGTTCAGCTCGGTCTCCTGGTCTAATACAAGGTTATGCAAATAAAACTCACACAGTAGTCTTTGAACTTTCACCCCGTAGTGCTTACAACAGTTTATAAAATCATCAATGGTATTAATTTGTATGGTAGCACCTGCTTTGACAACCTTTATTTTCAATTGCAAATATCGTTCCATTAAAAACAAGGCATAATTCTTGGCAGGGGCTCTACATGCTAGGACGTCATTGTACAAAGAACATAAGGTATCCATCTGCTTGATAACTATATCTAACCTACGAGCTACCTTCGCGACTTTTTCTTCTTCCCTTCGCCACCCTTCAAAGGCCTGGCTTTCGGATAGATTGACATTCCTAAGCTACTGCTGTAGCTCTTCATACCTTTCTCGAGGGACCGTTTTCTCTATAAGATTTTTTATTGCTTGGTGAGCTTGCGTCAAACCCTCTCGTAGGGTTACCATTCTCGGATCTCTTTCCCATGTAGCGGCGGAGACTGGGAGTTTTACCTGAATTTTCCTATTGCGTTGCCTTGCGTTCATGGCCCGTATCACTCCCGAGGGTGGTGCCTCTGTCTGAATTTCTTTATCGCAGGTCAATATATCATCCATTTGTATTTCAACATGGGTAATAGTCAAATGCTGTTCCTTTTGATTTTGAACAGCAAAGTGTTCCTCAACAATATTTGGAACAACAGCCCGCTTTTCGACAGGGTTTTGAATCGCAGGATGGACTCTGGTCCTTCGATCCTTTGTCTTGAGGGGTTTTGCTGGAGTTGTTACCTGTTTCCTTCCCGAAGTCCTTTTTACCTTTTTCCTTGCTTTCAAAATCCTGATCTGCTGTCGAAGCTGAACTATTACATTCAGTAGTCTTTTCTGTTCTTTTCGTAATTTCTTAATTTCCTCAATTTCCTTAGAAGGAACAAAAGACTGTTCACTGCAGCCTAGACTATGATTAATTCCCTAATTTTCTCTCTAGGGTGCTTCTTTGTTGCTCTGCTTTGGTTGCTCCGGGGCAAGAACCCTAGCTGGTTCTGTTATTTCTTGGGTGACTTCCTTTTCTGCCCCCCTTTCCTCCGGAATTTCTTCTGGTGTCATCTGGCTAGGAATGGATTGTTCCTGTTCTACATCTCCTGTCATATTTTCATCATGAACAGGATGACTCTCCTCTTCTACCTCCTCTGCATGTAATTCTTCAGGTGCATTTCCCTCCCGAGCAGAGTGTTATTTTGGTTCTTCTTCAGCATGGAGATCTGATGGACTAGAAGGTTGGCCATATTCACCCATATTGGCCAAAATTTTGGCTAGTTACTCTTCTTTCAATGAGTTATGCACTGTGTTGCCTTCCTACTGTTCCGTTTCCTCCTCCTGCTCAGATTGCTCAGTTTCTTCCTCCATTTCTCCTTCCTCATTTTCCTGCATTCCTTTCTCATTGTCTTCCCCTTCTAATCGTGGGGGTTTCTCATCCCTTGTATCATCTATTTCTATAGGTTGGCTAGTATCTCCTTGGGAATTTTCCAGCCTCCCTTTTATCCGTGCTAGTCAGACCGATTTCCTTCGATTTTTCTGGATGCTCAGGTGTACTGGTGGCATGTTTACATTTTGGGGATGGTGCGGTTAATCCTCCATCTATCATGGCAATTAGCTCTTCCCAGCTGCTCTGCTGCTAGGTAAGGCTATGGCTGACTATTAACTGAATCAACCCATGATGACTAACAACTGATTCTACATGCTGTGCCTTTTTTATGCTCCGTACAACGTCATGAAGTAATGAATTCAAAAATGCAGGTAAATTTACAGCATTTTTGCTTTAATACAGCTAAGAGTTTAAGATGTCGTGGTCTTACCACGTCTTTTCTTCCTTCACAGTTGATGTAGCTTTGAATGGTCTTTGCCAATTCCGCCCACGGCTCTCCTAATGCTACTGGCAGAACCCCCTTTCCTCTAATTGTCAAGCTCTGGCCTTCCTCCTGGAAGGTTTCTATGATTTTCTGCAATCTCTCCTTCTTTAATGTCCATACAGGAAGTCCCGAGACTTCTGCGATTATGTCATCGGTGACTGTTATGTGTCTCCCCCTCACTGTGGATTGATCCTCTTGCAAGTTCTGCTAGAATTCAATTGCTACAGTCTCGTTGGATTCCTGTAAGCGATTGAGATAAGTTAGCCACCCTGCTCTTGCCAGGATTTCTCGTGCAGCATCAGAGACTGTTAACACCTGCGGTTCTCTTTGAATTGATATCCCTCCCATGTTTATGGTTTTGCTGTAAAATCTCAGAATTTTGACAATGGAACGACAATTGTTCACGCTTTTAAAACACAGAGAGGCTGACAAACGCAAGACTCGCTCAAAATCTAATGCTACAGAGTATACAATGGAAATGGATTATGAACAACAAGTCATAAAAAATAAAAAATAGTATATCGTTGAGCCATGCCATTCCCAAGTACGCAGCTTCCCGAATAGTGGTCTGACAGGTAATCCAGGGAATGATGAGGTTAACCTCCCCCCCCCCCACAATGTGATAGGCCATCCCAACCGTCAAATAAAGGAGCGGTGTGCCATTCCGTTCTGAAGCAGAGACATAAAGGAACAACGTATGGCAATATGCCATGTTTACAAAAGTAGCAGATTACAGAAATTGAGGCATAGAGACAGATCACTTAATACGTAAGAAACTGCTGTGATATGATGCGAGGTTGGGGGGATAGGACATCTACCATGGATATGGAGTCTCATGCGGTCATTTTCAATTGTTCTATCATGATTGGTGATAATATACTTACATGCATTGTATGGTTCGGGAAATAATATATATTCTTCTTATGTGATTGATTACTAAGGTATAAGAAGAATAAGGGTGCTAATAACTACCTATTGGTGTAAATAATGTGACTTCAATACCATTAACAGTGCTCTGCTGCCAACAGGTGTCCATAACCTTGGCAGAGTTGTTTATTTCACCCATGGAACCATGATCCTTTGTGTATGCTTAGGAAATGTTGTGTGATGTCAAAATGTAGGCCATTATGTTGGCTTGGTGACCAGTTAGCCATAATGCCATTCACGAGGAAGGAGCAAAAGGTGGGCAGGTCGGCTCGTGATGAGACCTCCGATTCCAAGCGTTCTTTATTTGATATACCTTTTGGACCATATCCCTGGTGTGGTGGCCATAGTGGGAATGGCACTTCGCTTTATTCCTCATGATCATGGTAGGTTGGCTCTTGATGAGACCACCTATCCTGCATTTGACAACTTATAAGTCATTAAGACATCATTGTTTTCTCTTTTTTCTTTCTTTTTCATAAAGTACTTTCCCATTTATACACAAAGGGTGATTCAACACTCCTTAAGAGTAGGAATGGTGGAAGAAGTCTTAACATCTCAATAGGAAGATATAAACCCTTTTCTCTTATTCCTGAATAATAATCAAAGAGGATTAAAAGGGACCAACATGATAAAGATAACCAATCAGAGCAGAGTTTAGTAGAACAATGACAACAAAAGATAATGAGTAAGTGTGTCCTTCCTTCTGTCCTCTTACCAATTCAGAGCAATTTCTTATAAAAATAGCGATTTTATGATTCACTGATTTCAGTATGTTATGATTTTGTATCCATTGCATAAGTGCATAGTTGTATTCCAAAATACTTGAAAGAACAAGAATAGCAGGCATCCTTAATTTAGAATAGCAAGGGGAACAAGCATAAGTAAATAGAATACGAGGATGTTGCTGCTTCAAAAAGGGAGAGAAAAAGAATGCAAGTGATGTTCCTTTTGGAAAAAGGAACAACAAAGATAAAAAATGTTGTTCCTTTGGAAAAGGAATAGTAGAACACAGAAATGTCGTTCCTTTGAAAAAGGAACAACAAAAATCAAAAAACGTTGTTCCTTTGGAAAAGGAACAACAAAACACACAAATGCCATTCCTTTGGAAAAGGAATAGCAAAAATTGAAAATGCTATTCCTTTGGAAAAGGAACAGAAAAACACACAAATGTCGTTCCTTTGGAAAAGGAACAAAAAAATAAAAAAAATTGTTCCTTTGGAAAAGGAACAGCAAAACACACAAATGTCGTTCCTTTGGAAAAGGAACAACAAAAATAAAAAATGATGTTCCTTTTGAAAAGGAACAGAAAAACACACAAATGTCGTTCCTTTGGAAAAGGAACAACAAAAATCGAAAATGTTGTTCCTTTGGAAAAGGAACAACAAAAATTGAAAATGTTATTCCTTTGGAAAAGGAACAACAAAACACCCAAATTTCGTTCCTTTGGAAAAGGAGCAGAAAAAATAATAACATTGCTGCTGCTTCGAAAAGTAACGGCAAAGCGTTGATTCAAAAATATGTACAAAAATGATTCAACAAAAGAAAAGAAATTATGTACAAACTGTGAGAAGAAATAAATTACTTAATGAATCATAGGTGAGGAAGACTTCGCTCCCTCCCCCAAAATTTCCATATCAGAGTCTTGGCGTAGCTACTGGCAGAAGGACTCCCGAGTGAGTGGTTTGCGATAAAGACGAACTCAGTGGCCATTTGCCTTGAAGGCATATCCAGATCCGTCAATAGTGATTAGAGTAAGAGTACCATTGTCATGTACCTTTTGGATTTCGTATGGTCCCAACCAATGAGTCTGGAGTTTCCCGGGGAAGTCCTGAAACCTGGAATCGTACAAAAGTGCCCAGTCTCCTCCGTGGAAGACTTTATTTTTAATGAGAGCATCATGCCATTTAGCTCACTGTTGTTGGATCAGTATAGTGTTTTGAAGTGCAGAGAGACTAATTTCATCCAGCTCATTAATTTGTTGTAATCGATTAATCTGTGCCTTCGTTAGATCTAAGCCAACTTCCTGTGTTGTTCGCAATGTTTGGATTTCGAATTCTATGGGGAAAATGGGTTGTTTTCCAAACACGAATTGATAAGGTGAGTAAACAGTGGTACTTCTCCATGTTGTTCTATAAGCCCACAGTGCTTCGGGTAGTCTGGCAGCTGAATCATGTCTATGTGACACAATGGTTTTTGTTAGGATTGCTTCTATTATTTTATTGCTGCTTTCTACCTGACCATTTGCCTGTGGGTGGTATGGAGTAGTGATTTTATGCTAGAAACGATAGTTTTTGAGTGTTGTAGCTATTTTGTTCCCAGCAAACTGTGGTCCATCGTCTATGATTATCTCTCTTGGAAGTCCATAATGCACAAATAGATGGAATAGGAACTACATGACAGAATCCTCTGTAGCTCTTGGCAATGCCTCTGCTTCAACCCATTTGGTGACATATTTTGTTGCCACCAAAATATATGTTTTCTAGTTTGATGATGGGTTAATTGGTCCAACGAAATCAAGGGCCCATAGCTTGAATGGTTCAATGACTAGCTGTGGTTTCAAGGGCATCTCATCGGACTGACCAGGGCATCCTTCTCTATGGCAACTGTCACAGGCTTGGACAAATTTCTTTGCATCTTTGAAAATCGCGGGCCAATAATACCCTGTTTGCAGCACCTTATGTCCAGTTCTACGATTGGTGAAATGTCTGCCACATGGTCCATCATGGAAGGCTTTTAAAATGTCGAAGATTTCATCTTCTTGAATGCATCTTCTAATATGCATATCTGGCCCTGTGTGGAACAGGTAGCCTCCAACCCAAGAGAATCGAGCACTCCGCTAAATAATCTATTTCCACTCATTAGGGGTTAGATGTTTCGGTAGTTTACCTACTGCTAGGTAATTGGAAACATCGACATATAGGGTGTTTGAACAGTCACATCAAATAGATGCTCGTCCAAAAATTGATCTTCAACTGCTGCTGCATCGATTGGATTTGGCATTCTTGAGAGAAAATTGGCTACAGGATTTTCTTTTCCAGGTTGATCCTTCATTGTAATATCAAATTCCTGCAATAAAATCTGCCATCTAGTTATTCTGCCATTTGTAATAGGCTTGTTTGCTAAATATTTGATGGCAGAATGATCTGTATACAAGATAACAAGATATCCAGTAATGTAATGTCTAAACTTATTGACAACATGTATTACAGCTAGAAATTCTTTCTCAGTAACAGTGTAATTTAATTCAGCAGGGGATAAATTTTTGCTGATATAATAAATTGCATATGGTTTTTTATCCTCTTCCCGCCCAAGGACTAATCCAATGGTTGTATCTGAGGCATCAGATGATATCTGAAATGGCAAATCCCAATTTGGTCCTCGAAGGACTGGGGCTGTGGACACAAGCTTCTTCAGATCTTGGAAAGCACGTTCATATTTTTCTGTCCAAAGAAAATCAACGTTACCAGTTAGTTCATACATAGGTGCAGCAATATGTGAAAAATGTTCTATAAACCTCCTATAATAACTAGAAAATCCAAGAAAACTGCATACCTCTGTTTGAGTGGTAGGAGTGGGAATAAGCAAAATTATTTGGATTTTGGCTAGGTCTACTTGAATGCCAGCTGCTGAAATATAGTGTCCTAGAATAAGTCCTTCAGTCATCATCATATAGCATTTTTCATGGCTTAAACAAAGCCTGGTAGCAATGCAGCGTTGTAGGACTCTTTCCAGTGTATCCAATGCTGGATCGAAATCATCTCCATATGGTGTAAAGTCATCCATGTATACTTCAAGTCCTTCATTTATTAAGTTTGCAAAAATGTTGAGGATAGCCCTTTGGAATGTGGCAGGAGCATTGCATAAGCCAAAAGGTAGAACTCTGTAGGTAAATGTTCCCCAAGGACAAGTAAAAGTAGTTTTGTCTTGGTCTTCAGGGGCAATCTGAATCTAATTGTATCCAATGAAGCCATCCAGGAAAGAAAAGAATTTATTTCCTGCCAAAGTGTCTAATACTTGGTCGATGAATGGGAGAGGGAAGTGGTCTTTTTGTGTTGCTTTATTTAGTTCTCTATAGTCCACACAAATTCTCCATTTCCTATTCTTTTTTGGTACCACCACAAGCGTAGAGACCCATTTACTATTGGAGATAGGATAGATGAAATTGACATCTAAAATTTTTTGAAGTTCAGCTTTTACCACATCTTTTAGATGAGGATTAAGTCTCCTCTGAGGCTGGCGAACAGGTCACGCATCTTTTTCTATGTAAATGTGGTGTGTACATAATTGGGGGTCAATTCCTTTCATATCATGGTAGTCCCATGCAAATTCTTCTTTATATTTCCTCAACAAATGGATGAGCTTCGTTTCTTGTTTGGAGGTGAGGTTGGCATTAATGTTTAAGGTTTTTCCTGGTTTGATTTCCACAATTTTACTATTTGCAACAGAGGTAACAGGTATTGCTTGATTATGTGTATCTTTAAGAGGATCTTCTTCTAATTCGTTATCAAATGCTGCCTCTATCATGTCACACTGTGTGCGAGATCTGAATTCAGTTTGACTAATAAATTTATTAATGGCATCATCCTTTGTCTGGTCTTTAAAATAAAGTGCCTCTTGTATAGTTAATGGAGATCTAATGTTATCAGTAAGGTATGATACAGGGTACTTATTAGTTTTGATCATTGTGATACTTGGCTGTGCTAGAGGATATAAGGCTAAATTCTTGATATTCGCTCCCCTCGTTATGGTCATATTTCCTTGTCGGCAGCCAATATAGGCATTGGCAGTTGCAAGCCAAGGTCTACCTAAAATCAATGGGTGTCCATCAAGTTGGCTTTTGGGGTTTATTATCAAAAAATCGGTCGGATATTCCCAGGAGTCAACAGATACCATGACATCATGTAGTGTGCCCTCTGGCCTAACCACAGATCGGTCAACCAGTTCTAGCAAGGTAGAGGTGGGTTCTACAGATGTAATGCCTAGCTTTTGGCAAGTAGTAGTTGTTAAGATGTTGATTGCAGCTCCTAGGTCCACTAAGGCATTAGGGAAGGTTTGACCATAAATTTGTACGATGACTATTGGATTTCGTGGGTCTTCGTATTTAATGGGTGTTTCTTTTCCTGATAATAAGTCAGATAGAGTGCCAACTCCTTGGACTCTTGGATTATTTGGAATATTCTTCCTTGGTTTCTTTACACATAATTCTTTGAGAGTCTTTGCATATATTGGGATGTCTTGAATGGTTTGGAGGAATGGATTTTTTATGTACAAATTTTGTAATTCTCGCAGAATGTCAAAATCAGGATATTGTGTAGGTCAAGGTATAATTAATCGTTCTGGGAATGGGGGAGAGGATGTGGTTGCTTGATTATGATTTTGTCATTTGTTCACATCCTCTTCTTGTGACGTTTGTTCTCTAGGTAATTGATTTTCAACATGAACTATCTTATGTCCCTCGGTTTCAATAATATGCCCAGATCTTAACTGAAGATCATTACACTCCCTCAGATTAGCTCCTATTTCTAATGTTTCTACTATTTGAACAGATTGGACTGATCTATTATTTGGATTGGGGTTGGGTTGGGCTGGGAGTTGCAGTCTCAGAATAGACTGGGGATTTTGTTGTAAGGTTGGCAGTGTAGGTTGAGGGAGCGAAATGGTTCCTACTGGCTGATGCATTGGTCTTTGCCAGTTTGTCTGCCAGGCTGGACTTTGTGAAGTAGGGGGAGTCCATTGTGGTGGGTATGCATTACTTTGCCAATATGGTGGGGCATAGGGAAAATTCAGCCAACTGGATTGGATTGCCTGATTCGACCACGGAGTTGATGAAGGAAACGACTGAGGTGACCAATTTGGAAATGGGGGTTGAGGTTGATTTTGCCACATATTATATTATTGGCATTATATTTTGGAGACTAAAAAGAAGAAGTTGGGTCTGGAAACATACCAAACTATCGCGGCTGCCACTAATGGTGCTGGTTGAGTACATACATTGATTCTTGCTCTTCTTCTACTTCCTTATATACTGCTTTTAATCCGGGAAGTGAGGGACAACTTTCCGTAAGGTGATCTTTTGTGCAGATGGTGCATGTTTGGACTGCATCTAGTGGACACTCCTTATGTCTATGCTTATTCTTGCGTCGGGGACAGAAGATTGCCAAATTCTGTTCTACCTCCATTTGCTTCTGTTTGGCCTACATAATATCAAGTTGTGTAGTTAGTGTCCCTAGTATATCAGTTTTAAAATTTTCCAATAAATCTCCAATTTCTACACGCATTACTCCTTCTGCCGAAATTTTATTATCTCTTACAAATCGATCATGTTCTATCAGTTTTAGTCTTGTGCTTCCTCTCGAGCTCCTGATACATAAATCAATAATGTCAACGAAATTTTCCTGATAAATATCTCCTTTCCCCATAATGTTTAATGTTTCAATCCATTGTTCCTTCATACCCCTAATTAATGCCTTTTTAACACATTATCAGGTAGAGGCAGTGATGCATAAGGAGATCTTTGAATATTATACTGAAAACGTTCCACATACTCCTCTAATGTTTCATTTGGTCTAGCTACCATCTGGAATATTTCGTCCTTCAGTTCTCTAGACCTGCAATAGTCTTGATATTTTTTTAGAAAAGATTCTTTCATTTGATCCTAGTTATTTATAACCCCACCACCTAATCCCATAAACCATCTTAAGGCAGCTCCTTTTAATGTAGAGGGAAATAATTTCAGTTTCTGGGAGTCGGTGGTGTAATCATATCCCCTACACAGCACATCGAATTCAAATAGAACTGCATCCAGGTCTTCTGATGTAAGACCATGGAATGTAGGGATATGTTGAAGAGGGATTGCTTTCATAGGCACATTTGCTGCAGTATCCACTATGGGGTATTGTAATGTAGAGGTTTGGGTGTTTGGCTGGTTTTGAGCCATTTGGTTGAATATATGCCAATAACCTTCTGGGATATCTAGAAGGGTATTCCTAGGTTGAGAGGGAATGGCTTTAACAGGAGTGGTTTTAATATCACTTCCTCTATCTGGGATAATGAGAGTGCCTAATGTCCAAGGAGATTGAGTTTCTTCAACAATGATTTTTGCAGCACTTCCCTTGTCTGGGTTTTCAATGGATGAGTTGTTCGAAGAGGAGACCTCGGTTCCTCAGTTTCCCCTGTCTCTCCTCCTCCTTCAAAAAGATTACTGAAATTCCCTTCTTGCAATAGTTCTGGAGTATAATTTTCGATTTCTTGAAAGTCTTGCTCTTCAGTTTGACTATGAACCTTAGTAAAGGCTACAGATGGTGATCCTGTGGCCTGAAGGGAACTAGTAGGCTGTCTAGAAATAACTTTTATGGGTCCTACTGAAGGCTGAGATTCGGCTTTCTTGAAGATTTCGTCTATGAAGGTTGATCGACCAAGGGTCACCGGCCCCTTAGCTTTTTCTGGCTTGGGTAGAGGTTTGGAATTATTTTCTAGTTTTTCCTACTTAGTCATGCACACAAATCAACTGCTAGATTCTACCCAAACAAAACAGTAGAAAATCTGTAGGAAAGTGGGTAGAGGAGTAGGGCTGTTACATGCTCCACACATAGGTTCTTACCTTCTGTTTTTAAAACCCAATTCTTCCCTAGCAGGTTCTTACACCACTCTGAAAAATAACAAATGGCTACACTCTTTCCTCGGCAACAACGCCAAAATGTCAAGCTATAAAAAGGGTCTCTTTCACCTCTAATTACCTCACATTAATTTGTCAATCCGGGAACGTTTTGTTATTTCAAAGAGTGTCTCAGTCTGAGGCTATCATTTTCCAGAGTAATGCTAGTAGTACAGTGCCCAAAAATACAAGAGTAAATGGATACTTGTTTACAGCTAACTACTTCAAAAGATTAAACCGCACATTCAGAAAACTAAGCAATTTATCAGTCAAGGGTTCAGTAGAAGTAACTCATCCCTTTGTAAACTAATGGAACTAAAGGAAATCAGAGAACAGATCATGATCTGGGAGCCAGACAGTAAATTTCAATGCTCACTACAGTGTTAGATCGTTCTTCATACCAAAATAACAAATGACAGGAAATGGAACGACAGATAAGGAATGGAACAGCAATTAAGAAATGGAATAGAAAACCTGAAATGGAATAGCAAACAAGAAACTGTAACAGCAATTAAGTCTAACAAGCAGGAACACCTTAGACTACGAGATCAAATGCAATAATCATGACCCACAGGAATCGAATGGCAATCCTTCACTTTTAAGGATGAATTTAACAACACACAAAAATGGAACAACACTGATTAAGGATGGACTATAAAACAATGCTTGAAAACGATATATACACACGGTACACCTCAATAGTAACCTGATCTTGGTAAACCAGTTATCAATCTCAGTTATAAAGATTACGACTGTATTTCAGAGTGGAACAACAATGTTTATAGGTTCAACAATTGCAATGAACATAATCCCTAAGATGAGCTCAGTTGTACTAATGAAATAAGTGTACATCACAGATACTCTGTAATTAAGCAGCAACAATATTCTATAAAGACCGGCAGTATTATCAACACTTAAAAGAATCATGATACATTGCAGAGTCAATACAATAGTTCTGTCTTTAGAAACCTCAGTAAATTAAACATAACAGAGCATGTGATGTAAACTAACAAAACACATCAGATTATCAAATAATGCCGATAAGAAAACCACACATAAACCAAACGTAATAGTACAGGAGCAAGTGTCCTCCAGGGCCGAGCCCTTAGCCTCCAGGGGTACACCGCTTGAAGTTATTCCAGACTCAGATATGAAATAGCAACCAAGTTTGTATTAATCCATAAGGTGGAATTACAATAGATCAGTTCTCAACAAGACTCAATGATCAAAGTTTCAATCTTAAGAGAAGTTACATAAAACATAACAGACTTGACCCCCCTTGAGCTAACAATGTTGCCCCTTTTACAATGGTTAAGGCGGAGATGTCTAGGTGCAAAAATAGTTAAAGCAGCGATCCCTCAGGATCAAAGGATCCTGAGGGATTCGCCGAACCATTAGTCCTCAGTTATCTCTTTTCTTTCTTGCACCAAGCCGATATCTCGACTTCCTTTCCAGGGCTGATTCACTTTGATTTGTTTTTCCTTATTTGCATACGGTTCCCTGTCAAAGGGACAATAGTTAACCCATCCTTGTCCTTTCCTTTGGAACAATAGTTTTTCGTTTTTCCTTCTTCCTGCATAAGAATATGACAATTGTCAGTGTTTTCGTCTTGCACATTAATCTCACAGGTTTTATTACAATTCCTTATCATTTTCCTAGTTCATGATGCAAGTTCTAATGAAAAGATGTTGAAATAATTACCAAAAACATACCTTCTTTAGTACTCCACACAAGTGTTCTAGATCATAGGAAAGTCCATCCCCTTGACTATTGAGGACATCTACTTCTTGACTGGTTTATCGAGGTGTGGTGCCCCTCTCTCACTATCAAGTTTTGCCCATGGGGGCGAATCTGTGAGGGATTATATTCGTTGATACTGTAGAGAAGGATCTCAGCCGAGCAGGGATGTCAAGATCAATATTTGAGATGTCACTGACCAGTCCTTGAGGACTATTTTATTCACCTTTGCTAGATTGGCTGGTAGCGCGGTCCTTCACTTGGCCAACAGGTCCTATATGCAGTATGCCTTGGAATGCCTCGAACCAAAGGTATTCAACTAGTGTGATGCAGTACTCCCGGTGATAAAAGAACAACTTACCAAGGTGAAAAATGGAAGATCCAAGAACTTTGGATATTGTTCTATTCTGATTTCTTTCGCCTTGGAGAAGATCCCACTGATGTAGCCACAATAGATTTCACTTGGTCTGCCACCACCGACTAAGCCACGGATGTAGAGATGGGTTGACCTTATGGCCATACATGCTGGTCAATCACAGGTTTCCTTCTCCGATGCCTTCTTCGAGTGGTTCAACCGTCAACAGATGGTTTATGTCGAGTGTCCATATGCTGGGATGGATTTTCGGGGCGACCTAGGTTTGGCGCTGTCAGCTGGTGAGCAGTGGGGTCTCATAGGTAAAAATATCTGACCATATCTCTATTTATTTCTTTTATAGTGTTCTTGTGCTTTCTTTTAAAATTTTATCAAGAGTAATAAAAACTCATGTGCTTATGCAGATATCGGACCAGTGCAACCAGCAGTGCACTTGAGAGCAGCAGCTGCCGCTCCAGCAGAAGAGGTTGTAGGCAGCTATTCTTCATGATCTAGATGTAGCCGAGACTCTTGCAGTGCTGCAGGATCAGATTGAGGGTCTCACCCTTGGTATTCCAAACGTGAGGACTGTCAAGCTGCCCCTGAGATTACAACGGCATACCACTAGCATGCCGAGTCGATGCACTAGGCTCTTACACATGATTGCACAGGCGGTGACTTGTTATCACCAGCACCATTAGACTAGGGTGTCCCCTAGAATTTTGAGTTTTTGGGTCATATGACCGATTTTGTCTTGGACATAAAACACTATGTATAAACTATAAACAATTATATATATTTTTGATTTTCGGAGCTTTATTTTGGTTAAGTTATATGATCCTGATGCAAATATTGATGAAATGCTTGTCTTTTATAAATGTTGCAAATGTCTATCTAACAAATAATTTTCTAATGAATTGGTTAATGTGTTTAAGTTTCTGGAAATTTGTTGATATTGAATAGAATTGAACTATCATTCTAAAATCTTCACCCTTAGGAACATACAATAGATAGCTGGATTCCACATGGAATAGATGCCGGTAAGCTGTAGAATGATGAGCTATGAGTCTAACCTGATGACAATTCCGCATATGCCATGCACGATGGCATCAAAGAGGAGCTCTATCAACGCGCTGCATTTAGCAATGTTGTTCATCGATCGACCAATAAATACCCCTCTGAAACTCACTGACTCGCCGCTTGGATCAAAGATGGCCCAGGCCGCAGAAGATAGGTTCTGCAAACTACGACTCGCTTCGTTGGTGTATCCAACAAATGACTCCAATAGGTTCGACATCTGCGACAAATGTAAAAGTGAATTACTTAACAAAAACGATTACTCCTAGCAGAAACAAAAATGTAACAAAAGCATATGAAGAGGTTACTACACTTAGTCAAGCATAGTAACGCTTAAGGTACAACCCGTTTCAGGGTTGCGATAGTGGAATTCCATCATAATCCACTAGCTTGTAGGCTCCTTTTGCTAATACATGCTTAACAATATAGGGGCCCATCCGCAAAGAATGAGACTTACCTGCTCCCAATTTATCAGATTCCTGGTCGTAAAGTAAGACCAGGTCACCTTGTCTTGTTTTTATCCGACATTGGTAAGATGCATAATTATTCAATTATTGACATATCTCATAACTCAGAGTCCATAATGATGGATTATGCACTGTGTAAGTTGTTGTGGGCTATTGTTCTCAATGCTTTGTATGGGTGCTACCTTGATTTGTAAGATAAACATTATGATTGATGGGCTCCGAGAATCCATACTCCATGGAATTAAAAACCCATGATCTAATATGATCATATATTAATTACTGATGTAGAGTTGATTAGCCATTAGTGAATTGAATGAAAGTCGAAAGAGCGGAAAACGAGGAAAACTGTTGGAGCAGAAAACTTTATGACGACTGATTAACCATAAGATAGATGCAAAACTGAAATGAAAATAGAAAAAACACAAATATACCGACATAGATATTGATTATGGAGTTCGTCCTTGATGGACTACGTCTCTGGGTTCGCTTTCAAGATGCACGATTGTTGTATTAGGAATGAGAAAGAAGAAGTGGATTACATAGTGAAAAGACCAGATTGAATGTGCTCATAGGCACTTTTGGTCACTGTCATCAGATAGCTCTCTGAACCATATTTCCAACGCCGCTTATTGTTTCAAAATCCGACTCCCGATGCTCTAGAAACACTGAAAACAAATCGCCTCTATCCCTCCAAAACCTGCATACAAAAGCTGAAAGTACTTCTCTCTTGTCTTCAATGAACAATACTGCCTCTATAGGCTTGCAAATACATGCTAACCTCCCTGGATAGATGTGTGATGAATTTGGTTGCAAATGGCTGACTTGAAGGGTCAATTTTGCCACCTCAGGTCTAGTCATGGTTATTAAATAAATTAAAATCAATTAAAACCATAAAAACCAAAATAAACTTTATAAAAAGGTTGAACCCATTAACAGTTACCTAATTGGGTGGAAGCTGACTATCAACTCACGTGAACGGGTGTGGGCTTGTGTTTTGGTCGGTGGAGGTTCTGCTGACTGGAGGTTACATTAACAGTGGCGGTGAACATGTGACAGCACATTCCCCGACGGCTTCAGTAATGGCGCGGTGACTGGCAACTCACGGTTACCATCCAAATCTGCTCACATGTCCGTGGTTGCGGTTCCAGCTACGTGGTTTATAACCTAACTTCCAATGGTTACCTTTAATATGCGTTCACATGACCTCTGACGTGGTTTGGCTGACTGCGTGGTCAGAGGACTGTGATTTTAATTTATTTGCATTGTTTTATAAGGTTTTAACATACAATAGGCTGAGAGGGGTTTAGGATAGCTTTATGGATTTGCAATGTATTTTAATACATGGATTTTTACAATGTATTTTGAATGCATTTGGTGATAGGTTGCAGAACTTTTAGGTTAGGTTTAGAGCTTTAGGATTAATACATAGATTTAGGATTTATTTTAAAAACCCATGTGTAAAACATTGTGACAATGTGACATTCACGACTTTGTCACATGACAACAATAAACCCATTCCGATCGTCGACACATGACGATATCGATCCTCTTCCATGACAATAACCCATGCACATCGTCAACTCTAGCTACCTTTGTAACGATAACTCAGACAATGAATCTATGCCACTACTGACACTGATCTTGACACACCAAACCATGCAAAGTCGATCGACAAAACACATGTCATTGACAAAACCTTAGGGAACTGTCGACGAACTCAAGTCGAAAACCAGATGCTAAACCACATCTCTGTTGAATGCCATAAAACCATAACTACGAACATTACCTGAACAACTTGATCATTACCAACACTGTCAATTTGTCGAAGCCAAACTTAGGCGATGACATTGAACAACACCCATGACACTGATGACAACACTTTGAACATCTATACAATTGGATCGATGGATCCTCCCGGATCATTCCTCTCCACTTGAAAGCTTTTGGACCACAAAAGTTTGAATAATTAAATAGTCGATGAGGGTAGTACTCCCTCTCTTTCCATATTGACCTAATGATGTGCCAATACATTTGATCAATCATCTCCATGCAATGACCCTGATGATACTGACCATGATACATTTTGATTCGGTGACCTATTTCTTCCATCCGCAGTATGTACAATTTGCGACGAAGGGAAAACAACTTGTTATCAACATGGCAATTGAATTCTCTCCACAAAGAATCATGAGTTAGTGATTCAGAAACATTTTTGAAAACAATATTTGCAGAGCTTTGTTCAATACATCTTATGGGTATTAACAATCTACTTTCTGGAATAACTAAAATATTCAAAGACTCCTTTGATTTTGATTTTGTATCAAATACTTGACTTGATTTACTTTCATGTTGACTGATTACTAAGTGAATTTGCTGCCCATAAATCATCCAACTGTGATGTAAATAATGTTGTAACTTAGTTTGATTTTGAAATCATCTAAGAAATTGTTGATTTACTTGAATCACTATGTCTATTAACTGATATTTCCATTGACTAACACTTTCAGTTAATACATTAGTTTTCAAATCTTGGTAAGGAAACTTTAGATCTGCTTTTGAAGATGCTTTGTCATGAAAACTTATAGACTTCCTCTCCACTTGAAGAGAGGCGTCATTACTTTTAAAAGCATGAAATGATTATGAAATACCAAAGAAATGTAACACTAACTTTCCCCAATATTGACTTGCACCCCTGAAACTAAAAATAAACATACCATCTGAAACAAGTCTCTGATTAGACTCACATGTACCATTCCCTACAATACACTACTGATGATGATAGCTTCTAGAATTAGGTTGAATGAATGAATCAAAATTCATTCTGTCTTTAAGAAGATGTTCATAGTACATTAAATGTATCTGATGTTGCTTATCCTGTTCATGAATAAGACTTCTTGGAAAATAATTAACCACCTTAACCAATTGATCTATAAACTGAATATCACATCTTGAAAAATCAACCTCATGTTGTTCCTTAATAACCATGAGTACATATTTACTTGAACTTATAAACTACTTAACTTGATCTGAAACAATTAAATCCAAGTTCGATTTGACTTTGTGTTCCCTAACAATAAATTCAACCCCTTCTTTCTTTAGGTATTATTTATGTTTTCTTCTGTAAAAGACTGCATCTCTATCATAAAGATAAGGACTCCCTAAGACAACTCCACAAATGTCTACTAGGACCACATATAACTCCACTTCATCAATGTACTTAGATGTAATTTCAAATTTTAATTGACATTGCTTTGTGACATGTATCTGAGGTGACTTATTAATCCAACCTAATGGGTATGGTCTTGGATGATTCTATGTTTCCAATCCCAATTGATTAACTATATGTTCAAATATTAAATTTTCTTGCAACCCACTATCAAACATTGTGTCAATATTTGTATGCTTAGAAGTTATCCTTATGTGGAAGAGTTCAACTTGTTTATCCTTATGTGGAGGATTTATGTTTGAAGAAGATACATTAGATTTCGAACTTGAATCAGTATCAGAAGTTTTACCTGTTGTAACAATGGTAGTTATTTTTTGTTCATCACCTGAATCTGAACCGAGTTCTTGCTGGATTGTTGCATTAGCCTTCTTTCCATCCTTCGACTTAAGGAACTTTTTGGGCTTAAGTTCTGGATGATGTTTCTAGCACTTTGATTCATCATGATCGATTCTCTGGTAATGAGAACAGGTAGGTCTTTCCTTCTGAACGATCGCTGATTTCTTTCTCTTCAAAATGTCCTCTTACTGTCTATGGATTCTCTGTTTTCCATCTCTTTGGATGACTGAGATGAAAACTTGAATGTTCTACCACTTGATTCAATATGTATGGCCTAAACATCCGCCTCGTCAAAATCATCAATATTAAACATTAATAAAGTATGCTGCAAATATCAATGTAAATTGTCAATGTATTTTAACAAAGTTTCTCACGTGTATCCAATGAAATACCAAGCATCCACGCTTTCTTCCTGAACTCCTGAGTAAAATCCTAAACACTCTACCCTTTACCTTGCCTTAGATGCTGCCAATTAATAATAGCTTGCTACATGTATCCTAAAGGATAGAAATGTTTCCTTAGAGCTTTCAAAAACTTAGACCATGAAGAGATAACTTTTCCTGTTTGCTTTACATCTCACTGAGCTTTGCTTTCCCACCAGATTAAAGTTGTTCCCCCCATTCTTAGTGTAGCTAACTGAATTTTAGTTTTATCTTTAGAAATTTTCTGAATGCAACAATACACTTCTAACTGCTTTATCCAGTTATCTAACTTTTCACGATTCATTTCACCATCATAAACAGGTAACTCAAATTTAACATCAAGTTTCAAAAGAGATGATTTCTTAGGTTTCTTTTCCATTTCATATTCTACACTTGGAAGAAGAAGAATAAAAAGAGGATGGTGGAGATGATGGAGGTGAAGGAGATTTATCATCTTTCCCTTTACCTTTGTCCTTCTTCAAGGCCTTCGAAGAGGATGTTGCATCTCACGCCTTCTTGTATTCGTACAATTCTCCCAACATCTGCTGCATAGTTAAGAATGCCTCTTGAAACTATTCCTCACTCATCTTAGTCTCAGTGTTTTCACTTGCATCAGATTCTAACATGGTCTCTTTCCGAACGACTCATCGCTTTCCAATTTTTGGATTGATCTGCTCAAGGATTCCTTCTCCTCGTTGTGACTTAGACTTGGTTAACATTCAATGGAAACTCTACAAACAAAAAACTGATCTAATACAAAATTATATGATCTAATATGATTATATATCAATTACTGATGTAGAGTTTATTAGCCATTAGTGAATTGAATGAAAACCGAAAGCTAAGAAAATGAGGAAAACTGTTGGAGTATAACACTTTATGACAACTGATAAACCATAAGATAGATGAAAAACTGAAATGAAAATAGAAAAAACACAGATATACCAGACATAGATATTGATTATGGAGTTCATCCTTGATGGGATCCGTCTCTGGGTCCGCTTTCAAGATGGGCAATCGTTTTATTAGGAATGAGAAAGAAGAAGTGGATTACACAGAGAAAAGACCAGACTAAATATGCTCATAGGCACTTCTAGTCAATGTCATCATATAACTCTCTGAACCAGCTTTCCAACACTGCTTACAATTTCAAAATCTAACTCCCGATGCTCCAGAAACACTGAAAACAAAATCACCTCTATCCCTCCAGAACCTGCATACAAAAGCTGAAAGTACTCCTCTCTTGTCTTCAATGAACAATACTACCTTTATAGACCTGCAAATACATGCTAACCTCCCTGGCTAGATATATGGTGAATTTGGTTGCAAATGGCTGACTTAAAGGGTCGATTTTGTCTCCTAGGGTCTAGTCATGGTTATCTAATTAATTAAAATCAATTAAAACCATAAAAACCCAAACTAAACTTTATAAAAAGGTCGAACCCGTTAGCAGTTAGCTAACCAGGCGGAAGCTGACTGCCAGCTCATGTGAATGGGTGTGGGCTTGCATTTTGGTCAGCGGAGGTTCTACTGACTGGCGGTTACATTAACAGTGGCGATGAACATGTGACAACACATTCCCTGACGGCTTCGATAACGGCGCGGTGACTGCCAACTCACGGTTACCCTCCAGCTCTGTTCACATGTCCACGGTTGCAGTTCCAGCTGTGCGATTTATAACCTGACTTCCGATGGTTTCCTTTAACATGCATTCACATGACCTCCGACATGGTTTGGCTGACTGCGCGGTCAGAGTACTGTGATTTTAATTTATTTTCATTGTTTTATAAGGTTTTAACATACAATAGGCTGAGAGGGGTTTAGGATAGGTTTATAGATTTGCAATGTATTTTAATAGATGGATTTTTACATTGTATTTTGAATGCATTTGGTGCTAGGTTGAAGAACTTCTAGGTTAGGTTTATATCTTAAGGATTAATACATAGATTTAGGATTTATTTTAAAAACCCATGTGTAAAACATTGTCACAATGCGATGTTCGTTACTTCATCACATGATGACAATAAACCCATGCCGATCATTGAAACATGATGATATCGAACCTCTGCCATGACGACAACCCACAAAGATCGTCAAGTTCAACTACCTGTGCAACGACAACTCAGACGATGAATCTATGCCACTGCTGACACTGATGTCGACACACCAAACCATGCAAAGTCAATCGACAAAACACATGTCGTCAACCAAACCCTGGGGAACTATCAACGAACTCAAGTTGACAACCAGGCACTAATCCACATCTCTGTTGAATGCCATTAAACCATAACTATGAACATTACCTGAACAACCTAATCATTACCAACATTGTCGATCTGTCAAAGCTAAACTAAAGCTACGACACTGAACGAGACCCATGACACTGATGATGACACTTTGAACATTTGTACAATTGGATTGATGGATCCTCCTAGATCAACCCAAAGGTTAGGGCATTTGAGCCTAATAGTTTTAAACAAGGAGAACTTTAATATTGTAATAAAATAATCCATTTGACAAAAAAAATAAAATTAACTAGCTACCAAAATCTTGCATTTTCTCACAAAGCAATAGACAATTTAAAGACTCATTATCTTCTTTTGAACTTTCCATAGTTTTTGTTTATAAAGGATCCTTTTCACTTGGCAAGATCAAGCTACAAAATATTGGTTCCAACTAGGGACAACACTTGTCTGAAAAGTGTTAAGAA
Source organism: Pinus tabuliformis (assembly GCA_031772625.1). NCBI lineage: Eukaryota > Viridiplantae > Streptophyta > Pinopsida > Pinales > Pinaceae > Pinus > Pinus tabuliformis. Next base: position 104,628,936 of record CM062816.1, read on the forward strand.
CCCGTAGACCAGTGACCCCTGGTTGGGCATGAAGTCAAACCAAAACAACTTCCTCAAATTGAAATATCTCGGTAGATTTATTTTCCAGATTGTCACTCTTTATTCGAAAATTGTAAACCAAAATTAAAACTGCTAGAATTTGCAAATAGAACAAAGAAATGCTCAATTGTTGAGCTTATTTATTCACACTACTGAGTTGCTGAGGTATACACAGATTTCCATAGCAACCATGTGAGCAACATTGTAAAAGAAAACATTTATTTTCTGTGGCTCACCAATGAAACCCAAAATAAACTTGTCCGAGGCCATAATTTTTTTTCAAAAAATCCTATGTATAGTTGGAAACTACCAATATGCCAAAATATGCACTTTTTAAAGACTAGGAAAGTAAGAGTCCATTATGTTTACCACTAGATCTTCAAAGTATCTTTTTATTTGTATTGCCCTTCAGACAAACTTTGTTGGAAATAATACTGGGGGGGGTGGGGTTGAATCAGTATTTACAGTTCAATAATATTTCATTTCCCAAACAGATTTAGATACACTACTTTTGTGAAGTGAACTTGCGTGTACACGCTACTGCAATTAGACAAACCAGTGTATACCCAAAGAACTTATAATTTAGTTGATTTATCATGTGTTGAACTTTAATCAGTGCATTAGTAACTTGTTAAACAATGCAATAAAAACACAATAAACCATCACACATAAGAAAGACATATGAACACCAAGATTTAAGGTAGAAACCCAATGCAGGAGAAAAACCACCTGCTACTTTCATCTCTGTCTTCTTTTAATATTAAGAAAATATATTTACAATATTGTACTGATGTAGACTCATACCAGTATGCAGGCACCCACCTGCAGAAGGCTACAACCTTCTCTCGTTTTCCATCTTCTACTGGAAGGGAACTACAACCCCCTAGCTCTTCTACTAGCCAATGTGTTTACTAGTACGTAGGGACTGGCCTATAGAAGAATACGACCTTCTCTCTTCCTCCAGGGACCACGTCTCATAAATTTCACACTGGATTCTCCACATACACAACAATACAAATGAAGGCCTCATTTCATCAAATTTTCATACTGGACCCGTCAAAACTTCCAAACTGCATCAACCGATAATCAATTAATCTAAATAATCGGATCACTATCACCAGAACACTGTGTTGCACCCATAAACCTACATCATCATTCAGAACCAATTGTAACCTCAAAAATCATGCATCAAAATGTATACGATACTTTATTGAACCCAACCTCCGTGTATACACCACTTTCTTTAACCAAACCTGCATATACCTTCAAAGCTACTAAAACATAAGACTTCTGAATTAAGTTTGTATCAACCAGAAATATACCGCACACCTATTGTCATTTTACAAAGCTTTATACATGCAGTAGCAGAGATAACCCTTCTCACTTAGACAATCAATCAACTAGACACCAAACTCCTTATGCATTCAGTTTTACGTTAAGATCTAAGAAGACTTCATTTACAAACAACAGTAAAACAACGGAACTAATTAGATAGATCAGTCATTTATGAAGAATAGGATTTTCCTTTGTATACGCTACTTGGAAGAGTCAAAAGTGTGTGTATACACGCTTTTACTGAGGTGAACCAACATATAGATATGTGAATATTAACTCACAACTTCGATGCTATTTCAGACCTCAGAAAAACCCATATCATCACATTTAAAGAATAAATTAGGTGTACACAATCAGATCTAGCCCAACCAATATCAGATCATTCAATGATAAGTCATTTCAGGGCTCATAATCTTGATCTAACATTGAATTCAAGGTGCACAAAATATTTCTGATCAAATCACAAACATATCCCCTGCAACATAAAATATAATTTAGATAGAAGTATTCCTTAGAAACCATTTTCACTTACACACTTGGCCCGTTGATCTTCTCCTCCTTATATAGTTTGATCATTTATCAATACCTTGGACCAAAAAGTCAGACCAATACCTCAGACCAAAACATCAGACCGATACCTTGGACCAAAACATTAGACCAAAACCTTGGACCAATACCTCAAATGAAAACCTTGACTTTCGATCCCATATACTCTTTTCCTTCTTGTGAAAGTGCGTGTATATGTATACGCTCTTTTTGTTCTGTGAACGAGTGGGTATATGTTGTTATGAAAAATTGAACCAGCATATGTTTCTTAAACCATTCTCTTTGTTTAGTCTCTAGAGTCTGATCTGTAAGCCTTTGTTGTTAACCTATTGCATTGTGATATGTCACCTATGTGAGTTTCCATGAAGGACAACGCCTGTATCATAATGCCAACAATCTCCCCCTTTGGACTTGATGGCAACCATATTGGTATTTATTACGTCAAGCTGTAGAACTAGATAGATATATCAAAAAACACCAAGATACTCTCCCCATTTTACATTAAGGGCAAAGGGTGGACCAAGCTATTCTCCCCCTTTGAGATACACTATGTTGTCCATGCTCCCCTTGAGTACATGCTGAATTGTCTGATTAAACTCCCCCTTTGTACATGCTGACATGCACTAAACTGTCCATGCTCCCCCTGAGCACATGCAGAGTCTGCAAAAGTATTTTCCAAAATAATAACATGACTCTATAACTCAACTATGTGAGTATGACCTTCCTATCACCAATGACTCATACATACATCAATCTCCCAACAAAGTGGGGATATACCAAATTTGACTCATCTACCCAACCAAGTGGGGATATAAATGAATAGCATATAACTATTATTACATCATCCTTCACATGTATAGAGGAGTTACAAATTACATCATAGGTCTTTTCATGACCTTTACATAAAAATATATCTATGACATTTATAACAAGGACCAACGATCTAATCAAGACTATGATATTCATCAGCAACTATCATACACCATATATGATCTGTACCGTAAGAATCTTTCAGGAATGTTAATATCAACAACCTATATATGTTCTTCATGAAAAGGGTCAACTGAATTAAAAAAAAACTATGTGGATCATCTGAGTTGTCATGATATGCCACCTCTGTCTTCAGCACCATAAGCATCATTATGTACCAAGGTTCCAAGCAAATCCAAAGGAATCACAACTTCAGGAAGTCAAAAGAAGGTCGGGTACGTCAAGACGGTAATACCAAGCCCTTGGAGCCTGTTTCAGACCATAAAGAGCCTTTTTGAGCTTGCATAAGATTTTTTCATTATTTCCCAGAATGAATCCTTCTACTTTCTCAATATAAACTTCTTCTTCTAAATATCCATTAAGAAAGGTTGATTTTACATCCATTTGATATACTTTGAATTTTTGAAAACTAGAAAGAGAAAGAAACATTATTATGGCTTCAAGTCTAGCAACATGTGAAAAAGTTTCTTCGAAATCTATACCTTCTTGTTGAGCATACCCTTTACAAACAAGTCTTGCCTTGTTTCTAATAACTTCTCCATTTTCATTGAACTTATTCTTAAATATCCATTTTGTTCCTATAACATTTTTATCATGAGGTCTAGGAACTAATTCCCAAGTATCATTCTTTTCAATTTGGTCAACTTCTTCATCCATGGCCTTAACCCAACATTCATCTTTGCTAGCTTCATTTACATTCTGTGGAGGATAGTAATGTTAGATAACTTGAGGTCCCTGTAAGAGTTCTTCTTGTCTATACTCCAGAATCTTTTGCTCCTAGAATTTGAGAATCTAGATGATTCTTCCGAACATACCTGGATGGAGCCTTTTCCCTATCTTTTGTGTCTTCTTCTGGTGCTTCATTGGATTCTTCCTCTATATAATTTTGTTGACTTAGTGGGGCCTAACCCAGGTTCAGAGGTGATTTAGCCAAACAAATCCTGAGACTACCAGCCCTTTCAGCAATAGTCCATGGTGTACGGACTGAGATCTCACCTGAGGTAGTATGGGAGGGTGATGGAACCAAGTTTCCACACCCTAGGGATGTCTTGGTGAAGTTTCTGGAGGTTCGCGGTCCAAACCTACATGCTCGCACCGCTCTGCGCAGCTGTCTATCATTTATGACCTATGCCACTTCCTTCACGCAACTCGGTAAGGGGCATGAATAAAGTACTACCCTAATCCCTATACTTACTCTGCTATTATAGTAGTGCTTAACTTAGATTGTGTGGGCCCAATATTCTTATTTAACCATTCAAAATTCAGATAAGTGTGCATAATCATACACAGTATAAATGAATAATGATAAACAGAAACACAAATGCAGAATATTCCAAATCAACATATCTTTATTAGTATTCATCGTCAAGTACAATCCGCACTCCACCCTGCGCACTCAGCTATAGGGGTCCACGCACTCAGCTATGGACTCTACTAGGCCTCTACGCACTCAGCTACAGAGCTTCTTCCTACTCCTATGACTCAAGACTCGGACTTATAGACTCAAGCTTCTTATTCCCATCATACTTACATGATTCCTCCTTTTTTCTTTTACATCTTAGAGCCTCACTCTATTTGTAAAATCCCATGGTCCACGAAACCAAGGGTAGGCTGACATTACAATTCATTAATTCACAACTCTTAGGGCAGACAACCCTATGACTCGATTATACAATTCGCACTCCGCACCCATAATTCGCAGAGTATTTACATTACATTGACCAAAACTTGAGCTTTAATCCCCAAAAACATGCTATGGAGGATCCTCTACCCAACAGGTCCCCAACACAAACATCGTGACTCACCCTCGAGTCACTCTGTTAGTGCAGCAATCTTTGTGCGGAGTCCATCTAGTATGTCTCTCATAGCTTGGATGTCCGTGACACACTGTTCTGCTGTCTGTTGTACTTGCTGCATGCATATCTTTGAACCTTCGTGAACAGGGTCAAATCCCTATCTAAATACACAAATTCCCTACATTTGTGCCATCTTTCCTTCATTGTTAGCTATAATTGTGAAAGCTTTATCAATCCATGGTTGGATGCACACTTTAAGCAAGGCTTGTTTTTGTCATGTGACGTCTAACTAGTCCTTCAGTGCCCTTGCCTATTGCATTTTGGCAAGTTGATGAGTAAGGACGACTGTCTAAATGGTCCCCTAGGCACTGTCGTACTTCTGCTACAACTTGCGTGCCTCTATCTCTAGGCACTGTAGGTTTGGATCTTCCTGCAGATATGTAAGCATGGTTAGTGCTTAATCCACCACCCCGGTACAGTCCTATACTACTTGACAAATTTTCTCCAACACCGTTTGGATAGTGCAGGCAAGCTGCTCTCTGACTTCTGGGTGCCTGGAGGGCTGCGCCTTCAACCGTGGCTCGGTGATCTGCAGGTTCATCTCCAACTGAACCTTCATCGTTTCCTCCCTGGCCTTGCAGACTCTAGCCACTAATCAATGGACTCGCTCTACTATTGGTAGCTCTGCTGGAATGGCCAACTCTAGGATGCTCCTACACACATCCTCTACCACTTGCTCCAATCTGTGAGCCTGCTCAACCAGCTCATCACGTTGGAGGCTAAGCTGATCCATGTTGATTTTCTGCTCGTTCAAGACCCAGATCACATGACCTTCCCTAGCACAGAGCTCTGTAATGACCCCATCCTACAACTGGTAAAGTGTATCACGTGGCAGGGCTTCCAAGTTTAAGCCCATGCCTTTCATGCTGCTCATCGCATCCCGATCAACCTCGCTTGTTGTTGCTAGCGTGCCTTCGGGAAACATGAAAGGGTTGTCCATACAGGTGCGCAACATCTGTTCAGCCTCTACAGTTCCTGCTGCGATGTACGGAGCCATTCTACCTGTGTTGGATTATTGGGGCTTGACCCAAGTTAAAAAGTGATTTAGCCAAACAAATCCCAAAACTATCGGCCATTTCGGCAACAGTCCATAGAGCACGGACTGAGGTCTCAACCGAGGTAGTATGGGAGGGTGCTGGAACCAGGTTTTTACACCCTAAGGAGTCTTGATGAAGTCTGGGAGGGTTGCAAACTGATCCTGCGTGCTTGCATTTCTCTACGCAGCTATTCTGACCTTCACGTAGCTCTGTAAAGAACGCAAAGAGGCGTTTTAAGATCGTTTATCCTTACTGTGTTTTTATTATAGTTCTTAACTTAATTTTGTGGGCCCAATATTCTCATCAATCATTCAACATTCATACCAAGTGTGTGCAATCATAAACTATAAAGAGATGCACATATATAATAGAATCATAAACTCACATATCTATGAGCAAATACACAATATTCTAGAATCAAATTATCTTTTATTAATATTTTGTTCCAGTACAATCCCAACTCCACCCTACACACTCAGCTTCAGGGGTCTGCACACATAGCTGCGGACTCTACCAGGCCTCTTCGCACACAATTGCAGAGCCTCTTCCTATTCCTATAACCCAAGACTCATACTTATAGACTCAGAGCAAATTCCTTATTCAAAACCCCATAACACTTGAGATCAGAACTGACATTAGTTTCTACCCTTAGAGCCTTGCTCTATTTATACATTCCCATGGTCTGCAGGCCGACTCACTTTACATTACCTTACATTATTTGAGGGCAGACAACCGTTTGACTTGATTCATTACAGTTCGTGCTTCGTGCACTTCATGAAGCCTTTACAATACCATTACCCAAAATTGTGGGCTTTAAGCCCTAAAACCATTACGTGATGGATCTACTGCCCAACAGGCCCCAAAACAAGCATTGTGACTCACGCTCGAGTCACCCCATTGGTGTGGCGATTCATGCTGCCAATGCTTTGCACTCTACCATCCCTGTGAGTAATGTACTACAATCTGTTGCTCCATCATTGCCTCCTACAACGCTTCTTCAAGCTCCTGCTCCATTTCCCCTACTAATTCGCTTAACTGATGATGCTCATTCTGCTCTGCTAGGTTAACAAAAAGCGACCACTCATAGGATTTTAGCTCTAGCTAAGATGTCAAATGCGTGAACTTTTTGTGCAAGAGCAACAAGCTTACGATCTCTGGTTCAATATACTCAATGTCTGTTGGATCTTGTGTTGCATTTTGGCAAGAGAGTTGTTGCTATCCACAAGGTCCCAATCTTCAAGTTTCGTCATGGACACGTAGCCTAGAGACGGAATTTTAAATGGAATTTCATCTTTTGTCTCAAGACTCACCTTCTTGCCCTTATCTTTCATAAATCACTTACGAGACAACGGGTTTCACGGCGAAATTTGGACCGGTCCTGCTAGTTGTCTGGTAATTTCCTGTACATCTCCCACCATTGGTGTTGGGCTCAGCGTGGCATCCTTGGCTATTGAAATTACATTGTCTATAAGGTCCTGCATCCCTTTTGGAAATGTTGCAAACACTATGCTTACTCTCAAAGCCTCGAAGTTCGACGGGTCAATACCTATTGGATAGCGCAATAACTTAATTCTCAAGATGCCACGGTTTGTTCGATGGATGGCTAGCTATGATTTATAGGCCTGTTAAAATTCAAATTCGACCATTCCCCCCTTATTCAGTCATTAATGCGAGATTTACGGTAGAGCATTCTGAATTTGGCTCTTAATTCGTATCTTAATTGCCCATAGCTTGCTCCTTTTCACCTTAACTTAAACATCTTATCATGAACAGTGACACCGACTTCACTTCCTTGTTTATCCATGTAGTAGCGCAGTCGCTTGTGCATGAATGTGATTTGTGCATCATACTGATCTTATGCGCCATGTCCTGGCCGCACAGCTCCCATACAGACTCTTTTATAGTCCCGCCCCCTCTTTCAACTACTTCGAGCGGTGAGACTGTCTCCTCTTCGGCTAGTCAGGTGGTCGCACCGCCTTGGTGCATTGTTATCAAGTTTTAGCAAACAACTCACGACATGGTCTCTATTGTTGCCACTATGCGCACTGCTAGATTTTGCGCACTCTCCTAATTTCCCTCGAGAGTGAGGTGCGGTCTTAACCATAGCATTCGACCAACTAGCTCATTATCATACTCCTCCAATCCATCCCTATGTTTGCGCATATCCAATTGCAACTTTCCAGGTTTTTTTGTTCAGAAAGTCTTCCATTAGTTCCTTTTCCAGTTGTTTAATCTCCATGTCCAACATCATATGCTTCATTATGAATAGTACCCTAATTTTTTTCCATTTTGTAAAGTTGTGCATTCCCTTACCGAATGGCTTCCTGAATCCCTTCATGCTCCTCTTCGCACGGTCTTCTGAGTTCTTCAGTCCGGACTTCACGTGTTGTTCTCTTCACTGGCATTGCTACTTCCATGACCTTCTATGGAGGTTCTTTAGGGACCTCAGTTCTTATACCATTCTGCAGCCTCGGACTCAACTTCAAGGCTAGATTCTTGCATAGCACCGTATATGCCCATCTAAACACTAGGACGCACATGTCCCCTTTTGTACATTATATCCTTTGTCCCCTATTCATGACTTCGCATACCTTGGTGAATGCTTCCCTCCTCACACTTGGTAGTGTAATCCTTTTCTTCCGCCAATGCACCATGTTTGGACCTGCTATTGTAATACTACTACACGTTGGAATAGTTTGTTCGGTATACATCTATACCCATCAGCAAAGGTGTGCTTGCAATCTGTTCTACCTTTTTTCACCAATCCTCCTTAGTTGGGGTCTTCCAAAATGTATGTGCATCATCCTACAACAGTCACTCCAACTTCCCAAACTTACTTGATATGTCTTCCACCATTCTGAGGGTGTCGCACACAGTGCCCCTGTTAATGCATCAAACCGCTATTGCTCAGGCACCGCATGCTCAAATTCTTCTAGAAGTTATTCTAACGTGGATATCCCATCATATATTGGTAAGTAGTGCACTTCTGTAGTCACACAGTGCAATGATCCTATCAACATATTGCAATTAAGTGTCGTCACTTCGTGCAACCAATTTTGACATATTTCAATTTCTTCATCTGAATCCGAAGTACAGGAACTGCCACACTCCCATGAGATTCTCCCATTTGCAGTCAGGTTCACCCGATCCTAGTCTTGAACTGTTATCTGTAAATGCAATCTAGCTCATCATCGCGCACAGGTTTAGTATAGCACACTCCTTCTACTGGATCTAGTGGAACTACTACACGTAAGGACTTTTTCTCGAATATCATCTTCTGCTTCTTTAGGTTGATGACTCCATTCATATCAGTGGCCTAGTCTATTCTTAGCAACGCAAGGTAAGGGTTACTGTCATCCAAAATTTGTATTACCTCAAAGTTCATTTGCATGCTCGCACCTTCGATCCATTATTACCCCTTGCAACCTTCTCATGGGCAAGATCTTTTGTTGGTTCGTCATCTGTAAGTGAATTGGGGACCACTGTAACATGGGCCTGCCCATGCATTCCCATGCCTGTTTGGGTAATACATTTGTGTCTGAACCAAAGTCCAGGATTACCTGATCCATTTCATATTCGCCAATCTGTGTCATCAATCTCATCTCCCTCCCGGTGCGCAATGTATGCTTTCCTAGTTTCTGGACTATGCACGGTTCACCCGACACTATGCACCTAGTGATTAGCTCTTGTAGTCATTTAAGTACCTTATTATCGCGCGGAAGCTTCATGCATGTCTCTGAAAAGGTAGTAAGCATAGAAGGATCCATTCCTGGCTCTAGTTGATCCTTACTACCTAAAGTAGAGGCCTCCGTGAAGCTCTTCTTATCTTCCATAAACGTCTCCTTTGTGCATTCCAAGTCAAATTCAGGTTCCTTTCTAGGAGCCTTGCAAACCCATGTATCTTCCTTGGGTTGCTTTCCCTTATCTTCCCCTGTAGTCACACCGCTTCTGAGCACCACATTCACATTGGGGTCTTCTTCACGCGGTTCAAACTTCGTCATTTGGATATTTTGGGTTGGAGTAGGCTGTACTACTCCCTTCTCGCACATCTGTGTGATCAACATAGGACTATATACCATTTCATGGTCAAACTGCTCCCAGTACGAACAAGATAGTCTCATCAGATTGGTACAATCGTGAGTGTAGTGCCTTGGTCCACTGCAATTGTAATAGATTAGCTGTCTACGGCCCCTTCCTAGCCCCATTCCTCCTCGTCCTCGACCTCACCCTTGGAATCCAACGCGCGCCATCCCTACGGCTGGGTTAAGGCCTCGCATTTCCATCTGCATTCTATATGTTGGGGTCCGCTCCATCATTAACTCGTAGCTACGACAAGTACACTCGTCGCGGCCCACCGATCTAGAGAAATTGCAAAACAACTACTATGGAGTTTGTGTGTACTTTTATAACAAATGACATTTGTCTGTCATGTGCTTTCCTCCCATCTGACAGATCGCGTACCCGAGCATGGGAGCCACACTTGGCCCTGCCTGTGCCTCTAGCCTCAATGGCATTGGCCCCCCTCCTGCCAAGTAGTTCGGGGATATTGGATAGTGATCTTTATCGTGGCCCTAACCTTTACATTTTATGCACCACACTTCTTCACATGCCTCTAGCCTTGGTTCCCTGTCCTACTTCAAACAATGCATCTCCAAGCATAGATTTTGCAGTTGCACGTGGACCTATTGGACTCCCAATCCTGGATCCTGTATCATTGTTTCAAGCAACCTCATCGCCATTTCCAATGCTTCGGCCTATCTTGAAAGCTTCTGTTGTGATAGCGTTGTCCTTAGGTGTGGTGTTAAAGATGCCACAAACCACACACGGTGTTGTGCATCCATTAGTGTCATATTAGCCTCGTTGTTGTGGGGGAAAGTATCCAACTCGGAATGACCCTAACCCACTCTAAGGGTGACAGTTCCTTAGCAACAGCTGAAAGCAAAGCTATCTAAAGTTTCTTCTTTATGACATGCAAGAGATAAAAGGGAGAGATCCACTTACCGATGTCTTGCGCAAATGGTCGATCCAATCTCCTTTGTTTGCCGCTTGCTCCCAACTCCAAGTCTTTTCACGGGCCCAGCTACACGAGATCCTGCAAATAAGACAAGAAAAGGAAACTACAAGAAGCATGCATTCATAAACGATTCAAGGATTAGCATAAATCAAAGACGCAAGTAAGACAATACACCATTGAAACACATGCGAATAGAAGAACCTCAAATGCTTTATTAATATATGGAAGTAAGGTTCAGGCGGTGATACAACCATGAGAGGTCCAATCCAGCATCACCTTCCCGACGGAGAGAAATCTTTTCTTCACCTCCCTCAAGCAATCACCCAATGCTCACAACTGTAAACCAACAACAATCCTTTGCACTAAATTCCCCCCTCTAGATCCCATGGGATGAGATCCTTATATAGAGTTTTGGAGTGAAGATAAGTCAGCTTGATGTGTGACTTGTTGTCCTCTTCAACTCCAGTTGTTCTTCAGTTCTTCACTCGGAGTTTCTACCTTCCACTTGGAGTTTTAGAAGCTCTTAACTCATCATTAGGAGAATCTTATGATCAAGTGTCTTTTTGGAAGCTTCCTGGGCACTGGCACATTGAGAAAAAGATTCCTCCACATGTCAAAGTACGCCCAGCGTAGGTAGCCTTTGTTGCACTTGCAATGCAGCGCAGGTACACCATGGAGCTCTTGACATTCAGCGCAGATCCCTAGTGGAGCAGCTGCTTTGATCCAAAACTGACCTGTTTTTGAGTGTTTTTCAGTGGAGAACTGATTTGCAGTGCTGTGGTTTGCTGACCTTGTTCCTCTAAGGGTAAGAACAACTTGTTTAGGGACTTTGGATCCCTTAGATTATTGACATTTCATGCTCTATGCTGTAAGGCACAAAAATGTCTATAACAGTTGCCCCCTAAAGTATGAGGTTGTTTATCGGGTGAAATGCTTCATTAGGAGGATCCGAAGTTCATTCAAATCGTCGGGAGGTGACCTGTAACAAAATACAATACAATACATTATCTTTTCATACTTTCTTTTCATGATCTAGCTGAGGCGGGCATTTCCCATGCTCAGCTTTATAAATACATTTGCTGTACATAAACAGACGATCGTCTGATAATAGACTGATAATTCTCTGCTTTCAATTATCATCCTTTTAGTAGGATGATCATCTGCTGCACATGTCTATGTTTTTATCTCCTGAATATATATCGCAGCCCGGATGGATGAAACTAGATCCGGGGTCTTCAAACTTGTCCGATCTTCACTCTGGTACAAGTCAATCCATGTGAGAATTTCCTAAAGTCGAACATGGAAAGACATCGCTTGATTACCAGTCAATAATGTAAACTGTTAACAAGCACGAGAGGAATCACCGATAATGATGATGACCCTCAAGGTATTGCAACACAATTCACGTGGTGTGAATATAGGATCTGACGTCGAACACCACGCAAAGTCTCCTGGTCGAAGGTCATTAATGTATACCTATCGCCGGGAGTGAGAAACTTGCCATTGAGGCATGCAAGCTTCAAAGTACTGAGGGGGTGTTCCTAGATCAACTTCTTGGATAATGAGCTGATGTCGAAAAGAAGTGATCCGTCAAAGGAGGGCCTTAATGAATCCCACATCAGTGACACGGAACGGAGCTAGTGATGATGGTGAAAACGATCTGTGAAATACGATTCAGGGTGGCGGTCATGGAAGGATGAAAGATGATGTACGGTAGTGGATGGGACCCGGTTGACACTTTCTGAATGACATCTCTTGAACATATAACGACACTGATGTGATGGATCGGTAGCATTACCCCATGTATGGATGGTATGGCGAGACCATGGTGAAGGGACCGGTGAATGATAATAACCCAACCCGATATTTACGGAGGTAAAAAGTTTCATGTTCAAGAGCGACTTGCTACCATTAAGCTTTGAGGTTCTTCCCAATTTTTCCCCAGTCAATTCTGACCAGTACCTCTTTATTTTTGTCAAGCTTGAGGAGGATAACATATGCTTGTTCTATAACTTTCCCTTCGGGCAAGCCCATCGCTATGTTTTAACGAGCCTAGCGATAGGGAAACTCGTTCTCGTCTAAAGACAAGTTTGTCGCTATCTAATATTTTTTAACGAGCCTAGCGACAAAGACAACTTGGTCCTTTTCATTTTTAGAGAGTCTGAAAAAGGGTACATAAAGTAGACTCCAGGGGTCCTTTTTCGTCATCTAATCCCTTAAGTCCGAAAAAGTATAAAACAATACAAAAGGGATGAATGTTCGATATCTTTATCGAGCCGAACTAGACAAGCGCTCGATCTTTTTGTGCAATAATCCCTCAAGTCCAAAAAGATTAAAATCTAGAGGAGGGATAGCTCTTCCGGTCCTTTTAACGAGCTGGAAGGCCAAAACTCAGCAAACTTTTCATTTTTTATGAGTCAGTGAAAAGAGCTCAAAGAAGACTCGTATTTTGAGGAACGAGTGATAAACAGGGGTAGCAGCAGATTCCAGGTACAGGTTGGAATTTTCCAATCACGACAGTATTACAAGGATGGCTAGGTGGGATCACTCTTCGCAGCTGTTCCTCAAAATAGGTAAACAATCAAGTGGATGTGAATGATCGGCCAAATGAAAAGTGGAGGTGACGGTGCACAAACACGACCAAGGCTTTTATGGCTGATGAATTTACGGTCTCAAATGGTTATTTACCGGTTCATTTTTTCTGAATAAGCTTGAACACTGGGGAAAGCCTGCTCACTAGCTTATGTTTATTTTTTAACGAGCATGAATTTCCGCATTAAAACTGCTCGGATCTTGCGTTTATTTTTTAACGAGCATGAACTTTGCCAAAACTGTTCATTTTTACCAGTCATAAAGTAGTAAGGTCTCATGGAAGATCGCTATTTTTTAAAGAGCTTCATCTCCCTACGTATTGCTCTATATCCTCTCTTTGTGCAAGCCGGGTATCGGCTTATCTACGGGTTAGCGGGGTTAGTCCTACCTAAAACTAAAAGCCGCCCGAGCTTGCATTCCAAGAGGTTTGCATGCCCCCAGGTGTAAGTCTAATTTCAAGGCTGCCCCTACTTTTCCGTTAAAAACCTTTGTTTTCAATAGGTGAGGCTTACCTCTTTCAGGTTACCCAAAGATTGTTCTGCTAATTCTTTCAAACAGAAACTTTCTTCGGCGATGTCTATCATCATGTTACACAAAGATGGTTACAACTTGTTGCAGCAATTGAATCCCTTTCTTTGGAGGTTGCCCCTACTTATCCTCTAAAACATTTGTTTTAATGGGTGAGGCTTGCCTTTTCTCCAAAGATGGTTACTACTTGCTGCCGCAAATGGATCCCCTTCTTTGGCAGAGCCCACTTATTTAGACAAAGGTGAATGACGACGCTCCGCCACACACTTAACTTTAACAAAAGAATCTTTTTCCAGAACAACCCCATTCCTAACAGCCCCTTCTTCCGCATGAGAGCTCTTGCCGGCTCTTCTGTTTTACGAAGAAGAAGGAGGGGACGGAGTACGGACTAGTCATATTCTCCCGCGGAAATTCTACTTTACACCGAAGGTTTTTTCTGCCTCCAGAGCAGACCAGGATGCATGCCCCCTGGGTTCCGGCCTTCCTTTCCCGAATTACTCGCATTCATCAGGAAGAAGAACCGGAGGTAGAGACCTTTCTTGATCAAATAGACCATTGAGGATAGGTATGTGACTACTTGCGATGCGCGATCCCGGAAGTGAAAGTTGGTCTACGAGCTTGACCATCCTTCCTTCGTATGGAAAACACATTATTCGAAAGAGCGAGGAGACTATTGCTTCCATGCAATATATGTAGTCTCGTCCAAGGAGTAGGTTATAATCCAAGGGTCCTTGGACGACCATCAAATTCATCTTGACAGCCTTCCCTTTCAGTGTAATAGGCACATTAGGTAGAATCCCTAATGGTCGACTGGTTCCTTTGTCAAAACCCGAGAGATGCCTTGTCTCAGGCAAAAGCGCCGGGAAACCCAGTGCTTTCCAAGCAATAGAGGACAGGATACTCACAGATGCCCCTTCATCAATGATAGTTCCAGCCATCACCATTTTGTATATTTGGACTATAATTCTAAATGGTATACTGGCTGGTAACCGGGGTCTGCCTAGTTGGTTCCAATCAAAGGACACAACTAGGTTGCTTGGTGGTGGGACCGAATATACGGCTGGATATGATCCTGACGACGCTCCTTCCTGCGATAAAGGAGTGGGCACATTGCCCTGATGTTCATCATAATCGGTGTTGATGAAGAGAACCTGGACGGTGTCATCCTTACTCTCTTCGGTGAGGGTGTCAACTGAAGATGAATCCTCAGTGACTGTGGTATTTGAAGATGAAACTTCTGAAGGGAGAACCGGTTCAACTGCCCTTTCGACCTTTGGACTTTCATCCGGTCTGGATTCAGTAGGTTCACTTTCAGTGACTGACCCTTCAGCTGGCCCTATGAGCGGGGCAGCTGTATTTTCGACCAACGAAGGACTTGGCGCGAGTTTTTGGTATCCAGGAGGAAGTAGCAACGGTGCAACCGGTTGATCTTCCAAAACTCTCTTTGATTCGTCTAAAAAGGGACAACGGCGAAGGGTGTGATTGCCTTCACACAGTTCGCAAGGGAATCTCATTCCCCTTCGTCGTCTAGGACCTTCACTTTCGCTGGTCGATGGTAAGCATTCAACCTGGTTGTCAGAGGTTGACGCTTCTGGATTGTGCAAACGAGGGGACCAGTCCCTTAGTATCCGGGGAATACTGCGACAATCACTGTGGAAGTGGTCTCCTCTACATATGACACATGGCGATTTGGGCCCGGTCCGTGCTGTGTGTGGGTTTTCGTTAGTATCTTTTGCTTGCCCCCAGGCACCTTTGGCTCCTTCTGCTTCTTTTCTTTCTTCTTCTTTTCCTTCTTATTTTCTATGGGAGCCGTGCTTTTGGCGGCTTGACCTTTCGAAGAAGAAGGATCGGAGGAAGGTGTATAAGAAGTGGAAGGCTGGAGGGTGGCTCTAGACTAGTCTAACTGTTGACTCGACTGTTCAGGAACCGTGGTGGTCTGAACTACAGCGGTTGAGAATAGCCAAACTGGCAGGCCAATTGTCAGCCCTGGAAGCGACAATGTGGCCCTGTGGGGCGCACCAACTTCTCCCCAAGAGGAGAAAGGGCTAGGGGTCCCATCATGTGGAATCCCTTTGTTGGTGTGTTCCATGTTCTCAACCTTAAGATCAACGTAGGAATCAGGGGTAATTATGTTCCGCTTAGAATGAATTTTATATGACGATGCTTTTTAAGACACAACTTGCTTTTTCAATTTTTAAGAGTCGAGAAAAAGCTAAAGATGACTCTAGTCTCCTTCGATGTATTAACAAGCCCGAAGTGACAAATGCTCGGATGGACTTTTTCAGTTATAGAGTTTGAAAAAGGCCAAAAGAAACTACTCTGGAGTTCTAGGCAAGGGTGTGCCAAACTTTTCGCGAAACCACATAATACGTTTTACGGTACGAGTGGTCGATCTTCGTGAATGTTGTGTTCACTGCATCGTGATCAATAGGGCGGCCGACACGGCTTCCTATGGATAAAGGCTTTATTCCTATAGGGGTCCCCCAATATACGCAATGATACGCGGAGGCACAAGTCCGTATTAGTGCTATCGTCCCTCAGGAGGAATCACCCACCTTCGTAGATATCGACAGTCACTATGTTTAGCGACGCCGGTTCACGTCTCTACCTAGACCTCTACTGTGTTTCGTTATGTTTCAAAGCGTTGTTAGATAAATTCAGTTCTTTTTAGGTTGATCTTGCTTAGCAGTTTGCCTTTATGGATCACCACGTGATGTATGATACAACTCCTAAATGCAGTCTAAGAATGATAAGCAAGCTTTTTCAATTCTTTCAACTTATGAAAAACCTTAACTACTGAAGGAAAAGAAAGACATCATCTTTTCAAACAGATCATAGAGCACACACTGATGAACTTTTCCTAAATCGACATGCAAGCTGTCAAAATGCACATGCACAATGCAAGTATTTCTTTTCTTCTTCCTTAATGTTGGTGTATTACAAAAAGAAAGCTGTTGTATAATTTCGAATTCAATTTCAAGCGTAAGCAAACAAGTTTTGTCCAATAATCAAAAGAACACCTTAATATTCACTCGTTTCAACACAAGAAATACTGAAATTCAAACCATATAACGAAAGCAAATGCTCAAGCAGCTATGAACAGCAATAAACTAACTCTTAGAATCACAACGACACTTTCTCATAGGTCTAGATCCAAGAGGTCATAGCAAGACTAGTTCACTTTCGCTATGGGAAACTGTGAATGACAGCAAGAAATACAATAAGAAAAATCACGGTTTCTTCATACAACTGAGGCGGAATGAAGGCAAAGAGAAGTGGTTTCAGCTGGGTATACAGGTTGACAACATGGTGCAAAAACAATACTGAAAACTGGGCAACAGACAGTGGGGAATCCCAGCTGCACAAGGCAAAACTGGATCAGCGCAGGTACTGCACTGTCAATCTGAGATGCAGCGCAGGTAGCCCCTTCGAGACCTGCGTTGCAGTGCAGGTAGCCTTTGTTGCAGCTGCACTGATGAGACAACTCTCGTCTCTCTCAGATTCCAGGTCACAGTTTGCTCAAAAATCAATGGTTTTTGGCCAAATCAGAGGCTATCAGTCAAGTATACACTAGAGGATGATTAAAGGAAGATGAACACTATCACAAAGAGCAAAAAAGAGTCCTTGTGGATCAGCTCTTCAAATCATAAACATGCCCAGCACTGAGATAGAGTAGTTGCCCTCTACTTTGCATTCGAAGGACTCGAATGCAGTTCCATTCGGTACTCTTTTGTTTAAGAAATGAATAGCAAGAAACACAAGCTACCAACAAGACACGATCCCCAGTGGAGTCGCCAGTCTGTTGTGGGGGAAAGTATCCAACTCGGAATGACCCTAACCCACTCTAAGGGTGACAGTTCCTTAGCAACAGCTGAAAGCAAAGCTATCTAAAGTTTCTTCTTTATGACATGCAAGAGATAAAAGGGAGAGATCCACTTACCGATGTCTTGCGCAAATGGTCGATCCAATCTCCTTTGTTTGCCGCTTGCTCCCAACTCCAAGTCTTTTCACGGGCCCAGCTACACGAGATCCTGCAAATAAGACAAGAAAAGGAAACTACAAGAAGCATGCATTCATAAACGATTCAAGGATTAGCATAAATCAAAGACGCAAGTAAGACAATACACCATTGAAACACATGCGAATAGAAGAACCTCAAATGCTTTATTAATATATGGAAGTAAGGTTCAGGCGGTGATACAACCATGAGAGGTCCAATCCAGCATCACTTTCCCAATGGAGAGAAATCTCTTCTTCACCTCCCTCAAGCAATCACCCAATGCTCACAACTGTAAACCAACAACAATCCTTTGCACTAAATTCCCCCCTCTAGATCCCATGGGATGAGATCCTTATATAGAGTTTTGGAGTGAAGATAAGTCAGCTTGATGTGTGACTTGTTGTCCTCTTCAACTCCAGTTGTTCTTCAGTTCTTCACTCGGAGTTTCTACCTTCCACTTGGAGTTTTAGAAGCTCTTAACTCATCATTAGGCGAATCTTATGATCAAGTGTCTTTTTGGAAGCTTCCTGGGCACTGGCACATTGAGAAAAAGATTCCTCCACATGTCAAAGTACGCCCAGCGTAGGTAGCCTTTGTTGCACTTGCAATGCAGCGCAGGTACACCATGGAGCTCTTGAGATTCAGCGCAGATCCCTATAGGAGCAGCTGCTTTGATCCAAAACTGACCTGTTTTTGAGTGTTTTTCAGTGGAGAACGGATTTGTAGTGTTGTGGTTTGCTGACCTTGTTCCTCTAAGGGTAAGAACAACTTGTTTAGGGACTTTGGATCCCTTAGATTATTGACATTTCATGCTCTATGCTGTAAGGCACAAAAATGTCTATAACACTCGTGGATTGTACTCTTCAACCTCTCATCCAGATCCCAGGGGGTCTCACCTGTAAGCATCGCGATCTCTTTAAATCAGATGATTGACTATGTCTGCGATTTTAGTCAGCTAAATTCTTTGTTCAGCGCATTCTGGATCTCCACTATTCCTACATTTGGGTGATCATTCAAGTGCTTGATATACCAGGTCAGCGTGTGATCCTGCAACATGCTCATCAATATGGCCTTCTTAATGTTGTCATCCGTGACTCCTTAGGCTTCCCACACTGCTCTTAGCATGAACAAAAACTGGTCCAGATCCTCATTCCCTACTCCTTTGAATATGGGTAGCTTGATCGCGCTTGCCATGCTAAATTGCGGGTTTTGTAGAGGCAGGGTGGTTTGGTGAAGTGGGTGATGGTGTAAGTGGAGGTGATAACTGCGGAATGTGCTACCTTATCAAACTAACCACACTTCTCAGGGAAACTTGGGCGCGCTCTTCCTCACTTGCTTGCAGAGGTGAAATTATAGGACTATTCCCTAACCCTTCAATCCCCTTGTAAATCTTTCCACTCCGCATCGTTCTAATTATTAATGTATTTGCATAACCCACTTCTCACATAATAGTATCTTAATCCAGGTATTCAGGGATTTGATGTACCTACCTTGCAGTCCCTTGAGAAAACATCATTCAGCTTTGCTATAGCTCATGGTTGTGTCTATTGTGAACTTAGCGATAAACCCCACTATTATCTGGCCGAGCAAATGTTCCACAACCCTCACAATCTTATCTTCTGAAGCCTCTAGTCTGCGTACTAACTCTGGAGTCCACACTATTGGTTGATTGAGCTTGTACCTTCCATGGTTGTCTGCTAACCTCGCGATCCAATCATACAGCTTTGAAGAGAAGGTCATGAAGAAGATCTCGTGGATTTCTGTATATACGTAGCGATCCAGCCACCTCTTCTTGAATATCTATGGAGTCCTGTTTTCCTGTGTCATGAACTCATGAGGCTTCTGATCCAACCAATCTTCAATTTCCTTCTTTATAGGGTTCCACTGTTCTGACATTAGACATCCCTTAGGCAGATCTCAGTCTTGACAACAGAACCATTTGTTGGCTTATTGGGGCCTCACCTAGGTTCAAAAGTGATTTAGCCAAACAAATCTTGAAACTATCGACCCTTTCGGCAATAGTTCGTGGAGCGCAGACTGAGGTCTCACCCAAGGTAGTATGGGAGGGTGTTGGAACTAGGTTTACACACCCTAAGGATGTCTCGATGAGGTCTGGGAGGGTTTCGAACCTATCCTATGCACTTGCACTGCTCCACGCAATTGTTCTGACCTTCGCGTAGCTCTGTAAAGAGCACAAAGTGGCGCTATCTACATCCTTTATCCTTAATGCTTTTTTTATTATAGATCTTAACTCAATTTTGTGGGCCCAATATTCTCATCAATCATTCAACATTCATACTAAGTGCATGCAATCATAAACTATAAAGAGATGCACAGATATAACAAAAGCATAAACATACAGATCTATGAACAAATGCACAATATTCCAGAATCAACTTATCTTTTATTGGTCTTCTGTTCTAGTAAATTCCCAACTCTGCCCTGCGCACACAGCTACAGGGGTCCGCACACACAGCTGCAGACTCTACCAAGCCTCTGCACACATAGCTACAGAGCCTCTTCCTATTCCTATAACTCAAGACTCGGACTTACAGACTCAGAGCGAATTCCTTATTCAAAACCCACTAACACTTGAGATCAGAACTGACGCTACTTTCTACCCTTAGAGCCTCACTCTATTTATACATTCCCATGGTCCTCAGACCATGGGAAGGCCAACTCACTTTACATTACCTTACATAATTTGATGGTGGACAACCATTTGACTTGACTCATTACAATTCGCACTCCGCGCACTTCATGGAGCCGTTACAATACCATTACCCAAAATTGTGGGCTTTGAGCCCCAAAACCATTATGCGGGGGATTCATTACCCAACAACCTGTAAGCCTTGTAGCTCTGAGAACCCCCAACACAGTGTTCTACTCCATCATCATTTCTTATAGCATGTCCTTAGTGACATCGTGAACTGTTTCCTCATGTTAAACAGATCACCTTCTGTGAGGGTGATCAGGTCAATGGACGTCTTTGGTTTCTCAGGGATGCAAGGCTGCTTGAGTTCGATTGATGTTGAACTAGGGTCTATGCGCTCTTCTGTCCTATCCACTTCCCTGGTATTCTACCCCAAGGACATCTCCTGGCCCTCCTAGGGCTCTTCTATTGGCGCTATAGCTTGTTCTGTTGTCTGTGCTGCTGCTAATGCTGCCTCCTTAGCTATTTTCTGTGTTTCTGCCTTCAATGCCACTTCATGCAGAGCCTTAACCTCCATAGTTGCCTTCTCATTGTAGTGCTTCTCAGCTAGCTTTGTGATATGATGCTTGGCTTCTTCCTTTTGCTTCTACGTGGTTTTCTTTTCCACCTCCGTCAAGTCCAGGGCACACCACTCTAGAGGCCAAGACTCCAACACTGCGAAGTGTTAGGGTCCCACCCTAACCCCCTTATTTATGTAATGGGATCACGTCATAGTCAAGAGTCAATAAAGCCCATATTAAAAATTGTAAGTGGTTAATCCACAATTAATGACGGGACCACAGTTAGTTGCAAATGGGCCGTAGTGCTAGATAGATGGTATTAATGAAACCCACGGTATTGGCCCGTGGTATTGCATGTATGAGTCATATATAAAGGATAGAGACTCCCTACGAGGAGCATCGTGTCTTATTTTGTAATCGAGCTCTGCTCTATTAGAGGTTTCCCCCTTGAAGAGGCAAGTGAACATTACTCTCTGAATAATAAAATCATTGTTGTTCTGTGTTCTGGGTATCTTCTCTTCGCATATTTTGTATTTGGGTATTATTTTACAGGTTAAGAGCATAACATAAGTTGGTGATCTTGCCCATCAGAATCAGGACGACGAGCTGAGCACGGTGGTACCATTCACTTCTTAGTGAATTTTTTTTTAGGTGGTCCCAATTTTCAAAAAAAAAAAAGTAGGTTGGTGTATGGTAGAAACTAGAGCTCAAGTGATGGCCAATGAAAGGATGGACAAACTTGAAGAATCAGTGCAAAACCTCCACATTTAGCTTAGTGGACTATGTAGCATGGTCAAGGAAATAGTCCCGAAGGGCAAGGAGCAAGCCCACGAGGAGGCGTATAATGGAAATGAACACAATGAGGGTGAGTCTAGCCACTCTCCTCACGTCTGGCACACCCACCAACAACCCAGTCAGCGACCTCCCAAGTTGGATATGCATAAATTTGATGGTTCTCACCCGTCGGCATGGATAACACAAATGGAGCAGTATTTCAAACTGAATCACATCTTTGATGATGAGACTCAGCTTATGTTGGGGAGCATGTGCTTGGACAATGAAAGGTGGCAATGGTGGGAATGGCATCAACGTTGCACTGGACCTTTTATGACTCGGACCAAATTCACCAAAGCTCTTCAAGACTGCTTTGAATAGGAATCATCTTTTTTGGGTCGTCTTACTAAGCTCCGACAGACTAGTACAGTGGATGAATATATTACAACTTTTGAAGCCTTAGCCTTTCACACTTGGGGTCTCTTAGATGTGTTCTACGCATAATGTTTTTTCAGCGGTCTTAAAGAAGCTATCAAAGCCCAAGTCCTACTACACCACCCTCCCACATGGACAGAGGCTTGCAAGGTAGCTCGTAACGTGGAACGTGCATTAGCAGCCCAATACAGTCGCCCAAATTTCTCAGCTAAAGGTCGCCCCCCACAAGCTCACAACACGACTCAAACACTTAAGGTCCAAAAGGTGTCACCTACAGAAATGACCGAAAGAAGAAAGCAAGGCCTATGTTACTACTCTGATGAAAAATACTCCCCAGGCCATAAATGCAAGGAGCCAAAATTTTTTCAAATTGATGCCACTGACTACAGCTCAACAGAGGAAGATCCACTACTTGAGGAACATGAGCCGCTAGAAGAAGACAAGCAAAAGGACAATGTCTCTGACGAACCAATTATTTCGTTGCATGCTTTGGTAGGGATTTCTTCCCCTCAAACTCTCAAAATCAGAGGTTTTATTAAACATTGCCTAGTAGTAGTCTTGATTGATAGTGGAAGTACACATAATTTCATCCATCAAAAAGTCACAGAAGCAGTGCATTGTTTTGTACGAGCAGTTTCTAACTTCCAAGTTCAAATTGCGGATGGAGGCACAATGAAATGTGAAGGCCGTTGTGAAAATGTCAAACTTCAAATGGGGGATTATCAGTTGAAAACCCACATGTTTGCCATACACATGGGGGGTTGCGACATTGTCCTTGGCACTGAATGGCTCCGCACTCTTGGGCCAATCACAATGGATTTCCAGGAGTTATATATGAGTTTTAAGCAGAACAACTACACACATACCCTCCGTGGACTCCAGGCGGGAGCCCCCTCTATCATCAGCTCGCATAGGATGGAAAAATTGTTAAAAAAGGGCAATCATGGAGTTGTAGCTCAATTTAATGCCATCCAGGCAGTTGAAACCAAGCCTCTGCCAATTCATCCTGAGATGCAACAGATTTTAAATAACCATCTTTCGGTCTTTGACAAGCCTCATGAGCTTCCACCCTCGCGAGGGGAACATGATCATAGCATCACCTTGGTTCCAGGGGCCCAACCCCCAAATGTGCACCCATGCAGATATCTGTTCACCCAAAAGAATGAAATAGAAAAAATAATCAAGGAACTTTTGGAAGCAGGTGTCATTCGTCCCAGCATTAGTCCTTATTCATCCCCAGTGGTCATGGTGCTCAAGAAAGACGGGGAGTGGTAGCTGTGTCCCGACTTTAGGGCCCTCAATAAGTTGACAGTCAAAGTTAAATTTCCCATCCCGGTGGTTGATGATTTGCTGGATGAACTCAATGGGGCTCAATTCTTCACTAAGTTGGATCTTCGCTCAGGCTACCACCAAATTCGCATGAAGGAAGTTGACATTCCCAAGACTGCTTTCAGAACTCATGAAGGCCATTATGAATTCCTGGTCATGCCATTTGGTCTTTGTAATGCCCCCTCTACTTTTCAGATCCTTATGAACCACATTCTCAAACCATATCTCAAGAAATTTGTCCTTGTCTTCTTCGATGACATCCTCATCTATAGTTTCACTTGGGCCGCACATATTTAGCATGTAGATCTACTCTTGCACCTGCTCCGCAAGCATAAATTATTTGTCAAGATGTCCAAGTGTTCGTTTGGCATGGTAGAAGTAGAGTATTTGGGCCAAATTGTGGGGCGTGAAGGTGTCAAGGTGGACCCCAAAAAGATCCAGGCAATGCAGGCATGGCCTCAACATAAGACCTTGAAGAGCTTTAGAGGATTTTTGGGTCTCACAGACTATTATCGTAAATTTTTCCGCAACTATGGTCGCATAGCGATGCCCCTCACCCAACTCCTAAAGAAAAATTCATTCTTCTGGAATGAGGAAGCACAACAGGCCTTTATAGCTCTAAAAAATGCCATGTGTTCCACTCCAGTCTTAGCACTCCCTGACTTCACCAAATCTTTTGTCATTGAGTGTGATGCTTCGGGTACAGGTATTGGGGCGGTCTTACTGCAGGAAGGGCGACCTTTGGCCTTCACAAGCCAACAAATAAGTGGGAGGAATCTGGGCCAATCTACCTACAAGAAGGAAATGATAGTCATCTTACATGCAGTCGAGACCTGGCGACCTTACTTATTGGGGCGACGTTTTCAAATCCGCACAAATCATCACAGTCTTAAATATTTTTTGGAGCAACCCCTATCCTCCCCACAACAAAATAAATGGCTCGCCAAAATGCTGGGATATGATTATGAGATCATTTACAAGAAAGGGAAAGAAAATAGTGTAGCAGATGCATTATCTCGCCAATTTGAGGAGGAAAGTACTCTGCTAGCAATTTCCCTCCCCATTCCAGAATGGATTGAAGAGGCTCGCAGGGAATGGTTTTCACACCCCGGGCTCTCCTAACTCATTTCTCAATTGCAGGTAGATCCAAATTCCACCAAGGGCTACTCGTGGCAGGATGATATTCTTCGCTACAAGGACAGAGTCATAATATCACCAACATCCACCGTCAAAAGTCGCATTTTGGCAGAATTGCACTCATCTCCCATTGCAGGACATTTGGGCTTTCAGAAGACGTATGCTCGCACCAAAAGATCATTTTTTTGGACAAGCATGAAAAAGGACATCCTTACTTTCATATCAGAATGCGATAAAGGGGAAACTGTCAACACACCAGGCACATTACAACCATTGCCCATTCCGGCATCAATTTGGACAGAGGTTTCTATGGATTTCATTACAGGTCTTCCAAAGTCAGGGAACAAGTCAGTCATCATGGTGGTTGTGGACCGACTGTCGAAGCAAGGAAAATTTTAAGGATGGAAAATTTTCTTGAAGTTTAAAACATTGGCGAATCTCACTAATCCCTAATATGCAAATTATAAATGTTTATTGATATATTTGTAAAATTAATCAAATTTATAATTATTTTATATATAGTCTCTATATAATGTTGGCGATTTTTAAGGTAAAATAATTTTATATTCTAAAATTTGGGCGAATCGTCTTTTATAAAATTGGAATTTGGCGAATCTTTTTTGTGGAAAAATCATGGAAAATTAGCCCACTGGGCGAACATTAGCCCCTAAAATTTTCCATGTGTCGAAGTATGCTCATTTCTGTGCCCTACCACACCCATTTACACCAACTTTGGTCGCTCAATGTTTCATGGATCAGATCTTCAAATTGCATGGCATGCCCACCTCTATTGTGTCCGACCGCGACCCAATCTTCACTAGTAATTTTTTGCAGGAACTCTTAAGGATACAAGGCACTCAAATAAAACTTAGTACTTCCTATCATCCGCAAATAGATGGTCAAACCGAAGCCGTCAACAAATGTCTAGAAACCTACCTTAGGTTTTTCACTTCAGAAAAGCAACACCTTTGGGTACAGCGGTTACCTCTGGCTGAATGGTGGTATAACACAAACTATAATGCCACCACCAAAATGACTCCCTATGAAGCAATATATGGTCAACTCCCGCCTTCACCTACTTCGTATCTCAAGGGGTGCTCAAAAGTACAAGCAGTGGATCAACTCCTACAACACCGCGCAACCATGCTCGCCCATCTTCGAGAGAATCTTCATCAAGCTCAGAACCGCATGAAGCAATAGGTAGACCAGCATCACTCAGAGTGCCAATTTCAAGAAGGGGATCAGGTATTTTTACGGCTACAACCATATAAGCAAACATCACTCAAATACAAGGGATGTCAGAAACTATCTCCCAAATTCTACGGACCATATCAAGTACTTCAGCGCATTGGAGAAGTGGCTTACAAGTTGGCCTTGCCAGCTACTACAAAAATCCATCCAATTTTCCATGTCTCATGCCTCAAGAAAGTGATTGGAAACAACTGCTGAATTCAGACCAGTTTACTTGAATTAGACGAAGAAGTGTCCATCTGGCTTCAACCCGAATAGGTCCTAGACACAAGAGACAAGCAATTGCGCAGCCGCATGATTAAGGAAGTCCTCGTCAAATGGAAAGACACCTCTCCGGAAGATGCAACTTGGGAACCAACCACTATTCTTCAGCAGTTTCTGCAGCTTCAGCCTTGAGGACAAGGCTAGTCTTAAGGGGGAGGGCATGTTAGGGTCCCAACCTAACCCCCTTATTTATGTAATGGGATCATGTCATAGTCAAGAGTCAATAAAGCCCATATTAATAATTGTAAGTGGTTAATCTGCAATTAATGACAGGACCACAGTTAGTTGCAAATGGGCCGTAGTATTAGATAGATGGTATTAATAAAACCCACGGTATTGGCCCATGGTATTGCATGTATGAGTCATATATAAAGGATAGAGACTCCCTGCGAGGAGCATCATGTCTTATTTTGTAATCGAGCTCTGTTCTATTGGAGGTTGCCCCCTCGAAGAGGCAACTGAACATTACTCTCTGAATAATAAAATCATTTCTATTCTGTGTTCTGGGTATCTTTTCTTCGCATATTCTGTATTTGGGTATCACTTTGCAGGTTAAGAGCATAACACGAAGATCGTATTATCTGTTGCGATGAATAGAAGCTTCACCCATTTCTACACTGTATCCGTGCATGCCCAGATATATAGTTTACGCATATCTTCCTTGAACTCTACCGAGCTCTGCAAGCTATTATAAACTATGGGAGATAGGTGCGGCCTTCAGTTGATCCACATCCAGATGCTCGCCTCCATGAGCACCTAGAACACCTTCATCTTGTAAATCCTCTTTGCGTCTTTTGTATCCTAGAGCGAGGCATACCTCACAGCTTCTGGCATATCATGTTCAATACTAGGGAGCTAGTTGTCTTCTGGCAGCTCCCCTGCAACCAACAAGATGGATAAGAGCAAGCACGTGTAGTGAAAGGTCTTACCCTACTCTTGGGCCTCCTTTCAATTCATCAAAAACTCCTCACAGAGGAACTGCACCCATTTGAACTGGACCCCCTCCGCACACTGCTCTGCCAGTGCAATCACAGACATTGGTACTTCATCGGCACGACATTTCCTCATCATCTTGCCAGCCAGCAGCTGGGTGGCTACACACACCCCTTTTTCCTTAATGCTTGTGATTGCGTACCCCTGCTTTCTTTTCTCTAATTTATACTTAGCCTTCATAGCTTGTGAGAGGGTCAAATCACTTCTTTTTCCCACTATGGCCGAGGGGTCGTGTCCTTCCAAGGGCAGTCAAGAAATTTTGTGAATTAGGTTAGCCGTGATGGGAATAGGCTCCCCCAACTAGAGATACCCATCATGAACCAGGTACAATAGCTGCCTAATGATGAAAATGATGATGGATGCATGGTGGTAGTGGAGTATCCATCACAGATGGTGTAACCCGACCTTCTCCACACCATGCAACCATTTTCACGGCTCCAAAACTGTAACGGGCCCCTTTGAATTTGGCTTCATTAAACTCTCCGTGGCTAGGTGTGGGAACCTCTTGCTATCCGTGAGGTCCCATATCTCGAACTTCATGGTAGGTACTCTTCCCAAAAGCGAACCTTCAAAAATTATACCGTCAAGGAGGAGCTAGGTCTGGAGCACACTCTTCGTGGCCTCCAGGTCTCTCGGTAGATTGGCTTTCCCTTTCAATGGAGGGATGTACGTGGGTAACTTTGCTATGGAAGGTATTGGTGATACATCCTCCTCCACATTGTCCTACACCTCAATTTGAGCAATTAGATCTTGTAAGTCTTCCTCCTCTTCGTCTGATTCATGGGTGACGGATTTCCCTTTTTCTTCCATTGACAGTTTGCGGAACCATGGGTTTATTGGGGATATGTGGACTGGGCCCATAGTCTACTTATCTTTCTTCGGCTATAGCATCTATGGCAATTTTGGAACTTCTGGCGCAATCGCCGCATCTCCATGCTCCTCATGAACCATATGGGGCACCGCGGCCTCACCAGTGGTATCTTCAACAAATCATACTCCTGGTCTGGTAGCAGTCATCGTATTTACATGGGATACATTCTGTTGCATACTCAAAGGTGATAAGAGTGCTCGGCACTCAATGGTCTGTAATTGCTCAAATCCCAAACAACCAAGTGTTGTCTCATGGCTAGCCCTAGGGGTTTTATAGCATCTTTTGAATTTGAATTCGACCATTTCCCCCACTTCTGAGTCATTAATGCCTTCTTGGTGGCAAATCATCCAAAATTCAACTCTTAATTTGTGTCTTAATTTCCCACCACCTGCTCCTCTTTGCCTTAAATTGGACATCTTGTCATGAACAGTGATACCAATATTAACTTCCCATCCTATTCGCGTCGCAGCGTAGCCCCCTCGGCGCAGGCGCGACCCTTGTGACATGCCAATCCTGTGCGCAACCTCCTTATCGTGAAAACTCCCCATAGAATTTTTTATAGTCCCACGCTCTCTTTCAACTTCTTGGAGCACTGAGACTGTGCTTTCGATGGCTAGTCAGGTGATCGTACCACCTGTACGAGACTCCAATTCATCTTCCAACCTAGTCTGTGGGCACTCCTCAGTTACCCCCATGACAATCAATGCCACGCCTTCTTCCTTTTTGCGGCATGCTCCCTCGTTACTTTTTTTGGTAAGGTGTGGTTGTAGCCATGGTAGCAGAGTCACACATTCTCAACGATAATCTTCTAATGTGGTAGTATGGTTGTCCATATCTTGTCATGGAATTCTTAGTTTGACAAGATATACTTGCGCAATTTCTTGTTCCAGTTTTTTGATCTCTACATCCATTAAAATTATTTTCTTCCTCAATTGTACCCAATATTCTTCGAGTTCACGAAGTTTAAGGTTCCCTTGCCGAATGGCTTCCTAAATCTGCCTATGTTCTCCCTCGTGTAGCTGCATAACTCCCTCGTCCTGGTCCTCGTGTACTATCTCAATTGTGGTAACTATTGCATGAGGATTCCTTTTCTCCAAAATTGTGATTTCGAATCTACTCCTTCACTTTGGAATCATCTTCATGATCAGGTTATTGCACATGGCCCTATAGGCCCATCGAATTGCTGGTACGCGCAGGTCACAATCAGTTCATCTTGCCTAGTCAACCTAGTTCAGGACTTTACATACCTTATTGAATGTTTCCACGTGGAATGATTGTGGTGCATGTTGCCTTTCCTGCTACTACATCGATTTTCAATCCTGAGTTTGGAGTGTGCTTGTGTGGGCTGCCCAGCACATGTCTATACCCATTGAGATAGGTGGACGTTCAAGTTGCCTCGTCCCTACTGATTGATTCTTTTTTGAAGTTGGGGGCTTCCAAACCATAGGCACATCATCCTTCAACATATGCATCAGTCCTCAACATTCCCTTTCTATGTACCCCACCACCGTGTGGATGTTGCGCGTAGTGCCCACTTCAGCGCATCGAACCGTTGTTGTTCTGGTACTACACTTTCAAATTTTCTCAGGAAGTTATCCACCGCTACAATCCATCATATGTCAGCAGCTCTCTTGAATTTGTTGTCACACAACACAGTGATGTAACCATCATGTTGGAATTTAGTGTCGTCACTTCGTGCAACTGATTTTTCCATTGCTCAACTTCCTCATCCGAATCCAAAGTGCAGGAGCTTTCACACTCCCACGAGATTCTTCCATCTGCAGTTGGATTCACCCAATCCTAATCTCGTGAAATTATCTTGTAAATACAATCAAGCTCATCATCATTATCATCATCGCACACTGGTTTAGTGTAGCATGCTCCTTTGGCTAGGTCTAGAGGGACTACTATGTGTAGCGACTTTTTCTCAAAGATCATTTTGCGCTTCTTCAGGTTGATGACTCCATTCATATCGGTGGCCCAATCTATTCCTAACAATGAGGGATATGGATTGCTATCATTGACAATCTCTATTACTTCAAAATCCACCTGCGTGCTCGCGCCTTCAATATTAGCGATTACCCCTTGCAACCTCCCCATGGGCAAAATCTTCTATTGGTTCGCCATTCATAACTAAATAGGGGACCATTGTAATGTGAGCCTGCCCATGTGTTCCCATGTTTTCTTCAGTAACACATTTGTGTCCAAACCTAGATCTAATATTACCTAATCCATTTCATACTCACCAATCTATGCAGTCAAGCTCATTTCCCTTCCAGTGCATAATGCATGCTTCCCTAATTTCTGAACTACGTGCGGCTCTCCTAACCCTGTGCATCTAGTGATCAGCTCCTGTAGTCCTTTAACTGTCTTATCATCATGCAACAACTTCATGCATGTCTCCAGAAAGGTAGTGAGCATCAAAGGATCCATTCCAGGCTCTGGTTGATCCTTACTACCTGAAGTGGAGGCCTCCCTGAAGCTCTTCTTAGCTTCCATGAATGTCTCCTTTGCGCGTTCTAAGTCAAACTTGGGTTCCATTGCAAGAGCCTTGCAAACCCACGTATTTTGCTCTGGCTACTTCTCCTTGTCCTCTCCCATGGTCGTACCACTTCTAAGCATCATGTTCACATTCGGGTCTTCTTCACTTGGCTCAGACCTCATCATTTGTATATTCTGAGTCAGAGGAGGCTGGAATACCCCTTTTTTGCACATCTCTATGATCAATGTAGTATAGTCTATTGTTTCATGATCAAATTGAGCACAATACGAAAATAATATCCTCATCGGGTTGGTACAATCGCGGGCATAGTTCCCTGGTCTACACAATTGTAACAAATTAATTGTCTGCGGTCCCTTCTTGGTCCCATTCCTCATCGTCCTCGACCTCGCCCCTGAAATCCAACATGTACCATCCCCACTGCTGTGTCGAGGGCTCGCATTTCGGTCTACATCCTATAGGAAGGGGTCTAATCCATCATTAGCTTGTAACTGCGGAAAGTGCACCCATTGTGGCCTATTGATATGCAAAAATTACAAAATAGTTGTTGGGGTGTCTGTGTATACTTCTGCAGCAAATGGTAGTTATTCATTGTGCATTTCCCTCCTATTTGACAGATCGCACACCATAAAGTAGGTATCACGCTTGGCATTATCTATGCCTCCGGTCTCAACGGTATTGGCCCTCCTCCTGCCAAGTAGTTTTCGAACACTGGACAGTGATCCTTGTCATGGCCCTAGCCTTTGCATTTTATGCACCATACTTCCTCATGTGCCTCTGGCCGCAGTGCCCTATCCTGCTTCAAACTTTACATTTCCAAACACAGACTTTGTAGTTGCATGTGGATTTGTTGAACTCCCAACCCAGGGTCTTGTATCGGGGTCTCATGCAATCTTATCACCATTTCCAGCGCTTCAGCCTAGGTGGAAAGTTTCTGTTGTGACAGCACCGTCCTCAAGTGCGGTGTCAGAGATGCTACAAACCATGCGCGATGTTTTATATCTGTCAATGTCATATTGGCTTCGTAGATCATACTCTTCAACCATTGATCTAGATCCCAGGAAGTCTCGCCCAAGATCATCACAATTTATTTAAACCCAATGATTGATTATGTCTCTGACTTGGCCTACTAAATTCTCTGTTTAGCGCATCCTGGATCTCTTCTATACCTACGTTTGGATGGTCGTTAGAGTGCTTGATATACCATGTCATTTTGTGATCTTGAAGCCCGCTCACTAGTGTAACCTTCTTAATATTTTCATCCGTAATACCTCGTGCTTCCCATACTGCTCTTACCATGAACCAGAATTGGTCTGAATCTTCATTCCCTACTCCTTTGAATACAGGTAGTTTAATTGTGCTCACCATACTGAACTATGGAGGTGGTGGAGGTGGAATGGGTGGAGATGGAGGTGAGGGAGGTGAAGCGGGTGGTGGTGTGGTTCGAGGTGGTAACCGTGGAATTTGCTACCTTATCAAACTGACTGCGCTTCTCAAAGAAACCTTCCCCAGCTCATCCTCGCTTTCCTGCGAGGGTGAAATTAAGGGAATATTTTCCAACTCTTCACTACTTTTGTAGATATTTCCGCTCCGCATATTTCCAAACATTAATTTATTTCCATAACCTTTTTTTCACACAATAGCATCTTAATCCAACTATTCAAAGATTTAATGTACTTACCTCACGGTCCTTTGAGAAAGTGTCGTTCTACTTCGATATAGCTCACGGTCATGTCTACTGCAAATTCATTGATAAATACCCCTATTATCCGGTCGAGCCAATGGTCCACATCTCGTGCGATCTTATCTTCTGATGCTTCTAGTCTGTGCACTAATTTCAGAGTCCACACTATCAGTTTGTTGAGCCTACACCTTCCCTGCCTGTCAGCTAACTTCGCGATCCACTCATGTAGTTCAGAAGGAAATGATGCAAATGAAATCTTGTGGATTTTTGTATATACATAGCACTCCAACCACTTTTCCTTAGATACTTGTGGAGTTCTGTTTTCTTGTGTTGCGAACTTGTGAATTTTCTTTTCCAACCACTCTTCAATTTCCTTCTTTGTTGGGTTCCACTGGCACAACATCAGATATCCTTTATGTAGATCCCTGTCATGACAACGGAAACATTTGTTGGCTTAGTGGGGCTTGACCCAGGTTCAGAGTTTATTTGGCCAAACAAATCTAGATATTACCGGCCCTTTCGGCAATAGTCCATAGTGCACGAACTAAGGTCTCACCCAAGGTAGTATGGGAGGGTGCTGGAACCGGGTTTCCGCACCCTAGGGATGTCTTGGTGAAGTTTCTGGAGGTTCACTATCCGAACCTACACACTTTCACTGCTCTGTGCAATTGTCTATCCTTTGCGACTTGTGCCACTGCCTTCGTGCAGCTCCATAAGGGGTGCGAATAAAGTACTACCCTGATCCCTATACTTACTACACTATTATAGTAGTGCTTAACTTAAATTCTGTGGACCCAATATTCTTATTTAACCATTCAACATTCAGATAAGTGCGCATAATCATACACAGTATAAATGCATAAAGATAAACAGAAAGACAGATTCACAATATTCCAAATCAACTTATCTTTATTAGTATTCCTCCTTAAGTACAATCCCCACTCCAGCCTGCACACTCAGCTACAAGGGTCTGCGCACTCAGCTACGGACTCTACTAGGCCTCTGCGCACTTAGCCGCAGAGCCTATTCCTACTCCAATGACTCAAAACTTGGACTTACAGACTCAAGGTTATTATTCCCATAATACTTGCATGATTCCTCTTTTCTTTTACATCTTAGAGCCTCGCTCTATTTATACAATCCCATGGTCCACGGACCATAGGTAGGCCGACATTACAATTCATTATTTAAAAACTCTTAGGGCAGACAACCCTATGACTCGATTATATAATTCGTGCTTCGCGCCCATACTTCGTGGAGTCTTTACATTACATTGACCAAAACTCAGGTTTTAAGCCCCAAAAACATGTTGTAGGGGATCCGCTGCCCAACACATTTTAGTTTCATACGGGAAAGCATTCCCAATCTTCCTCATTATTAGATTCCTTTGTTGATTTCATTTTTTCTGGATTTCTATGTGCTCCATCCATTACAACATCAATGCATTCAACAATTTTATGAAGTCTTTTATTATAACATTTGTATCCTTTACTTCTAGATGAATAACCAAGAAGAATTCATTCATCTTCTCTGGGTTAAAACTTACCAATTTTTTCATCAGTCCTTTTGATGAAACAATTGCTTCCAAAAACTCTAAAGTTTTTTACAATAGGAGGCTTAGCATACCAAAGTTCATATGGAGTTTGATTGCTATTTACCCGAACATTTTCTTTGTTGAGAATAGTCATGGCAGCAAATTCAGCTTCATCCCAGAAGGTTGCGGGAGTTCCCGATTCATCAAGCATCGCTCAAGCCATTTGTTGAACTGTTCTGTTCATTCTTTCCACCATGCCATTTTGTTGAGGAGTTCTGGTGACAGAGAATTGCCTTTTTATTCCATGTTGTTCAGAAAAGTCAAAGAATTCATCTGATATGAATTCTCCCCCTCAATTAGATCTGAGACATTTGATTTTCCGATCTAATTCATTTTCAACTAAATATTTGAAGGCTTTAAACTTTTCAAATGCTTCATCTTTATGCTTTAGTAGACCTATCCAACACATCCTATAAAAATGTCAATAAATAAAATAAAGTATTCTTATCCACGAGTTGAATTTTTTCTTGTAGGACCCCATAGATCAGTATGGATGAGTTCAATAGGCTTACTCGTTGATCCTTCTTTTTCACTGAAATGAACTCTAGTTTTCTTACCAACTTGACATGGTTTGCATATGGTATTTTATGGGATGTTATTATTTGGAAGATCATGGACCGCCTTGAGCCTGCATGCTTTTCTTATTTGAGAAAATCTTAGATGCCCCAATCGTCTATGCCATAGCTAGTTTTCATCTATTTTTCTTAGATAGAATTGTTGTTGTCCTCCTTTGAGTATGTATAAATTGTTTGGAGTTCTTGTACCTTTGATTACGGTATTTCCTATATCAAGCTCATGAACTACACATATGTTTGATCGAAACACAACTTCATTTCTTTGAGCACACATTTGATTGAAACTTAATAAGTTATGATTTAAACCATCTACATACATGACATTTCCATCTTTAACCTTTTATTTCAAGAAAACAAGTCCCTTACCTTTAATGATAGCTGGTGTGTCATTTCCAAATGAGACATTCTTTTCCTTTTCTAAAGCATTATATGAATGAAGTTTCTCTTTATCACCTATCATGTGTTTGGAGCATCCACTGTTCATGTACCACTGATTCTCTTGTCCTTCTGCATACAGGGCTATGCCACATCTTTCTGATTGAGATTCCTTCTTTCTCCATATCTTGGAATTTGATGATGTTTGGTACTTTTGAAGTGTTGGCCGAAATTTTCTCTTGCATTCATATTCTTCATGACCAAAGTTGTTACAAATTGAACATTCTATTTCATCTTTAAGAGGATAAAAGTTATTATAGGAACCTTTCTTGATTCCTGTTACACTCCTTTGATTTCTTTCTTCTCTAGTCATGATGGTTTTGTAAGCAACACATTGAGCAACCTTATGTCCAAAGTTATGGCATGAAAAACATTGTCCATTAAAGAAGTTTCTGCGATCAAAGAATCTTTTTCCATTGTTTAAATGTTGGTTGAAGCTTATACTAATATTCATCCTTGGATTAAATTGAGTATTATTTACCTGATGAGTACTTTTAGGCCTTTTCTAATGATTGACATATTGTTCACTGGTCCTTACTGCATCAAGATAACTTCTGGTGGAGGCTCACGGCTTTTGTGATTGAGATGATTCTTCATTATATCCAAGACCTGTCTTTATAAGAGGATAACGATGAACTTTGATGATTTCATTTAAATTTTCTGATCCTTTAGCAAATCTAAGATTAAGAGATTTTGTCTTCTCAAGTTCTTTTCTTAGACCCACAATTTCACATTCTAGAATTTCATTGTGTTTTTCTCTTTCAGTGAGTTGATGTGTCAATGTATCTATGATCATATTGTTTTCTTCTAAACAAATTTTTTGTTTTGTGATTTCTTCAAGAAAGTATTCCTCTTCTAAGGCATCCGAAAAATCATCACTATCATATGCCATGAGAAGTCTATAATCTTGTTCAGTTTCATCTTCATCACTATTAAATAAACCATCACTATATTCATGTGTATAGTAACTCCTTCTAATTACAACTTGTTTTCTATTTCCTTTTTAATATTCCTTTCCCTTTTCATATTTATCTTTATCAGGACATTTGGCAACATAATGGCTAACTCTACCGTAAGAAAAGAATTTGAATGGCAGCTTACCTCTAAATCTTTTGGAACCCCGTTGAAGCCTCTTGAAAAAATTTACCTCATCTTCTTCTTCTCAAATGTATCCTGGTTCATTGTGCTCTTCATTTTCTTTTCCCTTTGTTGAAGCTTTAAAAGCGGCTTCTCTCATATCTGATAAACTTCTTTCCTTATTTCAAAAGCAGTTAAGATTCCATGGAGTTGAGTCACAGTAATAGTTTGAAGATCCTGTTTTTCTTCTATGGCAGATACTTTTGACTCGAATTTAGAAGACAAAGATTTCAGAATTTCTCAACTAAAGTAGCTACCTTTATCTCTTCACATAGATTCTTTATATAATTAACAATCTCATCTACACGTAAAAAGTAACTAGCAATGCTGTCATCGCTATGCATCTTAAGAGTTTCATACTGAATTCTGAGAGTTTGAAGCTTAGCACATTTTACCTGGGAGTATCCTTTGTAGCTCTAAATGATTTTTTCCCATATATCTTTGGTTGTCTTGAGATGCATGAATTTGAAAAATTCTAATTCTGACAAACTTCCAAATAAAGTATTGACTTATTTGGCATTGTTTTGTATAATTTCTTACTTCAAGAGTCTGTAGGTATTGGTGCTGGAAATTGATATCCTCCTTCCACAATTCCCAAACATCGGCTCCAAGTGATTTAAGATAGACTCTGGTTTTTTTTTTCAAATAGACCAAGTTCCTCCCATTGAAGATTGGTGGTCTGATAGATCCCATGCCTTCATGATTATTCATCTTGAAAGTTATTCCTTCAAGCAATCAAGCTTCTTTTGAAGGACCTGCTCTGATACAAATTGTTGGAAATAATACTAAGAGGGGGTGGGGGTGAATCAGTATTTATATTTCAAAAATATTTCATTTCCCAAACATATTTATATATGCTACTTCTATGAAGTGAACTTGCGTGTACACACTACTATGATTAGAGAAACAATCGTATACCCAAATAACTTAAGATTTAGTCAATTTATCATGTGTTTAACTTTATTCAATGCATCAGTAACTTCTTTAACAGTGCATTAAAACCATAATGAACCATCACACATAAGAAACACACATGAAAGAACACCAATATTTAAGATGGAAACCCAATCTGGGAGAAAATCCACCTGATGTTGTCATCTTTGTCTTCTCCTAATATTAAGAAAATCTATTTACAATATTGTACTGGTGAAGACTCATACTAGTACGTAGGCACCCACCTATAGAAGGCTACAACCTCCTATTGTTTTCTAGCTTCTACTGGAAGGGAGCTAGAATCCCCTAGCTCTTATACTAGCCAATGTGTTTACTAGTACATAGGCACTAGCCTACAGAAGGCTACGACCTTCTCTCTTCCTCTTGGGACCACATTTCATAAATTTTTAGACTAGATGCTCCTGGTACACAACAATACAAATGAAGGCATCATTTCATCAAATTTTCATACTGGACCTATCAAAACTTCCAAACTGTGTCAACCAATAATCAATTAAATTGAAAAGTCAGATCATTGTTACCAGAACACTGTGCTAAACCCAAAAACCTGCATCATCATGCAAAACCAACTGTAACATCAAAAATCATGCATCATAATGTATAAGCTACTTTACTGAACCCAACCTGCCTGTATACACCACTTCCTTTAACTAAACCTGCGTATACCTTCAAAGCTACTGAAACATAAAACTTCTCAATCAAGTTAATATCAACCAGAAATATATTGAACATCTACTATCAGTTTACAGATCTTTACACAGGCAGTAGCAGAGATAACCCTTTTCACTTAGAAAATAAATCAATCAGACACTAAATTGCTTATGCATTTAGTTTTACATTAATATCTAAGAAGACTTCATTGATAGACAACAGTAAAACGACAGAAATAATCAGATAGATCAGCCATTTATGAAGAATAGGCTTTTACTTTGTATACGCTACTTGGAAGAGTCGAACCTGCGTGTATACGCACTTTTACCGAGGTGAACCAATGTATAGATATGCAAATATTAACTCACAACTTCACTGCTATTTCAGACTTCAGACAAACCTAGATCATGACATTTAAAGAATAAAATAGGTGTACACAATCAGATCTAGCCCAACCAATATTAGATCATTCAACGATAAGTCATTTCAGGTCTCATGATATTGATCCAACATTTAATTTAAGGTGCACAGAATATTTTAGATCAAATCACAAACATAGCCCCTACAACATGAAACACACTTCAGATAGAAGTATTCCTAAGAAACCTTTTTCACTTGCACCTTTGATCTTCTCCTTCTTATATAGTTTTATCCTTTGTCAATACCTTGGACCAAAACATCGGACCAAGAACCTCGGACCAAAACCTCGAACCAAAACCTCGGACCAAAACCTTGGACCAATACCTTGGACCAATACCTCGAACCAAAACCTTGGACCAACACCTCGGACCAAAACCTTGATTTTCCATCTCATATACACTTTTCCTTCTTGTGAAAGTGCGGGTATACGTATACGCTCTTTTTGTTCTGTGAACGAGCGTGTATACGTTGTTTTAAAAAAGTGAACTAGTGTATGCTTCTTAAGCCATTATCTTTGTTCAATCTCTAGAGTCTGATCTGTAATCCCTTGTTTTTAACCTATTGCACTATGATTTGTCACCTATGTGAGTTGCCATCAAGGAAAACACCTGTATCATAATGCCAACAAACTTCACTATTAAGGTCTGAATATCATAAATTTTATTTTTATTTTCTGTTCAAAACCATTCAGGCTGAGTAGAATGATTCAAATCTTGTTCCCTGTATTTCTGGTGCTTTTCATGCAATGCCAACTCTTGACCAAATTTTTTGCCTTCCTACAACAACACTTGAGAAAATAAACTACATCCTCCTTTGTTCACACAATTACTAAATTCATGAAGACTATAATGATCTTCCAGGTTTTCCATGTGTTGTTTATTTTTTGCAACAAGTATCTTAATAAAATTCATAATGCTTGAATTCTTATGTTTCGACATCATGGACATCCTCTGGCACTTTTTTAAAACCCCTCCTTATCACTAAATTGGCATTTTCGTGCAAATAATTTCCATTGTTTTCTTGGCATACCCTCTTATCTTCAACAACACTTCTTATTTCAATATGATAATAAAAATCTCCACAAGCCCATAAATTATCTTCAACATAAAGAAACATATTCTCCAAAGTGCAAGGATTTCTCTCCTTGACATAAAGATCCAAGTCAATAGGATGAGCCTTTGAATAGTACACCATAGTGGCAACTTCAGGAGGTCGAATTTATTTTTCCATATTGAAATAAAGCTTTTGAAATATTCTATTAAATTCAGTGAGTAACTCACTGCTCTACCTCTTGATAGTATATAATTCCAAAATGTGTTTTTGATAAGACTTGTGCTCACCCCAATATCTAATAGAGGTATCTTGAAATCCCTACCACGAGCTAATTGAATTTTCCTCCAAACATTGGAACCATTCTTGAGCTTCCCACTTTAATGAATGAAAAAAAAACATCAAAGCCTCATCTTCATAAATAACTTCAAATTTGTCCAAAACATACTCAAATTCAAAGACATGTTGTTCAGTTGTAACATCATTGTTATCTCCATATAAATTTGGAAAAAACTTGAAAATGTTTGAAGGATAATCATGAACAATTGTGGGTAGCTTCAAGGGTTTAAAAATTTCCCTAATTTTGAGATGAAAAAAGGTGAGTTTCTTGTGAAGCAAAGCAATGACTGTCAAAGTTGATGAATTGTCTTCTTTATATTTAGATCATGACCAATTATCTTTAGGAATTGTAATACAAACCTCATTTCTCTTCTCATATTAGACTACACAATTAATAATAATAAATAATATTTCCTTGAAAAAACTCAAAGTCTGATACCTAAATTTTCTATACAGCTTCCTCATTTTCTTGTCAACAAAATTTCAGTGGAGTCACCAATTAAATAGTTTTTATATCGAAATCCTATTCACCTTCAAGAAATAAATCTTAATACCTATGGAAAATAACTTCGTGTCTATATTCCCTGACAACAACGCCAAAATATGTTGTAACTCTCGAAGACAGTTCCTGGACATGGGGGAACCAGTGCCCAAGCCATCTTAAGATTGAAGGAAATTATTAAAATCGATGGCTATATGTACATGCCATGAGTTTTGTAATGAATTAACTAATTCAAGAAACCTAGCATTAGAACCTGAATGGTGGGAAACAATGAGTGTTGCAGAGGCATTAGATTAAATATATGGTGTAGAATAAAGAAAATGAGATAGGATCTCAATACAGGAAATTAAGAATTTTTGTCTCAATCATCTAAAGGGAATAGTGGACTGAGACAAAAATTTTGAATGAATTTTTGGAAGATGGAGAACTCATTAAGGACTTCAAACTTAAAGAACATAAGTACAAAAGTAAATTCATGAGTTTAAATAGGAACAAATTGTTGCAGTATACATCATTCCAAAGAGGAAAAATAGACATGGAATCATAGAGATTGAAAAGTAAACAATGCTTGCAACCATACCCACTACTCGAATCAAGCTGACTTTTATTACTGATTTCGTGAAATATTTTCCATTACAGTTTCTTCATGACAAAACATATATTCCCCAAGGCTCTGAATCTCGGTACCCCTATGCAATATAACTCTCTAACTTTTATTTTCCTCCCCTACTCTAACTGTCTAACTGTCATAATCAGTTTCAAAAATTGATTCCTGAATAGTTTCCAAACTACCGCCTCTTGAAAGGTTCTAAAATAATGGAGTTAGAAATAATAATATTTTGATATATATATTATATAAATAGTATCTATAACCTTATTTAAATCCCCCCTTTTACAATATTAATGCAATATGTGTTTTTGGCTTGTGATTTGTTAAAAATATGCAACTGCAATCAAATTCCACTTTGTACAACTCAATTGATGGAGAAAAAATGCATTAAATTCCTCTTTTCTAGGGGACCAAATCAACCTAAAGTTCACTCAAATCGGATAAGGGAAAATGTATCTATGAAGAAAATCCCACATGTGAATATTTCATAAGGTCAACTCTAAAAGAATAATGGTCCACCTTGAAACACTATAAATATAATTTCCCTCTACCTCATTTAGACACAATAATGAGACACTTTTCTATCTTGTTTTTTGGTTCACACAAGCCTGAGGCTCGTCAGTAGAGGATTAAGTTCACTCTAAGGTGAAATTGTAGGGTCCACAGCTCACATCTCTGATCTAGGGTTTTGGGTCACATTTGCAGGCACAACACAGGAAGGATTCAACCATATTCACATGGAAATATTCTCATTCGTGTGACTAGAGCCTTCCAATCACACGAAAAATATCCATCCATACGCCCTGGGATTTATGGTTTCTGCAGTCCAGATCTGACCCCAAGCACTCGCATTACAGGCTTAAGGGAGT
This sequence comes from Pinus tabuliformis, assembly GCA_031772625.1. NCBI lineage: Eukaryota > Viridiplantae > Streptophyta > Pinopsida > Pinales > Pinaceae > Pinus > Pinus tabuliformis. The sequence goes on from CM062816.1 coordinate 104,670,460, forward strand.
AATTAGGAAAGCTATAGTCGCTCACATGACACCTCCTCTTTGTTACTGAGGTATAAATGATGAAATCACATTTTTTTGGAGATTTCCCTCAGTGATCATTGTAGAAATTTTGTCTATAGATTAACTTGATAATGCAATATAACTAAAGAAAAATAATTTAATCTACTTCTACAATCAAACTTTCGGAAGCTTAATAGATTTGAGCAAGATCAAGATGAACACATATAACTAGAAGAAGAATGAACACACATGAAACACAGAAGAATAATCAGGGGAAAGCCTTAGCTAAAAACCCTACTATCGGTATTACCATACAAGGTGGAAATACATCAAGATTACACAAAGCTTTAGCTCTCAGTAAAATCCTCTTGATGCTCACATGAAATCAAAGCTTCTCACAAGCCTTCTCCTTTGCCATCCAAGCTCCTATTTCCTTTGGTAGTTTCTCCTGGGTGATCCTACTATTACCAAGTATAACACTGATCACTCACACTGATCTCACACCCTACAAAACTATGCAATCCTCAAGGAACCTTATTCCTTCTGCATGCATGAGTTTCCTTTGTAGGAGAAAACATGCAACTGATAGTACAGTATCCCTGTCTTTAATCTCAACTGGGTCTTTCTCATAATAGACATGCATGAGTTACTGATGAGATAATCTTTAGTTATCTGGAGTACACTAGTTGGATGCATGCATGCATTAACTGAGTGAACTCACAATTAGTTCCTCAAACAATTTGGAACTATTCTAATTAGACATAACTCAGTTAACTGAGCTAACTAATTACAACTCAATTACAACTCATCCTTATCTCCTTAATTAAAGGATAATATCCTTAATTTAAGGGATAAATATTGCATGACTTCACAAAGACTTCTAGCTTGAATTTTTTTCCAACTAATTAATCCATAATGAATTAATTATTTATTTTTCAAGTAGCTGGTGAGACTAAATTCAAATTCTAATTCTCAATTTTAATTCAAGGACAAATTGAAATTGGAATATACTGAATGCAAATTTTAGGATTTCTATTTTTAACATTTCTTGTTGCTATTCTCAACAATCGCCAGGTTCAACAATTGACTGCAAACAGTGGCAGTTCATTACAGTCTTCAGAATCAGAGTTTTGAGCATACACATTGTTGGGTTCATTTCATGGATGTTGTATTTGTTTTGTCAGTTAGTTGCATAGATGAAGAGATGGATCATTGTACTCTCTTTTTCTAAATCAGATGATGATCTAAGAAAAATAATTTACAAGGGTTTCCCCTATAGTGGCTTTTTCCCTGGTATCTGACCAATCTTTGTGTCTCTATGTCTGAATGCTTTTATTCTATTATTCCTTTATGTTCCTCTACATTGATGATGATGATATTGTTCTTTCTACATCCTTGCAAATGATGATGATAATTGTTCTTTCTATCAATCACCCTGAAGGGTATAATTCCAACAATATATCAATTGACCACTTCCCCTTTTTGCCTAACAATTTCTTCAGCACATCCACTCCCATAGGAGTACAAAGAAATTCTCTCTCACACACCTATAGTAATCTAATCTATACATATAATTAGATTAATCTTGCATTTTAAAAATATTTTTGGATCTCACACACCTATAGTAATCAAATATACACATACAATTAGATTAATCTTTCATTTTTATTATTATATATGTTTGGCCTCTTCCATGAGCGAGTTCCACTACTAGCTATGATATCGTTAAAAAAATAATACACACATAAAATTATTGTACTTATTTTATTATTGTCACAATATTCCATATTTACATATTAAACTTGTTTATGATAGATTTACTATTTTAATCATACAATCTATTTATTTGAGAGAACATTTCAATCACAAACTAGTTTAAGAGCTAAATCAAATTAACTAACAATCACTTTGCAATGATCAATATCACATAATCATTCATCTAACTCTCCTTCGTATGTGTGTTCATTTCTCTCTTCTGAGGCGCAATTGTTTTCCACATAATCATTCATCTAGCTCTTCTTCATATGTGTGTTCATTTCTCTATTCTGATGCGCAATTGTTTTCCGCATAATCATTCATCTAGCTCTTCTTCATATGTGTGTTCATTTCTCTATTCTGATGCGCAATTGTTTTCTTTGGAATATAATCTCTTCTTCAGAATATAACCTCTTCTTCTTTTAAGACTTTCCCTTCTTATTATTATGAGATACACTTATATTCTTATAATCTCTTTCCCTTTTTTATCTTCTACCTTAAAATAAGGACATTGAGAAGAAAAGTGGAAAATTATACCACAATCAAATAATTTAAGATGTAACTTACCATTATACTTTCTAGATCCCCTTTTCAGCATCATCACTACTTAAGCTACCTCTAAATATGACTCATGGCTAGAGAAATCTTGATCTTCTTTTGTTTTCTTTAGACTTTGAAGGTGACCTCCTTCATTCCTAAACCCTGTTTTCGAATCCTCATTTCATATTCCATGTGAATTCCATGTAATTCTTCCATCTTTAAATTCTATAGGTCCTTCACATCCTCAATGGATGAGATCTTAGCATTGAATATCATGGGAAGAAATTCCAATACTTTATGAACAACAACTGCTTAATCAACCTTTTCATCAAGACATTTAATTGTTTTGCCACTTCATCAACTGTAAGAAAGAATCCAACAACATTTTCATCTTCATTCATATTTAGAATTTTAAATCTCATTCTGTGTGTTTGAATTTTAGGTGCTTTGGATCTTATCCCATATCTCCTTCGTAGATTTATAACGCATTACCATAAAAAATTCAGTTTCAGCAAGACGACACATAATCACATTCATTGCCTCTGTATCGTTTGTAAAGGCCCTTTTGGATACGTTGAAGGAGTTTCTAGGTTTTTATATCCATATTCTACAAACATCCAAATTTCAACACCAATATATATTAAATTTCACTCATTATTGCCTTCCAAAAGGTATAATTAATTTTCCCATCAAAGGGAGGAGTTTTACTTGCAAAGGATTCATCCTAACTAGCCATTTATTCCCTTGATATCTACCTTCGAGTATTTATATTTTTCTTGAATGATCCCACTCTAATATCATTTGTTGGATTTAACAACTATACTTTGGGGAGGGGGGGGTGGGGGGGTGGAATGAATCAATACAATACAATTCTACTCTATTTAAAACATTCAATCACAATGATAATACGCTTGTCACATAAAACTATTGAACACATGATGTATGTGGAAACCCATCCAGGAGAAAAAGACAAATCTTCTGTTTATTATTTAATTTAAGAAGACACCAACCTAATTTTACAATTTCTTTAGGCTCCAACCTATAGGAGACACCAATTTCCTCTTATTTTGCAAGCACCAACCCCCTCAAATTTCTGAGCACCAACTTATTGGAGAGATAAATCCCCTCAAATTTTGCAAGCACTGACTTGTAGGAGACACCAATCCCATTTGAATTGTTTGATCTAATTCCTCTTATCTTCTAGATTTTTTTTCATCACATTTCCAAAATAGATCCAGAGAAACTTCTTTAATTCTCATAGAAACAATAACCTTTAATTTGGATCTCATTCATTTCTTTTATTTCTCAGCAACAACCTTCTTTTTTTAGTTCATCGTTAGTCTTCTACCACGTTGAATACTATAGCACTCTATTCGAAATGCTCCTTACTGGCCTAGATCTTACACTTCCCAACTACACACACTTTACGTTTGTTTTCTCAAATCTACCGACACATTGTCTCTATTCCATTTTTTTTCCATATCTTGCTAGATCAGATCTCCACAATTCTCATTTTTCCTCATTTTTTCATAGTTTTCAAATCCACTTCACACTTATGCTCTACACACACTCATGATCTTCTTATGCATGAGCTCACCTCACTCATGCTTCATGATGGAATATATTATTTGTCATATTCTATGATCACTGCACTATTCTTTAACTACCTATTTTTAGTTATAAGTTTGTGAATGCTCTCTGTTATCACAAAATATGACCTTGATAGGCTGTTGATCAAGTAGAATCTGAGTAACTCTTTCAGACCAATATTTTGGTTGAGGCTTAGCCTCCTCAACCTGAGTGGGCTCTCTCAATAGGTTTAAGATTTTTGATTAATGATTAGATGGCTAACTCTAGAAACAAAATGGACAATGTATAACTGGTTGGCTGGTTGAATCAAAGATTAGAAAATATATATTGGGCTATGGAGTCAAGATAGTCTTCAACAAAAAAGCATGATCAGAAAAACATGGAAGTTAAGGCACTTAGAGTTTAGGTTTATAAATAAAAGAGTAACACAATGAATCAACACAGTTTACAAGAATGTGAAGGAAGTTATAGCATTTTCCAATGAATTATAAGTATCACAAACTCATACCACTGCAAATAAGTAATTGAACAAGTCCATAAGAACATCAAACACATAAAATCCTTGTGAATCTCGAGTAGTCAAACTAACCTCTCTATTAAGTATGAAAAACCGCAATTCCTTATAATAACACAACTTTCTTTTGCTAATGAAATTACCAACCCTTAGGAATTTGATTCTCAAGCTTTATATAGAGGTTTACAACCTTGGATACTATGATCCATCTTTGGAGGAATTCGAATTCCTGACTTTGACACCTATCTATTCATAAAACAAACTACTTAATTACAATTTGATAAGTAGTTTCCTTTAAGAGTCCTAATGCGAATAGGAGTGAAACTCCTAAAACATGTTTTTAACAACCTTATATATGACTTCAATAAATTCTTTGATCGGCTTCAAACCCATATCTTTGAGCTTGATGATGTCCATAGTGCTGTTACAAAACCTTCTAAATCATGACCTAACTATCCTGAAAAATAGGAGACAGAGTTCCTCCTTTTAAGGCCATTAATATTTTATGCTTATCTTCGAGGGGCTTTGCTGGTGTACATGTCACATGCATTAATAATCCATCAAAACATGATTTTCCACCTATTCAAAAAGGAAACTCGAATATATGGAGGAAGGGATGAAACATGAGTGTGCTGTGAAAATACTTTGTTTTCATAGCACAACCTTTATATCACTTGTGAAATAATTCTTTGAACTTTGCTTTCTACACCACTGCCATTTGAAACTACATATGTGATCCCATGTCTACTAGCAACTTCAAAATTCGGAACTAATCAAACCTTACCTCTAGAAAGCATCAATGATCGCTAAATGATCATCTTCAGCAGTTTCATAACGTGTTATGAAACTGTTGTGTTTGCTCTTTTTCAACATAGCCTTCAAAAGTATGTAGTTTAGGAGTTTTTCAAAATTCCATGAATACTAATATGATCATCAAAAAATCAAAACCACTTACCCTTTTAAGATGTTCTTCTTCACAGTTGTTCTTCTTTTTATATGCCAAAACTCTTTTTATGTGCCAAAACTATTTTAATATATATCCTTCACTGCCCCTTTTCATCACCCTAATTCATTATTACTGTAGACCCTTTTCTAGATTTGGTTAGTTGTTTTTATAGGTCTTCAATTTGTCTCTTCAATCTCTTGTTTGTAGCTCTTAGCTGAGCATTAATCCTCCTTACAAATCTAGCTTCTTTGATTGCAGGAACAGTCCAGGCAAAGTATTGAGTTTCACTGTTTATTATTTCTAGTTTGGAAAACTTTTTAGCTTCCCAAAGAGCCTTCATCCTTTTGAAATCTGTATTTTCAGCAAAATGCCCTCTTGCTCTCACTTTGAGTCTAGAAATTTCATCGTTAGTAGCTTTTAGCTTTTCTTCCATAACCTCGTAACAGGCATTTTCAGTTTGAGTGGCAGGAACTGTGTTTTTGTCACCTTCAGGTCTTGGAGATGGAAATTCTGTCAGCTCTTCTTGAACAGCAAATGCTTCCTCTATTCTCCCTAGCTCAATATTGGACTCTTGCATCTTCTTGGATTGCCTGGTTAAGGTTTTTCTGGGTTAGAAAACAAATGTTGTAACATCATCCTCAAATTCCAATTTCTTAGAGGGTTTCATTTTCTTCAACTTTCCTTGATCAAATTCTATCACATCTGCTTGCACCAAAGGGGATTCTGCAATATCAATGGTTTTTAAAATATCATTTAAATCACCCTTCAAGCTTGAACCTTCTCCAAAGGTCACTGTTTTACCTTTCTCCTTTGCAATTTGACTTCTAGTCAATCTCCTTTGAACTAGTTTGTTGGTTGATTGTTCTTATGTCTTTCCTTTAACGTCAGATATATTTTCCTTTGTAGATTTAGGAGTTTCAAGAATGACTATTCGTGTTTTTCTTACTTTCTCTTTCACCTGCTTCATAGGTTTCAACTTAACATACCTTTTGCCCTAGACATTACAGACTTGCTGGTTTCTGCTAATGGAGTTCCTTTAACCCTAGGGCTAATGTCTACACCTTTTTTTTCTGCTCCGAAGTCACATAAAAACAAAAATGAAGACCATTCTTTGTTGATCCATTTGAGTTCATGTAGAACTATCAATTTAATTAGACCATGATGAAACAGGGAAGTTTCACATCCTTTATACTTCAATTGCACTTTATCTGCCATCTTAGCTACACTTCGAAATAAGAAGGCAAATCTAAGAAATCATACCAGTAAAATGTAATAGGAGTTTAAAATGATATGAATAAACCTTCTGATATCTGCCTTCACAAGTAAAATAACATTGAATGTTGAAGAGCAAATTGGCATAGCTATCCTTGATGTAGTCTCTAGGAACTGCTTTGGTTAAGTTAGTGTCTACAAAATCTGGCATTAGAAACACCTTACGTGGTTCCATGTCGAATCTGAAGTTTTTGAACCATGTATCTTTCCCCCTATGAATTTCTGTCACCAAAGCTATGACCTATCGAGAAATTTGCAAGTTTAGCATTCTGAATTTTGTGCTTGAGCCAGTGAAATGCAGTGCAAAATCCTTTGTCAACAGAGTATGTCCTCCCTGAAATTTCTTACAAAACTTCCAGCATCCTAATTTCTTGAAGGCTTCTACAACTAATTTTTCTTTGACTAAGACCTCGGTGTTTTCAGGCTCTGTTCTTAGACAAGGACCAGATCTGTGATGTTTCTTCTTCTCTAACATCTTTCCTTCTGAATTCTTGTAACAAAACCGGCCTCGCTTGAAATTCTATTGATCAGCCTTGCTTGCTAATGGTGGTCAACCTAGCCTAAATTATGGATGAGGAAAACCTTGGTGAAAAATTACCAAAGCTTACTATTCAAAAGAAATTCTATTTGAGGTTTAGCATGCAAACTAAGATGATGAGACTAGCCATCCCTTTCGAATTTGAAATTATCTTTCATAATGATCCATAAATTCGAAATGATGAGTTTGGATGGCAGCATGCTTAAGGACTGACTCCTAGCTGACACCTAATAATGAAAATTTTAATGGAATATTAATGGATTGATCTTTGACAAGACTGTTTTATGAATCCGTGATTTTGTAGCGCGCAGGGAAAAGCGCTACGAAAATAGCATCATTTTCATAGCACAAAACAAACATTTTACACTATCTGTGCTACAAAAACGTGGTTTCGGGGCTAATTCCTAAAAAAATTCAAAATGGCTTAAGCTATGAGTTTCTAAAAAGAATGTAAGACTCATGAAACATGGAAAAAGGATGTTAGACTTTATTTGGACATGATAAATGAAACGTTTGAGAGTCCTAACCTATCATCTACCCATTAAAACATAGGGTGACTTGACACTTATCTAAGACCATGACTAGGAATAATGTAAATCCCTATTTTGGTGATAACAGTGTCTCCACTTGGGATAGTGTACCCCTATGGCACACTAAGAACTCGTAGCTCCAATGCTATCCATTTTTTGGTAAAACTGAAATATTCTTATTTGATTTGACAAGCATCTTCTTCAAACTGTTGGCCCTTCCATCTCGGGCTTAAGCTCTTTGTTTTAGCTTGTCATTATTAGCAATAAAAACTGACAAAAATGGAATATATACGATGTCATGAGTGGTTGCTGAAACTTCAACAAGTATAATGCTTTAGGAACCTGCCATTGACAGGCCCTCCAACATATGATCCTCCATCAATCTCCTGTAATATATAAGTGTTGTTCCCATGAAAACCAGCAATCTTAAAAGGACCTTTCCATAAATTCTCAAACTTACCATGCTTGCCTTTTTCCTTAATTTTGGCCTCCCATTTCAGCACTTTGTCTTGTATTTGGAAATCATCTTCTTTAATCTTCCTGTCAAATGTATTTTTAATTCTATTTTGAGCATGTTGATGGTTGTCATAGACTTCATTCCTCTTTTCCTGCAAAGCTATCAGCTGGTTTATCCTCCTCTGTATGGCATTTGGCTCTTCTCCAAGTCCTTGAATTAGTTTCATGACCGGTACCCATAGTGATGTCCGAAAAATAGCTTCAGCACCATAAACTAATTCATACGGTGAAGCCCCAATTGATCTCTTTGTACATATCCTATCAGCCCATAAGGCATACTTCAGCTTTAAGTGCCAAGCTTTCTTGTTCTCCTACAATACCTTTTTGATGATTCTTACAATACTCTTATTTGATTATTCAGCAAGACCATTTCCTTGTGGATAGTATGTTGTAGAGTGTCCAAGAGTGATGTGATATTGAGGACAAAAATTAATCATTTTCTTAGACTTGAAAGCTTTACCATTATCTGTTATAATCTTCATGGTGCAACCAAATTGAGACAATATATTATTCTCTAGAAAAGAAATAATCACAGAATCATTAGCTTGCCTTTTTGGGATTGCCTCTATCCATTTGGTGAAGTAGTTTGTTGCTGCGAGAATCTAGCAATGCTATCTAGATGATGATGGATGTATTTTTCCAATAAATTCTAACCCCCGCTGCTAGAAGGGTGCTTCCACATAGATAGGAATCAAAGGTAGAGGTACAAGTTTTCTTCTTCCTTAAAAAATTTGGCATTAATGACATGCAACAACTCTTTTGTAAATGTCTTTAAACATTGTTAGCCAAAAATATCCCGCTCTTATTTGATGTAGCCTTCCAATAATGGTGTCCTCCACAATCACCTTTATGGAATTCGTCAATGACTTTTTCAGCCTCTTCTTCAAGTAAACAATTCAGCAAAATTCCTCCTGTATCTTTCCAAAACAGATTTTTGTCAAATATAAAATATCTCAAATATTTCAGCTTAAAAAACCTTGCTTTGGATTTTGTTACATCAGCGGGAGATTTGTGATGTTGTAACACAAATACCACATCCTTATACCAATCTGAAACAAGATATTTCTCATCAATTGGGACTAATTCTTCTTCATCATTAGAAATTTCTGATATTTCTTCATTCAAATTTATGTCAACACAATCCAGGTTTGATTGAGTCATTAACTTCGCTAATCCTTGTCCTTTCACTAATTTGGTTGGTTTGATGTCTATATCATATTCCAAAAATTTTGCGATCCATTTACCCCTCTTACCATCAGGATCTGCCTGATTTAGAATGTCTTTCACCATAGTACTTGGAACATATGCCACAATGTGAGAATGCAAATTGTAAATTCTGAAATCTTTAATAGCTTTCACCAAAGCATAGGCCTATTTTTCTATAATATTATACTTCACTTCAACATTAGCTAATGTTCTACCAAACAAAGAGATAGGTTATTCAGTACCTTGCTTTCCCTTTTGAAGCAAAACTCCAACAATTGTATTTTCAGAAGCAAAAGTAAAAACCAGAAATTCTTTTGAGAAATCTGGACTGATGAGTACTGGCGCTTGTGTGAGTGCCTTTTTAATTTTCTCAAAAGAATTTTTTGCCTTAGTTTTCCATTTAATATCAACTCATTTCTTTAACATCCTTGTTATATCTTTGACAATCTCAGCAAAGTTAGGAATGAAGCGCCTAACAAAATTCACTTTCCCAAGAAATGTTGAATTTCTTTCCTACTTCTTGGTAAATCTACCTTTTGAATGGTGTCAACTCTCTTAGCATCAATCCTAATTCCATCTTCAGAAATATTATGACCAAGTAATTTGCCTGTATTTAAAGCAAATATACTTTAAGTAGGATTGAGAGAGACCAAAACTTCTACATTTCAGCAAAAAAATTTCTAGGTGTTTCAGATGATCTTCTTCTTTCTTTGAAAAAACTGTTATGTCATCAAGATAAACAACCAATGTCTTGTCCTTTTATTTAGAAAAAAGCAATGTCCATTTCTCTTTGCAAAGTAGCTCCCACATTCATGAGACCAAAAGGCATCTTGGCATACATGAATGTGCCCCATGGTGTGGTGAAGGCTCTTTTCTCCTGATCATCTAGATGCACAAGAATCTAATTGTAACGTGAGCAGCCATGAAGCATAAACATTCTTTGTGAACCAACAATATTTTGCAGAATTGAATCCATATTGGGAAGAGGATAGTTGTCCTTTAATGAAGCGTTATTCAAATTCCTGAAATCAATACAAATTCTGATTTCTCCACCCTTCTTTCTAACTGGAACCAAATTTGCAAGCCAATTTGAGAATGTGTTTTGGAAAATTATTTTAGCAGCAAAAAACTTCTTAATCTCCTTTTCAATCAATGGCATGAGATGGGGATTAATTCTTCTCAACTTCTATTTGAATGGTTTCTCATTTTCTTTAATAGGAATAGTATGTTGAATAATGGAAGGATCATACTATTTTAAGTCAACATAACTCCAAGAAAAACATCAAAAAATCTCTTCATCATCTCAATAGATTTGAATTTCGTATCAACTGAAAGAAACTTTGAAATTTTGATCATTTTAGGCAAAGTTGATTTACCCAAATTACGGATTTCTACTTCCTCTACATCAGCTTGTATCTTTGGCGATTTGAACACATCATTCTGATCAAAAGGCTTCTCAAGAGGAATAAGACCCTTTGGTATTGAATTATTCTTTAATTGCAAGACTTCATAATTTTCTTTAGACTCAACAAGCATGTTTTTTTGATCTACTTGAGTACTTTCAAATTATTCTTTCAACTCAATAAAATTCTTTACTTGTTGATCATCTTCAAAAACTTTCCAATTGGTGATATTTTCTGGTATAGCTAGTGTATGACGAACTTCAATCTCATATTTCATAGAAGAATGAATAGGAATGATAAAAGGACTTGTCGAAACAGCAAGAGAATCAACAATGGAATTTTGGTCTCTAGTTTTGACAATGAAAGAATACTTGAAAATTCTCCAACATGTCTAAAAATAGATTTTTGTAGGCTCTTATTCTTACATCCTTTGTTTGATGGACACCTTCAACTTGTCTAATAACCAATTCAGAATATCCAAAAACAGGAAAATATTCTGAGCCTCCATTCTTATCAAAACACCTAGACCCAAAATCAAAGATTCATATTCAACCATGTTATGTGTGCAATCAAAATTCAGTTTGTAAGAGTAAAACTTACTCTTGTCACCTATATTTGTAATCTAAATTCCCGCTCCTACCCCTTCCTTTCCTGTTGTTCCATCAAAGTATGATGACCACCATCCCTCCATCTCTTTGTCATTTACTTGCTGATTTTCCGAGTGTTAATTTTTTGCTTTCATTTCTTCCAGACCACTATCAACTGACTGATTGAAAAGAATGGTAGATCCAAGTTCAATATCAAATGAATAAATAGGAAAATTTGAGGTTTATCTTTGATGCTTACCATATAAGCCATTCTAGTCTCTCGATACAATCTCCTCTGTTCACCAAAAACAAGAATTGTGGCATAAGTAAGGTCCATCTGCATTGTGCCTTTAATTTTTGTTGCCCATGATCTTGATAGCAACATCCCAAATTTTGGCGTAATATCAGCCACAACAATGTCCATAACAATTTTCTTTGATGGGATTTGTGTTAGACCAACAACAACATCTTTGATTAAACCAATACATTGAACTCTTTTTGAGTCAAAAGAAAACAAATCCTTATATGGTCTTGTTACCTGTAACCCTAACCCTTTCTAATTACTTTGGGCATGAGATTATGAGAAACCCCTGAATCCAACATAGCATTATGTAAAGTGATAACATGAATACTAATGCTTACATAGAAAGGAGGAAACTCTTCATTTTGATCATCTTCTAACCTTGGACCCAAATATATGGTAGGATTATCTTCATGGACATTTAAAATATCAGCAGCTTCTAGTTGTGAATTCAACATCTCAACAATCTTACTTCTATATTGATTTACCTTGAGAATCTCAATAAAAGGGAATGATATTTTTATTTTTGAAATTTCATTCTCAAGGTCGAAAATAGAAACAAAATTTTCAACTTCTTTGATAGGAGGAGGAAGTTCAGTGTGTTTTCTACCAAGTGGAGAGTCTTTCTTACCTTTAGCAGCCTTTGGGGTATCATTTTTGGCTTCTACAACCTTTGAATCATATTTCTTAGGCTACGCTTTGTTTGCAATAATCGACACATTTCCATTTCTAATATTGTTTTCTTTTTGCATTTCAAAGATAGCATGTTGATACCCTTTAAGATAATCTGAAGGTTCTTCTCCTTGATTAACCAAATCTGACTCATCATGCTCTTCTTTAGTCAAGAAAATTCCTGATATCTCTTCGTCAAGACAATGGATAGATTCTTCAGGAATTTCAGGATCATCTTCTTCATCAACCAAATTTTGCTGAAAAGGAGGTCTTACTGGAGGCTTAGGTTGCTGATTTCTATTTTCTCTTGGTCTTTGTTGATTTTGAGGTCTCCTAAATTGAGGGTTTCTAAATTGAGGTTCATGTTGCACAGGAGGAGCAGAGGTGTTTCCAAGAGCTAACCTATCCATCAAATTCTCCATGGTTTTCATCATTGAGTCTAATTTATCTTCAAGAGTTAAAGAGGAAGGTTTCTCTTCTTCTTTCAATTTAGTTTTTCCCATTTTTGACTTTTTAGCAGCTATCATGTTTACCTCTACCTTTACAGCATTACTTTGCATTTCGGCAAGTGTAGGTGATTCTCTTTCTCTCAATAAAATAGAAAAGTCATAATCAAATGCTTTAGCATATCTCATTTGTGCAAGGGCCTCTGGAGGTTTCAACTAAGTTGGAATTGAGTTAAACACTTTATTGAATCTTTTTGAAAATTTTTGAACAGTTTCATCAAGTGCCCTTGTAATGTTGTTATATTCAGTAAGTGCTTGAACTGGATTAGTTTTGTTTCCCCATTTTCTTAGAAAATTGTCTTCAAATTCAACCCAGTTTTGAATACTTCTCATTGTAAGAGCTTTAAACCATTTTCTAACTTCACCAATAAAGGTCTGTGAAAATAGTCTTAGCTTCACATCTTCATCATCGACTTCTTCTCTATCAGCAAAATCATTAAATTTGTGTACATGTTGTTCTGCTATAATTTCTTCATCACCACCACAAGTATGGATCCTAGTAGCATATTTACTAGGAATGTCATGCAAAATAGCAGGGAGTACGAGTGGCGCATACCTAGTAGGTGCAGCCATGATTAAAGGAGGAATAGTAGTTGAAGGAATAACAAAACAAAAGATGAAGAAATGATATGAGGAGGACTGCTTGGTTTGTGTAAGCTACTAGGAATGGCAGAAGATGAAAAAATTATATGAGGAGGACTACTTGGATTCTATAAACCACTAACAAATGAGCTCCAATTTGGAAAAGGTAAATCAGCTTTATATTTCAGCAGGACTTCGAAAGGGTCAAGTTCTTTCAATTTATCTAAAGCTTCTTTTTCTAACAATAGCTCAAAGGCAACAACTTCCCAAAACTCTTCTTTGTCTTCTTGTGATACTAGGGCTGAGGTGTCAATTCCTCTCTTTTGCAAGTCTAAGATAATACCAATGATTTCCTCTTCATTTTATGATCTAAACAACACTTCACGAATTTTATCATCCAATTTTTTGTCTTCAAGGGTTCTTGAGAATTCAGAGAGCAAAGATTTTGAATAAGATGGAGTACCTGATATTTCTGAAATTCTTTGAATGACTCTTGAAACAGTGTTTGGATTGTCTCCAATGGTAGGTGGATTGGGATGAGGATTGCTCCATGTGTATCTCCTTCTCGAAGCCACCTTTAAATATTTGAAAATATATGGAGTCACCAAGGTAGATTGTAGCCTCGAGAAAATTCTGAGCTCTTACTACCTTGAGAAGTTTAGCTTCTTGATTTCAAGAATGAGTAATCTTCAGGCTCCTGCCAGACGCACCAAAATGTTATCACAAAATCTGACCTTGATAGGCTGTTGCTCAAGTAGACTCTGAGTAACTCTTTCAAACCAATCTTTTGGTTGAGGCTTAGCCTCCTCAACCTGAGATGGCTCTCTCAATAGGTTTAAGATTTTTTATTAATGATTAGATGGCTAACTCTAGGAACAAAATGGACAAATTTATAACGGGTTGACTAGTTGAATAAAGGATTAGCAAATATCTATTGGGCTATGGAGTCAAGATAGTCTTCAACAAAACAACATGGAAGTCAAGGCACTCATAGTTTAGGTTTACAAATAAAACAGTAACACAATGAATCAACACAGTTTACAAGCATGTGAATGAAGTTAGAGCATTTTCCAATGAATTCTAAGTATCACAAACTCATACCACTACAAATAAGTAATTGAACAAGGTCATAAGAACATCAAACACATAAATTCCTTGTGAATCTTGAGTAGTCAAACTGATCTCTGTATTAAGTATGAAAAACCACAGTTCCTTACAATAACACAACTTTCTTTTACTAAAGAAATTACCAACCCTTAGGAATTCGATTCTCAAGCTTTATATAGAGTTTTACAGCCTTGGATACTATGATCCATCTTTGGAGGAATTCGAATTCCTGACTTTGACACCTATCTATTCATAAAACAAACTACTTAATTACAATTTGACAGCTAGTTGTCTTTAAGAGTCCTAATACAAATAGGAGTGAAGCTCCTAAAACATGATTTTAACAACCTTATCTATGACTTCAATACGTTCTTTAATCAGCTTCCAACCCATGTCTTCGAGTTTGATGATGTCTATAGTGTTGTTAATAAATCTGTTGAATCGTGACCTAACTGTCCTAAAAACGAGGAGACAGAGTTCCTCCTTTTAAGGCCCTTAATATTTTATGCTTATCTTCGAGAAAATTTTGCTGGTGTGCATGTGGCATGCATTAATAATCCATCAAAACATAATTTTCCACCTATTCAAAAGGAAAACTCGAATATATGGAGGAAGGGATGAAACAGGACTGTGCTATGAAAATACTTTGTTTTCGTAGCACAACCTTTATATCACTTGTGAAATAATTCTTTGAACTTTGCCTTCTACACCATTTCCATCTGAAACTACATATGTGATCCCATGTCTACCAAAAACTTCAAAATTTGGAACTAATCAAACCTTACCTCCAAAAAGCATTCATAAGTGCTAAATGATCATCTTCAGCAGTTTCGTAGCGTGCTAAAAAACTACTGTGTATGCTATTTTTCAACACAGCCTTCAAAAATCTGTAGTTTGGGAGTTTTTCAAAATTCCATGAAGACTAATGTGATCAATCAAAAATCAAAACCACTTATCCTTATAAGATGTTTGTCTTCATAGTTGCTCTTCTCTTTATATGCCAAAACTCTTTTTATGTGCCAAAATTGTTTTAATATATATCCTTCACTGCCCTTTTTCATCACCCTGATTCATTATTGTTGTAGACCCTCTTCTAGATTTGGTTAGTTGTATTTATAGGTCTTAAATTTGTCTCTTCAATCTCATGTTTGTAGCTCTCAATTGATCATTAATCCTCCTTACAAATATGGCTTCTTTGATTGCAGGAGCAGTCCAAGTAAAGTACTAACTTTCACTGTTTACGATTTTTGGTTTGGAAACCTTTTCAGCTTCCGAGAGTACCTTCATCCTTTTGAAATATGTCTTTTCAGCAGCAGGCCTTCTTGCTGTCACTCTGAGTCTAGCAATTTCATTGTTAGCAACTTTTAACTTTTCTTCTATACCTTGTAACTGGATTTTTCAATTTGAGTGGCAGGAACTGTGTTTTTGTCACCTTCAGGTCTTGGAGATGGAAATTCTGTCAGCTTTTCTTGAACAAAATATGCTTCTTCTGTTCTCCCTAGCTCAATATTGGACTCTTTCATCTTCTTGGATTGCCTGGTTAAGGGTTTTCTGGGTTTGAAAACAAATGCTGTAACATCATCCTCAAATTCCAATTTCCTGGAGGGTTTCATTTTCTTCAACTTTCCTTGATAAAATTCTATCACATCTGCTTGCACCAAATGGGATTTTGCAATATCAATGGCTTTTAAAATACCATTTAAATCACCCTTCAAGCTTGAACCTTATCCCGAGATCACTATTTTACTTTTCTCCTTTGCAATTTGACTTCTAGTCAATCTCCTTTGAACTAGTTTTTTGGTTGACTATTCTTGTGTCTTTCCTTTAACCTCATATATCTTTTCATTTGTATATTTAGGAGTGCCAAGAATGACTACTGGTGTTTTTCTTACTTGCTCTTTCACCTGCTTCCTAGGTTTCAACTAAACATACCTTTTTTCCATAGACATTACAGACTTGCTGGTTTCTACTGATGGAGTTCCTTTAACCCTAGGGATATTGTCTACACTTTTTTTCTGCTCCAAAGTCACATAAAAACAAAAACGAAGACCATTCTTTGTTGATCCTTTTGAGTTCATGTAGAACTGTCAATTTAATTCGACCATGATGAAACATGTAAGTTTCACATCCTTGAGACTTCAATTTCACTTTATATGCCATCTTAGTTACACTTCGATATAAGAAGTAAGGCAAATCTAAATAAATCATACCAGTAAAATGTAACAGGAGTTTAAAATGATATGAATAAACCTTTTGATATCTGCCTTCACAGGTAAAATAATTTTGAATGTTGAAGAGCAATGTCCTTGATGTAGTCTCTGGGAAATGCTTTGGTTACTCGTTTTCTACGACTCTGGCTTTAGAAACACCTTACATGGTTCCATGTCGAATCTGAAGTTTCTGAACCATGTATCCTGCTCCCTAGGAATTTTTGTCACCAAAGCTATGACCTCTAGATAAATTTGCAAGTTCAGCATTCCGACCTTTGTGCTTGAGCCAATGAAATGTAGTGCAAACTCCTTTGTCACCTGAGTATGTCCTCCTTGCAATTTCTTACAAAACTTCCAACATCCTACTTTCTTGAAGGCTTCTACAACTGATTTGTCTCTGACTAAGACCTCGGTGTTTTCAGGCTCTGTTCTTAAACAAAGACCAAACATGTGACGTTTCTTCTTCTCTGACATATTTTCTTCTGAATTCCTATAATAAAACTAGCCTCGCTTGAAATTCTTGTTGATCAGCCTCGCTTAAATTATGGATGAGGAAAACCTTTGTTAAAAATGACCAAAGCTTATTGTTCAAAAACAATTTTGTTTGAGGGTTTGCATGCAAACTTAGATGATGAGACTAGCTAGCCCTTTTGAATTTGAAATTATCTTTCATAATGAGCCCTAAAATCGAAATGATGAGTTTGGATGGCAGTATGCTTAAGGACTAACTCCTAGCTGACACCTAATCGTGAAAATTTTAACGAAATATTAACGCATTGATGTTTGACAAGACTGTTCTACAAATCCGTGCTTTCGTAGCGCACAAGGAAAAGTGCTACAAAAAAAGCAACATTTTCGTAGTGCAAAACAAATATTTTACATTTTCTATGCTACGAAAATGTGGTTTCGAGGCTAATTCCAAAAAAATTTCAAAATGGCTTAAGGTATGAGTTTCTAAAAAGAATGTAAGACTCATGAAACATGGAAAAATGATGTTAGACTTTATTTGGATATGATAAATGAAAACTTTGAGACTCCTAACCTATCACCTACCCATTAAGACATAGGGTGACTTGACACTTATCTAAGACCATGACTAGGAACAATGTAAACCCCTATTTTGGTGATAACACTCTTTTCATTGTTTGGTTCTATCTTCATGCCTTTTCCTAACTGGGTGATTTTTCTATTAATGTTATGGGATTGATTCTTGCAGTTGAGTCCCTAGTGTAACTTTGACTGTTTGAATCATGACCTCTTTCAACAACTACTCCCCCATCTATTACTGCAAAACGAGTACACTAAAAACTTTTGACCAAACAATGCTTTGTTACAGAACCTGGAGTCACTAGAAATATGCTCATCGAACACAATACTTAGACCGAAGCCATGAGACTAATAAATATAACTTTACATGCTGGAAATCCTTTTCATTTTCTATAAATGACAACTAATTGTTCCAACACTTCTGGACTTCACCCCTTAGGATGATCCATTATCATTTCCATTTCAACATCTTACGTTTTGATGACCTGAGGCCCAATATCATACCCACAAGTGTTGTGAATGTTATCGTCGCATGGTTTCCGTCTATCAATGGTAAAAGGACCAAAATTATTTAAGACATAAACCTTTGCAAAAAATGTTCTCTTTTAGGTTCCATGTACCATGGAACCATGTCCTATATCAGACATCACGCATCAACCCTTTCCATTTCCCTTCACTTTCTCCCGAGTTCTAATGTGTCGAAGGCACAAAGATATTTGACACATAAATACCTTATCAAGCAAGGTATTGGTACATATCTCAATGTCTTTGAGTCTAATGCATCATTCCACCATGGGCCAATCACCGAGCACCACCTTTCCAATTAGCTACCCAAAAATGCCAAACATGAGTGCCACATGTCAGCTATTCATGCAACCATTTCATTTTTCCTACTACTTGGCATCCACATCATCGAAAGTACCTACCTTTCCACATCATCTTGAGGGCTAACCTTCTCGGCCTTTTCAGCCTCTTGCCCTTCTTAGCCCTTCGATAGTCTCGACATTCTTGACACTCTCGAACCTTTAGTACTGTCAACCTTCTCAACCCTCTGACACTCTCAACCTTCTTGACCATCGTGAGACCCTTCTTGAGATTGCTACTTGATTTAGTCAATATGGTTGACCATTTACTAACAACATGATGTCTCTTCATCATTTGATGACAAAGAACATAATCGCTAAAGTATTGCACCAATTCACTATTATATCAGAATTTGGGTTTTTCCTCCTTGGCCTTCTTAACTTGCTTCCTACTTCTTTCTTGACCTTCTCAGCGTTGACATCAATGAAAAAATCATCAACAAACCTAGTAAACCATGATGACCAACGATGGCATCTTGATCATGATGACCATATTTTACCATAGTCAATGATTTTGAACATGTAAAGCTTTATTACATGTGGTTTGACCATATTTGACAACAATTAAACATGGTTGACTAACTTGACCGTGTTGAACATAGTTGATCTTGTTGTTTATAGTTGACTATGATTAACGACATGACCATGGTTAACCATGTTTCACAATAGTGAAGAAAGTGATAGTCATGGTTGACTTAGTTAAACATGGTTGACCATAGTTAACAATTGTTTCGTTTATCTCTTTTTTTTCCAATTGTTTGTCACATTGTGACAACATTTGTTTTTCATGACATTGTGATGTTGTTTATTGTTCGTTGCATTTTGGTGCGATTGTTCATCACATTGGGATGATGTTTATTATTTGTTAAGCTGTGACATCATTTGTTTTTCATCATATTGCCACATTGTTTGTTGTTTCTCATGTTGGGAACAATATTAAAATTCTCTCTTGAACAATATAAAGTTAAGGTAATACTAAATTTCTATTACTAACTTAAAATACAATAATGAATGCTATAATGTTGTTATATTTAAGCTATATTAAAAAATAAATATTGAAAAACTTTAATATTAAATCATATTAAAACTATATTAAATATTAATTGTAGTTAACGTAGCAAACTTTCTAAACATAGTACACTCTCTAAACTTGATATATCAATCTAGTAAACTTAATATATCAACCTTTGTAAACCTAGTAAATCATGGTCAGCCTAGTAAACCTTCGTCACCCATATGCATCATGGTCAAACTTGGTAAGTCATGTCCAACATGTTCAAACCATGCTTAACTATAGTTAATCATGTCAATATTAATCAACCATAGTTAACCACGGGAAACTATGTTAACCATGGGTGCACATGGTTCAACCAATTTGACAATCATAACCATGGTTTGACATCTTGATCATGTTGACCACAATTGACCTTGTTGTCTATAGTTAACTATTTTGAACCATGTAGAGTCATGGTTAACTGTGTTTCCCCATAGTCAACCAAGGGATAGTCATGGTTGACCACGGTTAACAATGATTTTCTTGTCTCATTGCAACATTTTGTTTGGGTCCAATTATGGCAATGTTTAAGGTTTATGATATTGTGACATCATTTGTTATTCATCACACAGTGACGTTGTTTATTGTTGGTCAAACTATGGTATCATATATTATTCATCGCATTGAAACAATATTTATTTTTTTTCCAAACTATAATACCATTAATATTTCATTGCATTACCACATTGTTTGTTACACTGATAACAAAATTAAATTTTTATTGTAAACAATATTAAATGTAAATAATATTAAATTTCTATTACTAAATTATAATACAAATTTGATAAATGCTATAACATAATCATAAAAATTATATTATAAATACATATGTGAAAATTTCAGTATTAAACAATATTAAAATAATATTAAATTTATAAGTTATAATTTATTATATAGAATTATAAAAGTTATAAACTTTAATGTAATTTAAATAATATTTACAAAATTAATTTTATATTATTAAATATATATATATATATATATATATATATATATATATATATATATATATATATAAAATAAACGTAATTAAAATATGTTCATATTTTTAATATTTATATATTAAAAAAACTTAATGAAAATATATTGATGTTTTTAATATTTTTATTATAGAATTTAAATCTTTAATTAAATTAAAATAGAAATCTGATTTTGATGATGAACTATACTTATTGGTTGGAAAGAAAAATGTTGAGCAAAAATAAAATTTCCTCTATATAATTAAAAAAAAAAAAAACTTTACTTAATAAATTGTTTATCTTAATAATTTTTGCATGGGTCAGTTGGGCAAAGATTGCAGTACCCAAAAAATGGGAAGGATGGGTTTTGAAAGATCTCTCCCTATTTGCACAGGCCTTGGTTGAAAAAATGGGTTGTACTCTATTAAGTGGGTGGAATCTTTGGACTTCCGTCACTTATTATAAGTACATGTGGCCTCTCCCGATTATGGATTGGATTCACATGCCTCGCTTGCCAAGGGCAGGCATATCATGAGTCAAGAAATCTCTTCTGCACTCCATTCCCATCATTCGCAACAATCTGGCCTGGAGAATAAATGATGGATCGAAAGCTCGTATAGGTTTGGATCCTTGGACAGGGGGGAAGGGGGGACGAAGAGATCAACTCCCAATAGAGCTAATCCAATATCTAAATCACCACGAGATAAAAGTCATTGCTCACATTGCAAACGAGGAGAACACCACCATCTTAGCTCAAGGGTGGAAGTCTGCCCAACAGCTCATTATACCTCCTCAATGGCATCATGAATGGCAAGACTATACAGTTGCTCTGATCAAATCCCACATGAGGATAAAGGAAGGTCCTAATGAACTAGTATGAAGTCTAGTGGAGAATAGATTATACACTCCCAAGGCTGGCTAGCTCCAGCTTTTATCAAACAGACAACCTGAAACAGTTCATGCATGGTGACAGAGCATCTGGAAGCTTGGCTCTCCCCCAAGAACTAAGTTGTTCTTCTGGTGTGTACTCAGAAAAAAGGTCCCTCATTTTCGAAGAGGGTGCTATTAGATGGCTACATATTACAACACAGATCATTTCGGCTTTCCATGAACTGCACGATCCCTCATTTCCGTGACCAAGGAGACCTAGTGTTGCCCCCCCCCTCCCATTAACAAACAAACACCTTGGGCTTTCTTCAATGGAGCCACTCACAACCAAGGTTATGGGGGTGGTTTTATTCCATATCTTTCGGATCAACATCTCTTTAAGGCTAAGATGGGGCTTGGAAACGGAACTAATAATTTTGCTGAACTCATAACACTCAGACATCTATTTCATTTCTCTATTGGTCATGACTGCATCAACCTTGAGATATTCGAAGACTCAAAAATCATTATAAACTTGTTCAATAATATTACTGCTTGTCATTCTCATACTCTGAGTAATATATTGCATGAAGTGAATATATTCAAAGCTCAATTTAACACTATTTCATGCCAACATATTTACTGGAACATAACTGTTGTGTTGATGGTCTTTCCAAGGAGGCCAAGGATAGTGGTTGATATAGGAACAGAGAGGTACAAATGAGTACCATTACTATCACATGCCCTACATTGATCAGATATATCATAGGGTAGAGAGTCCCTAAATTTTGCAGATTTTGGACATGCACAGACAACTTTTGTATATATTTATAGTATGTTTTTATTTTATGCTTTTTTACAGACCTTATAAATATGGACCTTGCCCTGCTTGATAGAGGAAATATTTTTATAGATATCTGTTTATAAAGAGTTTCATATGAATACCCTCCGTGGTGAAATGCTAAATAGACACAAGCACCAAATTTTTGGTAAGACAGAGCTCCATTTTTGACGGATGGATGAGACTAAATGATGCATATGCTGAAAAGCATCTACAATATATAATTTTTTAAATATAATGAAAGATTACAATTTCTCCAATAAAAATAAATAAATAAATAAAATTTATCTTAATAATATATATTGATATTGATATACTATATATTTTATAAATATTTATTAACATTTTAAAAATGGTGTAACTATTTTTAAACCAAAAAAATTTGCTCGCATGACAAAAAAATAACTAAATCCATTAATAAATAGGCCATCTCGTTTCCCTTCAAAGTCTAAGTCAACCTAAAGTATTACTTCTTCAATAATTAAGATAGACTATTCTAAATATTTTGGAAAGAGAACTTGGCTATGGCTAAAAGAAACAATTAAATGTTGACAGTGCTATGAAAACGCAGTAGGAGCTGGCGATAGGCTTGCTTTTACGGTTCAAAATTGGTTCACATGGTTGTTTTTTCACTGAAAAATAATTAAAGTTTTGACTTTTATATAGCATTAAATTTTTGAACATTGTAGGATGGTTTTTATAAGTTTTGACTTTTATATAGAATTAAACTTTTGAACATCGTAGGATGGTTTTTAACTGTGCAAAATAATTAACTTTATATGTATAGATTTAAAGTTTTTAACATTGTAGGATTGCTTTGAGTTGTACACAATATTTATATTTTTATATATTAAATTAAAATTCTCATATAATTGTTTTTGACGGTATAAAATAATTAAATTTTTATATTTTAATTTTTTTAATTAATTTGTAAAAATAATTTTTTCCCATTTTTAATGTTTTAGAAGATGTGTTACAGTTTAAAAATTTAATTTAATTGAGTTGAGAGGTTAATTTTACAATCCAGGGGAGGGGATGTGTAAGTTTGTCATTAAGTCTTTCTCTTTTTGAAATAAAAATAAAAATAAAAATAATGTTTTAAATAGAAAAATAATGTCACTTATAATTAAAAAAAAAATATGTTCTAAAGTAATTAGAAGTAAAAAAAATGTGTGAACCACATGTTTAAACTTTATACTTTTAAAAAATATTTCAACAACAGATTTAAATAAACTATTTGAAGATCTATTTTAACTAATTTATGTTGATAAAAAAATTAAGTTTTTATTGTTAAATTTTTATTTAGTCCTATATATACTCTATTTATCTATATATAGAAAAAAACATTAAAATTTTATTGTTAAAATTTTTATTTGGTCTTATATACTTTATTTACCATTCAAAAATACAATTTAAACAATGAAAAACAGCATATTGTATTTTGCACTCTTAAAAAATTTACACGTAAAGAAATTTGATCCCTCTCAAACTCATGTTAAATCTATACTTAAAATAGATCTATGTTGATTATATTGGTAAGAACAAAAACTTGGCTAGTAAACAATGCTTAATAAAATAAGATAACACTTATGATATCTAAGTAATGGAAATGTAAGCTCCATATTACATAATGCCAATATGGTGGTGAAACATGACTCTACATGATCTAATTCCATCTGTTGATTTTGATTCAGCAGCTTTCTGACAGGTTGATATTAGCTTTAATGTGAGGAGCATGATTAGGGCATACAACGAACCAATATATTCAGAGTAATACCTCTTGTTCATTAATACTAGTATAATCATTGATATGATGTTAAATATGATCATAAGGTTAATCAATCACATAATGGACTCGGTTACTGGATCATGTTATACGGTTTATAAATGATGTATTATTCCTGTAATACTCAAACATTTTATAGGCTTTGAGTACTATTTATGGATTAAACGTACTGTAATTATAGTAACAAGTAAGACAAGGAGGATTTACCATGTAGGAATTTAAAGGGTTAGTTTCTTAGATAGAACATTAAAGGACATCGCTCACAAACTGATCATAGATCAATACACCAGTATTCTTGAAGTGGCTAAAACCCTTGAAGAGGGAAATAGTCCATGGCCTTAGACGAAGGTGCGAGGCAATTTATTAATAAAAGAAAGAAAATTTATTGATTACCCTACAAATGACCCTCCATGCTCTTTATATAGAGATCATGGACCAATAGGGTGTTTATTAATAAAAGAAAGAAAATTTACGGATTACCCTACAAACGACCCTCCATGTTCTTTAAATAGAGATCATGGACCAATAGGATGTTAAGCCACGGATCAAGTATTATATTTATCCATTTATAAAAAACCTGATGCGTCAACCTAATTAATGCTTAAACCGGGAATAAGTATGCACTATTTGGTAAACCCCCTACCTTGTATCCACACGGAGAAACAACTAAATGATGATAAGTTGGTGAAAACACTGTAGGAGTTGGCATAAGCTTGTTTTTGTTGTTCAAAATTGGACAAAATAATTAAGGTTTTCATCATTGTATGATGGTTGAAAACGATAAAAACTTATAATATGTGTCTTGTAGGGAAAGTGGATGACCTCATTAATTGAAGTCTCTTCATGATCCTTGTAACTGACTTTTCCAAAATCTGTTGTACTTTGAAAAGTGAAGGTAAAATTAGTAGCTTCTCTGACAATACATATTCCATCATTATTCCATGAGACATATGGGGTCCTCTATTCGATTCTCAAGTGAAGAAAGCACTGCCACATGACATTTTTCAATTGGCTTATAAGATCTAGATCATGTAACCAACAAAAATGTATCAAAACTATCACAGTTTTAGATGTTAATTTTCCATTTCTCAAGTACTCTGGATAGTGAGAACCAACTTCATGTTGTAGCTTCTCTCAATCTCTAGTATTCCTCATCCGGCCAACACATGAAAGCATGAGGTTGCCATCCTGGCTAAACAGAACTCTATAAACATCAAGGTCATGATAGACAATCTTTCCTTTGCTCCTACAATATATAATTCCTATAACAAGTGAAGAGCAACCCATCCTATCAATTATTAAATATTTGAATTTGTTTGCAGCAAAGTTCAAATCCATATCCAATAGTTCATCATACAAAATACTTTCACCAAACCCTGCTCCTAGAATAAATAAACAATCATGCTAAAACTAATCCGAATGAGATAGAAGAGTTGAAGCATCCATAATAGAACAAAGGGAAGAAATCTCAAGTAACAGATGAAAGCCCTCAACTTTACTTGTTGAAAGCCCTAAACATGGCATTGTAGTTTCCTCCAATGGCTACAACTGTGTCTAAGTAGGGTGATATTAGTTCTTGCACTATGACTACTATCTCAATCAAAAAATCAACCTTCACCCTCTTCTAACTATTTTTTATCAATCAACCTTCACCCTCTTCTAACTATTTTTTGGGATAAATACTCACTATCAATTAACAATCCATTATGTTCTATTCATTTCATTAGAGGTTGTATTGGAATAATCTTTGCATTGATCTTAGAAGCAGCATTAGAATGCTTAAACAAAGGATATTTCCATAGCCTAAATTCCAAAATATGTAGGGTGCAGTAGTGGAACAATCAACCAAGTCCACATTTGAGGCTCAAAACTCCAAATTCTGTGATTTCTTAACATCAAGCTTCCCCAAACCCATCTTTAATTTATAACATATATGTTAACAACCTTTATATTGGATTATATTGGATTTTAATGCTTTTCCGATGCTATCTTAATGTTAATCTTGAATTGTGTAACCTTTAAAAAAAACCATTTAAAAAATCGAAAACTACATCCATTCATATTGCATTTTAATGCTGTTAGAAGTTTTC
Organism: Pinus tabuliformis; assembly: GCA_031772625.1. Taxonomy (NCBI): domain Eukaryota; kingdom Viridiplantae; phylum Streptophyta; class Pinopsida; order Pinales; family Pinaceae; genus Pinus; species Pinus tabuliformis. Next base: position 104,696,742 of record CM062816.1, read on the forward strand.
CAACCCTCGCTTATGTGAATGATGCACACTGATAATTGATCTCACCAGCATAAACATTTAATGCTTTGCTCCTATGTACTTGTTTCTACATCTATGCAGCAATATAGGTAACCCAATATTGTGCACAGTTACCAAGTTCTAGTTCCAATTAGCATTAGAATTAATATTTGGTTATTTTAAATTCAATATTATATATATATATATATATATATATATATATATATATATATATATCACTTTTTCTCTTATTTTAAATTATTGAAATATATAATTATAACCTTCAAAATAATAAAAATTAAACAATTTTAAATATTACAAATAAAATTATATATTTAGGAATTAGTTTAATTTTATATTTAAAATAATAAGTTTAAGAATTTTTGTATTGATTCATTAACTCACTTATATTATAAATTATATGATACTTGATATAGAGTGAATTTCCACAAAATTACACATTACAATAAACCATAAATTCCATGTTATCAATTATTTTATGTTTATAATAAAGTGATATATTCTTTAAAAATATACATTTGTATTATCAATTACTAATTATTTATTTATCAAACCAATTCCCTTTAATTTAAAATATATAAAAATAATATTTATTATTTTATATAATACAAAATATTAAACTGTCTAGTTGAATACTTGATCAAAATCTTAAAAAAAATCTATTTAAAAAAAAAAATTCCATTCAAGAAAATAATCCATGAAATTTTCTCCTTGCTAAAGCAAATTTACAATTTATAAATTTATAAATTACATATATCATTATATATGTTTTTTACTTTGCTCTATGAACTCATAATTATCTTATAGATTATAAATCATCAATTTATGCATATTTCATCACAAAACCTGCTCAAAAATTTCCTGTAAATATCTTATCGAATAAAACGACATCCAGCGTTATCATTTATTAAGCATAATCCTGGATCGGAAGGGGTTTTTAAAAAGTAAATGGGATGCTTGAATCTGTAATTATTCAAGCATTGATCTAAACCTGAATGGAAACGATTTCTCAGCTGTCAATGGAAAGGACCCTTATCAAGATTGAAACGAAACTATAGATTAATTTTTCAATTTAATATAGAAAAGGAAATATAGAGTGTGAGATAAATCTCAATTTTTAAAGGAAAATATTTAATAAAATTGAGAGCAAGATTTTATAACAAAATTGAATTTCAGAAAATCTAATATGGGAACTTTTAGGTGTATTAGACCATAATTTAATTAATTTAATTGAAATAATCAAGAATGTCATAGATTAATTTAGTTATATACATAAAAGTTCAAACGTGGTCCAATGATTAGGCCAGACATTTTATTTCCTGAATAAGACTATATACATAAAAGCTTACTCCAAGCACGATATCTTCCTTTGAAAAAAAAAGAAACTGAGTTGAAATAACTTTCCTGATTTAACAAGACCATATATGCATAAGAGCTTACTCTGTGCACGATATCTTCCTTTGAAAAAAAAAACTGAAATAGCTTTCCTGATTTGGATACGGCATTGAGTTGCCTAAATTAGCACTAACAGAAAGTTTAGAACTTGTCATAAGGTCAAATGTGATGCATATCAATTACATGCCCCATCCCCATATTCATCATTTGCAGGGACATAACTTTCTGTTGATTTTAAATGGCGAACAACAACATTCCTAGGTTAAGGAAAATAATTATTAAGGGAGGTTTCAACCAGATGTGGTGGAAGACTTACTATCTAGATTCATACCAGAGTCACCGAGGCATTGAATAACATGACGGAGAGGATCCACTCGCAACATTTGCAACTTAGATGGGTTTCAATAACCAAGTCTCTCCCGGATATCTAGGATGCAATTTCAATTGATGTAGATGTAGATTCTTCAGTGGTGGACAAGAGAGGTATTTCTGGTGCAGTTGGTATTTCGGTTGCAGCCGAGGAGGAATTGCAGGGCATTGGAGGATCAGCCACATCGTCTCCATTTCCTTCTAACATTTGAACAACCCTGGCCATAGAGGGCCGATCTCTGTAGTTGTATTGAATACACCACCCCCCAATTTTAGTGAGCCTCTTTGCCTTTTCCTCATCTTCTGCCTCCATTTCTCCTCCTCTCAATCTCATACCGAAGTCCCCTGTCTCAAGCAGCTTGAAAGCCCACTCAGGAAAGTAAAACTGACTGGAACGGCTCACCTTCCAATCGATGTTCTTTCTGCCCCCAACAATTTCTAGCAAAAGCATTCCGAAACTATAGACATCTGATTTATCTGTAACAGGACCCAGATCGCTGCAACACAACTCTGGCGCAACATATCCTGGCGTCCCTCTCGCGGCCGTCATTGAGATATGGTCGTCTCCCTTCCTGCAAAGTTTTGCGAGACCGAAATCAGAAACTTTTGGTGTGAAGTCGGCGTCCAGCAATATATTGTGAGGTTTGATGTCGAAATGTATGATGCGCTTGTCGCAATCATGGTGTAAATATGCAATTCCTCGAGCCGCACCCAAAGCGATTGAATACAAGTGTTCCCAGGTTAAGAGTTGCCTATTTTCTCTTCCGGCAAATAAAAATTTGTCGAGAGATCCATTGGGCATGTACTCATACACGAGGGCACTTGTTAAGCTTTCATAGCAATACCCCAATAGACGAACCAAATTGACATGGTGAAGATGTCCAATGGTGGCCACTTCATTCATGAATTGGGCCTCGCTGTGCCTATGCCTGTCAAGAACCTTAACAGCCACCGGCGTGTCATTCTGAAGCTTTCCTTTATAGACGACACCATAACCGCCTTCTCCCAACCTTTCTGCAAAGTTGTCTGTGATCTTCTTGACTTTAAAGAGTGAATATCTGGTTGGCATTTGATAAGCATATTCCCTTAGGAAATTCTCAACCGCTGAAGTAGAGCTATTTGGACGATATTTAATTCTCCTCCAGAAGGCACGACAAGGTGAGAAGAGTATAATGCATAGTTCGAGGCACACGCCGATCCCTAACAACAGTAGTGCTGTAATGAAGAAAGCTGCGGAGACGAACAAATTAATATCAATGTGCTTTTCATCCCTAAGAAAGTAATGGAAACGAGATACAAACTGAGGTTCAATAAGAGACACCTATTGTGTGGAATATCTCGGGGCAACCATATCTGCTGAGGCAAGCTACAAAGGCTGTTGAATAAAGAGATTGCTGTCAGTGTACTATTTGTCCACTAACCCTGAAATACAATTTACAATTTCAAACTGAGGTTTAATAGGAGATAGCAAATTTTGAAAGAAATAATAAGCTTACAGCTGACGGCAACAAGTCCTCCCACGGTGCAAAGTCCTGCGAGGATGCGAAGTACAACTGCGTTGCGATGAAAAAATCAATATCATGTAATATATGTCAAACCCCGAAGAGATTACTGGAAACAACATAGAAATTGACACCTGGCTCAATTGGAGATACTGAAATATAGTTTTACCTGCTACCAGAAACCGAAAATTCGCCATGGTGCAATCTGCAACTGCGGTGGAACGAAGGGATTCGTATGAATGAAATATAAAGGGAACGAGAAAAATTAATGGAAGCCAAATAGAAAGGGGAAGAAATCATAAATTAATGCCCTCGATTTTGTTTAACAAAAAAATCAAATATGTAGCTTGAAACTGCGTTGTATTTTTAATTTAGGGTTTATCAATTTCCGAGAGGGAGGGATCAAATATCTAGCACACGTTGATTTTAGGATGCCATTTAGGATGCCATGACAGAGAGAGGGATCAAATATCTATCACACGTTCATTTTAGGATGTCATAACACATCCTTTTGTCAAAAATCTCTTTTAATTTGAGAGATATTCGATTGCTCCAGCCATTGGTAAGATGGATCTGGTGGTTATTAAAATAATATTTGTAGTTAATTATAAAATTAAAAAAAATGAGATATAAAAGTGTGAGATATTAGTAATTTGTATTTTGTAATATTAATGTAATTATGTTTTTTTTGCTAAGGCAAGAGTGGGTCTTTTTATTCATTACTCACTGTAAAAAAAAAGGGATACATAATGTACAATGGAGACCAAGGAGATGAGGCCTCCTTAATTCACAACACGGGCTGAGGACCCACCAAACCAAACCAATAGTCCACCGATGACCATTCAATCCTCCACCACAGATCAAGCAGTTGAGAATCATATCGGGTGGCTAACAAGCCCACCCTTTAACCATCAAATCGGACCCGATGGGCCCAATAGACCATGTTTAATAAGCATATCGGGTCCGATTGGGGCATTAACTATCGATCTCTTTATCCACCCGAAATCTACCATTTGTGCGCGGTCCCCGTGAGATCATGTGACTAGCCCGGTATTTAACTTCTGCTTCGGACCCAAAGTTTCTTGTTATCTTTCTTACTGTTCTCCATGCAAAATGCATGGGGTGTCTGCGATTTCGCCGACCTGCTTCTTTTTTATCAGCAGCCATGTTCCAATGACTCAGGGTCCCTGCTCTAGTTTTGCTGGAATTAGGGTCCATAAGTGTATCTTTGGCCCAGCTAAACCTATTGTATTCTCCAACCTGAGTACCATTAATATATTTAGTACCAGAATCAAATCCCACCCGAAGGTCAAAAGTAGACTTTAGATGGATACCTAACCTCATGCATTTGTTTTTCGTTCTACTACTTTCCCCTGTGGACCAAATTTTTTTGTGTCTCCTACTGTCTTTATCCTACTTATTCCCCTTGCTATGATAGAGCTCTCTGTCTAAGGTCACCTGTCTGGCACACTCTTCCCTCAAATGTCCTTGGGGAATCCCTATCCAGTCATATCTAATATTGCTTTTTGAACAGAGCACATCTTCGTTTACCAAAATATCCGCTAGTCTGTTGGTTGATCTGCGCACATGGATAAAACTAAGGGTCCTCATGTTTCGCAGGTGTGATTGAATGTGTTGATAGACTTGCAGTAACCTCCAGTGTCTCAATACTCTGTCTAGTGTTGATCCATTACTAATTTTCTTGACCACATTGATTATCAATTCAGAATCCGCTTCAATTATGATGTTATGAAGATTAGAGTCCCTTAGGATCTCAAGACAATGTTCCAGGGCCATAAGCTCTGCCATATTATTGGTGGCCTTCCCCAAATGACAGTGAAAGATGGTTTTTATGAAACCTCTTTCATCTCTTAAGACCCCTCCATTCCTGATTATGCCAGGGTTTCCTTTTGAGGCTCCATCTATATTGCATTTCATAAAACCCTGAGGTGGAGGTTGCAAAATTCCTTATCAACTGATATACATCTTACTGTTTTGTTTGCGCCCTTGGGGTAGAGCTCCTGCAGTCCCAAATATAGTAATATCTGCTCATCCTGAACCTGAGGTTGGTTCTCAGGGAGGTTTTTTAAAAAGGTTCCTATAGTCTCTCTGAGTTGTCTTGTAATCTGAGTTATGATGCTTTGAGTTATCCCAATCTTGTTTTTGAAAATTCTATTGTTGCGTTCTTTCTAGACATCATAGATTATAAAGCCTGGAGCCAAAGCCCACGCCTTGTTGATTACTTCATTTGCTGAGAAATTTTTCCTCCAATTCCTCAAAGTACTAGTAATGTTGCCAATGTCCCTGTCTATTTGTTTAAAGGTTGAAGCTACCCAATTCCATATGATGGAGGTGAATGGGCATAGGTTGAGAAGGTGTTCTATAGTTTCCTCCTGTAATTCACATCGTTGGCGTCTGGATGGTCTAGCTAGCCCTCATTTCCTAAGATTTTCCCAAGTCAGAATTTTTTTATGTTGTACTAACCACATGAATAGTTTAATTTTGATCCAAATTTGGCTTTGCCACAGGTCCTTCCATACCTTATCAAGATTTGGGAAGTCTAGCCCCAGGGCTATTCGCTTGGCCTCTTTGAGGTTAAAGTTTCCTTCATTGTTTTTTCCCCATCTTAGTTGATCGGAAGATGTTGATATTAGAATCTTTCTCTGTTCCAAGAGGACTGTAAGATCTTCTGCCTGGGCTTTCAATGGGGAGTCATCACTGTAAACTAGGTTCTTCCATTTTCTCCATTTTCCATCAGTTCTTTCCTGATCCCAAAAGTCTTTTACTTTGTGTAACCCTTTATCATCAGTTTCATTCTTGAGATTGACAAATTCTTCTTTTAACAGTTTAGGTTCCTGTTGCCAATTATCCTCCCAAAACCAAGCGAGGTTTCCATCTCTGATCTCCCAGAAACTGTGTTTTTGAACTATGGCTCTGTTTTCCCAGGCTTTGTTCCAAATGTGGCAGCCATTGATGTGTCCCATCATCCTAATATAATCCCTTTCATGCCAATTGCCTGCATATTTCTATTTCCATATTTTGGCCCAAGGGGAAACTGATTCTTTTAGCCATATCCACCATAGTTTAGCCCCCAAGACTTTGTTAGGGTTTCAGGGTCATCAAGTCCAAAACCTCCATATATCTTTGGCTTACATATTTTGTCCCAGGCTACCAAAGCTCATTTCTTCTTCTCTTCCCCCTTGCCCCAAAGAAAATCCCTTTGGATATTTCTGATGTATTGCATTACTCCTTTAGGAGCTGGAAGGACTAAGAGCATGAAGATGGGGACAATTTGAAGGATAGCTTTAATAAATACTAGCCACCCTGCTATATTCAAAGACCTGATAGTCCATTTCCTGATTTTGTCCTGAAGCTTATTAGTTATCAGCTCCCAAATAGCCTTGCTCAGAGGTTTGTCTGTTAGAGGTACTCCCAAATAACTAGAGGGTAGCATATCTTGTTGGAAGCATAGAATTCTAGTGAGGTTTCTCTAAATAGCAATATCAGTATTAAAAAAGGAAATCTTAGATTTATTGAGGCTTACCTCTGTCCCCGCAGCCATAGAAAAGTTGTTCAGGATTTGTTTGATGGCTTGAACTTCCTTAACTGTGGGTATGCCCTGCAGCATGGTATCGTCCACAAATTGTTGATGGGTCAGGGAATCCCCATTTACAGTGAGTTTAAGACCCTAGATTTTGCCCTCTCCTTTGGCATGTTTAATCACCTTGCCAAGTCCTTCCATCATGAGAATAAATAGGAAGGGTGATAGCGGATCTCCTTGTCTGAGACCTCTCGAGGGCTTAAAGGTCTTCAATGGTGATCCATTTAGTAGGATTGAAAAACTTGGTGTGGTAACTAGGGCCATTACCCATCTTATCCAGTTATGGTCAAAGCCATATGCTATCAGTACTTCCTTGATATAAGCCCAGCTCAGTTTATCATAAGCCTTTTCAAGGTCAAGCTGAATGATCATACTTGCCTGCTTATTGCTCTTAAGTGAGTGTAACACTTCATGCTCTTGAATGATGTTATTAAGAATTTACCTACCTTCCACATATCCTGTTTGCTCCTTAGACACTAGAGATGGGAGCAGCGGTTTATGTCTGTTCGCAATTACTTTTGATATAATTTTATACGCCATGTTGCATAATGATATGGGTCTAAATCTGTCTAGAGTGATAGAATTCTCTTGCTTTGGAATCAGGGCTATGAAAGAGGTGTTGAGTGCTTTTAGAACAATTTTGTTCTTCCTTGAGTCCTCCACCACATCGAGGATATCATGCTTGACTATTTCCTAGCATGCTTTGAAAAAGTCAACGTTGAAACCATCCAGACCTGATGCTTTCCCATTTTGCATGTCTTTGATGACTTCGCTGATTTCCTCTTCATTCACTGGCCCGTTAAGATTACAATTGTCTTCTCTTGTCACTAGCTTAGGAATATGCTTTGAGAAGTCCTTGATAGATTGAGATCTGTCTATGAGTGGCTCCTTGGCTATGCCTTGGAAATGCTGAACCAGAACTATTTCTATTTCTTCGTGTGTGGTGATCTGTTTTCCTTACGTATCTTTGATTTTTAAAATCCTGTTTTGTAGCCTATGATCCATGGTAGATTTGTGAAAAAACCTTGTATTTCTTTCTCCTTCTCTTAACCATTGAACCCTCGATTTCTGTTTCCAAAAAATCTCCTCTTGCTTGCATAAGCCTTCCCATTCTTGTTGAACATGATCAGCCTGTTCTTTACTCTCCTTTATGAAGCCCTCTGTAATAATGGTTTGGTTAATTTCCTGTAGTTTCCATTCTACTTCTTTTTTGGCTTTGAATATATTGCCAAATATATTCTTATTCCAAACTTTAAGCCTTTGTTTAACGTGTTCCAGTCTTTGCTGTAGAAGGAACATTTTAGTACCCTGAACTTGCATGTCTTCTATCCACCATCTTTTAATATTGTTGATGAAGTCAGGATGACTAAGCCAAATGTTTTCAAACTTGAATGGTCTATTCCTTGGAGTTCCTATAAAGGACGCTTCAAGTTGAATAGGTCAGTGGTCTGAGCCTCCAAAAGGAAGTATCATAGATACCAGGTTATGGCCTGTGAGGATGAGGTCCTTCGAGATAATGAATCTATCAAGTTTAGAGGCCACTTAAGCTGCTCCACCTCTCTTATTATTCCATGTGAAAATGCCATTACTTGTCTCTGTATCAACCAGTTTCATGTTGTGTATGAAATTCTGAAATGCTATAGAATCTCTGTCTAGTGATTTGGTTCCCCCTTTTTCTTCCAATAAAGACTTGATTATATTGAAGTCCCCACCCAGAATCTAGGGGATACCTAGATGTCTTGCTTTTAACTCCTCCAATGAATTTAGAAGTCTAAGTTTATCATCTGGATTTTGTGGACCATAAACATTTGTGAGTAAATAAACTTCTTTGTCCCCCAAAGGTTGGATAACCACTGATAAATAGTTCTTGGATGCTTCAACATCTACGATGCACAGTTTTTGAGGGTTCCAGAGCGTGAGAATCCCTCTTACTGCTTTGTCTGCTTTAAATTTTAGATATTCATATTTGATAAGCCATTTGCTATGTATCTCTCTTACTTTTTCTACTGAACACTTTGTTTCCATAATGAAAATCATATTTGGTTTTTCTTCTTTCTTTATATGGCTAAGATTTCTTTGCTTCCTTTTACTTCCTAGACCTCTAATATTCCATGTTGTGAGCTTCATTAGGAAAGATTTGTAAATGAACTAGTTAGGTCTTTCATCTTACCTGAATCTATCATGAGTTTTCCACATTCTATCAACAACTCATGCTGTTTTTTTCCTACCTCTTTTTCTGCTTGGGTACTTGGGAGCTAGTCTTGATGTTGCCTTCATTGTTTTCACCCCTTCGTTGTCCTGACTATCATGGTTTCTTTTGAAACTCAAACCCTTTGTCTAGGTCCTCCATAGGAATAACTGTTGCACTCTATCAAACTCCTCTTGAGGTAGCGAATCCATTCCTTTGGTAGTTCCTTGATCCAGGAACTTTTCCAGATCTAGATGTTCCCTATCAAGAATGTCCTTGCAGTTCATGATCCTTTGTTCCCACCTCTCTCGGAGTCATCTCTTGGTCCCTATCGAGTTCCATATTGTTCATCAAATTCTCCTTTTGTTGTTCGTTTTCAGGCATATCCTCCATTATCTCTTCCTTTTCCTTCTCTACAGGGCTTTCCTCTAGTGTATGGTTCTCTTTATCGTGTTCCTCTTCTTCTTCTAATACCTTGAACCTATTCCGACTTAACTGATTTTCCTCATTGTTGTTTTTTTTTGGTACTTTCTCGCCCCTCTACCTCTGCTCCCCACTTTGTTGTAGCTTTAAGCTTCTTTCCCTGATGTTTCTTTAGTTCTGCTTTCCACTTTGTTTAGTGGGCAGTATCTGAATAGGTGCCCGTGTTCATGACATTTATGGCATCTGAAAGGAATGTGCTCATAGTCTACTGCTTGCACCCATTCTTCATAAAAAACTTCTAGAATTATTTCATCTGGTAGAGCTCCAGAGAGGTCCATCTCTACACATATACAGGCAAAGGAGGTATACTTTCCCAACATTGTGACCTATGATATTTTTATAAAATGCCCTAGTTTATTTCCTATTGCCTTTAATGATTCTGGCTGCCAATAATCTAGAGGTAGAGAATAAAGCCTTACCCAAACCGGGACTGAAGGGAACGTCTCACGCTCCGGGACAAAATTCATCAACCAAGGCCGCATATAGAGACCTGTAGCGACATAGAAGTACGACCCTCCTTCAAACACCCTGTATTTATACTCTATGTTTGTAAAAACTACACTGAAGAAACCCTTGGATCCAAGGTGCAGATCAATGTCCACTTAGATTTCCAATGATTCTTTATCCAAACAAGTAAATTTTTCTTCGTAGGCCATAACCCCATGAATTTACAGATGACTGCATAATTCGCCATGTGTTCCCTATGTGCCTGTAGCGCTGGATCACTTAACACAACTTGGGGTGTAATGGTTGCTCTAGGCTTACATGGTCCAGTCCTATTTCTTGTGTCAACATTCTGATTTCCTTATTCTATTTGTTTCTCCCTTCTGAATTCTTCCTGCAGCGTATCTTCCTTCCCCTTCGAGCTTCTATTTTCCTGTTCCCCTCCTCCTAGAACCTCGGTTTCAGTGCCCAGTGGTTTCTTGAATCTATTAAAGACTACCTGACTATAGGAGGGAGTGGAACTCCCCTCCTTTTGCCTCTCCATGGTGCCCAACACTGAACTTCTACTAAAAACCCTAGCTCTTCGTTTCAATTGATCCCTTCTTCGTATATTGGAACCAAAAGTCTTAATGTAATTATGATTTCAACATCATTATTAGATTTTATTGGAAATTATTTTTTTTCCCAATTGTTGGGTTGTGTTATATTCTTTCCACGACTAGCCCACATAGTTAACCAGGGGTTAGAGGTGGGGAGGTCACAGGGGGTTTGAGGGGCACCCGTAACCCAACTTTATGGGGTTTGAGGCAGCGCCCTGGAAAATTTTGGTTTTGGACCCTATGTTAGGTTAGGCAGACCCACCTATGGTTTTGTGCATGATTTTCGCACATGTTTTTTGGATGCGATGGTTTTCGGTTCATGTTTTTGGACACGATGGTTTTTCGGTCCATGGTATTGGATGCTTCGGGATGTATAAATATGTATTGTAACATTGAAAGGAACATAATGAAAAATCAAGCTAGCAGTCCCGGTTTCGGGATCCAGGGGAAAATCTTTGTGTGTATGTGTTTTAAGTGTTATGCTCTCGCATTGTTTATTTTCTATGTTTTAGAATTCGTATGCAGGTAATTACTGTACGGGGTTAAAACCTACATTTGGTATCAGAGCTGTTTTGGCATAAAGGGGACGCCTTTGTTGCTGAGGGGTTTCGCTCGGGCCTGTGGTAGACCCTGTTCAATAGGAGATTTGTGAGATCGATTCTGGTGGTGAAAGAAGATGGCGAGCAGTGGAAAGATAGAGATCGAGAAATTTAATGGTCAGAGTTTTGAGTTGTGGAAACTCAAGATGGAGGATTTGTTGGTGGATAAAGATCAGTGGATCGTGGTAGATCCAGGTATTAAACCAACGGGAGTGTCTGATGAAGAATGGAGGAAGTTGGATCGGAAGGCAAAGAGCACAATACGATTGTGTGTCTCAGATTCAGTATTGCTGAATGTATCAGGGGAAGCTACGGCGAAGGCTTTGTGGGACAAGTTAGGGACTTTGTACCAATCTAAGTTTCTGGTGAATAAAATACTCCTGTGGAAAAAGCTGTATAACCTGAGGATGAAAGATGGAGACTCGGTGACAGAGCATCTGAATGCATTTAATACTGTGGTAAGTCAGTTAGCATATGTTGATATTAAAATTTCAAATGAAGATAAGTGCATCAGTTTGTTGTGTTCTCTACCAAATTCGTGGGATAGTCTGGTTATTGCAATAGGTAGCAATGCAACTGCCTTGCAGTTTGATGAAATAGTCTCAGCCTTGTTGACGAAGGAGATGAGATGGAAAAGGATGGAGAGCCAAAATGGTGATGCATTGTCTGTACGAGGACAGTCCCAGAACAGAAACAAAAATAAGTCATCGAGTGGGAGATCTAAATCTAGAGGGAGATCTAAATCTATAGGAAAACCTATAAAGGTGGTGTGCTAAAATGTGAAAAGGAAGGCCACTTTAAAAGGGACTGTAAATCTAAAGTTCCTGACAAAGGAAAGGGATCTGATGAGGCTTCCTTCTGCAGAGGAAAAAACCACCTCATATGAAGGTGGGGATGTGTACTTGGCTTCTTCAAGTACACATGTAGATCATGAGGCATGGTTGATTGACTCAGGTGCATCCTTTCACTTCACTCCCCATAGAGAGTGGTTCTGTGAGTATGAGAAATATGGTGGTGGTGATGTCTTCTTGGGGGATGACAGGAAGGCTAGAATCGTTGGTCATGGAAATGTAAAGTTGAAGTTGCAAGGTGGAAGGGTTAGAACACTTCCAGGTGTTCTACATATTCCTGCATTAGCCAGAAATTTGATTTCTGTAAGCAAGCTGGATGATGCAGGTGTAAAAATAGTGTTTGAGAAGGATACCTGCAAAATGGTTCGGGGTACACTGGTATTGATGCGGGGAGTTCGGATTGGAACTCTGTACAAGCTGCAAGGTAGCACTGTTATTGATGTGTGGAACAGTTCTGTGGTTCCTGAAAGTGGAGCAGAAAATCTAGTGGTCTTTGGAGAAAAGACCATGCCATGGCATCAAAGGCTTGGACATATTGGAGAGAAGGACCTTCGAATACTTCATGGTAAAGGTATGGTAGAAGGTATGAGTAATAACTCTATGGATTTTGATTTCTATGAAAATTGTGTATATGGGAAGCAGAATCGGGTGTGTTTCCCCTCTAGTAGTAAGAGGGCGAAACAGATATTAGAATTTGTGCACAGTGATGTGTTTGGACCTGTGAAGGTTCCATCACTGGGTAAGTCTATGTACTATATATCATTTATAGATGACTTCTGAAGGAATACATGGATATATTTCCTTAAGAAGAAATCTGAAGTCTTTGAGAGGTTTAAAGAATTTAAGGCTCTCGTGGAAAATTAGACAGAGAAGAAGATAAAGGTGTTGAGGACAGATAATGGTGGAGAGTTTTGCAGCAAGGAATTTGAAGAATTCTGTAAGAAGTGTGGTATAGCACGGCAAAAGACTACTCCATATACACCTCAGCAATATGGAGTTGCAGAAAGAATGAACAAGACGTTGATGGAAAGGGCAAGAAGCATGCTCAGTGGTGCCGGGTTAGGACAGGAATTCTGGGCAGAGGCAGTGGATACTGCATGTTACCTGGTCAGGTCACCTTCATCAGCGTTGGAGGATAAGACTCCACAAGAGGTATGGACTGGTAAGAAACCCTCTCTTTCACATCTAAGGGTATTTGGATGTGATGCATATGTACATGTTCTAAAGGAGAAACGAACCAAGTTGGATAGTAAATCTGAAAAGTGCATCTTTATTGGGTATAAGGATGGTTTAAAGGGTTATAAGCTTTGGAACCCAGTAACAAGGAAAGTTGTGTACAGCCGAGATGTGGTGTTCAGAGAGGTGAAAGATGTTATTAAACATGAAGTCCAATCAAAGGAACCTTTGAAGATAGAGTTTGAGCTAACAGAGGAAGAATCAGACTCTACTGTAGAGGAGGAATCAGAAGATGAAGAGCCACAAACTCTGGCTGTGAGAAGATCAGTTCGAGAAAGAAGGCAACCAAAAAGGTATAGTCCATTTGCTTTCTGTTCAAATTTTTATTTGTCTGTTACTATTGATGATCCCAGAACTATGAAGGAAGCAGTGAATTCAGAGGATGGAAAACTCTAGAAAGAGGCCATGGTTGATGAAATGGCATCTTTGCATAAAAATGAGGCTTGGGATTTGGTGGAGTTTCCAGCTGGAAGGAAACCCATTGGCAACAAATGGGTGTTCAAAAAGAAGACAAATGCAGAAGGAAAGGTGGAGAAATAAAAAGCTCGGTTGGTAGCAAAAGGTTATTTCCAGGTGCTGGGAATTGATTTTGGTGATATTTTTTCTCCTGTTGCCATGGTAACTTCTATTAGATTACTTTTATCTGTTGTTGTTGCTTTTGATTTTGAGGTAGAACAGATGGATGTGAAGACAACATTTCTTCACGGGGATCTGGAAGAGGAGATCTACATGAAGCAACTTGAAGGCTTTGTGGTGAAGGGTAAGAAAGAACTGGTATGCAAGTTAAAGAAGTCTCTGTATGGGTTAAAATAGTCACCAAGGATGTGGTATCAGAAATTTGATACATTTATATGGGGACTTGGCTTCACCAGAAGCAAAGAAGATCATTGTGTGTATTTTAAATTAATTGGTGACCGTGTTATTTATCTGGTCTTGTATGTGGATGATATGTTGCTGGTTGGAAATGACAAAGAAGTTATTCAGAATTTGAAGACCCAATTGTCCTCCAAATTCGACATGAAAGATCTTTGTGCTGGAAACTATATTTTGGGCATGGAAATTAAAAGAGATCGAGCAAAGAGGAAGCTCTGGTTAAACTAGAGGAAGTATGTCGAGACAATATTGCAGAGGTTTAATATGCAAGATAGTAAATCGGTGAAGGTTCCTATTCCTGTAGGTGTGAGGTTATCTGCTGAACAGTGTCCCAAGACATAAGAAGAGGAAGAAGACATGTCCGGTGTTCCATATGCAAGTGCAGTCGGTAGCCTGATGTATGCAATGGTTTGTACTAGACCAGACATTGCACATGCAGTGGGAGTATTGAGCAGGTTTATGTCAAAATCAGGAAAGGAGCATTGGACAACAATGAAGCGGGTTTTCAGGTATTTGCGCGGCACTAGTGGTTATGGTTTGTGCTACCAAGGAAGACTAGGATTGGATAGAGTGTTGGATATTCGTGGCTTTGTTGATGCAGACTGGGCTGGAGATTTGGATCAAAGAAGATCTACAAGTGGGTATGTGTTTAACCTATTTGGAGGTGCAGTCAGTTGGATGAGTAAGAAACAATCTGTAGTGGCACTATCAACTACAGAGGCATAATATAGTACATTGCACATGCAGTGGGAGTATTGAGCAGGTTTATGTCAAAATCAGGAAAGGAGCATTGGACAACAATGAAGCAGGTTTTCAGGTATTTGCGTGGAACTAGTGGTTATGGTTTGTGCTACCAAGGAAGACTAGGATTGGATAGAGTGTTGGATATTCGTGGCTTTGTTGATGCAGACTGGGTTGGAGATTTGGATAAGAGAAAATCTACAAGTGGGTATGTGTTTAACCTATTTGGAGGTGCAGTCAGTTGGATGAGTAAGAAACAATCTGTAGTGGCACTATCAACTACAGAGGCAGAATACATGGCAGCCACTCATGCAAGCAAGGAAGCAGTTTGGTTGCAGAGATTGTGTTCAAGTATGGGGTTAGTACAGGAAGCTATAAGGATAGACTGTTATAGCCAAAGTGCAAATTTCTTGGCAAAGAACCCTGCATATCATTCAAAGACAAAGCACACTGATGTTTAGTATCACTTTGTGAGGGATATGATAGAAGACAAAAAGATGTTGCTGGTAAAGGTGGACACTTTGAAGAATACTGCAGATGCATTGACAAAATCTATGAGCTCTAAGAAGTTCTCTTGGTGTAGAGAAACAATGGGCGTTGCAGGGCTGGATAAATGACTAAGCTCTCTTGTGCCCCCCTGTGGAAAGAAAACAACAAGTGGGAGAATG
Source organism: Pinus tabuliformis (assembly GCA_031772625.1). Taxonomy (NCBI): domain Eukaryota; kingdom Viridiplantae; phylum Streptophyta; class Pinopsida; order Pinales; family Pinaceae; genus Pinus; species Pinus tabuliformis. The sequence continues at coordinate 104,712,309 of CM062816.1, forward strand.
TTGGGCTATGTTATATTCTTTCCATGACTAGCCCACATAGTTAACCACGGGTTAGAGGGCGGGAGGTCACAGGGGGTTTGAGGGGCACTCGTAACCCCACTTTATGGGGTCTGGGGCAGTGCCCCAGAAAATTTTGGTTTTGGACCCTATGTTAGGTTAGGCGGACCCACCTATCGTTTTGTGCATGATTTTCGCACATGATTTTTGGATGCGATGGTTTTCGGTCCATGGTTTTGGACGCGATGGTTTTTCGGTCCATGGTATTGGATGCTTCGACATGTATAAATATGTATTGTAACATTGAAAGGAACATAATGAAAAATCAAGATGGTAGTCCCGTTTTTGGGATCCAGGGGAAAATCTCTGTGTATATGTGTTTTAAGTGTTATGCTCTCACATTGTTTATTTTCTATGTTTTAGAATTCGTATGCAGGTAATTACTGTACGGGGTTAAAACCTACACCAATGTTATGACTACTAGTAGAACACCTGCCAAAAACAAAACATGTGTTTTTACTGTTTGAGTTAAATTCCTTCAATGATTTTATTGGAAATTATTATAAAAGGGTTAATATTAATAATTAATGTATAAAATATTAATATAAAAATATGAATAATAATGATAATAATAAATTTATAAGGTAAAAATATAAATTTGAGTAATTAAAATTGAAAAATCAAATTAAATTCAAGACGCGTAAAATAAAAATTTATATAAAATATTATTATGGACTATTTAATACCCATGGGACATCATTTCCATCTTACAAAGTAATTTAAATGACTTGATTCAATGTTCAAATCCCTATTAGGTCAAAGCAACAAAAAATTATGTATATGGACTATTTAATTTATTGTTTAAGAGGGAAACTGACATATTTACCACCTATTGTAGCAACTACAACACCCTCCAAAATTTTGGCCTGCATCCAATTTTAGAGCCTTCCTTGGTTTTGCCTTTGTGATTGCAAACACTCGGGCTAATCACATGAGCTCAGGTCGAGTCTTTGCACCCTCTTTGCTTGGTCGTTCATCTTTTAGCATCTTGCACCCTCTTTGCTTGGTCGTTCATATTTTAGCTATATTTTTTAATATTATTTTTGTCGTTCATTTGGTAAATATAAATGCACCGGTCGTAACCTAAAATTGTACGCACCGACGTACAATTTATAGCTTTTCCCGGTGCATTTTCATTTATGAAACAAACTGCAAAAATAACGGCGTGTAAGGTTCACGTATCGAATGATGGTGTAACTTGTAAATTTATATGGTGCACTGCTATCGATGTGAACCGAAGCTATCGAGTGCACATTTCAGGAAAAAAATTTATTTTTCAAAAAATGTGGATTTTCTGAGATATTTTGCAATTCTAATCCGATAAAAAAATAAATTAGAGAGAAACATAGACATTACCTAGACATTTTGTCATGAGGTATACAATGTTGACACGTAATGAAGAAAAATAAATTCACCACCGTTTTGAGAAAATTGGAAAGCCACGCACTAATTACAGTACAGAAGGATGGTGAGCAATAGAAGCATCGACGTCAAGGCGCTTGCATGAGGCAAGAGTGTCACCAGTGCTTCAAAGCTCTACAACAATGTAGATGTTAAAAATGAAATTTACAGTTGGTAGCTTTTTTTATTTATTTAACCCTCTTTAGATGTGTTCCTATAACTACACCAGTGCGTCTGAAATCCAAGAGCACCATTTTTTTTAAATTAAAAAACCTATTGTGATTCTTTTTATAAGACACATCGGGACATTTGAATACATGTATCGCATCAGCGCTTTCTGGAACTATAGCACCACATTTAAAAAAAAATAAAAACCACCTAGTAGTGCTCTTTAGAAGATGAAATGGGGCATTTTAATACATAAACAACATTGGTGCTTCGTTGGACTATGACACTGCATTTTTTTGAAAATCAAAAACTATAGTGGTGCTCCTTCAAAGTATGCACTGGGACATTTTAATTCAAGAAGGGCATTACTGTTGCAGGTGTATATAGCACTTTTTTTTTTTTTTTTTTTTTTTTTTTTTTTAATTTAACTTTTTTCCGATGTTATTGATTATTCAAGCACTGGTATGTGGAATACTATGAATGCACTGGTTTGTGGTCACAGTATAGCATGAGAATGGACGAAATGAATTTTACAACCGACATTTTGATAAATTAACTCTTTCCCGGTGCTATCAAGTAGTATACGTATCGATTATCTTTGTTATTTAGCACACCTTTTTTTCTTCTTTTTAAATAAAATTGTCACAGTGTACCATGTTCTATTCGGTACGAATGCTGATATGGATAGTAAAGCACCAGTGCGTTTGTATATTGTAAATGCACCATAAAAAAAACATCCGCTAAAACATCCGCCCACCCATCTCCACTAGTGACCTCCACAACAAATGGATTTTTGGGCTATTTTTATAGGGACTACCGCAAAAACCTTCACTAGAAGGTATTTTCCTTGTAGTGCTTGAAGCTCTCCAGACGTCTATAATACCAGGCTCTGTTCCGAGAAGCTCCCAAATTTTTTTGGTCTGCCTTGCTAGTCGGGGGTTAGGGTCGTCCTACCAATTTTCATGCCAAGTAGACCAAGAAGTTGACCAACCGATTGGGCCCCACTTCTATTCAAGGGTAAGGTAGTTTACCCCATTTTTTATTTTTCTTTTTTATGAATACAATTCAGACTAACCCTCAACCTTGTTTAGAGTCTCGAGCCTAACCTCAGGTGGGGCCCACTAGCTAACAAGTTTCTTTGGACTAACTAATTGCTAGTTGGGGATTGAGGTCTTCTTACCAATTTCCATGTCAAGCAAACCAAGAAGTTAACCAGTCAATTAAGCCCCACTTTCAATTGGGGTTCAGGTGCTCAACCCCCCCTTTTCTTATTGTGAATATGATTCAGATCGATCCCTGACCTTGTTGGAACTCTCGACCTCGACCTCGAGTAGGGACCATATAGGTTGGCCCATATTGTGCATCAAATTACAAAAAATAATAGTGGAGTCCCCAAGAATGAGCAGATCTTGAATATTCTCTAGTTTTCAAGGATAGACCTTGTAGAAGGCTATATTAGGCATTTTCTTGATTATTTGTTATTTTGTCCAAATCCCCCCAAAAAATGGATTTCCAGTTTATCAAGAGGGTGAAAAATCAACCCCTTGGTTATTTCATTTATTAAATAATTAAATAAAATTAATTAATTAGTTATTTATTTATTTCATAATAGTTTAATAATTTATATTTTTCTAAATAAATAATTAGTAAATTATTATTAGTAGCTAAGAATTATTATTATTAACCATAATACTTAATAGAAATTACAAATATTACTAATTGGTTAAAAAATTAATAATAAACCTATGGAGAGCACCTCAATTGCCAATGGTTGTATTATGAAGCATTATGTAAATGATGAGATTGAAGGTTGAAATCCCCTCTAGGTCAAACCAAAAAAAAAGAAATTATTAACAATAACTTATTATTATTTATTATGTCGTGAATACTTGAATTTATCTTTTACAAATTTATATAAATTTGTGTTACATAGTTTATTATAATAATTTTATCACAAAAATAGTGAATATAAGTGAATTGAACAATTTTTTAATTTCTCATTTTGGAAAAACTTAATCTAGTTAAAGTAAAAAAATTCTAGATCTATGGTATAATTCCAACTTTAATGAAATATGTGTTATTGACCTAACTAAATTAAAGATCAAAAACTTTATAATAATAAAAAAATTATACTTATAATTATCAATGTGAAATTGATTTATCATTCATAATGTAAGTTTTTCAAAACATATTTAAATAATCTAATGAGGTTTATAAAACTCGTCCTATGTATAACAAAGTATAAAGTTAATCTTGAAAATGGAGAATAATAAAATAATATTAACCAAATTCAGATCTAACCGCTTGGAATATTTTGTTATATTTATTGGAGAGGGAAAAGATATTTAAAATGGTTAAATACCTTTATTTAGAAATAATTAACAAATAAAATTATTTATTAATTATTTGGCAAGAAATAAGAAAGACGTGAAATCAAAATAATTATTAAATAGTGATTTAATGGTTATTCTAATAACAGAAATAAGGAAAATTAAATAAATAGTGATTGATTTAAATATTCCTAAGGGATTTAGTCAAACGTGACAAGGAATAATCATTTAAATAATGATTTAATAATTATTCACAGAGAAAATTAAATAAATAATTATTTATCTAATTATTCTCGTGGGTTTTTTTATTTAAATCAGAAAATAATTTAATAAAAGTGGTTTACTAAATTATTTTCCACAGTGAAAGTGATTTTACTCTAGTAAATTTAAATCTACATGGCGTATTTCAATCCACCTAATTAGAATTGGCTAGGTGATCATTTTTCTGTGATAACACAAAGTCCTTTCACTGCAAAGGGGAGGAAAATGTGAGCCTCTAAGAGAGAGGTAGTAGTACCACACTAGTAGAGACACACATGAACAAGAAGGGTTCGTACAACATCAAGCAGAATGGTCAACAAAAATGTGATGGTCATTGAAACCAATATAACAAGGAAGATATGTTTAATATCTAGCGGGATAGTCCACGAGACATCGATAATAGCAATTACATCACATTCTCAATATAATAGTACCAAAACAACCGAAATAGTTCAACTACTTTAGCAGAGATGAAAGCAAGCATGAATTACAAACATTCACAGAATAGTCTTACAAATATCTATAATCCATGCATGAAGAACATGCTAGCTCATAGGGCTTTTCATATTAAGTAAAATTTCCAAGACACATGTATACAATGAACACCATTAGCTCCAATTTTTATTTGGTCCTATATATACTTTATTTATTTATATATAGAAAAAACATTAAAATTTTATTTGGTCTTATATACTCTATTTAGCATTCAAAAATACAATTTACACAATGAAAAATAAAATATTGTATTTTGCACTCTAAAAAAATTTATAGGTAAAGAAATTTGATCCCTCTCTGTCTCATGTTAAATCTATACTTAAAATAGATCTATGTTAATTATATTGATAAGAACAAAAACTTGGCTGGTAGACACTGCTTAATAAAATAGGATAACACTTATGATATCTAAGCAATGGAAATGTAAGCTCCATATTACATAATGCCAATATGGTGGTGAAACATGACTCTACATGATCTAATTCCATGTGTTGATTTTGATTCCATCTTTCTAATAGGTTGATATAGCAGTGATATATGCTTTAATGTCAGGAGCATGGATACGGCATACAACGAACCAATATTCAGAGTAATACCTCTTGTTCATTGATACTAGTATAATCATTGATATGATGCTAACTATGATCATAAGGGTAATCAATCACATAATAGACTGGATTACTAGATCATGTTATAAGGTTTATAAATGATATACGACTCATTTAATAGTCAAACATTTCATAGGCTTTGAGTGCTATTTATGGATCAAACATACTGTAATCATAGTAACAAGTAAGACAAGGATGATTTACCATGTAGGAATTTATAGGGTAAGTTCTTTAGATAGAACATTAAAGGACAGTGCTCACAAACCGATCTCAGATCAATACACTAGTATTCTTGACGTGGTTAAAACCCTTAAAGAGGGAAACAGACCATGGCCTGAGCCAAAGCTGCCAAGAAATTTATTAATAAAAGAAAGAAAATTTATTGATTACCCACCCTCCATGCTCTTTAAATAGAGATCATGGATCAATAGGGTGTTTATTAATAAAAGAAAGAAAATTTACCGATTACCCTACAAATGACCCTCCATGCTCTTTAAATAGAGATTATGGAGAGATTATGGACCAATAGGGTGTTAATCCACGGATCAAGTGTTATATGTATCCATTTATAGAAAACCTCACCCTATTTATTGATGATGCCCCCAACCTAATTAGTGCTTAAACCGAGAATAAGTAGGCACTATTCTATAAACCCCCTACCTTGTATCCACACGGAGAAACAACTAAATGATTGATAAGTTGGTGAAAACACGGTAGGAGTTGGCATAAACTTGTTTTTGTTGTTCAAAATTGGACTGCATAATTTCTTTTCACTGGACAAAATAATTAAAGTTTTCAACATTGTATGATTGTTGAAAACGATAAAAACTTATAATATGTGTCTTGTAGGGAACGTTGGTGACATCATTAATTGAAGTCTCTTCATCATCCTTGTAACTGACTTTTCCAATATCTGTTGTAGTTTGAAAAGTGAAGGTAAAATTAGTAGCTGCTCTGACAATACATATTCCATCGTTATTCCATGAGACATATGGGGGTTCCTCTATTCGATTCTGAAGTGAAGAAAGCCCTGCCACATGAGATTTTTCAATTGGCTTATAAGATCTAGATCATGGCTTTGGTGGAATATGCTTTCCACTTAAGAGAACCAACAGAAATGTATCAAACCTATCACAGTTTTAGATGTTAATTTTCCATTTCTCAAGTACTCTCGATAGTGAGAGCCAACTTCATGTTGTAGCTTTTCTCAATCTCTAGTATTCCTCATCAGGCCAACGCATGAAAGCATGAGGTTGCCATCCTGGTTAAACAGAACTCTATAAACATTAAGGTCATGGTAGACAACCTTTCCTTTGCTGCTACAATATATAATGCCTATAACAAGTGAAGAGCAACCCATCCTATCAATTATATAAATATTTGAATTTGTTTGTAGCAAAGTCCTAATCCATATCCAATAGTTGATCATACAAAATACTTTCACCAAACCCTGCTTCTAGAATAAATAAACAATCATGCTAAAACTAATCCGAATGAGATAGAAGAGTTGAAGCATCCATGGTAGAACAAAGGGAAGAAATCTCAAGTAACAGATGAAAGCCCTCAAATTTACCTGTTGAAAGCATTAAACATGGCATTTGTAGTCTCCTCCCATGGCTACAACTGTGTCTTGCGCTAGATGAATAGTAGGTGGGGTGATATCAGTTTTTGCAATATGACTACTATCTCAATCAACAAATCAACCTTCTCCCTCTTCTAACTATTTTTTGGGATAAATACTCTGACTATCAATTAACAACCCATTATGTTCTATTCATTTCATTAGAGCTTGTATTGGAATAATCTCTGCATTGATCTTAGAAGCAGCATTAGAATGCTTAAACAAAGGATATTTCCATAGCCTAGATTCCAAAATATGTGGGGTCCAGTAGTGGATCAATCAGCCAAGTCCACATTTGAGGCTGAAAACTACCAATTCTCTGATTTCTTAACATCAAGCTTCCTATTCAAGTCTGTGGTGCCTTTTGAGGTTAATGTAGAATTAGATTTATGATCAGAATCGGAGATTTCCCAAACCCACCTTTAATTTATAACATATATGTTAACAACATTTATATTGGATTATATTGGATTTTAACACCGTTACATTTTTCCAATGCTATCTTAATCTTAATCTTGAATTGTGTAACCTTTTAAAAAAAACCATTTAAAAGATCGAAAACTGCATCCATTCATATTGGATTTTAATGTTGTTAGAAGTTTCCAACCCTTGCCTGTGGACTGGGTGGATGGCCTATGTGAATGATGCACACTGATAATTGATCTCAGCGGACTATGACAGAAACATTTAATACTTTTCTCCTATGTACTTGTTTCTACCTCTAGTAGCAGCAATATAGCAGTAACCCACTCTTGTGCACAGTTACCAAGTTTGAGTTCCAATTAGAATTCGAATTAATATTTGGTTATTTTAAATTCAATATTAAAATAAAATTAGGCAGTATACCTCTTTTATATATATATATATATATATATATATCATTTTTATCATTTTTACTCTTATTTTAAATTATTGAAATATATAATTATAACATTCAAAATAATAAAAATTAAACAATTTTTAAATATTACAAATAAAAGTATATATTTAGGAATTAGTTTAATTTTATATTTAAAATAGTAAGTAAGACAGTAAGTTTAAGAATTTTTGTATTGATTCATTCACTCACTTATACCATAAATTATATGATACTTGATATAGAGTGAATTTCCAAGAAATTCTACATTACAATAAACCATATAAATTCCACATTATCAATTATTTTATGTTTATAATCAATTGGTATATTAAATGTGTACTAACATTCTTTAAAAATATACATTTGTATTATGAATCACTAATTACTTATTTATCAAACCAAACCCATCTCTAATTTAGAACATATAAAAACAAAAACAATATTTATTATTTTATATAATACAAAATATTAAACTTTGTAGCTAATACTTGATCAAAATCCTAAACAAAAAAAATCTATTTTTTTTGTTTTAAATTCCATTCAAGAAAATAATCCATGAAATTTTTCTCCTTGCTGAAGCAAATTTACAATTTATAAATTTATAAATTACATACATCATATATATGTTTTTTACTTTGCTCTATGAACTCATAATTATCTTATAGATTATAAATCATCAATTTATGCATATTTCATCCAAAAAAACTGCTCAAAAATTTCCCGTAAATATCTTATTGAATAAAACGACATCCAGCGTTATCATTTATTAAGCATAATCCTGGATTGGAAGGGGTTTTTAAAAAGTAAATGGGATGCTTGAATCTGTAATTATTCAAGCATTGATCTAAACCTGAATGGAAACGATTTCTTAGCTGTCAATGGAAAGGACTGTTATCAAGATTGAAACGAAGCTATAGATTAATTTTTTTATTTAATATAGCAAAGGAAATATAGAGTGTGAGATAAATCTCAATTTTTTAAAGGAAAATATTTAATAAAATTGAAAGCAAGAATTTATAACAAAATTGAATTTCAGAAAATCTAATATGGGAACTTTTAGGTGTATTATACAATAATTTAATTGAAATAGGGTGCAAGAATGTGGTACAATGTTTAGGCCAGACATTTTATTTCCTGAATAAGACTATATACATAAAAGCTTACTCCAAGCACGATATCTTCCTTTGAAACTGAGTTGAAATAGCTTTCCTGATTTAACAAGACTATAAAATTAGCACTAACAGGAAGTTTAGAACTTGTCATAAGGTCAAATGTGTGATGCATATCAATTACATGCCCCTTCTTTACATCAAATACGTTCACTATTTTGTAATTGATTTCCATAGCATCCCCATATTCATCATTTGCAGGGACATAACTTTCTGTTGATTTTAAATGGCGAACAACAACATTCCTAGGTTAAGGAAAATAATTATTAAGGGAGGTTTCAACCAGATGTGTTGGAAGACTTAGTATCTAGATTCATACCAGAGTCACCGAGGCATTCGCAACAATGCAACTTAGATGGGTTTCAATAACCAAGTCTCTCCCGGATATCTAGGATGCAATTTCAATTGATGTAGATTCTTCAGTGGTGGACAAGAGAGGTATTTCTGGTGCAGTTGGTATTTCGGTTGCAGCCGAGGAGGAATTGCAGGGCATTGGAGGATCAGCCACATCGTCTCCATTTCCTTCTAACATTTGAACAACCCTGGCCATAGAGGGCCGATCTCTGTAGTTGTATTGAATGCACCACCCCCCAATTTTAGTGAGCCTCTTTGCCTTTTCCTCATCTTCTGCCTCCATTCCTCCTCCTCTCAATCTCATACCGAAGTCCCCTGTCTCAAGCAACTTGAAAGCCCACTCAGGAAAGTAAAACTGACTGGAGCGGCTCACCTTCCAATCGATGTTCTTTCTGCCTCCAACAATTTCTAGCAAAAGCATTCCGAAACTGTAGACATCGGATTTATCTGTAACAGGACCCATATCGCTGGAACACAACTCTGGCGCAACATAACCTGGCGTCCCTCTCCCTGCCGTCATTGAGAGATGGTCGTCTCCCTTCCTGCAAAGTTTTGCAAGACCGAAATCAGAAACTTTTGGTGTGAAATCGGCGTCCAGCAATATATTGTGAGGTTTCAGGTCGAAATGTATGATGCGCTTGTCACAATCTTGGTGTAAATACGCAATTCCTCGCGCCGCACCCAAAGCGATTGAATACAAGTGTTCCCAGGTTAAGAGTTGTCCATTTTCTCTTCCGGCAAATAAAAATTTGTCGAGAGATCCATTGGGCATGTACTCATACAGGAGGGCACTTGTTAAGCTTTCATAGCAATACCCCAATAGACGAACCAAATTGACATGGTGAAGATGTCCAATGGTGGCCACTTCATTCATGAATTGGGCCTCGCTGTGCCTATGCCTGTCAAGAACCTTAACAGCCACCGGAGTGTCATTCTGAAGCTTTCCTTTATAGACGACACCATAACCGCCTTCTCCCAACTTTTCTGCAAAGTTGTCTGTGATCTTCTTGACTTTAAAGAGTGAATATCTGGTTGGCATTTGATAAGCATATTCCCTTAGGAAATTCTCAACCGCTGAAGTAGAGCTAGTTGGACGATATTTAATTCTCCTCCAGAAGGCACGACAAGTTGAGAAGAGTATAATGCATAGTCCGAGGCACGCGCCGATCCTTAACAACATTAGTCCTGTAATGATGAAAACTGCGGAGACGAACAAATATGAATGTGCTTTTCATCTAAACCCTAAGAAAGCAATGGAAACGAGATACAAAATGAGGTTCAATAAGAGACACCTGCTGAAATTATGTCGCCGTAACGCCCACTGACGCCACAAACTATAAATGCTGTTGAATAAAGAGATTGGTATCAGTGTACTATTTGTCCACTAACCCTGAAATACAATTTACAATTTCAAACTGAGGTTTAATCGGAGATAGCAAATTTTGAAAGTAATAATAAGCTTACAGATGACGGTAAGAAGTCCTCCCACGGTGCAAAGTCCTGCGAGGATGCGAAGTACAACTGCGTTGCCATGAAAAAATCAATATCATGTAATATATGTCAAACCCCGAAGAGATTACTGGAAACAACATAGAAATGGACACCTGGCTCAATTGGAGATACTGAAATATAATTTTACCTGCTCCCAGAAACCGAAAATTGGCCATGGTGCAATCAGCAACTGCGGTGGAACGAAGGGATTCGTATGAATGAAATATAAAGGGAACGAGAAAAATTAATGGAAGCCAAATAGAAAGGGTAAGAAATCATAAATTAATGCCCTCGATTTTGTTTAACAAAAAAATCAAATATGTAGCTTGAAACTGCGTTGTATTTTTAATGTAGGGTTTATCAATTTCTGAGAGGGAGGGATCAAATATGTACCACACGTTGATTTTAGGATTTTAGGATGCCATGAGAGAGGGGGATCAAATATCTATCACACGTTCATTTTAGGATTTCATAACACATCTTTTTGGCAAAAATCTCTTTTAGTTTGAAAGATATTTTAGGATGCCATGAGAGAGAGGGATCAAATATCTATCACACTTTTATTTTAGGATTTCATAACACATCTTTTTGTCAAAAATCTCTTTTAATTTGAAAGATATTGGATCCCTCCAGCCATTGGTAAGATGGATCTGGTTGTTAATTAATAGTTTTAGTTAATTATAAAATTTAAAAAATGAGATATAAAAGTGTGAGATATTAATAATTTGTATTTTGTAATATTAATATAATTAATAATTTCAACATCATTATTAGATTTTATTGGAAATTATTTTTTTCCTCAATGTTATGACTACTAGTAGGACACCTGCCAAAAACAAAACATGTGTTTTCAGTGTTTGAGTTAAACTCCTTCAATGATTTTATTGGAAATTTACTGGAAATTATTATAAAAGGGTTAATATTAATAATTAATGTATAAAATATTAATATAAAAACATCAATAATAATGATAATAATAAATTTATAAGGTAAAAATATAAATTTGAGTAATTAAAATTGAAAAATTAAATTAAATTCAAGATCCTTAAAATAAAAATTTATATAAAATATTATTATGGACTATTTAATAGCCATGGGACATCATTTCCATGTTACAAAGTAATGTAAATGACTTGATTCAATGTTCAAATCCCTATTAGGTCAAAGCAACAAAAAATTATGTATATGGACTATTTAATTTATTGTTTAAGAGGGAAACCGGGCATATTCACCACCTATTATAGCAGCTGCAACACCCTCCAAAATTTTGGCCTGCATCCAATTTCAGAGACTTCCTTGGTTTTGCCTTTATGATTGCAAACACTCAAGCTAATCCCATGAGCTCGTGTCAAGTCTTTGCACCCTCTTTGCTTGATCGTTCATCAATCGTCTTTTAGCATGTTGGTTGCAATGTCATGCTTGCAGTCTTGTTCTGGTTATGTCCAAGATTTGTCTTTGTGTGTACAAGTTGTGTTCGTTATGTAAGCGTCTATCGTACTCACACACAAAGTTGTATCCAATGTCATGCAAGTGTCGTCACCGTCGTTCAACGATCTATCTCAAGTGTCACACTTGTCGCTCGCACCCTTTGGTCAGTCACACTTAGCATATGTTGTCTTGTTGGTTCGAGGTGTTTTGTCGCGAGTCATGTTGAGTGTGTGTTCGCGAGGTCATGTATACATGAGTTCACTCACTCACACACTTAACCGTTTTGTTGAAGATATGTCGACCGTACCACCCTCCATCAATAAGACCTCCACTGAGTTACACTATACAGTCTCAACCCTCAGTGACCAAGCACTGTTGCCCAAAATTACACAGAGCTTGAGGCTATCGCCCAGGCAGTCTGCGCTACGCAATCCTGTAATCGACCTGGCTGGCTATGACCCAAAAAAAAACAGGAGTTGCCTAAGAAGTTATCTCAATCTGCGCTCCCCCCAAGCCTATCCATCAAGCCTCCCACTCGTAAACTAGAGAATTTGATTGGGCAATCACCTCGGGCTTCATTCCTCCCAAAAATTACATAGAAGTTATTAGCCTACCTACACTGACTGAAGAAATTGCACAAACAAGAAGGATAGGCACCCGCTGCATGTCACTGCACTGCCTCTGAAAATTGCGCAATTTTGTCAGTCAGTCCCCCTCCGAGTGACCTGCTGCTTCTCCTAAAAATTTTGTAGCTTTCTTGGATTGTCCACTAGCTGCCTGACACCTCGCTCAGCCCCGAAACTACGTAGACATATCCTTCATGACTGCCTCCTAGTTCTGCGTAGTTTTGGCCAGCAAGATCCTGCAGCCCGCTCCTGGCCTCCTTTGAAAATCTGTGTAGTTTTCACAGCGAGTGCTTCCTACTGCCCGCACTGCCTTCCCTCTAAAAATTATGTAGTTTTAGCTCCCAACTGAGCCAGATCCCGCAGATGTCACTGTTGTCCCAGATTTCTAAACCCATCCTCTTAGTGACCTTTGTGCAGTTTTTCCTGACAGTGCCCCAAAGCCTTGCATCCCGGCCTGAAATGTCCTATGCATAGTTTCAGAGCCTTCTCCTCTCTCCCGGTCACCTGCACTTGAAAGCTAAAGATGATGCATCATGGTAGACTACCGGATTTCTGGATTTGATGTCGTCTCTTCATGATTGATTGCAAATACAATTACATGGACGATACATGGCACGACGACGAAGATGATTAACAAGGAGTGCATGCTAGGAGAGTTGTTCACAAATAGATGAACACATGAAGCATGCCAAGTACTAGCAAAGAGGATACATGTACATGAAACACTAAGCGAACACCAAGACTATCAAATAATCCGCACACCTTGTCATGCGGAGGTGAAGCTATGATACACCAAGAGCACACTCATCACTCAGCAACACTACAACTTGACATGGACACTAAAATTAGCATGAACATACCAGCACATCATGTCGAGTCATGTCATGAGTCATCTTGGCCACATCACTACTATGGGTCATACTACTGTAATCAATGTAATGTAATGTGGAAGTCCAACAGACCCACATACAAAGTTGAAGAGTCATGTCAGTTGAAGAGTCATGTATGTCAAACAGTCTTGAGGGAAGTCAAAGAGTCACAAGGGTCAAGTTCACCCTTGGCTATATATGCCCCTCATTTGTACATGCAAATGACTTTTCACGTTGGCTCCTCCCACATAGCTTTGAGAGTCTGTAATCTTTTCTTTGAGGAGTGAGCAATGGCTCCAACGCCCCGCTATCGGGGTTAGTGATGTATGTTGTACGGATGTGTCTTGGAACTTTCACTTAATTGAGAATCCTGTTAGCACACCATCACATTTTCACACATGTATTGTATTTGTTTGTAAGACTATTCTTTGGATGTTTGTAATTCATGTGGTTTTAACCTGTACTAATATAGTTGAACTATTTCGGTTGTTTTATTTCATATGATATTGGCAATGTGTTGTATTAGTTGTTAACGTTGTCTGACCCATGTGGACTACTCATTCAGACACTCGACAGACTCATTCTTGTAAAATTGTTGTAACGACCATTGCACTCTTGTGGACTACTCTGCTAGGTGTTGTACATGCTATTTGTTCACCTTTGTGTTTGTGACTGCCACATTTGTGTGGACTACTCCACTAGAATTTGTGAAGATCCTATTGTGTTGTGTGTCTCTAAAAGAGTTGGGACTATTCCCTTTCGACTTGAGACTCACTCTCACCCTCTCCCTCTGCAGTGAAAGAAATTTGACACAAGCGACACTAAGCACTCACCAGGCACACAAACCTCGTTGTTTGAATACTAAGTATACCAATCTCATGCACTGATAAGCAAGAGCTAAGGCATATCTCTAAGATAATGACAACTAGGTCATCATACTGGATGGGACTCCTACACCAAACGGTGTGAGGTTGGGACTTCATACCAGAGAGATCCCCTGAATTTTGGCAGATCCAGAACCATCAATATATCTGGTGCTAGAAAGAGGGCTAGATGAAAAACTTAACCTGTTGCTTCTGGTTTGAATCTCTTACTAAATGGATCATACACAAATCGTGCTCCCGGGGTGTTTCTCTCATTTCTCCCTGAATCAACTATCACTCTCCGATGAGTTTCTTGATCACTTGTCCTTGTTAAAGTTTGACGGTGAGGACAAAATATTTGTAACCAAGCACATTTTTTATTTTCTTCATTACTGCGAATCCCATGAAATTGATAGTGAAAACCTTATTTGTGTACTTTTCTTCGTCACCCTTGAAGGTCGTGCTAATCGGTCGTGTCATACCCTACCACCTTCTTCCATCCATTCTCTTCTTACTCTCCTCAAGGAGCTCCATCAAGCCTTTGGTAAGTATAACCACCAAGATGTTTGTGAAAGAATCTCTTGCTTAAGAATGAAGCCTGGTGAATCAGTTGAGGACTTTTCTACCTGCTTCCTTCAACTCTATCACAAAATTCCCAAACAGTTTGTGGACCTTAACCTCATGAGCCAAGAGTTGAAACGCTTGGTTCATGTTTCTCGACACTGTGAACCTCTTGATTTCCCTTCTTCCTCAACTCTTGATGATCATGAGGCACCTCAGTTTGTAGAGGAGGATCCAAAAACCCTGTTCATTCCTTTTCCTCCTCCCTTTCTGGTCTCAAAGAGGGTGCCCCCTCGCAGTGGTCACAAAGCTAAGAAATCTGCGCAGAGGGTGCCCCCTCACTGAGGTCAAAAAACTAAAAAATTTGCACAACATGTTCCCAACCCATCTTCTCAGTTGTCTCCCACTCCAATGGAGGAAATTCCAGAATGGCTCAGAAAGCCTATGGGAAAAACTCATTCCTCCATTATGCAAGAGGACATCACCATTCATAACCCGAGTTTCGAGTCTGATTTGCATCTCTGCCATCCCCCATCATCTAAAAGCCATGACTCCTTGTACCATGAGTCACTTGATCAATCTGCTTCACAAGCTAGTTGTGCGCATTCTCTTGATTCTCAAGTTGTTGGCTCAAATTGCGGTCATGTGCAAGGTAATCTCATTACATAGGTGGAGGAGGAGAAAGGAAAAGACACAATCGATTCCTCTTCTATGTTTCAAAATGGTTCACATCAAGATGATGAGCTTCCATTCTTGGTCGATTCTCAATCCGCTAATCTTGGTGAAACATCATGCACAATTAATTCTTTCGATCAACCCCTAGTCTTGGGTTATGATCACTCCCATTCCTCTATATGTGGCGATGAATTTCCAAACACATGATGTGATTTGTTTTTCTCTCATGTACACTCTAACTCAAATCTGGAATTTTCATCGGTCAAAGAAGATATCCATATCAAAACTTCCTCTTCACCCCACTTGCATGTGTGTCCTACCATCCACAATGCATCGACATGCGTCAGAGATACTCCACGTTCTCTTGTTTCTTCATCCAATGAGTTATCTCCTCAATCGACATAAGGTAGTGAGGTTGTCCATGATGAAAACAGTCTCAATGAATAGGACTCTTCCCACTCATCATCATCTTGTATGTTGCATGAAGACAACTCGTTAAGGTATCTTGCTAAAGCTGAAAAGTTTGATGAAGTCTGTGACAGAGATGGCTGCAATCCTAAAAGAAATTTTTAAATCAGGAACAACAACTATCCTCAAGCCATGCATGATCTGGTTTACATATCAAAAAGCCATTTTTCGATTCTGGAAAGTTTTGGGACGTGCAAGGGAGTCGAGGCACTTCAATGTCTGTTAATGGTTATGCCAGGACCTTGCGACTCTGGTATGCCCCTTGAATTGAATCAAATTTGGTTTCTCACACACAATCTATCTATCTACATGGTTGTACTCGATGTGGATTCCCGTGTAAAATATGTTTACTATTCCGAGTGTGATATTTCAAAATTTCTAATTTTCACTAATGACCGAATCCATGAGTCTGTTACAACGTGTTCGTCTTCATGCACTTCTCTTACATCCAATTCAGGTTGGGAGTTTCCATCTCTCATGCAATCATGGAACTGTGAAGTTGATCACCTCAAATACCATCTTTGTCTGGAATCATACTTATCAAATGTTCTCTCTCATGATCAGCTCCTTGGTCTTCTTGGGAATCTTGCACGTGAAATCTACCCCGTTCACCACACCAGCAATCTCCTTATGTGATGACGAGTGCACAAGCTATGACGCGAATCAAGTTCCTCTCTTTTAGCACACCCCAACTGGCTTCACACATTCACAGTGTTGGCATCCTTTCTACATTTTTGTGATGACCATGATTCCTGCACAATTTTTCATCGGTTACAGGTGGGTGTTCCTATCATATCTAACGCAAAACGAACTTGCTTCCATCATTCAAAGCATTCACAAGATTGTTCAAAAATTTTCTTTATTCATGTCAAACTGGGAATCTGGCATCTCGACCAACTGGTCTAATATTTCTTCTATGTTGGGTGATTTTCATGCAGTTTATCATTTTTCCAACAGTACATCCAATGATAGTCTCTTCGTGCACTATGATCTTCACTGTGTAACATCTTTCTCCTCAAACTTCTTTCAAGCGGGTGAGACACTTCAGCCTGCACTGATGGCTATGGCAGGTCCTCATTGTCTTGACATGACCAATGAGAATGATCAGATCTATCTATCTGTACTAGATTCCCATGATGATCCCCTCTCTCGAATTAGGAATCCATCTTTTCAAAGATCACGAGTCTTTCAAAACATGCGTCACAAATTTTATGATATAATCACTGAATGGTCGGAACAATCTTACTTGGCGAGTCGTGTTGCAAGTAACAAGCTTCAGTCCTTCCTCACACTCGCTAAGAAGCTTGGTGCAGATGAACACACACTCGCAAGAGGCTTTTGAGGTTTGTTGAAAAATGGTAGTCATCGAATAGGTAAGCATGTGTGTTGGGTGGTTGTGATACATATTTCTACCCATAGGAAAGACCTTCTCTCTCATGTGCAAGATTGTCAAGTTTTTATATTTTCTGCTGCACACTATTTTTTATCTATTTTAATCACTTGTATCTTTGTGGTTGTAGTTTGGGTACACTTAAGGTGGTTTCACTGGAAATTTCATTTGAAATAGCCTCGACTGTTTAGTATAGGAGTAGGAGTACTGCCTATTTTCTTTCTTTTCTTTGCTTTCTGGTTTGCATGTTTGTTTACTTGCTGACTTGGTTTGGTTTGTTTACTTGATCACTTTTCTTGCTTGTTGTCTTTTCGCTTTGTTTTTTCTATTTTTTCTGATGCCTTAACTGTTTTGGACAGCACTTTCAAAATGCCTTTTCATCCCAATAAGAAATATGTGGTGGAAGTAAAACATAGGCCAGTTGTTCTTGATAATGTAAGATATTGGAAAGTTTTCGGTAATGCTAAACAAATAGAGAACCTTTTACAAATCAAAGATGAATTTGAGTCTATAAATATGGGTATAGAAAATGATATAGATGAAAATGAAAAAGAAACAGTGTTTAATGAAATTGATGGTAATCAAGAAGAACTTGAGGTTCTTCGATTAAAGGACAATGTGCTACCAATAGGATTGGTACCTTTGGAAGAGCTTTTTGACATTGATGATGTAGCCAAGAAGCCAAAAATAGAACCAGTAGGAGCTGAGGTAGAGGACTATAACATAGGAACTACAAAGAATCCCAAAATTGTCAAACTGTCTAAATCCTTACCTCCTAAAGAAAAACAAAAATACATTGAGCTTTTTAAAGAATTCTCTGATGTGTTTGCCTGGAGCTATTAAGACTTAAAATCTTATGATACAAGGTCTTCTTGGGAATCTTGCATGTCAAATCTACCCACTCATCACACCAACAATCTCCTTGTGTGATGACGAGTGCACAAGCTATCACGCGAATCAAGTTCCTCTCATTTCAGCACACCCCAACTGGCTTCACACATTCACAGTGCTGGCATCCTTTCTACATTTTTGTGATGACCACAATTCCTGCACAATTTTTCACCAGTTATAGGTGGGTGTTCCTATCATATCTAGCGCACAACGAACATGCTTCCATCATTCAGAGCATTCACAAGATTGTTCAAAAAATTTCTTTATTCATGTCAAACTAGGAATCTAGCATCTCGACCAATTGGTCTGATATTTCTTCTATGTTGGGTGATTGTCATGTAGTTTATCATTTTCCCAACAGTACATCCTGTAGGAATTTACAGGGTAAGTTCCTCAGACAAAACACCAAAGGACACCGCTCACAACTAGATCGCAGATCAATACACCAGTATTTTTGACGTGGTTAAAACCCTCAAAGAGGGAAACAATCCACGGCCTGAGCCAACGCGGCCACTTCAGGCAATTTATTAATAAAAGAATGAAAATTTACATATGCTTCTCTCATGCACGGATTACCCTACAAATGACCCTCCATGTGCTTTAAATAGAAATCATGGACCAATCGGGTGTCAAGCCACGGATCAAGTGTCGGTAATACCGAGGAGAGAATGAACCGTCGGATCACTACATATCGTGACCGTCGGATTGTAAGTTACAAAATGTACAACGGTAAAGAAACACACTTTACCTAACTCTATACCTAACTCTATACTAGTCCAAGTTGAACTTAACTATTTCCTATGTGTCGGAATATCCTAACATCCCCCCTTAAGAACAACTTGGGATAGGATTGAAGGATTTACAAATATGACACAATAGGAGAAGGAAGGAGGCACTAGAGCCTATCCCCCCTTAGTGACAACTTCCTGAACTCCAACCATAAATCGAAGTTTAGTGAACTTCGCCTCTGTGAGAGCCTTTGTAAAGATGTCTGCAACTTGATCATCTGTTGAACAATATTGCACTTCAAGAACATGGTCATGAATGAGCTTTCTGATGAAGTGCATGTGCAGTTCAATGTGTTTGCTGCGCTGATGTTGGACTGGATCTTTGCATAGCTGAATGGCACTTTGATTATCACACCAAAGTGTAGTCGGATGCTGCTGCTGAAAGCCAAACTCTGACAGGATCTGACGAAGCCACAAGGCTTCCTTACTAGCTTCTACGGCACCACGATACTCTGCTTCTGCTGATGAAAGAGAAATGGCAACTTGTTTCTTACAAGCCCATGTAATAGGTCCTGAACCAAGAGTGAACACATAACCAGCAGTAGACTTCCGATCATTAGGGTCACCAGCCCAATCAGAATCAGTGAAACCAACCAATAGAGGAGCTGCTTCGGCACTGTAATGAATCCCAAACTTAATTGTACCTCGAACATAACGAAGTATTCTTTTAGCTGCTTTCCAATGACTTTCACGTGGGTTTTGCATAAACCGAGCAACAAGGCCAACAGCAAAGGAAAGGTTAGGACGAGTATGGGTTAGATACAAAAGTTTTCCTACAAGTTGACGGTATAAGGTAGCATCAACTTCAGGAGAAGCACAAGTGACTGAAAGTTTGACTCCAGACTGAAAGGGAGAAGGGGCTGGCTTACAGTCTTCCATGTGAAAGTGGCGGAGAATATCACAGGCATACTTGAACTGAGAAAGGGAAATACCTTCCTTGGATTGCAAGACTTGAAGACCGAGAAAATAATGTAAGTGTCCTAAGTCTGTCATTTCAAACTTCCTTTTAAGGCTAGACTTCACATGGTTTATAAGGTTGGGATCACTACCGGTAAGGATAAGATCATCAACATAAAGAACAAGAATGATAAGAGACTTGCCCACTTGCTTGGTGTAGACAGTATTGTCAGAATGACACCTAGAAAAGCCAGATTCTAAAAGAAAGCTATCCATTTTGGCATACCAAGCTCGAGGAGCTTGCTTGAGACCATAAAGGGATTTCTTAAGCCGACATACAAGGCTGGAGTCTATTTTTATGAAGCCAATGGGTTGTTCCATGTAGATTTCTTCATGCAAATCCCCATGCAAGAAGGCAGATTTAACATCCATCTGATGGACTTCCCATTTGAACAAGGCAGCAAGGGAAAGAACAAGATGGATAGAGTTCATTTTGGCAACAGGGGAGAAGGTTTCAGTGTAGTTAATGCCTTCAACCTATGAAAAACCTTTAGCAACAAGACGAGATTTATGTTTATCAACTTTCCCATCTGGTCCATACTTGGTTCTGTAAACCCATTTGCATCTAACAAGTTTTCGTCCCTTTGGTAGAGGAACAAGATCCCATGTATCATTTGCCAACAATGAATGATATTCTTCATTCATAGCTGCTTCCCAATCTGGATGGCTTGAAGCTTCTGCAAAGGTGTCAGGATCATAATTTACTGGAGCTTGAGTCAGTAAAGAAGAGGCTCTGTCAAACTGAGAACATGTGCGTCGCTGATCTGTAGGATCACCGGCAAGATCACCTGCGGCATCTCGAGTAGCACGAACCCATTTTGGAAGCTGAGGAGCTGAAGGAGGATCCTGAGATGGTGGGGGAGGATTTTCATCCTCACTTTCATCATCTGAAGAAGAAATGTTTTCAAAAGTAGAAGAGATAGGAAGAGGTGGCACATCCGCCGAACTAGGCTCGCAGGCCGATATATTTTCATCAAATTTTACATCTCTTCTAATGATAACATTTTTGGACTTACATGGAATAAGTCTATAGCCTTTGACATCTTCAGAATATCCAACAAAAGTACATTTTTCACTCTTAGGTTCTAAAGCTTTATGCTTTTCATCTGGAATATGGGCCCACGCTTCACTTCCAAAAACACGAAAGTGACTTACATCTAGTTTGATTGAGCTCCATGATTCTTCTGGAGTGATATTATTTAAAGCCTTAGTAGGAGTGCAATTTATTATGTAATTTGCACAGTTAATTGCTTGTGCCCAAAAACTAAGACCAAGTCCTTTAGATTGTAGCATACAATTAGCCATTTCCTTTAAGGTGCGATTCTTCCTTTCAGCTACACCATTTTGTTGTGGAGTATATGGAACAGTATGTTGCATTTGAATTCCATTCTCAGTGCAATAGTTGATGAATGTGTTTTTAACATATTCTCCGCCATTATTAGATCTTAGCTTAAGAATTTGATGTCCAGATTGTTTTTCAACAAAGGCCTTGAAGGCCAAAAATGTGTTAAATACTTCACTCTTGAGTTTTAAGAAGTATACCCAAGTGCGTCTGGAGAAATCATCAATGAAAGTTAAGAAATACTTGCAGCCAGAGAATGACACAACTGGAAGTGGACCACATAAATCACTATGCACAAGCTGTAAAGGGGCTGAGGCGTGCCAAGAGGCACGTTTTTCAAAACTGTCCCGATGATGTTTTCTAAGTACACATCCGGAACAAACACCATCTCTGCAAGATACCATAGGAAGACCTGTCACCATATTTTCTTTACATAGATGCTGAAGGGAGCGATAGTTTAAGTGACCAAATCGCTCATGCCAAAGTTTGCTCACTTCATTGTTATGAGCAACAAATACTGAGGGAAGATTTGATGACCCAAAGTTGTGAAACTTATACAACCTTGTAGAATCATCAGCAATGCCAGTAGCTAAAATCTTTTTAGGATCTCTTAGGTCCTTGATTACAACATCATGAGGTGAAAATTCAACGATTTTACCTTCACCTGAATGAGTTATCTGATATACAGATAGAAGGTTGCAGGATAAGGTTGGAACACATAATACATCATTAAACTGACCATTATCTAGATGAACAGTTCTAGTCCCTACAACACTAAGAGATCTATCATCACCAACATATATATTTTTGGTGTTACAATCATTTAAAGAAGAAAACATGGCTTTGTTTTTGGCCATGTGATAAGAAGCTCCAGAATCAATGAGCCACTCATGAGAATGAGAAGAAGAAGATACATTTAATGCATAACCAGACCGAGATGATTGACAACCACATGCAGAAAGTGCCATTCCTGAAGATGAAGTTGAAGTTGAAGAATGCTCCACATGGATGTTATGTTTCTTCATCGCTGCTTCCAAGGCTTCCATCTTCTTAAAGCATTTGGATTCTAAGTGGCCATCTCGATTACAAAAGTTGCAATGTCTATCAGTCTTCTTCCATTTGTTTTTATTTGTCTTATCATTTTGTTGAAATGATTTTTCATTTTGAGGCTGAGATTGCTTAGGACCCTTGTTTGGTTTAGGACCATTCTTTTTAGGATATGACTTCTTAGGATTCTTTGAATTTGGTTGCTGCTGGGCGGCTAACGCTTTCTTGGAAGAGTTTCCAAGATTAAGAAGACCAAGGTGTAAGAGTTTTTCTTGTTCTCTTATTAAAGAATCACAAAAAGAGTCAAAGGAAGGGGACTTGTAGTCTGTTCCTTGAGAAATGAAGGCTTCTCTTGTAGAATGGAAGGTGGAAACAAACACAGAGTAGGTTGGTACCAACTTTGTAAGAATGGAATAGATAAGGTTACTATCTTCTTTCTTAACTTTAACACCTTCCAAGAGATATCTAAGGGTCTTGAACTTGGACAAGAAATCTTCAATGCAAGAAAAATTATTAGGGTCCAATGTGAGCAACTCAGTTTCAAGTTGATGGGCTCTAAGTTCATTTTTAATCCCAAAAACTTTATTGATTTGTTTCATTGCTTCATCAGGAGTATCAAGTTCTGCAATATGGAATCTAAGATCTGGAGAAATAGACATCCCTATCAATCCACGTGCTTGATCTTGCCTATTTTCCCATTTAGCAGCTTTATCTTCATCCTTCGGTTTCTTTTCTTGGCTTGAGGCTATTCTGTAGAGACCTTTACTTCTAAGTAAATCCTCAATGTAGGACAACCATTGGAAGTAGTTGGTGCTGTCAAGGGTAACTTGGTATTGACTTTCAATTTCAACGGAAACTAAAGCTAAAGATGCTGAAAATAAGTGTTCCAATGGATATATCTCGAAAAATTAGGCTGGTTTAAAAAAAACGGCTTTGAAAACGGCTTCCGGATGAAGAAGTTATGGCTTTTTGAAAAAAAGTTGATGAAGTTGCCGACGAAGTGCGGGAATGTGCGGAAATGAAAAAGTCTGCCCCCACAAAATGGAGACTTGAACCCAAGACCTCTACTCTCTTAAAATAGCTTTGAACCAATTGAGATATACAAAAAATTAGAGAGAGAGAGGGGGGGGGGGGGGGGGCTTTGGGTTGCGTGCTTGCTTTGAGAAAGCTCTTTTTCCCTACAAAACAAAAAACACAAAACCCAACACGGACATGCAAAGAAAACGAACCTTACGGCTCGAAGTTAACTTTAGCCGAAAAACTAAATATTTTTAAAAATGAACCTTGTGGCTCAAAGTTAGCTTTAGCCAGAAACTAAATATTTTTCTCAATGTTTTTGATTTTTCGAGATCACACTAAGGCGCAGGGAAAAGAGCATACGCATGAGAAAAATCCTTCCTTTCTGTTTCTGATTTGCCCAGATCGCACAGAGTCGCAGGGCAAAGAGCATACGCAGAAATGAAAGGTATAGATCCGTTAATAAAAAAGGCTAAATAAACCGAAACCGAAATAAACAGAGAGAAAATAACTGTAAACTGCAAATAAACACTGTATACCTCCAGATCTTAAAAATGACGCAGCTAGGGCTACCGAAAACCTTTTCGCGTGAAACGAAAGGGGTTCCTCACTGGAACAGATGCTCCCAACACAACAGAGCAGTCCACTCGGCCCGAAAGCAGTCAGAAACAGCAGATCTAGGAAACGGCAGTCGGATGCAGTTCTACTGGCTTCAGATTTGGATCACCAACAAACACGGCCCTCAAATAGCTCTGATACCATGTAGGAATTTACAGGGTAAGTTCCTCAGACAGAACACCAAAGGACACCGCTCACAACCAGATCGCAGATCAATACACCAGTATTTTTGACGTGGTTAAAACCCTCAAAGAGGGAAACAGTCCACGGCCTGAGCCAACGTGGCCACTTCAGGCAATTTATTAATAAAAGAATGAAAATTTACATATGCTTCTCTCATGCACGGATTACCCTACAAATGACCCTCCATGCACTTTAAATAGAAATCATGGACCAATCGGGTGTCAAGCCACGGATCAAGTGTCGGTAATACCGAGGAGAGAATGAACCGTCGGATCACTACATATCGTGACCGTCGGATTGTAAGTTACAAAATGTACAACGGTAAAGAAACACACTTTACCTAACTCTATACTAGACCAAGTTGAACTTAACTATTTCCTATGTGTCGGAATATCCTAACACATCCAATGATAGTCTCTTCGTCCACTATGATCTTCACTGTGTAACATCTTTCTCCTCAAACTTCTTTCAAGCAAGTGAGACACTTCAACCTGCGTTGATGGCTATGGCAAGTACTCATTCTCTTGACATGACCATTGAGAATGATAACATCTATCTATCTGTACTAGATTCCCATCATGATCTCCTCTCTCGAATCAGGAATCCATATTTTCAAAGATCACGAGTCTTTCAAAACATCCGTCATGAATTTTATGATATAATCATTGAATGGCTAGAACAATCTTACTTGGCGAGTCGTGTTGCAAGTAACAAGATTCAATCCTTCCTCGCACTCGCTAAGAAGCTTGGTGTAGATGAACACACACTCACAAGAGGCTTCCGAGGTTTGTTGAAAAATGGTAGTCATCGAATAGGTAAGCATGTGTGTTGGGTGGTTGTGACACATATTTCTGCCCACAGGAAATACCTTCTCTCTCGTGTGCAAGATTATCAAGTTTTTATATTTTCTGTTGCACACTATTTTTTATCTATTTTAATTGCTTGTATCTTTGTGGTTGTAGGTCGGGTACACTTACGATGGCTTCACTAGAAATTTCATTTGACATAGCCCCGACTATTTAGTATAGGAGTAGAAGTATGGTCTGTTTTCTTTCTTTTCTTTGCTTTCCAGTTTGCATGTTTGTTTACTTGTTGAATTGGTTTGGTTTGTTTGCTTGATTGCTTTGCTCGCTTGTTGTCTTTTCACTTTGTTTTTCTATTTTTATGATGCCTTAACTATTTCGGCCAGCACTTGCAAAATGCCTTTTCATCCCAATAGGAAATATGTGGTGGAAATAAAACACAGGCCAGTTGTTCCTGATAATGTAAGATATTGGCAAGTTTTCGATAATGATAAACAAATAGAGAACTTTTTACAAATGAAAGATGAATTTGAGTCTATAAATATTGATATAGAAAATGATATAGATGAAAATGAAAAAGAAATAGTGTTTAATGAAATTGATGATAATCAAGAAGAACTTGAGGTTCTGCAATTAAAGGACAATGTGTTACCAAGAGGATTGGTACCATTGGAAGAGCTTTTTGACTTTGATGATGTAGCCAAGAAGCCAAAAATATAACCAGTAGGAGCTGAGGTAGAGGACTGTAAGATAGGAACTACAAAGAATCCAAAAATTGTCAAACTGTCTAAATCCTTACCTCCTAAAGAAAAACAAAAATAAATTGAGCTTTTTAAATAATTCTCTGATGTGTTTGCCTGGAGCTATTAAGACTTAAAATCTTATGATACAAGGTCTTCTTGGGAATCTTGCACGTCAAATCAGCTCGCTCATCACACCAGCAATCTCCCTGTGTGATGATGACTGCACAAGCTATCACGTGAATCAAGTTCCTCTCATTTCAGCACACCCCAACTGACTTCACACATTCATAGTGTTTGCATCCTTTCTACATTTTTGTGATGACCATGATTCCTGCACAATTTTTCACTAGTTATAGGTGGGTGTTCCTGTCATATCTAGCACACAACGAACTTGATTCCATCATTCAAAGCGTTCACAAGATTGTTCAAAAAGTTTTTTTATTCATGTCAAACTGGGAATCTGGCATGTGGACCAACTAGTCTGATGTTTCTTCTATGTTGGGTGATTGTCATGTAGTTTATCATTTTCGCAACAATACATCCAATGATAGTCTCTTCATGCACTATGATCTTCACTGTGTAACATCTTTCTCCTCAAACTTCTTTCAAGCAGGTGAGACACTTCAGCCTGCGATGATGGCTATGGCAGGTCCTCATTGTCTTGAGATGACTGATGAGAATGATCAGATCTATCTATCTGTACTAGATTCCCATCATGATCCCCTCTCTCAAATCAAGAATCCATGTTTTCAAAGATCACGAGTCTTTCAAAGCATTTGTCACGAATTTTATGATCTAATCACTGAATGGATGGAACAATCTTACTTGGCGAGTCGTGTTGCAAGTAACAAGCTTCAGTCCTTCCTCGAACTCGCTAAGAAGCTTGGTGCAGATGAACACACACTTGCAAGAGGCTTCTGAGGTTTGTTGAAAAGTGGTAGTCATCGAATAGGTAAGCATGTGTGTTGGGTGGTTGTGACACATATTTTTTCCCACAAGAAATACCTTCTCTCTCGTGTGCAAGATTGTCAAGTTTTTATATTTTCTGTTGCACACTGTTTTTTATCTATTTTAATTGCTTGTATCTTTGTGGTTGCAGGTCGGGTACGCTTATAGGACTTCACTAGAAATTTCATTTGACATAGCCCTGACTATTTAGTATAGGAGTAGGAGTATAGTTTGTTTTCTTTCTTTTCTTTGCTTTCTGGTTTGCATGTTTGTTTACTTGCTAACTTTCTTTGGTTTGTTTGCTTGTTGTCTTTTCGCTTTGTTTTTGTATTTTTTCTAATTCCGTAATTGTTTTGGCCAACACTTGCAAAATGCCTTTTCATCCCAATAGGAAATATGTGGTGGAAGTAAAACACAGGCCAGTTGTTCCTGATAATGTAAGATATTGGAATTTTTTTGGTAAAGATAAACAAATAGAGAACCTTTTACAAATCAAAGATGAATTTGAGTCTATAAATATTGGTATAGAAAATGATATAGATGAAAATGAAAAAGAAACAGTGTTTAATGAAATTGATGATAATCAAGAAGAACTTGAGGTTCTGCGATTAAAGGACAATGTGTTACCAAGAGAATTGGTACCATTGGAAGAGCTTTTTGACTTTGATGACGTAGCCAAGAAGCCAAAAATAGAACCAGTAGGAGCTGAGGTAGAGGACTGTAAGATAGGAACTACAGAGAATCCAAAAATTGTCAAACTGTCTAAATCCTTACCTCCTAAAGAAAAACAAAAATATATTGAGCTTTTTAAAGAATTCTCTGATGTGTTTGCTTGGAGCTATTAAGACTTAAAATCTCATGATACAAGTATCATTCAACACGCCATTCCCATCAAGGAAGTTCAAAAGCCTTTTAAACAAAAATTAAGGAGAATAAACCCAGTCTTACTACCTTTGATAGAAAAGGAAGTCAATAAATTTTTTGATGCAAAGATCATTGTACCCCTCAGATTTTCAAAATGGGTCTAAAATCTGGTACCTACTAGAAATAAAACAGGTGAAATTATTATTTGTGTAGATTTTAGGAATCTGAACAAGGTTTCCCTCAAAGATAACTATCCCCTGCCCAAAATGGATCACATCCTACAAAAGGTAGTTGGTTCTAGTAGAATTTCATTGTTGGATTTTTTCTTAGGATACAACCAAGTTCTGGTTCATCGTGATGATCAACACATGACATCATTTACTACACCATGGGGCACTTTTATTATGTAAAAATGCCTTTTTGCCTTATGAATGTTGGGGCCAATTTCCAAAGAGTAATGGACATAACCTTTGCTGATGAAATTGAAAGGTTCATTGCGATTTACCTAGATGATATAACTGTGTTTTCAAAGGCAGATGAAGAACACTTGCTACATTTAAGAAGAGTTTTTCAAAAGTATGGTATCTCCTTAAACCCTAAGAAAAATATTTTTTGTTTTAGAGGAGGGAAAACTTCTAGGTCATATCATTTCCAAAGAAGGTATTAGAATTGATCCTAACAGAGTCGAAGCCATACAGAAAATTGACCCTCCAAAAAACAAGAAAGAAGTTCAATCCTTCATTAGTAGGATAAACTTTATCATAAGATTTATTCCTAACTTGGATGAAATCTTAAGGTCCATTGCAAATATGTTAAAGAAATACATGGAAATAAAATGGAATACTGAAGCTAAGAAATGATTTAGTGAAGTAAAGTTAGCTTTAACTACCTCTCCTGTATTGATAAGCCCTGACTTTAAAAAGGATTTTACCTTTTTTTCTTTTGCATATGAGCATACTATTGCAGCTATTTTGTTGTAGAAAAACAGTGAAGGCGATGAACAACCCATTGCTTTTTTCAACAGATATCTGAGGGATGCATCACTGAAGTACAACATCATGGAGAAACAAGCCTTTGATTTGGTAAAGGCATTAAAGGATTTTAGAGTGTACATCCTACATTCTCATATCATTGCATTTGTACCAAGTGATATGGTAAAATATATTCTCACACTGACTCAACGAGATGGAAGAAGAAGGAAATGGATTTTCGTGATCCTAGAGTATGACATTGAGATAAAACCAACCAGGCTCATCAAAGGTCGGGGATTGGTGAAGCTAATGGCTGAGTCCAATTTTCATACACTGGATATCAATTATATTGTTGCACTGGATGAATAGGAAGAGCTTGCAACTCCATAGGTATCACAGGCCTTTGTTACCTTGCCATGGTATGTAGACATTATCTTTGTATTACAAAACTTACAAGCTCCTCCTAGTTTAACAAAAAAAAAGAAGCTAGGTGTCTAAAACTATGTTATCACTCATATTTTTTACCTTAGAAGTTATCAAAGAAGGAAAAGTCCAAGATAACCACAAACCTAATCTTTTAGACTTAGGTTCTAGCCAACCTAAGTCCAGAGAGGGCTCTCTCTTTATGATTTAACTTTCTTTGAATAAGATTTCAGGCTAGTTCTTAGTGTTCAGGGTTGTTTTGTTTTGATTGGGTGGTGGAATTAAGAAGATATATGGGTAGAACAAATATCTAGGCCATTGGGCTATGGGGTCAGTCATGAAAGGTTTAACTAGATTTGATCTATCACTGAGGTAAGAATCCATAGGGCAGGTTAGCACAGCAAAATCAAATCTGTAGGTTTCAATGAATGAAAGTCCCAACCAAGGCCAAGGGCAATGAAGAATCCTGTACTATGGGCCAAAGGGGGGATAAACTACGGAAGTAAGGGGGCAATTAAGAATCCCTAGACAAAGGCAGTTTCATAGAAAACATACATAAAGAAAACAGTTAAAATAGAGAGCACTTAAGCTAATTTTGATGATATCATTCCTTGTTTTGTTTTAAGATTTTATAAGAAACACATATGAATATTTCATGACATAAAGAGAAAACGGTATTTAAACATGAAAAAATGATACTTATTTGTTCCAACTATGCACAAGAATCCAGTGAAATGTCCTCAACTTTATTTCATTTCCAGCAAAACCAGTCCACTCTTGAGTACAATAGCTCCTTGGTTCAAAAATAATATGTCTACATAAATATATTTTTTAATCCACCCTAATTACTTTAATTTATGAAGTATTTATACAAAAATTGATACAAAATATTTTATAACTATATGAGAATTATTCTAGGAAACAAAAAATATCTTCAAGACGAAGATAGAGACAGATGGAGAACTGCTTCTAGCTATCCCTTTTATTGTGACTGTGCTGGCTATTACAACTCGGATTTGGCCCTTGCAGTTGCTTTTGTAGTTATCTACTGGAATCACTTTTATCTTTGACCTACTGATACTCTTTACCTGTGCTGTTTGATCCTGACTTACCTATTTTACCTGGCAGTTATCTTTTACCTTACTAATTTACTATAGTAATTTATAGTAAATCAATCAAACTAGTCCACCATTCTTTGTCAGGTAACTTTGTTCTGATCATTTTCCTATAGATTCCATTGGCTTTTGTATACTTAGCAAAATTTGGTTTTCTTGTGAATAAGTGCTTGACTTCATGTTCTATGTAGAACAGATTCTCCAGGCCATCATAAAGCACCTTTCCAGTGGGAAAAGATTTCACCCCTGAAGTACTAGCTTGGCTTCCGGCCAGCTTGTTTAACTTGTCAAAATAATCTTCTTGGGTCATCAACTTATCATGGATCACCATAGGATTGGGGAGTCCCTTTCTTTTAAGATGCCATACTTTAGCATAAAGTTATCATTGTCCGTTTGGATGCTCTGACATCTTTTCTCCAGATCAAGCATTAAGTTCCTTTTGGTGAGAACTTTTTTGATTTCTATGATTGTTGTTGTTCTATCATCTATCTCCAATTCATCAAGCTGATATTTGTTTTTGTTGTTCAAAAAGGTGATCAACTGATTGGCTTCTTCTAGTTTATTTCCCAATTCTTCCACTGTCTTGTGGATTGCCTCTGTAGCCATTTTGACTAATTTTGTTTGCTCAAAAATAATCTGAATTGAAGGCCAAACATCATTGATGGAATCAATGATGTTGGCCCAAAGGATTTCTTTCATGTCTCCCAATGGTTCTTGCAGTGTTAAATCCTTCTCAAGGGCTTTTATCCTTTCTGCCATCCTTAGGTTCCTCTGAGTTTCTTCTTTATGTTGTATTTGTGCAAGTTTACAATTGGTTTCTAAACTTGACACTTGTTCTCTGAGCTTCTTAAGCTCAGTGGCCTGGATACTCATTTCTTCCATGGCCTTGATCAACTCTACAATTTTCTCTATTGGTGTCTCTGTGCTGGTTGATGTACCTATGCCTGATGTAGTTCCTGTCACTGGAAATGTTGTAGCTAGAAGAAGTGTAGGTGCCAAGGCAGTTGCCAAGGTGGAGGGTACTGCTGTGGAAACTGTAGATATTACAGTTTGAGGAGTGGTGGCCAACTCACTCTGCTTGGATTGTATCAAATTATCCAATTCTTTCTCTGTCTCCTTCAATTGGTCATTTAACTTAAGGACTAGGTCCATAAGTTCTTCCTCCTTCTGTGTTTCTAAAACTTCAGTTGTTTGAGGATGATGAAGAGGAGGAATCTTGGGTTGTTTCTTCAGTGCAGCTATGTCATCATTTTTCTCCTTTATCAGCTGCTCTGCTGCCTTAACATTCTTGGGATCATGTCCCAGCTCTATGACCAAGTCCTCTAAGGACTTTATTCTGGTGCCTTTGGCTTGTGAAGAGGCCTTTTCCAACTAAAATTGTACTGAGATTTTATTTAATGAGTTCTGGAGTTGATGGGCTACTATGGCCTTAATGGTCAAGGTGGAATAGACCATTTCTCTGGTTTGTTTATGCAACTCAATTTGGTCAATAGGATGGATATCCTTTACCAATACCTCAAAATCTGTCTTAAGGTAATCTGCCATTGATTTTGGTTGTTGTAAGGTTTGCTTGAGAAAGCTCATCTGCATCTTGCCTTCTTTTATATCAAAGGCTGAAATTAGCCTTGTTTGGTTTGTTGGAGCCATCCTCAGATACTGTGCATAGCTTTGCACCTTTAGCCTTTCATTCCTTGCCTTGATTTACTTGTATTTTTCTTTGATGTCTTGGCTCTGTCCTATGGGAGCTCTGAAGGAGGATACTTCCACACTCTATTGCCTTTCTAGCATTTGAGTTTGAGAGGTGGAAGGTTCTTGTGTCCCTCCTGAAGGAGTGTTGTGCCTGCTTTCTGTCCTCTCCGCCCCTGAAGTACCTGTTGTTTCCTCAGTGTATTCTTTCTCTGCATATAGATTTAACCTCTGCCTCTTAGCATAGGTTTGGTCAATAGGCCTACTGGAAGAAGTGGCCTCCTCTCTATCTCTTTTCAGGTTCCTCTCCTCATTTAGAGGAGTCTGTAAAATAGGAGGGTTGGTCATGATTTGTTCAGGTTGAGCAAGTTCCTCTGAAATTTCAGGCTGTTCAGATTCTTCTGGCTATTCTGAAAGCTTTGGTTTCTTTGATGGCCCTGCTTGGTCTGAAGACTCTGGTTGCCCTGATGGTCCTGCCTCTTCTATCTGCCCACTGTGGCTCTATGCTTGTCTTTGAGACTGAGACTCTCCTGGCAGCTGTACAAAGGAATCCTCATCAAGTATTTTGTCTAAGTCTATTAACACATTATCAACAACAACCTCTATGCTATCTTGATCTATCAAAGTGTTTTCCAGCCATTTAGATTGATTAGGATACTATTCAATTTCAGGGATTCTATGGTGAATGTAAGGAGATAGTTTATTCTTCTATCTCCTGTTGCAAATGAAGCCTAAAGGGTCATATACCCATATGAAACTTTGTTTTAATCTCAGTCTCTGAAGTATTTCTGTTGGTTCCTTCCTTGCTTCCCTATTGTTACATATAAATGGGCCAAGCTAATCTTTTATCCTTAATTGAGCTTTCTTCTTGGTCTTGAAAAAATGCACCTCATCAAAATTGATCATTTGCCTGTAGTACTCCAGAGCAAACAATCTCATGGTGAGGTATCTAGGCAATTTGTAAGGTGGCCAATTCATATCCATAGATTCAAATTTCAGTGTGGTTTTGGTACAAGTACCAATCCCCCACTTTGTATTGCTTTGACAACTGTAGGACCCTTCTGATGTCTACACTAATTTTGGGTGGAGGGCTTCCTAGTAGCATAGTTGTGATAGGGTACACAAAGAGGTCTGTGAAATCTGTATAAGAGTATTGGGTATCATATTGATGGATCAATGAAGTCTAGAAGATCATTGGTCTGGGACTACCTCTGGTATCCAGCTTTTGGAGGGCAATTGGAAATCTATCAGCTTGGTAATACAAGAATAAATGATACAGAACTGAAGAATACTTGAAAACTCTTTCATTTTCCAACCTCATGAATTGATCATGTATTTTGTCAGCAATAAACTTATCATATTCAAACATGATGGTTGGTGGTTGGCTAGGAGAGTAGATTGACATGAAGGATATTATAATTTCATCAAAAAATTCACTAGTGGTGTAGCCTAGCACACAGGATATCATGTCTATGATGTCTTGACCAAGGTTGGAGAATATAGTCCACATGTAAGGGGGAGAGTCCTTTGGGGTGTACTGTTCTTCCCTGATGAATGCCTAGAATAACTGAGCCAGTCTAATTGATGTGAGGGTAGGATATCTATTCAGCATATCTCCAATTGAAAGAGGGGTCAGACTTTGGCTTGGCTGCAACTATAGCATTTGGTTAATGGATTCAACAGTGATAGTAAATAGAACTGACTGGTCGGGTTTCTTACTACCCTTTGAATAGGATCATAGTTCATGTGGAAGTAATGTATAATATTTGGAAATACATGCACTATGGGGAACTAGTACTTGGGTAAACCTGATTCCCAAAGTCCAATGGAGTTTGCTTGGTTCAGGTATTGGTCTCTATATTTGCAAAAGAGTTTTAAAGGGGACTTTGTGACAGAGGCATCTTTAATCTCAAAGTCCTTGTCCGCAAGTGGGAGATGGTCTAAATCTCTGTGGGGAGTCGTAATGGGCATGATATTCAGGGAAATTGGGGCTTCCATCCTTGGTTCTTGTGGATTCAAGGACGGGGGCAAAGGGTTTCAGTGAAATTGGGGAGAATTGGTATAGCTCAGAGTATTTTAGGATTACCAGGCAGCTTAATTCTACTAAATTGCTCAGTTTTTAAAGCAATTTAGTTCAAGTTCGGCAAGAAAACAGGGTTTCTCAGTGGAAATGGGGTAAATACCTGGTTTTAGCTGCTTCAATGGAGTAATTTTGTTGGTGCACTATTTGTAGGAAGTGCACAGGTCTGCAGGGTAGTCTAGAGTTCAGTGGCTTTAGAAAGTTGATGGTTGGTACTAGGTTGGCAGGTGAATGTACTCTGTGCTTTGCATGGAGTCAAAATGTTCTTTTCACCATAAACAATGAAAGCAATGAGTTTTTTGGTTTTATGCGTAAAGTCAATGCTATTGGCGGGTACATTGGAAAACGACATTTGGCGCCAATAAGGGAATGTGACGTTTTGGCGTGTAGTGGAGGCGGTAAGTGGAATCCATCGCACCACTTTTGGGGATAAAGTGGTTTCAGGGAGAGGCCGCCCGATGACATTCATTGGGTGCCATGTAGCATTAGGGTGAACAGTGAAACCGCTCACATCAGGCGGGTAAAGGTCGGCCTTCAGAGGCTGCCCGATATGAGCGTCCGTCGTTTGATCTGAAGGGGTTAGATCGCACAGTGGTTGGGGGTGTGATTTGATCGGGGAGTTAATGGAGGGGCCTGACAGGATATTAATTGTGGATTAGGGAGGCTTAATGACATCGGGGGTGATTTGATTGGTGGAACAAGTTATTAATTAATCATTGTTTGATTAATTAACCCTTTTTTGTTTGGCGGAGGGTTATGGCTCTTAATTAGTCGTTGATCGATTAATTAATCCATTTAATTAATTTACTAATAAGGTTTATATTTCAAACCATCGGGGCGGGATATTAACATATGGGATTTAATAAATATACGAGAAAGGAGTGTATTTTCGGGAGTTAAATAAATATAATGAATATTAAAGTTAATATGAAATGAAAGCGGAAAAGTGGGTTTTTTGCGCTAAGTATAATGTGTTTAATATTTACATATTCACACATTACACATTATAACATAGTCTAAATGCTTTTTGTGGGTTTTTGTAGGAAAAAGGGGTTTTATGTAGAGTTAATTACTTTCCCTAGGAAAATGATGATTTCACCTTAGGAAAAGGGATTTTTTAGATGAAATGGATGAATTATGGAGGGGTGAATGTTGGTAAGGGGTTTTTAGTACTTAAACCCTATAAGTTATTGGGCCGAGGGTCTGGTCCCTCCAAAAGTCAGAGAAATGCTCTGAGTCCCTTTAACTTAAGGTTTTGGGTACTTTTGACTTTACTTATTGGAACTTAGTGAAATTGAAGGTAAAATGAAAGGGGGAATTAACCATTTGACTTTGTAAAATGTTCCATTTTCATCCATACTTTTCACAACTTGATGATGAAAATAAAAGATATGATTTTATCCAATCAATCACCATAATTCTACAACCATCCAACTACTTACTCATCTACTCATCCTACCATTTTTTCTACTCTTTATTAGGGTGCACTTAAGCTGGCAAACCCTTATCAAACATTTTTCTTCTCTTTTACAATAGAAATCTATCATTATTACATCCAAGGTCTCAGATTAAACTGTTGAGCTCCTTTTAATTTCTCTACCTATCTACTTATCTACCAAGATTAAACAGTTTGGTCAGATTTTATTCTCTATTTCTAGGCATGAAATTCAAAACACGGAATAACCAAGATTAAACTGTTTGGTTACCATGGATTGTGGCATAAATAACAAGTTGCACACAATCGTTATTATGCAGAAAAACAAATGGTAGTGGTATTTTGACTTGCACACTTTCATGGTCTTTTCTTTTTCATGCGGTTCATTTTTCATCTTTTTTGACCTTTTTCATTCTTTTTGTCCTTTGATTTTTCTTTTAGGACATACCCTCTTTACATTTTTTAACTTTTTTGATTTTTTAAATATGGAAAACATTTGCAGAAAGCAAAGGTATGTACATATTACAGAATTAACCTCAGCCATTCATATATTATGACCCATATTGGTATAGGAACCTAACAGTGGCTCCACTTGGGGATGGAATTTCCTGGTGAAATGTCGAGAACTAGTAGATCAATGGCCTTCTGAATTACTGTGATTTTATTCTGTAACTTCCATTTTACTTGGCTGCTTTATTGATACTTATTGATAGTGAAACTTTTACAGCTTAGGGCCTTCTCTTTGGTCTTCAACTCCAAAGTTTACCATCCAATCCACACTAACTTTACGAAGGATATAGTATGTACAAGTAATTAGTGGAATCAGTAACTGGGATCTATATAGTGCTTAAGCATTCGACCATTGACTGGTCCTCCTTCTACTTCTGCACCATCCAATTCTTTGAGGAAATAATCATTGTTACATCTAAAAGCATAAATAATGTAAGGACCTTTCCATAGGAAGTCAAACTTCCCATGTTTCCCTTTATCTTCCCTTCTTGAGTCCCATCTCAAGAATTTATCCCCTAGATAGAAATCTTATGCCTTGGTTCTTTTGTCAAATGCTTTCTTGATCTTCTCCTACACAATTTGGGATCTGATGTATACTTGCTCCCTAGTTTGCTGCAAATGAATTGTCTGGTTAATCCTACTCTGAATGTCGTTTGGCTCAACCTGTGCTTCTTGGAGTAGTTTTATCACTGGAGTTCCAAAAGAAAATGGGAAGACCGCCTCCATTTCATAGACTAGCTAATAGGGAATGGTACCAATAGATTTCTTTGTGGTCAGCCTGTCTGCCCACAAAGCATTCACTAGTTTCTTATTCTAGGTCTTCTTATTGTCTTCCAACAATTTTTTGATAATATTCATTAAGCTCTTATTGGATGACTCTGCAAGTCCATTTCCATGGGGATAGTAGGCTGTGGAATGACCAAGAGTTATGTGATATTTGTTGCAAAAATCAATCATCCTCTTTGATTTAAAGGCTGCAGCATTTTCTGTGATGATTTTAGTGGGGCAACCAAATCTGGACAGAATGTTGACCTCAAGAAAACCTATTATGACAGTATTTGTGGCTTGTCTTGAGGGCATTGCTTCTATCCATTTTGTAAAATAATCTGTGGCAGTTAAGATCCATTTGTGTTGGGCAAAGGAAGGGGGATGAATTTCACCAATGAAGTTAAGACCCCACTGTTGAAATGGTGTTTCGGTAGATATAGGTTTCAAAGGTAATGGCAGTAGTTTTCTTTTCCCTTCAAAAATCTGACATTTGTGGCATGAGGTTACAAACTTCTTAACATCGGCAAATAGAGTGGGCCAATAAAAACCAGCCCTCATGATCTTATCAGCTATTGTCTTCCAATAGAGATGTCCCCCACAGTCACCTGCATGAAATTCTTGCAAAATTTTATCAGATTCCTTCTTTAAAAAACAATTTAGTAAGATGCCTTAATGATTTTTCCAAAATAAAGCATTATCAATTATGCAAAACTTCGAAGATTTCATCTTTAAGAACATACTTTTAGTCCTGGATAGCTCTGGAGGAGCTTGAAGGTTTTGTAGAACATATATTATGTCAGCATACCATGGTGAATATGTAAAGGCTTGGCTGATCTGTGGAGTCGCCATCTCCTCTTCGTTATCCAGTTCTGCAATGAAGTTTATGTCTAGGGCCTGGTAGTTTGATTCAGCCATGAGCTTAGCCAAACCTTGGCCTTTGATCAATTTTGTAGGTTTAATTTCTAAATCATACTCTAATATTGTAGCTATCCACTTTCCTCTCTTTCCATCAGGTCCATCTTGTGTTAGAATGTCCTTGACTACAGCATTGGGAACATAAGCTACTATATGAGAGTACAAGATATAAACTCTGAAATCTTTAATTTCTTTAACCAGAGCAAAAGCCTGCTTCTCCATTATGTTATACTTTAAAGGTGCATCTCTCAGGGCTTTACTAAAGAAGGCTATTGGCTATTCAAAACCCTGATCATTTTTCTGCAGTAGGACTGCAGCAATGGTATGTTTTGATGCAAAGGAAAAAATGATGAAATATCTGTCGAACACTGGACTAATGAGGACTAGTGTTTGGGTTAAGGCTAACTTTATATCTTCAAATGCCTTTTTAGCCTCTAGAGTCCATTTAATAGTCGAATCTTTCTTTAACATGTTGTTTAATAGTCTAATTAGTTCAGCTAAGTTAGAGATAAATCTTCCCAAAAAGTTCATTTTGCCTAAAAATGCTTGAAGCTCTTTCATGTTCCTAAGGTGTGGTATCTGCAAAATGGATTTGATTCTTGTTGGATCAATCCTGATACCATCTTTGGAGATAATGTGGCCTAATAATTTTCCTTCTTCCAACCCAAAAAGAGATTTTTTAGGATTAAGGGAAATTCCATATTTTCTGCACTTGGTGAAGACTTGCCTAAGATGGTCCAAGTGTTGTTGGTCTGATTTAGAGAATACTATGAGATCATCAAGGTATATTACCAGGAAATCATGGATTTTCTTAGCAAAGGCCATGTCCATTGCTCTTTGAAAGGTGGCCCCTGCATTTTTTATCCCAAATGGAATTTTCACATACATGAAAGTACCCCATGGAGTAGTGAATGCAATCTTTACCTGATCATCTGGGTGGACTAGGATTTGGTTATAACTGGAGAACCCATCTAGCAGTGAGATTCTGGAGGAACCTACTACCCTTTGTAATATGTGATCCATTTTTGGAAGAGGATAGTTATCCTTAAGTGAAACTTTATTCAAATTCCTAAGGTCAACACACAACCTAATTTCGCCAGTTTTCTTTCTAGTGGATACCAAATTGGAAACCCAGCCTGAGAACCTGATAGGTGCAATAATTACAGCTTCATACATTCTCTTGATCTCCTTTTCAATAGAAGGTAGTAGAACAGGGTTAGTTCTTCTAATCTTCTGTCTAAAAGGCTTTTGATCTTATTTTAAGGGAATTGTGTGTTGTATTATGCTAGTATCCTAGAATTTTAGGTCCTCATAACTCCAGGCAAAAACATCCTGGAATTCTTTTAACAGTTCCATATATTTCAGTTTTTCATTGGGAGGTAATGATTTTGACAGTTTTATCAGTTTGGGATGCTCTTCAGATCCTATATTACATTCCTCAATGTCTGATTTCAAGGGTTCCATTTTAGGCTTTTTAGGAATATTGTTTGAATCAAATAAGTCCTCCAAAGGAGTCAATCCTTTGGGTAAAAAATTGTCTTTAAGGTTTGTGACTTTAGTTTCTTCATTAATTGCTTCATCAATTTCCATTTGTTTTAGGTTTCTAATATCTGATTTTGTAAACTTTCTAGGATAAAATCTATCTATCAGATCATCTTCTAGTTTGTTATTTTCTACTTTATCAGAGCAATCAACATCTAATGCTATGTCTGTGTCTATGTTGGTATTTACAAACTCATCATCTAAGGTCAAAAAATTGTTGATTTGCTAATCATTCTTGAATACTTGCCAGTTCTTTAAGTTGTCAGGAATGGAAGGTCTGTGTCTAACCTCAGCAATGTACTAATAGTTGGGCTGGAAAGGCAACTTACAAGTACTAGCAAACATGGCCAAGTTGTGAGCTTGCATGTTGTGTTTTCTTGGAATAACAAGAAGTTTTGTTTCTAAAAAGGTGTTCAGTATCTCTATAACTATACCTCTATAAAATCCTAATCTAGGATCCCTAGTCATATAAACAGCATTAATTTGTTTGATCACTAACTCAGAATCTCCCATGATAGAGACTCTTATGGCTCCTAACCTTTTGACTAATTTTAGACCTAACAGAAGTGCTTCATATTCGGCCATGTTGTTTGTGCATTTAAAGTTCAATCTGTAGGCGTGACCCTCTGAATGATCATTTTCTAAGTTGTAAATCCATACACCTACTCCTGCACCTAGTTTGTTGACTGATCCATCAAATTCTAGATGCCATAGGATTTCATGCTCATAATTTTTGTCTGGGGTAGTGGAATCCTTCTTGACTAAGGTATCTAGGTCATCTTTTTTATCTGAAATCTCATGAATTTGGACAGCTTGATGTTATTTTAATACTGCGGTTTCTTTTGGTTTTGCTATTATGCTGCTTGAAATGTCTTCTTGATTAGTTTCAACATTATAAAGTATGAAAGAATCAATATCAGAATGTCCTGAATATATAGGAAAGTTCTGAGGTCTCTCCTAGGTACTCACCACATACTTCATCAGTGTCTCTCTATACAGCTTCTTGGGATGTCCAAAGACTGATATGGTAGAATAGGACATATCCAGTTGTAGAGATCCATGGAGTTTGGCACCCCAGGATCTAGACAACAACATACCATACTTGGGTGGTATATCAGCAACAACTATGTCCATAAGTATAGTCTTGGCAGGGTACTGAACTAGGGATACACATAAATATTTTATAAGCCCTAAGCACTTAACCTAGCTTGAATAAAAGGAAAACAGATCCTTATAAGGCCTAGTGATATCCAAGTTAAGATTTTCCATTACTGACTTAAGCATAAGATTATGTGAGGCCCCAGAGTCAAGCATGGCATTATGTAGGATTTTATCGTGGATGTTAAGGTTGATGTAGAAGGGTGGTATCCCTCCTTCAACTGGATTTCCATTAACATCTGGTCTGAAAATTAACTCAGGTTGGTCATCAAATAGATTCACAGAGTCTTCATTTTCAACGAAGTTCAAAGATTTACTAATTTGAGATCTGTAAGTTTCATGTTTAACCAATTCTGTCAAAGGCACTGAGATTTTGAGTTTGGCCACCTTTGCTCCCAAATTGAAAGGCAGAGGGGATTTATTTGTTTGAACATTTGAAATTTTTGCACCAAGGTTCTAAGTAGTCTTTTCTTCTTTTTCATTGTTTAGATTGTTTTTATCTGGATTTTCTAATATGATTTCTGGAGGCTGTTCCACTGTTCCCTTGAGGGGGACTGAAGTGGAAGGTTGCTCTTTAGTAGGTTGGTTATCAGTTACATCTTCAATGGTGGGATTGGGAGGATTTTGATGTGGTCTAGAAAGGATTTGTAAGGTTTTTGTAACTTGAGGATTTTGATTTGTAGCTTTTACTTTCTTAGGCTGGTTAGGTACTGCTTTTTTATTCTAATTAGGAACATCAGTGTTCTTCTTGCTTCTTAACTTGTACTGTTTATGAACTTCAAAAATAACAGAGTCATACCCTTGCTTATAGTCGAAAGATTCTCCTGTTTGGGTTTGTAACCGTTGAAGCATATATAGTTCTTGATCATCCTGGGTTATAAAAACTGTTTATTCATCATCTAAGCCCATAAGGTCGATTTGGGTGTCTATCTTAGGGTCTTCTTGGTGGTAAGTCTCAGCATAATTTTCCTAGAAAGGTGGCCTAATGTTCTGATCAAGCCCATTTTTACCAGTGTTCTGGTTTTGATTTTTCCTAAAGTTTGCATTCTTTACTGGATTAGCCTATTGTTTATCCTAGTGAGGTTTCCTTTCAATGACTTCTATTCTACCCATCGACCTCTCCATTCCTTTAGCCAAAGCATGCATTTTCTGATCGAAGGGTGAAGATTCATCTTTCAAAGGTCTTCTTCTCTCATTTCTAACCCTAGCTCTTTTGGATAGCAGATTAGCTTCTACGCTAACTGCTACACTTTGCATATATTCAAGTGTAGGGGGATTCCTTTCTCTAAGTTGAAAAGCCATATCTGTGTCAAATCCATCTGGAAACTTAATCAGGGCTAAGCTAGGTGGAGGCCTAAGGTCAAGTGGGATGGCATTATATACATTGTTAAACCTAGTGCAATAGTCCTGAACAGTTTCATTTGGTCCCCTTTTAAGGTTTTCATATTCAGATAGAATTTGAAGGGGGTTCTTTTTCTTCTCCCACCTATTTAAAAATTGTTGGTAAAGAACTTCTAAACTATCTATGCTTTGAGGGGGCAAAGATCTAAACCATGTTCTCACTTCTCCAGCTAGAGTTTGGACAAAGATTCTCATTTGAACATCTCCTATGTCAATCTCATGCAGTTCAAAATAATCTATCATTTTCTTAGTGTGTTGTTGTGTTGTGTAAGTTCCAGTGCCATCAAATAAGGTAATTTTACTCTGATAATCTGCTGGCAAGACACCTTGAGGTGCAGGCATTATAAGGGGGGCATATCTGAGTGCCATAGCTCTAAGTTGGACAGGATTGAGAATAGGAGTTGGGGTAACAGGAGGATTTGGGACAACAAGGGGAGTTGGAGTAACAGGGGTAATGGGTATTTGAGGGGTAGTGATGGGCTGATGGGGAAGGGAAGGTATGAAAGGAGATGAGGGATGATCTTCAGAGATGTGGGGAAACGATGGTGAGCTAAAAGATGTTGAAGCTGTTTTAGAAAGTTC
This sequence comes from Pinus tabuliformis, assembly GCA_031772625.1. Lineage (NCBI taxonomy): Eukaryota > Viridiplantae > Streptophyta > Pinopsida > Pinales > Pinaceae > Pinus > Pinus tabuliformis. The sequence goes on from CM062816.1 coordinate 104,754,790, forward strand.
AGGGAGTCTATCAATGGTAAGGGATGACTGAGGGGAGTTCAGAAGGTTCTGGTCAATTGACAAGTTGGCTCGTTGGGTTTCAAGTTCTTTTGTGAATTCAGGATCTAGGATTGTGTCCTCAAGTTTTCTCTCGGACTTGGTTCTAAACAGAGATAGGTCAAAGTACTCATCAAAAGGGATGTCTTCAATGAATAACCACTCAACAAGGCATGAATTGGATCTAAAAACAGGTCTAGGGCTTACTGAACTTTCCTGTCTTCTAATTATTTTCGGAATAAGGTTGGGATTTTCAAACACAGGGGGAGGATTTGGATCAGGGTTGGCCTTGGTATAGTGAGTTCTCCCTGAAGCTAGATTTTGAGCTTTTTATGATTATTTTAGTTCTTTATGAACTTTTTGAAATAACTTCTAATAACCATTTAAGATGCTTAAAAATAAAAATTTGAATTCCTCAAAGGTTTATTAAAATTGAGGGTTTTAATCCCCAGTATGGTCGCCACTATGTTATCACTCAGACTTTTTCCTTAGAAGTTATCAAAGAAGGAAAAGTCGAGGTAACCACAAACCTAATATTTTAGACTTAGGTTCTAGCCAACCTAAGTCCAGAGAGGGATCTCTCTTTATGATTTAACTTTCTTTGAATAAGATTTCAGGCTAGTTCTTAGTGTTCAGGGTTGTTTTGTTTTGATTGGGTGGTGGAATTAAGAAGACAGATGGGTCGAACAAATATCTAGGCCATTGGGCCATAGAGTCAGTCAAGAAAGGTTTAACTAGATTTGATCTATCACTGAGGTAAGAATCCACAGGGCAGGCTAGCACAGCAAAAGCAAATATGTGGGTTTAAATGAATGAAAGTCCTAACCAGGGCCAAGGGCAATGAAGAATCCTTAATCGGGATTAAGATGAAGAAAGGAAGGATGACCAGTAGCAAAGGGCAATGAATAATCTTGTACTATGGGCCAAAGGGGGGATAAACTACGGAAGTAAGGGGGCAATTAAGAATCCCCAGACCAAGGAAATTTAGTAGAAAACATACATAAAGCAAACAGTGAAAATAGAGAGCACTTAAGCTAATTCTGATGATATCATTCCTTGTTTGATTTTAAGATTTTATAAGAAACACATATGAATATTTCATGACATAAAGATAAAACGGTATTTAAACATGAGAAAATGATACTTATTTGTTCTAACTATGCACAAGAATCGAGTGAAATGTCCTCAGCTTTATTTCATTTCCAGCAAAACCAGTCCAGTCTTGAGTATAATAGATCCTTGGTTCAAAAATAATATGTCTTCAGAAATGTATTTTAATCCACCCTAATTACTTCAATTTATGAAGCATTTATACAAAAATTGATACAAAATATCTCATAACTATATGAGAATTATTTTAGGAAACAAAAAATATCTTCAACACGAAGATAGAGTCAAATGGAGAACTGTCTTCTAGCTATCCCCTTTATTGTGACTGTGATGGTTGTTGCAACTTGGATTTGGCTCTTGCAGTTGCTTTTGTAGTTATGTGCTAGAATCACTTTTATCTTTGACCTATTGATACTTTTTACCTATGCCGTTTGATCCTGTCTTACCTATTTTACCTGGCAATTATCTTTTACCTTACAGATTACTATAGTAATTTATAGTAAATCAGTCAAACTAGTCCACCATTCTCTATCAGGTAACTTTGTTATGATCATTTTCCTATAGATTTCATTGGCTTCTGTATACTTAGCAAAATTTGGTTTGCTTGTGAATAAGTGCTTGACTTCATGTTCAATGTAGAACAGATTCTCCAGGCCATCATAAAGCACCTTTCTAGTGGGCAAAGATTTCACCCCTGAAGTACTAGCTTGGCTTCTGGCCAGCTTGTTTAACTTGTCAACATAATCTTCCTAGGTCATCAACTTATCATGGATCACCATAGGACTGGGGAGTCCTTTTTCTCTTAAGACGCCATACTTTAGCATAAAGTTATCAATGTCCATTTAGATGCTCTGACATATTTTCTCCAGATTAAGAATTAAGTTCCTTTTGGTGAGAACTTTTTTGATTTCTATGATTGTTGTTGTTCTATCATCTATCTCCATTTCATCAAGCTAATATCTGTTTTTGCTGTTCAAAAAGGTGATCAACTGATTAGCTTCTTCTGGTTTATTTCCCAATTCTTCCACTATTTTGTGGATTGCCTCTGTAGCCATTTTGACTAATTCTGTTTGCTCAAAATTAATCTGAATTGAAGTCCAAACATCATTGATGGAATCAATGATATTGGCCCAAAGGATTTCTTTCATGTCTCCCAATGGTTCTTGCAGTGTTAAATCCTTCTCAAGGGCTTTTATTCTTTCTACCATCCTTAGGTTCCTCTGAGTTTCTTCCTTAAGCTGAATTTGTGCAAGTTTACAATTGGTTCTAAACTTGACACTTGTTCTCTGAGCTTCTTGAGCTCAATGGCCTGGATACTCATTTCTCTCATGGCCTTGATCAACTCTGCAATTTTCTCTATTGGTGTCTCTGTGTTGGTTGATGTACCTGTGCCTGATGTAGTTCCTGTCACTGACAATGCTGTAGTTGGAGGAAGTGTAGGTGCCAAGGCATCTACCAAGGTGGAGGGTATTGCTGTGGAAACTGTAGATATTACAGTTTGAGCGGCGGTGGCCAACTCACTCTGCTTGGACTATATCAAATTATCCAATTCTTTCTCAGTCTCCTTCAATTGGTCATTTAACTTAAGGACTAGGTCCATAAGTTCTTCCTCCTTCTGTGTTTCTAAAACTTTAGCTGTTTGAGGATGATGAAGAGGAGGAATCTTGAGTTGTTTCTTTAGTGCAGCTATGTCATCATTTTTCTTCTTTATCAGCTGCTCTGCTACCTTAACATCCTTGGGATCATGTCCCAGCTTTATGACCAAGTCCTCTAAGGACTTTATTCTGGTGTCTTTGGCCTGTGAAGAGGCCTTTTCCAACTGAAATTGTGCTGAGATGTTATTTAATGAGTTTTGGAGTTGGTGGGCTGCTATGGCCTTGTTGGTCAAGGTGGAATAGACCATTTCTCTAGTTTGTTTATGCAACTCAATTTGGTCAATAGGATGGATATCCTTTGCCAATACCTCAAAATCTGTCTTAAGGTAATCTGCCATTGATTTTGGTTGTTGTATGGTTGGCTTGAGAAAGCTCATCTGCATCTTGCCTTCTTTTATATCAAAGGCTGACATTAGCCTTGTTTGGTTTGTTGGAGCCATCCTCAGATACTGTGCATAGCTTTGCACCTTCAGCCTTTCATTCCTTGCCTTGATTTCCTTGTATTTTTCTTTGACCTCTTGGTTCTGTCCTGTGGGAGCTGTGAAGGAGGATACTTCCACACTCTGTTGCCTTTCTAACATTTGAGTTTGAGAGGTGGAAGGTTCTTGTGTCCCTCCTAAAGGAGTGTTGTGCCTGCTTTCTGTCCTCTCCACCCCTGAAGTCCCTGTTGTTTCCTCAGTTTATCCTTGCTCTGCATATGGATTTAACCTCTACCTCTTAGCATAGGTTTGGTCAATAGGCCTACTGGAAGGAGTGGACTCCTCTCTGTCTCTTTTCAAGTTCCTCTCCTCATTTAGAGGAGTCTGTAAAACATGAGGGTAGCTCATGATTTGTTCAGGTTGAGCAAGTTCCTCTGAAATTTCAGGTTGTTCTAAAAGCTCTGGTTTCTTTGATGGCCCTGCTTGGTCTGAAGACTCTGGTTGCCTGATGGTCCTGGCTCTTTTGTCTGCCCACTATGGCTCTGTGCTTGTCTCTGAGACTGAGACTCTCTTGGCACCTGTACAAAGGAATCCTCATCAAGTCTTCTGTCTAAGTATATTAACACATTATCAACAACAACCTCTGTGCTATCTTGATCTATCAAAGTGTTTTCCAGCCATTCAGATTGATAAGCATACTGTTCAATTTCAGGGATTATAGGGTGAATGTAAGGAGATAGTTTATTCTTTTGTCTCCTATTGCAAATGAATCCTACATATACCCATATGAAACTTTGTTTTAATCTCAGTCTCTGAAGTATTTCTGTTGCTTCCTTCCCTGCTTCCCTATTGTAACATATGAATGGGCCAAGCTGATCTTTTATCCTTAATTGAGCTTTCTTTTTGGTCTTGACAAAATGCACCTCATCAGAATTGATCATTTTTCTGTAGTACTCCAGAGAAAACAATCTCATGGGGAGGTATCTAGGCAATTTGTAAGGTGGCAATTCACATCCATAGATTCAGATTTCAGTGTGGTTTTGGTACAAGAACCAATCCCCCACTTTGTACTGCTTTGACAACTGTAGGACCCTTCTGATGTCTGCATTGATTCTGGGTGGAGGGCTTCCTAGTAGCATAGTTGTGACAAGGTACAAAAAGAGGTCTATGAAATCTGTATAAGAGTATTGGGTATCATATTGATGGATCAATGAAGTCCAGAAGATCACTGGTTTGGGGTTACCTTTGGTATCCAGCTTTTGGAGGGCAATTGGAAATATATCAGCTTGGTAATACAAGAATAAATGATACAGAACTGAAGAATACTTGAAAACTCTTTCATTTTCCAACCTCATGAATTGATCATGTATTTTGTCAGTAATAAACTTAGCATAGTTAAACATGATGGATGGTGGTTGGCCAGGAGAGTAGATTGACATGAAGGATATTATAATTTCATCAACAAGTTCACTAGTGTTGTAGCCTAGCGCACAGGATATCATGTCTATGATGTCTTGACCAAGGTTGGAGAATATAGTCCACATGTAAGGGGGAGAGTCCTTTGGGGTGTATTTTTCTTCCCTGATGAATGCCTGGAATAACTGAATCAGTCTGATTGATGTGAGGGTAGGATATCTATTCATCATATCTCCAATTGAAAGAGGGGTCAAACTTTGGCTTGGCTGCAACTGTAGCATTTGGTTAATGGATTCAACAGTGATAGTAAACAGAACTGACCGGTTGGGGGCTCTTACTGCCCTTTGAATAGGATCATAGTTCATGTGGTAGTAATGTATAATCTCTAGAAATACATGCACTATGGGGAACTAGTACTTGGGTAAACCTGATCCCCAAAGTCCAATGGAGTCTGCTTGGTTCAAGTATTGGTCTCTATATTTGCAAAAGAGTTTTAAAGGGGACTTTGTGATAGGGGTATCTTTAATCTGAAAGTCCTTGTCCCCAAGTGGGATATGGTCTAAATCTCTATGGGGCATCATAATGGGCATGGAATTTAGGGTAATTGGGGCTTCCATCCTTGGATCTTGTGGATTCAAGGACAGGGGCAAAGGGTTTCAATGAAATTGGGGAGAATTGGTATAGCTTAGAGTATTTTAGGATTATCAGGCAGCTTAATTCTACTAAATTACTCAGTTTTTAAAGAAATTTAGTTCAGGTTCGACAAGAAAATAGGGTTTCTCAGTGGAAATGGGGTAAATACCTGGTTTCAGCTATTTGAATGGAGTAATGGTGCTGGTGCACTGTTTGTAGGATGCACACAGGTCTGTAGGGTAGTCTGAAGTTTAGCGGCTTCAGAAAGTTGATGGTTGGTAGCAGGTTGGAAAGTGAACGTACTCTGTGCTTTGCATGGAGTCAGAATGTTCTTTTCACGATAAATAATGAAAACAATGAGTTTTTTGGTTTTATGTGTAAAGTCAATGCAATTGGCAGGTACATTGGAAAACGACAGTTGGCGCCAATCGGGGAATGTGACATTTTGGAATGTAGTGGAGGCGGTAAGTGGAGGCCATAAGTGGAATCCATCGCACCGCTTTTGGGGATAAAGTGGTTTTGGGGAGAGGCCGCTTGATGCCATTCATTGGGTGCCATGTAGCATTAGGGTGAACAGTGAAACCGCTCACATTGGGCGGGTAAAGGTTGGCCTTCGGAGGCCGCCCGATATGAGCATTCGCCATTGGATCTGAAGGGGTCAGATCGCACGGTGGGCGGGGGTGTGATTTGATCGAGGAGTTAATGGAGGGGCTCGACAGGATATTAATTGCGGATTAGGGAGGCTTAATGATGTCGGGGGCGATTTGATTGATGGAACCGGTTATTAATTAATCACTGTTTGATTAATTAACACTTTTTTGTTTGGTGGAGGGTTATGGCTCTTAATTAGTCGCTAATCGATTAATTAATCCATTTAATTAATTTACTAATAAGGTTTATATTTCAAACCATCGGGGCAGGATATTAACATATGGGATTTAATAAATATACGGGAAAGGGGTGTATTTCCGGGAGTTAAAGAAATATAATGAATATTAAAGTTAATATGAAATGAAAGCGGAAAAGTGGGCTTTTTGCGCTAAGTATAATGTGTTTAATATTTACATATTCGCACTTTACACATTACAACTTAGGCTAAATGCTTTTTGTGGGTTTTTTGTAGGAAAAAGGGGTTTTATGTAGAGTTAATTACTTTCCCTAGGTAAATGATGATTTCACCTTAGGAAAAGGGATTTCTTAGATGAAATGGATGAATTATGGAGGGGTGAATGTTGGTAAAGGGTTTTTAGTACTTAGACCCTATAAGTTATTGGGCCGAGGGTCTAGTCCCTCCAGAAGTTAGAGAAATGCTCTGAGCCCCTTTAACTTAAGGTTTTGGGTACTTTTGACTTTACTTATGGGAAATTAGTGAAATTGAAAGTAAAATGATAGGGGGAATTAATCATTTGACTTTGTAAAATGTTCCATTGTCATCCATTTTTTTCACAACTTGATGATGAAAATAAAAGATATGATTTTATCCAATCAATCACCATAACTCTGCACCATCCAACTACTTACTCATCTACTCATCCTACCATTTTTTTCTACTCTTTATTAGGGTGCACTTAAGCTGGAAAACCCTTATCAAACATTTTTCTTTTCTTTTACAATAGAAATCTATCTAAATCTATCCTTATTACATCTAAGGGCTCAAATTAAACTGTTGAGCTCCTTTTATCTTCTCTACCTATCTACTTATCTGCCAAGATTAAACAGTTTGGTCAGATTTTATTCTCTATTTCTAGGCATGAAATTCAAAACATGGAATAACCAAGATTAAACTATTTGGTTACCATGGATTGTGGCATAAATAACAAGTTGCACACAATCATTATTATGCAGAAAAACAAATGGTAGTGGCATTTTGACTTGCACACTTTCATGGTCTTTTCTTTTTCATGGGGTTCATTTTTCATCTTTTTTGACCTTTTTCATTCTTTTTGTCCTTTGATTTTTCTTTTAGGACATAACCTCTTTACATTTTTTAATTTTTTTTATTTTTTAAATATTGAAAACATTTGCATAAAGAAAAGGTATGTACATATTACAGAGTTAACCTCAGCCATGCATATATTATGACCCCTATTGGTATATGAACCTAACAAGCTGAAAGCTATGAAATGTTGTATTTTAGATCAGAATGTATATTTGAAAGATTCTGGAGGTATTTTGCTAAATTTTTTATTGAAAGATGAAGCAGACAGGGTCATGGAAGAGTTTCATTAAGGATATTGTGGAGGCAATTTGTATTGGAAAACCACAACCAACAACATCTTAAGGGTTGTATTTTACTGTACTACCTTGTTTGCAGATGTGCATAAGAAATTCACCACTTGCCACCAGTATCAAATATTTGAAGGCAAGAGAAAGCTTTTTCCTTTACCCTTGAAACTCATTATAGTTGAAACTTCTTTTCAGTAGTGGGGTCTAGGTTTCATTGGTGAAATCCATCCCAACTCGTCATGCCAACATGGATGGATCTTAACAGCCACTGATTACTTTACCAAGCCGATTGAGGCTATCCCAACCAAGCGTGCCACAAACACTCTCAGTATCCAATTTTTAGAAGATAACACTTTGTCTAGTTTTGGATGTCCCCATAAGATTATCACTAACAATGACGTTGCCTTTAAGTAAAAGAAAATGGTTGAATTTTGTAACAAATACCACATAAGATTAGGACACCCAACTACCTATTACCCACAAGGAAATGGGCTAGTTGAGTCCTCCAACAAGAGTTTAGTCAACATAATCAAAAAGCTATTGTGGGAGAAAAAAAAAATCCAGGCATAAAAAGTTTATTAATGCCCCGTGGGTTGACCGAATTAGCACCAAAAATTCTATTGGAATGTCTCCATTCCAACTAGTATATGGCATTAATGTTGTTTTTCCTGTTTCTCTGGGAGTTCTTGTGTTAAAATTATTACAAGATTCACACGTGGAAACTAATTGTTTACAAACAAAGATCAACCAGACCATACCGTTGAAACAATCCATGGAGGAGGTCTATAACAAAACTCAACTTGTTCAAGACAACATAAAAAATATCTATGACAGGAGAATGAAAGCAGATGATTTCCAGTTAGGTGACCTGGTGTTATAGTGGGACTCAAGGAATGAAGACAAAGGCAAGCATGGTAAGTTCGACAGTTTGTGGAAAGGGTCATATAAAATTGAAGAAACTCTGCCTGGTGGACCTGTCAATGGAAGACTTCTCAAACACTATTTTCCTCAAACCTAAACTAGTTTCATGCAGAATCATTTTACATATCATTTTAATATTCTACTGCAAGAGTGAGGGTAGCTCACATCGGAAATTGAAGCCCATAGAGAAGGCCTATTGACAAGGTTAATCCTCTCTGCAGAAAAAGACGGTCCCTCTAGCCCAATGAGTGGGTCTAGAAACTGACATGACAATCAACTAGACATCTTCCTAGGTTATAATTGAAAAGTAGAACGAAAGAGATGACCCACCTCATTCTGATGCTATTCCGATTTCCTTTGTTGAGGGCCTCGAACCGCTTGTGTCACAAACTTGTTTGTGCTTCTCTCAGCACTTATGTACCTGCACAAGTGATCAAGAGACAACAAAGAATGCCAAAACCAATAGAGAATCCAATAATAACCTACTTAGCTGATTAAGGAATGCCAAGCTAATGCATACATGAACATATAAATTTTGGGAAGACGAACCAATAGTCCAAGCCAATAAACTCTCCAAATGCTTCTTCTCCAAGTCTAATGAATAGCATCTAGGCACAAGGTCAACATAGGGGTGCAAATGGACATAGACCAACCCAACCTCTTACCTGACCAACCATTTGGGAATGGGAGAGGATGAATTTATAGACTGGGAAAGGGATTTAGGACTTATCCAAGGATATGATTAGGTCCTCATCTCAAGGAGGTATCTCATAGGGATAAGACAAAGAGGTCAAGTGAGGAGGATTCAATCTCATCTATGTGAAACCACCTCCAGCTCACTGCTCTGGAAGCTTCTAGATCACAAAGCTTCTCATCTCCTTTGGGAAAATTACCTTTTTGGGATCAACGCGGGTATGTCAGGGAACAAAACGATGCCATCATGAGTCAAACACAGTGAAACAGATGACCATCGTGGTTTTAAGCTTCATAAGAGCATTGACTCTTATTTTAGGGTTTTAAGAGCTATTTCTTCAGGGAAAGCTAAAGACATTTTCCAAGCAAAGTTAAAGGAGAGATCTGAGTTGTATACATGGATGAGTATACTGTATAATGGTCATGTTTCGGGCACTTCGGGGTATGTCATAGGGAAGTGCAAGAGGTGTGACAAAATACTGTGTAACAGATGCCCCATAAAGCATGAAGGCAGAATTAGGAGTGATGGCTGAGATGCTTTACGAGCTCTTGCAAGGACAAGGACCTGCATTGTGAGGAGACCTGCAAATCAAAGATGCATATACATATACATATCTAAGATCAAAACATGAATCCACGGCATGGACGTAGCCATCTGGATTATCAAGACTAGATGAAAAGATACATGGTATGGATGCAGCCATCCAGATAACAAGGATCATCATATATATAAAGTCTCATGGTATGGTCATATCCATCCATTTAGTAGAAACATATGTACAATCATGAATGACATATAACTCCATGTTGCCTGAGTCACAATAGACAAGACTCAGGGTCTTGTGCTCCATCTTGACTTAATCAATGTACGAATCCTAACATGAGAATAAATGTGTTGAAGTTGAGCATGCTAGAAAACCACTTGATTACCGACCAATGATGTGGACAATTAACAGGTACGAGAGAAACCACCAATAATGACAATGGCTCTCAAGGTACAACATTACAATCTGTGAATGTGATAATGAAACTGAGGTGGAACACTAGTGGAATCACCTGATCGAAAGCCACTAATGAAGACTTGTTATCAGATGTTAAGAACTAACTAGTAGGGAATGCTAGCTCTAATGTACTGAAAGGGAGTTTCTAAGTCATTTTCCTGGATAATGAGCTAAATTCAATAGGAAGTGACTCGTCGATGGAGGGTCGTGATTATTCCCTCATCATCGACATGAAACAAGGAATAAAGTGGAATAATTTTCAAGACTGTAATAATGACTCAAATGGTGTATAGGTAAATAACTGCAAATTGGACTTCTCTTGAAGATATTGGTGACACGAATCCGGAGTGTGGCAGAATTAGACTCAACATAGGTCCAAGGGTCATAATGATGAGGTGGAATAGTCAAATGAGAGGCAAAATGGATTACCCAAACCTGAAAGGACAAGTGACTAAGTGAGGATATCCCAAACCCGACACGAGAAACAAATGAGTGTCATGTTCAAGAGCGACATGCTGCCTATACAAAGGATGTTTCATCTTCATTTTCCCCCCACTATTTCTAGTGAGTACCTCTTTATTTTTACACAAGCTTGAAGAGGATATCATATGCTTGTCGTATAAGTTCACCCTTCAAATGAATCCATCCTAGTAAGTTTTACAAGTCCTAGGAAGGAGAAACTCGATCTCATCATGGTGACGAGTCTTTCGTCGTAAAATTTTAGCGAGTCCAACGTAAGAATAACTTAGTAGATTTTTCACATTTGGAGAGTTTGAAAAACGGACGAAAAAGAAAAATCCATCATGTCCCTTTTCATAATTTTTTTCTCGAATCTAAAAAGGTAGAAAACAATATTCGAGAGAACCACCTAGCCATGTTTGACTAAGGTGTTCCTTTTTCATATAATAGTCTATCTTAGTCTGGAAAAGGGTTAAAGTTATACTGAGTAGAAATCATTTCATTTAATTTTACGAGTTCAAAATGACAAGTACTTGACAATCTTTTCATTTTTCAAGAGTCAGAAAAGAGCTGAAAGACGACTCCTCCTACACGAACAAGTTGTATAAAAGGATAGCAACTGGTTCCGGTAATGATGGAACTACTCAAAACATGTAATGGTCAAGAGGATGGCTAATAATACCATTCATTGTATATGTTCCTTAGGCAAGGGTAAAACCACCAAGTGAAAGCATATGAACAACCAAAGAGATGGTGATGTTGGAAAGGAAAAAACCAAGGCTCATCTAGAAAAAATTGGCTGATAAAAACAACAATCATGAGATGTAGTGGGAATGGTTTCATTTTTACACAAGTTTGAAACATGGGAAACTATGCTTGAGTATACTTGAAGATAGTTTCATTCTTTCACAAGCTTAAACATGAGAAAAAACTATGCTTGGATTTTTTTTCATTTTTACATAAGCTTGAAACAGAAACAAACTATGCTTGGATTAAGATTGCATGCCCCCAACATAATGACTCAATTCGAGGTACATGGCCCCCAAGCTTCATTTCATGCACCTCAGTAGACTACTAGTTACCAATAGGTAGATGTAATGAAGGTTCACTCACGAGATTAAGTGAAAGACTCGACTGGGATTTTACGAGATCTAATCACAGACTCGAATCGGAAGGGGATTTGTTTCATTTTTTAACGATCTTGACACAAGTAAGTAACTATGATCATGGTACCTATTTCATTTCTTAATGAGGTTGACATAGTAAAAGATCTGTCCTCATGACTCTTGTTTCATTTTTTAACGAGGTTGACATAGTAAAAGAACTATCCTCATGGAGACCTAATTCATTTTTTAATGAGGTTGACATAGTAAAAGAACTATCCTCATATCCTTTGTTTAATTTTTTTAAGGAGCTTGACACAAGACAAGGAACTATGCTCCATATCCCTTGTTTCATTTTTTAAGGAGCTTGACACAAGACAAGGAACTCTGCTCCATATCCCTTGTTTCAATTTTTAAGGAGCTTGACAGAAGACAAGGAACTCTGCTCCATATCCCTTGTTTCCTTTTTTAAGGAGCTTGACACAAGACAAGGAACTATACTCCTAACCCCTGGTTTCATTTTTTAAGGAGCTTGACACAAGACAAGGAACTCTGCTCCTAACCCCTTGTTTCATTTTTTAAGGAGATAGACACAAGACAAGGAACTCTGCTCCTAGATCTTTCATTATAGACCAAAAGAGGCCATGGCTTCCAAGAGGTTGTCATTAGATGGGAGAATAACACATGGGAAGGGATACATGTCCAAGGATCCAAATGAAAAATCACGCTCCAATGCCTCCAGTACATGGCATACTACATCACCTACTAGATCATCAGTAGATGTGGGCATGGAACAGGTGGCCACGTAATTAACCTGTGGCGGGGATGATACTGCTTGCATATGAGAACCATTTAGGGATGATGGTCGATGGGGAGTTGATTCAAGACCAATGAATGTAAGCTGATCAATGATCGCAATGTTTCCTTCATGTGGGAAACACGTCACTCGAAAGAGGGAAGAGACAAGAGAAACCATGACATAAACATAGTCAAAACCAAGGAGTAGATTAAAATATAAAGGGCCTTGGACAGCCATTATGTCTATATAGACAGTCTTTCCTCCCAAAGTAATAGGTAGCTTAGGAAGGATCCCTAAAGTTGACTGGTTCCTCTCTTAAAAGCTAACAGATTCTGGGTGACACGGACAAGCTGAGGAGAACCTAAAGCTTTCCAAGCAGTTGAATCATCTATGACTATGCTAGGTGTTTAGTCAATTTAGTGTCCTAAATTGATCTGCATAAATTATCAATCCCGATATCGTAAACTGATGAAGTGTAGTGCACTATATGTGCTAGATGGCCCTTCCTACTGCAGTGTTTTTGAGTTTTCTGTTGTTTTGGGGGTTTGATATTTTTAATTCCTAATTTTTTGCAATGTACTTAACAAAATTTTAAATCTACTACTGCTAAAAATCTAAAGAAATGAAATGAGAGCTAAAAGTGCTTTAAGCCAGATTTGGAAGTAAAGTTTTAACTAAGAAAGTGAAAACAGAGTTTCTCTTCTTGCTATTATGATTGTTTCCAAAACATAGACTGAAAAGGACTTAAGAGCAATCAATTACAAAACCAAAGCTTAAATGAGATATTAAAACTAAAAATAAGATTGCAGCTATCTATGAAATACTAGAAAGGAGATTACAACTACTGTCTAGTCTATTGTAGAATTAAAACTTAATGAACAACTAAAAATGGAATTACAATTAAATGAAAAACTTATGAAAAGCTATGATTGAAAATGAAATTGCAATTAATCTAGCATAAAAACTAAATGAAGTGTTTTATCACTCTGCTATACAATTTTGGGAGAACTACCTCCTTGTGACAACATTTGGAGGGATCCAATACTTCATTATTCTAAAACTGAAAATGAAATTGCAACAACTTAAATGAAAGACTAAGACTAAAAGTGAAATTGCAACTAATCTACTATAATAGCTAAATGAAGTGTTTTATCACTCTGCTATACAATTTTGGGAGAACTACCTCCTTGTGATAGCATTTGGAGGGATCCAATACTTCATTGTTCTAAGAAAAAGTAAACATAAAAATGCAGAGAAAGACTAATGAACAGTAAGTAAAAGAAACTAGACTAATGATCAACAAATCTAAATTACTCTATGCTACTGACATCAACTTCAAGCTATTGATAAGAAACTAGAAAGTAGTGAAACAAAAGAGCTATTCTGTGAACACAAGTTGCATTATGAACAGAGTTAGAAAATGGTTATAAACATCATGAAAAGAACACAGTGAATTTAACTATGAAAGACAAAATAGAAATTAAAATATAACCTTGACCAATGTAGGGGCCCTCTGCAAAGGTCTCGGATTCTCAACACTTAATCAACACTCCAATAACGCTTCACGTATCCATTGAAATAGAGTCTTTATATTAAAATAGAGAATGAGTTCTTCAAATACAGAGCGGAAATCTTAACTTAATACATAAGCAAAAACTTAACTTCTTCTGTGTTCCTCACACAGGTATTTATAGGAAATTATACAACTGTTTTAAAGAGAGAAACAAGCTACAACAAAACACGTAGACAGGCAAGTATGCAGAATTCTTGTTCTCGGTTGCTTGGAAACATAAATATTATGGTAATGGATATTGGATTCTATTTGTGCAGGTGGCAGATGAATTTCGTGGCCTCAAGAAACTGCTTCGGATCCCTATCTGTGAGAAACATGTGAAAAACAGAGTCTTGTTTGCCATAGGTTTCTATGTTTGACTTTCCTTTGACTGGGGTCTTCTTTGTCAATCTAGGCCAGATGAATAGGATACGATCCATGCCCTGATGTTTTCCAAGCTACCCATGTAGTCCTTTTCCTTTCTTAACACTTGGAACCTGCAAAAGCATGGAAGTAGCTGCAGAACAGCCGATTAGCTGCAGAATGTGGCTGCGTTCCGTAGCTAAAAGATAAAAACTTATTCAAATAGCAAACATAAAAGTATAACCTCTAAATCACTGAAATATACTCCTTGAGGCAATATGTAATGGTTTTTGATGATAAGGATGCATTTTTCATGGAAAAACAGAGAAGGAAGGATGAGAAAGGTAGCTGAGGGAAAGACAGTTTTGGAACTCAAAATACCCCACTGCTAGACTATTGCATGTCCCCATGCAATCAAAATTGTAAACTCCATCCTCCTATTGCATTTTTTCTGTGACTTCAACCAAAACATCCAACCTCTTCTTTCTTTTGTTTGCACCAACTACCATCCTAGGCTTCCTCATGAGGAATTTGTACTTCAGGTTAATGAGTGCCATGTTTAGCTTCTTATTCTTCCTTTTTAGTTTTTTGTTCTTCTTGTGCCATAAACCCAAGTGAAGCATAGTGTTATCATGGATAATCTTATCCAACTTGTTCTATTCTTTTAAGGCTTCATTCTCTCTTTGGATATGCCTATTTAGAACTTCTAGCTCATAGATTTCCTGTTTAAGTGAGCTAGTCAAATTTTCTTGTGATGTGGCAGGCTGCTTAGGATTAGATGAAGTTCCTGAGTCCACTGATGTATTATTTTTCTCCAATGACTTTATGTAGTCATAAATCTGTTGTTGGACTGGATCAATACCTGGAGATGCTCTTCTTAGGCTGCTTTCAAAGGTTTGTTGAGGAGAGATCTGTGGGCTTTGCTCATATGGAGTATTGTCATGGGACTGTGTTGGAGTTTCTTCTCCCAAATCTATGAACTGTGTTTCTTTTGCTTTAGCTTTCTTCACTTTGCCCCTAAGTCTAGAACTTCTCCTCAAACTTTGGGAACTTATGATTTCTTCCTCTATAACCTATTTCCTTTTTCCCTTTTCTTTCTTGAGCTGATCCCTGATCTTGACTAATCTCTCAGAAAGCAGTGGTTCATCCTCCTTAGATGATGAATGTTTAGGATTATTTTTGTGGGATTCCTCAACTTTTCCTTTTGATTTTCTTCTCTGTTTTGCCTGCTTCCTGATCTTTGTTAATGTTTCAGAGATGGGCTCTTCTTCATTGTTTTTCTGTGCTGAAGTTTCAGGGGTGTTTTTAATGGTGATACTAGTCTTCCTTCTCCTACTTGTTTTTGCAGGACTTCCCTTAGGAAATTATGGGGCATCTTGGAAGAATTTTCTGACCAAAAAGTCATCCCATGTGTCCCCTACACTCTTTAAGTGATATTCAACTAAAATTATTACTAGTCCATGGTGATAAAGAGTGGTTTCTATTGCTTCAATTTTCTTCTGGACATTAGTGGCCATTATTCTCAAGTTATTCAACAAGAAAAATGGGAAATTGAGGGTTCCATCTTCAAGAAAATTCATGAACAATCTTATGTGATATACATACATGGAACCAAATCTTCCCTCGCATGTAATAAACTTTTGCAAAATTAATAACATGCTGCTCCATTTGCTCTTAAGTGCAAAGATTGGAATTCCTTTCCTAAAAACTGAAGTGTCCATACCTAGATTTTTGAGAATGACTTTCCATGTTTCATCATGAAATTCTTCATTCTTGAGCCACCTCTCCCCTAGCCTTGGTAGCTCGGTTGCTTCAGCAATAAAAGACTCGGTCGCTGAAAATTTTATGTCACCTATTTCCACATCCACTCCCTCAAACGGCCTAGCAAAAGTTTTGGTGATTTCTTTATGGTGACCATTGAATTTTCAATGAAACTCAACCAAGCAGCCTTCTATAGCATTCCTTTCAACTGAGGATAACCTTCCATGTACTTCACCCCGATGGGTTCAGTTCTGAGTATGAGCCCCATCACCTCTGTTCTCTGCTATTCTTCAAAATTCCCTTCACTGTTTGAGAAATGGAGTGACTGCGTAAATAGGACTTTGTATACAACAGTGGAACAACTGGTATATATAAACAAGAATGACTATGGATATGGAATGAAATGGAAGTAAAACAACTATGCGTATGAGACAAAACGACTGTGTTTACAGGGTATACAGAAAGAAACAGAGTAGTTGTATGCGTAAACTGGGTGGAAAACAGAGTGACTATGATACACAGAGAATATGAAAATGGAGTGAGTGTTGGTATAATGTAACAGAGTGTTGGTATGCATGGGAAAGTTGCGGGAGTAAAAGAGAAATGCTTAGGTGTAAGAAATGAACAATCAAGTTTTGAGGAGCCGTATTCAAACAGGTTATGTCATGAATCTAACTGTTTGATAGGTGTGCCAGTTAAGTATGAGTTTTTGAGTTTAAAACGGAGATTCATCATGAGACCGTTTGGCATTAAAGATGGGAGGTATGGCAGAATCATCATGGCAGTCAAATCTCATAATGATAAATCAAGGAGTTATGTGATTACACGAGTTATACAAACTTATGTTTTGTATTTCTTTTTGAAATAAGTTCTTGTTTTTTACCTTTAGAACCATACCTTTTCCGCTTGCTAATTTCTTGCATGTTTGCTTCCACAGGTGCTTTGATGTAATTGGTCTTCAAAGTTGTTTTTCTCCTCAAATACCTGCATATGAAATATTATTATGAACTGGTTTTATTTATGCTTGGATAGATGATCAAACTGTTGCTGCAGAATCAGATTGGCTGCAGAATAGGATTAGCTACGGAATGGGAACAGCTGCGGAACATGAAAACAACTACAGAATGTAAAACAACTGCAGAATGTAAAACAAAGAACAAAATATGGCTCATGAATGGATGGAATGGAAATGACTATATGAGTGAAAATATCACACGATGAAAAATGAAAAATGGAGATGGAGAAAATGCTGGAAAGGAAAAATTTATTGGCGGAGTGAAGTGAAACTTTGAAAAAGTAAAACAGAGTGGAAAATGAGATAAAACAATGAATTTTGCAGAATACAAAGTGAATCACTATTTTTTTTTCAAAAAAGAAAATGGAAAATATAGGGTGTCAGAAGTTTCTGATTTTCACCCTATATTTTCTGTATAAGCATGCCAATCAATGATTGGTTTTCAACCTTATACAATTATTTTATTTTAATTTATTTTATTTATTTTTTTCTTTTTTTAGATAGGAGAAACAAGGACTAAGTTTGTGGAGAAGAAGGATTCTTCTTCACAATCTTCATTTTAGAATTGTTCTGAAAGATCTTGATGAACTCCTCCCTTGGTTTTTGATAAATTTTCAATCTATGACCATTCAAAAGCAAAGGAGTTTGGCTTTCATCTATTGTTCTGATCCTTACTGCTCCATTACTGAAAAAATTTTCAATCTCATATGGCCCAAGTCAATGAATTTGAAACTTCCCTTGAAAATCTTTAAAATTTGAATCAAATAATAGTGCCCAATGTCCCTCTTGAAACTTCTTGTCCTTGATGTACTTGTCATGCCACTTAGCCCTCTGTTGCTGAACTAGACTAGTCCTTTGAACAAATTCTTGTCTGATTTCATCAAGTTCATTCAATTTCTCTAGTCTATGCTTTTGAGCTTCTGATAATTTCATCCCTAACTGGACTACCATCTTGAAAGTTTTGACTTGGAACTCTATGGGGAACAGGACTTGTTTCCCATAAACAAGTTCATAGGGTGTATGTCTAGTTGTGTTATTCCATGTAGTTCTATAGGCCCATAAGGCTTCAGGAAGCCTTTCTGCCCAATCTCTTCTATGTAGATGCACAGTCTTGCTGAGGATTCTTTCAATCACTTTATTTGTAGACTCCACTTGACCATTTTCTTGTGGATGTTAGGGAGTGGATTTCCTATGCTTGATTTTGTATTCCTCCATAAGCTTCTCCACCATGTTGGATGTGAATTGAAGTCCTTAATCTATCAAAATTTCTCTTGGAACACCAAAGTGAGTAAAAATTTCCTCAAAAAGAAAATTGACTACAGAATTTTCGTTAGCAAAAAGTAATGCTTTGGCTTCTACCCATTTGGTGACATAATCAGTGCATACCAATATATTTTTTTTTTGCTTGGATGGAGGATTAATAGGTCCAATAAAGTCTAAAGCCCATTTTCAAAGGGTTCGATAAGTACCTGAGGTTGCAATGGCATTTCATTTGAGGGAGCAGGTTTCCCTACCCTTTGGTAGCTATCGCACCTTCTGACATATTCTTTAGCATCTTTGAAGATGGATGGCCAAAAATATCCTAAGGAAAGGATTTTATAGGTTGTCATCTTGTCAGCAAAGTTTCCACCACACGGCTCATCATGACATGCTTTGAAAATATCAGACATCTCATCTTCCCTAGCACACCTTCTGATCATAAGATCTGGCCATGTTTTATACAATTCGTTAGTGATCCATGAATATTTTGCACTATCTTGAATAATCTTTCTTTTCTCTCTAGGAAATAAATGTGAAGGTAACTTCCCTGTAACCAAGTACTTAGCAACATCTGCAAACCAAAGAGTTCGAGTAGTTACTGCAAAGAGATATTCATCAGGGAACTTATCTTCAACTGGGGAGTCTTCTTTAGTATTCTAGATCCTGGACAAGAAATCAGCGAGTGTGTTTTGTTTTCCAGGTCTATCAAGCACAGTAATGTGGAATTCTTGCAAAATTAAAAGCCATATTGTAACTCTGCTATTAGTAATAGGTTTATTCATAAAATATCTAATTGCAGAGTGATCTGTATGAACAAAAGTTTCATAGCCTGTTATATAGTGTCTAAACTTGTTAATTTCATGAACAACAGCTAAGAATTATTTTTTAGTCATAGTATAATTCAACTCAGTGGGAGTCAAATTTTTACTTGTATAGTAAATGACATAAGGAATCAAATATTTTTGTTCCAATACAGCTCCCAGAGCTATATCTGAAGCATCTGTAGAAATATGGAAAGGAAGTTTCCAATTTGGTCCTCTTAAGATAGGTGCTTCAGATATTCTTGTTTTCAAGGTTTTAAATGCTAATTGGCAATCAAAATTCCACTTGAATTCACAATCTTTTGTAAGAAATTTGAAGAGTGGAGATGCTATTTTAGTGAAGTTTTCTATAAATATTCTATAGTAACCTGTAAATTCTAGAAAACTTATAACATCCCTTTGGCAATTTGGAATTGATAACTTAGAGATGACTTCAACTTTAGATTTTTCAACTTTAATCCCATCTCCTGAAATATGATGTCCTAAAACAATACCTTCTATAAACATCATAAAGCATTTCTCATGGCTTAGTGAGAGGTTTGTTTCTTTACATCTTTTAAGGACTTTTTCCAAATTCTCCAAAGCTTCTTCATATGTGTTACCATAGACTGTAAAATCATCCATATATACCTCTACACAATCATGTATTAGATCAGAAAAAATTCCTAGTACTGATTTTTGGAATGTTGCAGATGCATTACATAACCCAAAAGGAAGCACTCGATAGGCAAAAGTTCCCCATGGACAAGTAAATGTGGTTTTATCCTGATCCTCAGGTGCTACCTGAATTTGATTATAACCACTAAAACCATCCAAAAATGAGAAATACTTTTGACCTGCTAATGTATCTAACACTTGATCTATGAAGGGCAAAGGAAAGTGATATTTCAAGGTTTCTTTATTCAATTCTTGGTAATCAATGCACACCCTCCATTTACCATTCTTTTTAAGCACAATTACCAAAGGAGAAACCCATTGGCTATCTGAAATGGGGTAAATGAAGTTTACATTGAGTAATTTTTGGAGCTCTTCTTTCACAATTTCCTTAAGATTTGATTCATCATTCTTTGAGGTTGTCTGATTGGTCTACTATTTTCCTCAATATAGATATGATGGATACAAGTCTTAGGATCAATACCTTTCATGTTAGTATACTCCCATGCAAATGCAGCAGAATGTTTTTGTAATATTTTCGTTAGCTCTTCTTGTTGTAGTGTCTCCAAGTTTTTGCTTATGTTCAATGTCCTACCTGGAAAAATTTCAATTGTAGAGCTACCAAACTCTTCCATAGAATAGAGAGACATCTGCCTAGATGACAAGTATTCAACATTAGATATTTTCTGAAATTGTGCATGGTTATATTCTGAAGATGTTTCAAAATTTTCCAATGTCTTCAAAATTTGATTATCTTCACTAATTTCAGATATAGTAAAGAGACACTGAATCATCTTCATCATTAATCCATTCCTTGTCATCTATTTCTGTTATTGCTTTTGCTAGAGGATACAAAGTAAATTTCTTTGTTGAATTACCATTAGAAATATACATGTCACCAGATCTACAACTAATAAAAGCATCATCTATGGCCAGCCAAGGTCTTCCTAATATGAGTGGATGTCCTCCTAAATTATTCTTGGGAGTTAAAATCATGAAATCAACAGGATATTCCCAAGAATCTAAGGAGACTGAAATGTCTTCTAGCACACCATCTGGTTTGATTACTAATCTATTTACAAGTTGCAGCAAGGTAGATGTGTAAAGAAGATTAGGAAGTTTAAGCTGCTCCATAGTTTGTCCACTCATAATGTTTATTGCTGCCCCTAAGTCAATCAATGTGTTTGGAATTTCAATCCCATTTATATGTGTCTTGACAATTGGACTTCCTGGATCTACATATTTCTACATGGTAATATTTCCCATCATGATATCTGCTATCTTTCCTACCAGGTGAATTCCTTTTGTTTCTGTTGGTTTTCTTCCTGGTCTTTTAATGCTCAACTCCTTTATTGTCTTGGCTAGAATAGTAATTTCTCTAATGGCTTGTAACAAAGGAATTTTGATACAAACATTCTTCAATTCATCTAGAAAATCATAATTGGGCAACAAGATCTGTTTTTCTACCCCTCTATTAATTTCTAATCTCTCAGGAAAAGGAGGTGTAGAAGTAGATGCTGGTTGCTCAATTATAGGAGTTGTGTTTATTGATTCTTTTTGTTTTTCTTTTTCAATGTTTTGGTTTTGGAGGGATGTCCCCTCAAAACTTTTATTGACTTTCAGAGAATCCTCCTCAGAAGTGTCTTGTTCTTGAATATCTATAGAAGGTTTTTCCTTTTCTAATATCCTACCAGATCTAAGTTGAACATCATTAAGATCTAGAGGAGTAATCATGTAAGTTGGAAATTTTTGTCCTTCTACCATGTAAGCATTCTGAGGGTTTTTATTATTGGGTTTTGGCAATGGTTGGGCAGGTAGCTGATTTGGTTTTTGTTGAAATGGAAGTAAGAGTTGAGGATTTTGACCTTATTGTGGAGGTTGTTATGGAAATAGTAATGAAAGTTGAGGGTTTTGATTTGGAAGTTGTGGTTGCTGATTTTGTTGTTGATTTTGTGGGGGAGGATAGCTCTGATAAGATGGAGGATATTGATAATATTGAGAAAATCTCCCATAAGGATTTTGTACCCCTTGTGCCCATGGTTGAGATTGATACTGAGATTGAGGTTGAGGCCAAGGTTGCTGCGAAGAATTCTAGTTTGGTGGGGGTTGAAGATACATTAGATTGTTGAATCCTTGATTTTTTGGCCCCTGCCAAGGTCTTCTTGCAACAAAACAAAGAGATTCTACAGGATTTGGGACTATTTCCTCTTGAAAGACAACCTTAAGACCTGGGATTGAAGGACAATCCTTGGTCTCATGACTTTTTGAACAAATCATACAAGTTTCTACAATTTTTGCATCTAAAGGACATTCCCTTAGAGCATGTTTCTTTCTGCATTTTGGACAAAAGATGGCTAAAGAATCAGCCTCTGTTTTCTGCTTGTTTTGAATTTTAAGGGTGTCTAGTTGCTCACTAAGGCTCCCTAAAATGTCAGTTTTAAACTCATCAAGCATATTTCCAATTTCTGCCCTACTTACAGATCCGGTTGTAGATTTGTTTGCTCTAACAAGAGAAGGATCTCTTGGTCCTTTCCCGGTTTTAGATTTCCCTCTTGAGAGATGAACACATAGTTCTACTATGTCACTCAATGGAAGTTGAGAGATATCTCCCTTCCCCATCATGTTAAGGATATCTATCCATTCATCTCTAATGGCCTTTAACAAAAGAGCTTTCAAAGTTTCTTCATCTAGATTGTTTGTCTTAGCTCTTTTTAAATTATAGTTGAATCTCTCAAGCAAATCCTCTAAGTTTTCATCTTCCTTTTGTGTCATTTTGAACACATCATATTTATGATTGGTAGGCATACAATAATCCAAATATCTATCCAAAAATGCATGTTTCATGTCATTCCAAGTTCTAATGGATTGAGTGACTAACCCCATAAACCATTTCAAGGCAGCCCCTTTTAATGTTGAAGGGAACAATTTGAGTTTTTGAGAGTCTTCTAGATAGTCATAGGTTCTGCAAAAGACTTCAAACTCAAACAAAAATGTTTCAGGATCCTCACTTCTCAACCCATAAAATTTTGGGAGGACAGATGGTGAAATGTTTTTCATTGTGGTATGTGTTTCCTCATCTACTATAGGGAATCCAAATGAGTTATCTACTTCCCTATTTCCTCTACCTCCTCCATTATTACCTCTACCTCCTCCATTGTTTCCTCTACCTCTCCCTCTACCCCCTCCTCCAAATAGTGTGAATTCTCCATCTTGTTCTTCTTCTGCCATTATAGTTTCTTCAGAGTCAGTATAGGGCTCAACCTGCAAGGTTATTCCTTCCTCCTCTAGTTCTTCTATTAATGGACTATGGGAGAGAGTTTCTACTTTTTCTTCCTCACCAGGTAATCCTATTTCTTCAACTACAATAGGCTCCCCTATGAAAGTGAAAAAGGTCTTCTCTTCTAGGACTGTTTTGGTGGATGATGTAGGAGAATCTTCTGATTGAATTTTTTTCCCCTTAATGGACTATGGGATAGAGTTTCCATAGAAAAATTGCCCACGTATGTCCCTCTACAGAAGGGGAAAATCAAAATACTAAAGGATCTGGATGAAACGAAGAGCACACTCCAGACCCCGCTCCTCCCCGATGGAATTGTCTTTGAGGGCTTGCACCTAGGTTGCATGCCCACCATGAAATTTGAAGAATGGGACCTTGCAGATAGTGAGAAGTTCCCACACCTGGACACAGTAAACTTGATGAAGAAAAATACGGAGGGGACGGTGATAACATTAGAGCAGAAAAAATGGTTGCGCGGTGTGGAAAAGGTTGGGCTGTTGCATCTGTTATGGATACTGCATTTTCACCGTGTGCCCATCACCATTTTCATCATCAGGTAACAGCTCTGCTTAGTGCATGATGGGTACTTATGGCTGGAGGAACCTATTCCCATCACACCAGATCTCATCTACTGAATTTCTTGGCTTCCCTGTAAGGGGAAGGACTTCACGACAATAGCCAAGAGAAGTAGCGATTTGGCTCTCGCAGAGGCCATGAAGTTCAAGTACAAGCTGGAGAATAAGAAGCGGGGCTACGCCATCTCGAGCATCAAGGATAAGGGGGTGTGCGTAGCCACTAAACTCCTGACTGGTAAGGTGATGAGAAAATACCGCGTCGATGAGGTACCAACACCCATGGTTGCGTTGGATGAACAGTGCGTGGAGGGGGTTCAGTTCAACTGGGCTAAGTTCCTCTGCAAGGAGTTTTTTCTCAATTGTCAGGAGGCCAAGGAGTAGGGTAAGACATTCCACTATGCATGGTTGATCTTATCTATCTTGCTGGTAGCGGGGAACTACCACAGGATAGTTAGTTCTCGAGCATTGACCAAGACCTACCAGAGGCTACAAAGTATGCTTCACTCTAGGCCACCAAGGACGCGACACGGATTCATGATACCAAGATTTTCTGGGTGCTCATGGAGGTGAGCATCCAAATGTGGATTAATAGGAGGACACGCCTATCCCCCACGGTGCACAACGCTCTGCAAAGTTTTGTAGACTTCAAGGCTTACATGCACAACATCTACATCAGGGCGTGAAAGGATACGGTGCAGTAGTGGACAAAGCTCCCATTCATAGCCACTAATGACGTGATCTTTATAGTGTTGGAGACATGGCCTCCCCGAGTGGTGCGCCCCAGATTTGGCGGAGTTAGAGAAAGTAGCAGCACAGAAATAGAAGCAGGATGCCAAGTTGTGCATCACTCAACTGGCCGAGAGAAGGCGGACCGAAAAAGTGGCAGTAGAGGTAAGGGAAATACGCTAAGTGGCATAGAAAGTCACGAAGCAAAAGAATGCCGCAGAAGTAGCAATAGGAGCATAGACAACAGCGAAAAGAGTAGAGGAGGGTCAAGCAACGTTCTCAGGGCAGGAGGTAGAGGACACTGAAATCGTAGAGGGGAGCGAGGACCCAGTGACCGCATCCACACAACTTAAATGACCGCATATCACAAAAAGTTCGAGTCTAAGGAAAAAGGTTAAGGCTTTGAAGCTGGCCATTGACCCGATCACCTTGACTGAAGGTGATCTCCATGACATTGACAAAAAGGTTTGCGATGTCACCAATGAGGCGCTCCAAGAGTTAATGAAGGAGCACCAGAGTGTGTTGGGGGCCCTCAGGGCACAGCTGCAGGAGTTATAGGTTGCGCCCCCTCAGGAAGGTACCTTGTCTACCCACGTCACAGCAGGCACTTCAGCAGCAGAACATATGTTGCATGCCAGGATGGCCAACACAATAGTATTGCTAGAGGGAGCATTAGTATCATCAGACGTGATGGACCAAATGACAGTTAGCAAGATGAAAGGCCTTGGCCTTAACCTAGCTACCCTTCCACAGGAAACACTCTATCAGCTCCAGGATGGGATCACGGGAGAGCTACGTGCCAGGGAGAACCGCGTAATCCAAGTGCTCAGTGAATAAAAGATCAATATGGAGTAGCTCAACTTGCAGTGTGACGAGTTTGTGTCTCAGAACCAAAGGTTGGTAGAAATGGTAGATGACACTTGCCAACACATCCTAGAGCTAGCTATTGTAGCAGATCTACTAGTGGAAGTGCGGATCCACAGCCTAGAAAATGAAGTCCGCGACGTGCAAGAAGAGATCGCAAAGATTCAACTCTAGCTAAACCTTCAAATTGCTGAGCTACATTTGAAGGCACAACCTTCCACTCCCCTAGAGGTCAGAGAGCAGCGCACTAGCGCTATTGCAGCAGGGATAGAAGAGATTGGATGTATAGTCCGTGGTTCTACCAACATGTTGGAGCAGGCGCTTGAGGTCCTCACTACATTGCAGGAGGACCCCAACATCCAGCGGCTGGAGACCGAGGCACATGAACTCCAGCAACAATATTACAGCATCAAAGGGACTGTGCAGATAGCAATCCTTACTCAGCAGCTTGCAAGGATGTAGCAAGCTCAAGCATTAAAAGAGCAGGTGGATGCGGCGCGCCACAAGGAAGAAGTTCTAAAAGCACGCATCTAGCCATGGATTGATGAAGCCTTCACAGTCACAGTGGATAATGAAGGAAAACTTGCACAGATTCACGGGATGCATGCACATATGCAGCGTAGCACGCCAGAAATAGAGGGTTCAGAAGCAAGAATGCAGCAGGTTCAACAGGTAGCAGCTCAGTGCGTTGCTGACATCCAGACCATTCGGGACCAGCTAGAGGGACTCTGCGCCAAGATCACCGCACCGACAAAATGACTCGAGGATGAGTCATGATGTTTGTGTTGGGGACCCGTTGGGCATGGAATCCCCCCCACAGCAAGTTTTGGGACTCAAAGCCCAAGTTTTGAGTATTATTGTTGTAAAGTCTCCGCGAATTGCGGGTGCGGAGTGCAAATTATATGTTAGAGACATAGGGTTGTCTGCCCTAAGTTTTGAATGCAGTGTCAACCTACCCATGGTCCGTGGACCATGGGATTGTATAAATAGAGCGAGGCTCTAAGTTGTAAAGAAGGAAGTAGCTAACGAATGGAGTCTAGAAGATAGCGAGCATAGAGTAAGAGTCTAAGTGCTTTGGGTCGTAGTAGTAGGAAGAGGCTCTACAGCTGAGTGCACAGAGGCCTAGTAGAGTTCGCAGCTGAGTGCGAGGACTCTTACAGCTGAGTGTGCAGGGCAGAGTCGATTCTGTAACCAAGGAAGAAGAATAATAAAGAGAAGTTTGATTCCAAATCTTGTGTATATGTTCTTGGGTTATTTCCTGTTTGATACCATATGCAATTATACTGTTTTATTTATCACGCGCACTTATATGAATGCTGAACACTGTTAAGTATAACTAGGAACATACAGATAAGCTAAATTGATCAACTAATATCGGGTTAATAACAAGGATTTGGGTAATAACACTGTTCGGGCCTCGGGTAGGGTTGCGCGAAGGCAGCATCGCAGGCTGCGAGGTACAGATAGGTGCGCATAGTGGCTTGTGTGCAGGGTCAAACTGCAAACCACATAAAATCATCAGACATCTCTAGGGTGTAGAAACCTAGTTCTAGCACCCTCCCATACTACTTTGGGTGAGACCTCAGTTCGCGCTCCACGCACTGTTGACGAAAGGGCCAATAGTACCGGGATTTGTTTGTCTAAATCACCTCTGAACCTGGGTCAGGCCCCTGCAAGCCAATAGGACCCTATTTAGCACTTCACACACCTTCTCAAAATATTCCCCATGGATAATTCTTGGCGCGCTTTTTCTTTCTTGCTTCTATGTGTTGTTCCTGTTTTATATCGTGGGAGCAGTGTGCGTTTGTGTGGGCTACATATGATATGTCTGTACCCATCTGGAAAGGTGGGTGTGCAGGTTGTTTTTCCCATCATAACTGACTCTCATCCATAGATGAGGTTTTCCAAATCATGTAAGAATCACCCTTCTGCATTCGCGCCAATCCTAGAAAATCCGTTGATGCGTACCCCACCATCTTGCGGGCGTAGCGTGTAGATCCCATTTTAAAGCATCGAACCGCTATTGTTCTAGCACATCACTTCCAAATTTGTTTAGGAATTCATCCACCGATTTCAACTCGTCATACATGGATAGATCCCTTTCCTTTGTTGCTACACAGTGTAATGACCTTATCATCATGTTGCAATTTAGCATGGTTATCTCATGTAACCAGTTCTGCCATCGTTCTACTTCCTTTTCTGGATCCAAAGTGTAGGAGTTGTCACGCTCCCAGGAAATCCTACCATCTACTATTTGATTCACCCAATCCTACTTGCATGTGGTTATCTTGTAGATACAGTCGAGATCGTCATCACTATCATCAGCACGCACCTATTCTGTAAATTGCGCTCCTTCTGCAAGGTCTAGCGGTACTACTATGCATAATGACTTTTTTTCAAAAATCATTTTGCACTTCTTCAGGTTTATCACTCCATTCATATCAGTGGCCCAATCTATTCCCAGTAGCATAGGATAGGGATTTCTATCATCAGCAATCTCTATCACTTCGAAGTCTGCAAGCGCGCTTGCACCTTCAATATCCACCGTTACTCCCTGCAATCTTCCCATGGGTAGGATCTTCTATTGGTTCGCCATTCACAATTGAATAGGAGACCATTGTAATGTGGGCCTACCCATGTGCTCCCATATATGCTTCGATAATACATTCGCGTCTGATCCTAGATCCAGAATCACTTGATCCATTTCATACTCACAGATTTGCACAATCAATCTCATCCCCCTTCCTATTCATGATGTATGTTTCCCAAGCTTTCGTACTGCGCATGGTTCTCCTGACCTAGTGCACCTAGTGATAAGTTCTTTCAGTCCTTTCATAGCCTTGTTGTCACACAACAGCTTCATGCATGTCTTCAGAAAGGCAGTGAGCATTGAAGGATCCATCTTCAGTTCTAGTTGATCCTTACTACCTAAAGTGGAGGCCTCCGCGAAGCTCTTCTTAGCTTCCATGAATGTCTCTTTCGTGCGCTCCAAATCAAATTCAGGTTCCTTTGTAGGAGCCATGTGAACCCATGCACTTTCTTCAAGCTGCTTACCTTTGTCATCTCCTACTGTGATACTGCTCCAAAGCATGATGTTCACATTTGGGTCCTCTTTGCGCGGTTCATACCTCATCATTTGTAGGTTCTCAGTCGGAGGATGCTGGAGTATTCCTTTATTGCCCATCCTCGCTATCAGTGTAGGGCAATCCTCTGTCTCATGGTCGAACTAAGTACAATATAAACATGATGCTCTTGTCAGATTTGTACAATCGTGGCCATAATGTCCCAACCCTCTGCAATTGTAACAAATCAATTGTCTGCGACCTCTTCCCAGTCCCATTCCACCTCGACCTTGTCCGCGCCCCTGAAATCCAGTGCGTACCATCCCTACATTTTGATTGAGGGCTCATGTTTCAATCTGTACCCTGTAGGTAGGGGTCCGATCTATCATCATTTCGTAACATCTACAGGTGTGCTCATCATGGCCTACCGACCTGCAAAAATTACAGAATACTTGTTGGGACGTCTGTGTATACTTCTGTAAAAGATGACAATTATCCGTAGCATGTTTTCCTCCTTTATGACAAATTGTGCACCATAATGCAGGTGTCGTTCTCGGTCTTTCTTTTGCCTCTAGTCTCAATCGCATTGGCCCTCCTCCTGCCAAGTAATTCTCGAAGACTGGACAATGGTCCTTGTCATGTCCCTGTCCCTTGCATTTTATGCACCATACCTCCTCACGCACCTTGGGGTGAGTTGTCCTTTCTTGTTTTAAACTCTGCATTTCCAAAAATAAATTTTTCAGTTGCTGCGGATTTGTTGGACTCGCAGGCGAGGATCTTGTATAGGGGTCTCATGCAGTCTCATTGCAATCTCCAATGCTTCGTCCCAGGTGGATAATTTCTGTTACAACAACGTCGTCCTTAGATGCAGCATTAGTAAGCTACAAACCATGCACGGTGTTGCACATCTGTCAAGGTCATGTTGGCTTCACGAATCATTCCCTTCAGTCTCTGATCTAGTTCCCAAGGGGTCTCGCCTAGAAGCATCGTGATCTCCTTAAACCCAATAATCGACTGTGTCTTCAATTTTGGCCTATTAAACTCCCTATTCAGCACAGCTTGGATTTCTGTGATCCCTAAGTTTGGATTGTCAATAGAGTGCTTAATGTACCACGTCAGTGCGCGGTCCTGTAACGCGCTTACCAGTGTTGCCTTCTTTATGTTTTCATCCGTGACCCCTTGCGCTTCCCATACATCCTTTACCATAAACCAAAATTGGTCCGGATCTTCGTTCCCTACTCCTTTGAATACCGGCAACTTTATTCCGCTCGCCATATGAAACTGTGGTGGTGAAGGTGGTGTGGGTGGAGATGGAGGTGACAATGGTGAAACTGGTGGCAGTGTAGGTGGGGGTGGTATGTGTGGAATTCACTGCCTTATCAGATTGATCGTGCTTCTTGAAGAAACTTTCGTGAGCTCTTCCTCGCTTTATCACGGGGGTGAAATCAAGGGACTAGTCTCTAATTCTTCACTACTTGTGGCTTTGTAGATCTTCCCACTTCACATAGCCCCAAACATCAATTTATTTGCATAACCCGCTTTTCACACGGTAGCATTTTAATCTAAGTATTCAAAGATTTAATGTACTTACCTTGGGGTCCTTTGAGGAAACGTCATTCCGCCTCACTGTATCTGACTGACGTATCTATCACGAACTCGGTGATGAACCCTCCTATAATCCCATAGAGCCAATGGTCCACAGCGCGTGTGATCTTATCTTCCGATGCTTCTAGTTTGTGTACCAATTTCTAAGTCCACACAATTGGTTTGTCAATCTTACACCTTCCTTGACTGTTTGCTAGCTTTGCAATCCACTCATACAACTCAAAGGGGAAGGATGCAAAGAAAATCTCATGGATTTCCATATGCACGTAGCACTCTAACCATTGTTCCTTTGATACTCACGGATTCCTATTTTCCTACGCCGTGAATTCATGAATCTTTCTATCTAGCCACTTTTCAATTTCTTTCTTTGTTAGATTCCAGTGACACGACATCAGACATCCCTTATGCAGATCCCGGTCCTGGCAACAGAAACATTTGTTGGCTTAGTGGGGCCTAACCCAGGTTCAGAAGTAATTTAGCCAAACAAATCTTGGTATTACTGGCCCTTTCGGCAACAGTCTGTGGAGCGCGGACCGGGGCCTCACCCGAAGTAGTATGGGAGGGTGCTAGAACCAGGTTTCCACACCCTGGAGATGTCTGATGAGTTCAAGTGGTCTGTGGTTCAACCCTGTGTGCTCATTGTTACGAGCACTTACCCGCACTTCGCAACCTGTGATGCTGCCTTCGCGCAACCCTACTCGGGGTCTGAACACTATTATTACCCAAGTCCTTACTAGCAATCCACTATTAGTTGATTATCTTAGATTATTTGTATGCTTTCGGTTCTACTTAGCAATATTCACAATTCATATAAGTGCATGCAGTAAATAAATAGTATAATTGCAAATGATATCAAACATGTAATAACTCAGAATAGATACATAGAATTGGTAACAAAACCTTTCTTTATTAATCTCTTCTGCAGTTACAGACTCAACTCTACCCTGTGCACTCAGCTGCAAGGGTACGCGCACTTAGCTACGGACTCTACTAGGCCTCTGCGCACTCAGCTGCAGAGCCTTTTCCTA
This sequence comes from Pinus tabuliformis, assembly GCA_031772625.1. Lineage (NCBI taxonomy): Eukaryota > Viridiplantae > Streptophyta > Pinopsida > Pinales > Pinaceae > Pinus > Pinus tabuliformis. Next base: position 104,785,824 of record CM062816.1, read on the forward strand.
CTACTATGACCCAAGGCACTTAAACTCATGCACTATGCTTCACTATCTTATTCTATCCATCCATTGTATGATCTATTCTATGATCTCTTTACAACTTAGAGCCTCGCTCTATTTATACAATCCCATGGTCCACGGACCATGGGTAGGCCGACGTTACATTCAAAACTTAGGGTGGACAACCCTATGACTCTAACATACATTTCATGCTATGTGTCCGCAATTCGCGGAGTCTTTACAACAATAACAACTCAAAACTTGGGCTTTGAGTGCCAAAACATGTTTTGGGGGGATTCCATGCCCAACACAGATGTTTAACTGTTGTATGTTGTCCCTGTTTATTTGGTTGTGTTGTCTTTATGCTTTGATCTTTTGTTGTTTATTCTTTTCCTTGCTGTTGGTCTTCACGCTGACTGTTCTTTTTACTTTTCCCTTTTAACTGATACTCTTTACCCTGATACTCTTTCATCTAGCTGGCTTGTTAATTTTCTTTTACTGTGCTTTTTCACTTTTACTGTGCATTTTTACAGTAAGTCATTTAACTTCTCCCAAATATCTGCATCTGGTAATTTGATATTTACCATTTTCTTGTAAATTTCATCTGCTTTTGTGTACTTAGCAAAGGTGGGCCTATTCACAAAAAGGTGTTTTACCTCATGCTGGAGGTAAAATAGGTTCTCAAATGTCTGATATAGAACCTTTCCAATAGGCATCCCTTTCATAGAAGAATTATTTTCCTAATCCCTTGCCACCTCTCTTATTCTCCTGTTGTAGTCTTCCTATGGCATCAATTTGTAATTTATCACCAAGGGATTTGGCAGACCTTTCTACCTCAAAACATCAAACTTTACGATGAACTTGTCTATAGCCAGCTGCATGGTTTGGCATTTGTCCTCAAGGTTCATCATTAAATTCCTCTTTGTGAGCACCTTTTTCACTTCTAGTATTGTGCCAGTCCTGTTAGCTATGTTCAGCTCCTGCAATTCATATTTATTTTTAGAGTTAAGGAAGTGGATTATTCTGGTGGCTTCTTTGTGCATGTCCCTAGGTTCAGCCTTAACTCTTTGTATCACTTTTGTATCCTCTTTGACTAAGTCACTTTGTTCAAAGATGACTTGTATAGATGGCCAAATATCATTGACAGAGTCTATGATATTGGCCCATAGTTGTTCTTTGGCTTGGCTAAGTGGCTCCTTCAATGTTAGTTCTTTCTCCAAGTTCTTTATCCTTTCATTCATCCTGGTTGACTTCTAAAGTTCATCTTTGTGCATAATCTAATCTATTTTCTTCTCATCCTCTAGACTCCTTAACTTTTCTTTGATTCTATTTATCTCAGAGGTCTGAATGGACATTTCCTTCATTGCTTTGACGAATTTTTTTGCCTCATCGCCTGGCTAAGATGCTATTGTTGTGGAACTTGATGCTGATGTAGATGCTATTGCAGATGGAAGTGTGGTAGCCAGTGGAGCTGTGGGAGCCAATGAAGCTGTGAAGGTGTATGGTACTATTGTAGTAACTATTGGAATGGCAGTGGCAGTGGTAGTCTCAAGGCTAGCCTGTTTCAGATGTATTAAGTTGTCCAACTCTTTCTCCATTTATTTCAATTGGTCATTAAGTTATAGAACAAGGTCCAAAATTTCCTCCTGCTGAGTTTGGCTCTTAAGGACCTCCTTGGTCTGTGGATGTTCTAAATGAGGCAGCTTCAATTTTTTTTTGAGAGTAGCAATATCCTCATTTTTCTTCTTTATCAATTTCTCGGTAGCCTTGACATCATTGGGATTATGTCCAAGCTCAACCACCAAGTCTTCTAGTGACTTGATTCTGTTTTCCTTGGCCTATGAGGAGGCCTTTTCCAGCTTGTACTATGTTGTGATATTATCTAGTGAGCCTTGGATTTTGTGCACAATCATAGCTTTGTTTGTCATCATGGAATAGATCATCTCACCTACCTATTTGTGAAACTCAATTTGGTCAATGGGGTGAACATCCCTAACCAAAACTTCAAAGTCTGTTTTCTTATAGTCTGTTGATTATCTTGGCTACTGGATTGTAGGTTGTGAATGTCATTTGCATCTTGCCAGTCTTAATGTCAAAGGTTGACATTAACCTATGTTGACTTGTTGGGGCCTGACCTAGGTTCAGAAGTATTTTAGCCAAACAAATCCTGAAACTACTGGCCCTTTCGGCAATAGTCCGTGAATCGCAGGCTGAGATCTCACCCGAGGTAGTATGGGAGGGTGCTGGAACCAGGTTTCCACACCCTAGGGATGTCTAGATGAAGTCTGGAAGGTTCGCGAACCAGTCCTACGCGCTGCACACAGCTGCCTGTTTAGTGCAACTACCTTTGTGTGGCAAGCGCAACTGTTCTTTACCCCTTTACAATGCTTATTAGTATTATATATCTTGAATTAAATTTAAGTGGGCCCAATGCTTTCCTTTATCATTCAACATAAATAGACATGCGCACAATTATAAACTGTAAACAGATGCATAATGGAAACAGAGAAAAAGCTATGCGATATTCCAAAACCAACTTATCTTTATTAATGCTTTTTCCAGCTACAATCCACCTCCTACCCTATGCACACAGCTGCAGGGGTCTGCGCACACAGTTGCAGACTCTACTAGGCCTCTATGCACATAGCTGATGAGCCTCTTCTACTACTACCACTGCGACTCAAACTTACAGACTCAGATCGAATATTACTTTCAGTAACCCATACACTTCAGATCTAAGACAAAGCTACCTTCTATACTTAGAGCCTCACTCTATTTATACATTCCCATGGTCTGCGGACCATGGGTAGGCTAACACTTTCTAGATTAAATTACAATATCTTCGGGCAGACTACCCTTTGATTTGACTTATTACAATTCGCGCTTCATGCACTTTGCGGATCCTTTACAATACCATTACCCAAAATCGTGGGCTTTAAGCCCCAAAACCATTACGCGGGGGATCCATTTCCCAACAGGCCCCCAACACAAACATCATGACTCGTCCCAAGTCACTTGGCTGGTGTGGTGATCTTTGCGCGAAGTTCATCCAGCAATCTCTGCGCTTCGCTTATGTTCACAACACATTCTTCTACTATCTGTTATACCCTCTGTGCGCGTGTCTCCGATGTTTCATTGTCAGGTGCAATTCCTTGCCTGAGTGCATATACGCCTTGCATGTGTGCGAGTTTTCCCTCAATCTTGGCAGTGACTGTGAATTCTTCCTCGAGCGAAGGCTGAATGCGTTCTTTAAGAACTGCTTATTTTTGACATGCGACATCCACCTGGGCATCCTTCATCTTAGCCAGCCGCTGAGTAAGGGTGATCATCTGTGCGGTCCCCCAAACATTGTCGTAAGCCTGCTGCAACTCCCGCACTTCTGTCTCTAACCATTGGAGCGTTGGGTCTTCCTGCAATGAAGTGAGGGTGACGAGTGACTAATCTAGAAATCCAGTGAAATCCTGTATGGCACACTCTATGGCTTCCAACCCTGCTTGAATGGTATGGTGCCGCTACTCTCTGACCTCCAGCAAGGTAGCAGGCTGTGCCTTCAGCCTCAGCTCGGCGATCTGCAAGTTGAGGTCCAAATGGATCCTCATTGCTTCCTCCTTTGCCTTGCAGAATCCACTGGCCAATTTGTGGATCCGTATGCCTACTGGTAAGTCTACTGTAATCTCCAGCTCGGGGATGTGGCGGCATGCTTCCTTGACGATTTGCTCCAACTGTCAAGTCTGTGCTACTGCTTCATCACGTTGGAGGCTCAACTGCTCGATGTTTATTCGTTGTTCACTAAGCATCTGTATTGCACATCCTTCCCTAGCACGGAGCTCTGTCGTTGATACATCTTATAGCTGGTATAAGATGTCTCGTGGGAGAGCAGCCAAGTTTAATCCAAGTCCCTTGAGCCAGCCTACCATGACTCTATCCTCTGAGTTGTTTGCTGTCAGTTCTCCTTTCAGCAACGCGACAGTATTAGCCATTTTGGCCCGTACCAACTCCTCGGTTGTTGACATACCTGTAGCCCCATAGGCAGCTACCATTCCCTGCTATGGGGGCTGTACCTAAAGTTCCTGCAGTTGCATCCTGAGTGCCCCCAACATAGTCTACTGCTCCATCATTACCTCTTGGAGCACCTCCCTGGTGACTTCATGAACTGTATCACCGATGTCACATAGGTCACCCTCGGTCAATGTGATAGGCTCCCCATCCAACTTGAACACCTTTGTCTCCTTCCACGGCCCTGTTCGTTCTACCGAGCGTGACCATTTTAAGGGTGTAGAGGTGGTGCTTGGGTCCGCACCTTCCGTCGTATCATCTATTCCCGACCCTGTGGTCATTGTTGGGCCTCTTTCTTCTTCTGTCATAGCAGCCCCTCCTACTACTGCCTTTTCTGTAGTAGCCGTCGCTGCCTACCGGGACAACTGTACTTCCTTAGCTAGTTGTTCATTATGCTTCTGTTGTGCTAGAAACTTGGCGGCAGCCTTTTGTCTTTGAATTTCCATCTCATCGAATACCACCATATCTGGTGCATGCCATTCCATGGCCAAGTGTCGAGCACCATGAAAACAGCATCATCTATTGCGATGAAGGGGAGTGTGGTCCACTTCTTCTCTAGATCTGCTTGCGCTCTGATATATACATGGTGCATATCCACTTTAAAGTCTGCAAAATTCTTCACACTGTCATATACCGAGGTGGATAGGCACAGTTTCTTGTTGATCCACAATCGTATGCTCGGTTCCATCAGTATCTAGAAGATCTTAGCTTCTCTAATTCTCGTAGCATCCTTCATCGCCCGTAGTGACACAAATTTTGCTGCCTTTGGCCAATCCTGGCCAAGGGGAGGAAACTGACTATCCTCAGGAAATTCACTTGTAACCAATAGGATGGATAGGAGAAACCACACGTAGTGGAAGGTCTTACCCTGCTCTTGCTCCTCCCTGTAGTTTGTCAGGAATTCATCCCGGAGGAATTGCGCCCAATGAACCGTACTCCTTCTGTGCATTGCTCAGCCAACACGATGACCGTTGCTGGTACCTCATTGCCCCGACATTTTCTCATCACCTTTCCTGCCAACAACTGGGTAGCAATACGAACCCCTTTGTCCTAAATACTAGTAATAACGTACCATCTCTGCTTTTTCTCCATCTTATATTTATTTTTCATGGCCTCCGCAATCGTCCAGTCTCCACTTGTGCCAACAATTTCTGCGGGGTCCCTTCCTCCACAGGGAAGCCGAGAGATCCTATGAATAAGCTCTGCCATGATGGGAGTGGGCTCTTCCAGCCATAAGTACCCATCATGCACCAGGCAAAGCAGTTTCTTGATGACAAATATCGTGATTGGGGCCTGATGAAAATGTGGAATTGATAGGAGGTGGAGTAGCCCGGACTCCTCCACCCCACGCAGCCAAGTCTATGGCTTCAGTGTTGTAACGGCCCCATCCATGTTTTGTTCCATTAGATCGCTAGTTTCCAAATGGGGAAACTTCTTGTTATCCACAAGGTCCTAGTCTTCAAAATTTATAGTGGGAATGCGGCCCACAGCTGCTCCTTCGAACAGAACCCCTTCGGGGAGGGACGGGGTGTTAAGTGTGCTTTTAATGACATCCAAATCTTTAGGTACCTTTACCCTCCCTTTCCATGGAGGGACATACTTGGGCAGTTTTACTGCAGCACGTACTAGCTAGATGTCTTCTTCCATTTCTTCCTCTGGTTCCATCTCTTTGACAAAGTTTGGATGATCCTCTTCCTCATCGTCGCTCTCAATATTAACTGTTTTGTCCTTTTCTTCCATCGACAGTTTTCTGAACTGCGGATTTCACGATGACATACGGATCAGTCCTGCTACCTGTGGGTCCTTCTTGGGCCTCGACGTCTGGGGTGATTTAGGGATTTTAGGTGCATCCCCTACTGGCAGTGCAGGAATTTACGCAGCTCCCTTGGTTGTTGACATGATTCTAATCAGGGATTCTTGTGTATCCTTCGGTAATGCTTCAAACCACAGACTTGCTCTGACGACCTCCTCATTCATCATGTTCATGCCCGCTTGATAACACAACAACTTTATTCGCAAAATGCCAAGGATTGTTTGGCGGAGGGCCATCTGCGATTTATAGGCTCGTTGAAATTCAAAGTCGACCATCCCCCCATATTTTGGCTCATTAATGCTAGAAGGTCGGCAGATCATTTAAAATCTAGTTTTGACTTCCCGTCTTAAATGCCCACTGCCACTCCTTTTCACCTTAACTTGAATGTCTTGTCATGAACAGTGACGCCAATGGTCACTTCCTTGTTTATCCACATGGTAGCGTAGCCCCTTTTGCGTGACCATGACCCTTGTAACATACCGACCCTACGTGCACCCCTGTTGTTGCATAGCTCCTTAATAGACTGTTTAATCTTCGCATCCAGCATCATATTCTTCATTTGAAGTAGTATCCTGTTCCTTTCCTGTTGGGTAGCGGAGGTCCCGCATAACAGTTTTTGGGCTTAAAGCCTATAAAATAGGATAATAATATTGTAAATCTCCAAAATATGCGGAGCACGGAATGTAATAGATCGAGTCAAATGGTTGTCCACCCAAGAAATAGTATAGAATAATAGGAAGTAATTTGGCCTACCCTTGGTCCGCGGACCATGGGAATGTATAAATAGAGCGTGGCTCTAAGGGAAAAAGGCAGTTCTTTTGGATGGATCTTGGTAGCGGGTTTGTGAATATAGCATTTTATACGTTTGTAAGTCCGAGTCAAGGGTGTTGGTGGGTAGATAAGAGGCTCTGCAGATGTGTGCGTAGAGGCCTGGTAGAGTCTGCAGCTGTGTGCGCAAAACCCTGCAACTGAGTGCGCAGGGAAGATCTGGTTGTAAAAGCGAAAGAATTGAATAAAGATAAGTTGATTCTGAAATACTGTGTTGACTCTGAATTATTGCGGATTTGGTTAATTTATGGTGGATATATCTATTTGATCTGTGCGCTTATGCTTATATATTGAGTTTATGCAAATCTATATCTTTTCTGGGTGCATGAACTGGTTATCTTTGATAAATGTTTGCTTAAAGACCATAAACAGTAGATTTGATTTGTAACAAACTCAGTAATAATAAATATTAAAGAATTGTCTTTGGCCAGATCTACACAGAAGCATAGTGGCGCGAGGCCACAAAACGGTGCACGAACCTTCTAGACCACATCGAGACATCCCAAGGGTGTGGAAACCTGGTTCCAGCACCCTCCCCTGCTACCTCGGGTGAGACCTTAGTGCACGCCCCACATGCTGTTGCCGAAAGGGCCGGTAGCTGCAGGATTTGTTTGGCTAAATAACTTTTCCGAACCTAGGTTAGGCCCATATAAGCCAACAAATGGTTCCATTGCCGGGACCGAGATTTTGCTAAGGCATGTCTAATGTCAGGACGCTGAAATCCTATGAAGAAAGAGTCTAAGGATTGAGTGAATCAGGAGCGGTATGAGTTCATAAAAGGTCCTAGTGCACCGACGTGCAAACCAATAGTTAAAGATGACGAGTGCGATTCAGTTGCCGGTATTCAAAGGAGCAGGAAGCGAAGATCCAAAACAATTTTGGTTCATGGTAACGATAGTATGGGAAGCGCACGGAGTTATGGATGACAACATCAGAAAGGCTACCATGGTTAGCGCGCTACAGGACCGTGCACTGACGTGGTATATAAATTACTCAATTGATCACCTGAATGCAAGGATAGCAGATATTCGGTTTGAATTGAAAAAAGAATTTAGTCGGCCAAAATCAGAAACACAGTCGATCATAGGGTTCAAGGAGATCGTGATGATGCCTGGTGAAACTTCGTGGGATCTAGATTAGAGATTGAAAAGTACAATCTGCGAGGAAAACATGACGTTGTCAGATATACAGCACTGTGTGTGGTTTGTGGCGTCATTGACACCACATCTAAGGACGACGCTGTCACAACAAAAGATCTCAACCCAGGCTGAAGAATTAGAGACAGAAATGAGGTTGCATAAAACTCCAATATAGGATCCGGGGTTGGGATTTGAACAAATCCATGCGCAAATACAAAACCTATGTTTAGAAATGCAGAACTTAAAAAAGGAAAAGGTGCCCCGGCCAGAGGTCAGGGAGGAAGTGTGGTGTATAAAGTGTAGAAGCCAGGGTCACGATAAGGATCACTTTCCGTTTTTTGCGAATAATGTGGCAGTGGGGGGACCAATGTCGTTGCGACCAGAGGCGAGTGCGACATCCTCGCTCTAGTGCGCAATCTGCTAGGTGGGAGGAAAGCACAACATGGACAACTGTCATCTACTGCCAAACTTTAACCAGACCCCCCAACATTTGTTTTGCAACTTTTGTCGATCAGTGGGCCACGAGGAGCGAGACTGCCGAAGTTATCTATTATTGATGGACCAGTCACCTACCTACAGAATGCAGACTAAAGCACGAGGTTAGGATCCAGCCGTGACGATAGTGCGTGGTGGATTCCTGGTACGTGGACGAGGATAGGGAGGAATGGTGCTAGGAAGCGGTCACGGGCAGCTAATCTGTTACAACTGCAGGGGACCAGGACACTACGCACGGGACTGTACCAACCCGACCAGAATATCGTGCCTTTACTGCCAGTAGTTCGATCATGAGATGATAGATTGCCCCACATTGATAGCACAGATACGTGAGAAGAGGGCAGCGCAACCTACGACAACGCAGAATGTCCAGATGATGAGGGCCGAACCATGCGAGGAAGACCCCAACATAAACATGGTGCTTAGAAGTGGCGCATCTATAGGGGAAGATAAGAGGGAAGTGACCAAGGACGATGTCGAGGTTCCCAAGGAAATAGATCTGGAAGCTAGGAAGAGCTTCGTGGAAGTCTCTACCCCAGGTAGTAAGGATCAAACCGAGCCGGAGAGGGATCCCTCAATGTTAACTACCTTTTTAGAGACATGTATGAAATTGCTTCGCGACAATCGGGCGGTTAAAGGATTACAAGAATTGATAACTAGGTATGTGGGGTCGGGGGAACCTCACGTGGTCCGAAAATTGGGAAAACAAGCATTGCGGACAGGGTGAGAAATGCAGCTAACGGTGCAGATTGGCGACTTTGAGATGGATCAGATCATTCTGGACTTGAGCTCAGATGCAAATGTACTACCTAAACAAAATTGGGAACACATGGGCAAACCTACACTACAATGGTCTCCTATTCAATTGCAGATGGCGAATCAACATATGATTCTGCCCATGGGAAGACTGCAAGGAATTATAGTAGATATAGATGGCGTGAGCACTCGAATGGACTTTGAGGTAATAGAAATCATGGATGAAACTAGCCCATATCCTGCGTTGTTAGGGATAGACTGGGCCATGGATATGAATGGGGTTATTAATTTAAAGAAGTAGAAAATGATATTTGAGAAGAAGTCACTCCGCGTAGTCATTCCACTAGACCCGGCTGAAGGACCACGCTACATTGAGCCTGTGTGCGACGAGGGAAGTGATGATGAGTTAGATTGTATCTACAAAATTACTGCACGAAATCAAGACTGGGTTAATCTGACTGCGGGAGGAAGAATATCGTGGGGGCAAGTAGAATCCCGCACTGAAGATTCAGATGAGGAAGACGAGCAGTAGCATAATCGGTTGAATGAGGTAACCATGTTAAACTGTAATATGATGACTAGGTCGTTGTATTGTGTCAAAGCTCAGGATCATGAACTACCAATGTATGATGGGCTCACAACAGTAGAGGAATTCCTAACCAAATTTGAAACTGTGGTTCTAGAGCCCCAATGGTTTGATGCGTTGTGATAGTCATTGTGTACAATGCCTGTGCATTGGTGGGGGACACATGAAGGAACTTTCGACAACTAGCACAACTGCAGGCAGATACTGCAGATAAGATTTGGGAAGCCGGAGCTACGAATAGCTGAGAAATACGATGGACGTGACGACCCGCGTAGTAACCTTACCAAATGGGTCCAAGCCTATGGGGAAAAGCCTCAACGAGAGTGGGTACACTTATTTTATCATACCCTGGACGTCATTCCAAGGAACTGGTATACCGAAACTAAGCTTCGACATGGCACAAGTGAGTGGGATATCTTGCACGAAGGCTTTTTGTCAACGTTCCTCTTTGAAGATCAATGGATGGATACGGTGGATGACGCGTTGTAGCCAGTCCAGGCCGTTATTTTCAAAATACCACTAGAACCAGAAGAAGTCATGCAGCCAGACTGGTCGCGACAGTTGAGCCAGGCCCTGGAATGTTACAATGTGCAGGTAGAAGATGATGAGGACGACCCTAGGAACATCAATATTCCGGAAACAGAGGGGAGTCGCGAGGTTCATGGACCAGAAATTGAGGATCCTGACATCACAGTGCCGCTGAAAACAAAACAAGTAAACATCAGAATGGAGGAAGAGCCGAAGTATGCAATGCTTGGGGACTATTGGGATGATGCCACGATGGAAAAAGTCGTCGAACTGCTTCGAGAATATCAAGACTTATTCCTGACTAAAATCATGGAGTTAAAAGGGATTCTTGGTGACCTAGGAATGATGAAAATAACCCTGAAGCTGGATGCGAAGCCAGTGAAGCAGCAGCCTTATCGGTTGAATCCAAAATACAAAGCAAAGGTCCGCGAAGAATTGGACAAGATGCTTGCAGCAGGAATAATTGAACCAGTGGAGGAGTCTAACTGGGTAAGTCCTATGGTTGTGCAGGAGAAAAAACAGAAAGGTGAAATTCGTATCTGTGTGGACCTTCGGAAGTTCAATGATGCATGTGTTAACGATCCATTTCCGACACCATTTATAGACGAGGTACTGGAAAATGTGGGAGGACAGCAAGCCTACTCCTTTACGGACAGCTTCTAGGGCTATCACCAGATCAAGATTGTGTTGGAGGATAGGAGTAAAACAACGTTCGCTACCGAATGGAGCTGCTTTCAGTATATGGTGATGCCCTTTGGATTAAAGAACGCACCGGCAATATTCTCGCGCGTCGTGGTAGCTGCCTTCAAGGAATTCATACATAAGTTCTTAGAGGTATATCTTGATGATTGGACTATATTTGGGCTAGTTAAGAAACATACCGTGAGCTTATGCCTAATGTTGGATATGTGCCGATGACACTAGATTGCGCTAAACCTAAAGAAGTGTACTTTCCTCGTCCCCTTCAGGAACTTGCTTGACCATGTGGTTTGTAGGCAAGGCCTCATGGTGGATCCGGCAAAGATTGCTGTTATACTCAATCTACAAGTGCTGCGAAGTGTCAAGCAGCTGCGTGCCACACTAGGACACACTAGTTATTATCAGAAGTTCATCAAGAGCTATGTGTAGATCATGGCACCGATGGAACAATTTTTGAAGAAGGACGCTACTTATTGCTGGAATGAGGAATGTATTAGTAGTCTGGAAATGCTCAAGGAAAAGATGGCATCAGCTTCGATCTTAGTCTTTCCAAAATGGGACATCGAGTTTCACGTACATGTTGACGCATCATGTATCGCATTGGGCGTAGTACTCACATAGGAAGGAGCAGAAGAATTGATCACCCTATAGTGTTTGCAAGTCGACGATTATCCAAATCTAAGAAGAACTACTCCACTACAAAGCGGGAGGGATTGGCGATGGTGTACGCGCTCCAGAAATACCGCCACTACCTACTTGGAGGACACTTTAAGATGTACACTGAACACTCTGCACTCAAATACCTAGTGAAAAACCCTGTGTTGGGGGGGCGCATTTGCAGATGGTTGCTATTATTTCAAGAATATGATTTTGAAGTCATTATAAAGCCGAGACGTCTAAATGCAGGCCCAGATCACCTGTCCCAGATTGAGAATGGCGAAGAGCCTACAAACTTAGAGGAAGGGCTACCGGATGCACAGCTGTATGCAGTATGGGTCATGGATGGCCATTTTGAGGATATAATCCACTTCTTAACCACAGGAACCGCACCGCAGGGATATTCCATTCAGCAGAAGAAAGAATTGGTGATACGCGCAACAGATTTTACTGTTATTGCAGGGCACCTCTACAAAATGGGCAACAATGAAATATTATGCAAATATGTACTTGAATTCAAGCGAGGATAGATTCTGGTCAAAGCACATGGGGGGGTTGTTGGAGGACATTATGCGGGCCATGCCATAGCACAGAAGATTCTTCGTGCCAGACTATGGTGGCCAACTCTACATCAAGATTCGAAAGCATACTGTCGGGCCTGCGACGTATGTCAACGGACTGGGAAACCATCGCAGAGGGATGAAATGGCACTCAAGCCACAGATGACGCTACAACGATTTGAGAAATGGAAAATCAATTTTGTGGGACCAATCACACTTCCAGGAAAGACGGGGGCATGCTATATTATCACGACGACAGACTACTTGACCCGATGGGTGGAAGCACAACTGGTTAAAGACTGTACGACCGCTACAACTATGAAATTCTTGTTCAAGAATGTGTTAACATGATTTGGATGTCCAAGAATTCTAATGAGCGACCATGAAATGCATTTTCTCAATGAGACTATCAGCGTGCTCACTGAGGAGTTTTAGATATATCATCAGCAGAGTACGCCGTATCATCCGCAAGCAAATGGGACCATTGAAGTGTTTAATAAAATTTTGGAGACAAAGTTGACCAAGGTATGTAATGCACAACGCAACAATTGGGATTTATGCATACCTGCTATGTTATGGGCATACCGGACAACATGTAAAAAATTGATAGGCCAGACACCTTTCCGGTTAGTCTACGACAAGGAAGCCGTCATGCTGATGGAGTACATTGTACCTAGTTTGAGACTAGCAGCAACGACAGGTATGGCAGACTGTGCGGCTTTGGATGAAAGGATCACACAACTGGAGGAACTGGAGGAGGAGCGAATTCTGGAAGGATTTCATCAGCAAGTACAAAAGCAGAGAGAGAAGGCTTGGCATGATCGCCATATCAAGATGCGCATGTTCAAAGAAAATGATCTAGTACTACTATATGACAGCAAGTTCGAAAAAATTCCCTAGTAAGCTTCGCATGCATTGGTTGGGACCTTATGTAGTCAAAGAAGTTACAGATGGAGGTGCAGTCCAGCTTGCTAAGCTCAATGGAGACCCCTTCCTAGGAAGAGTAAATGGCAGTTGCCTGAAGCTCTATACGGGTGGGCTGACCACCTGACTAACTGTCCGGAGGACAGTCTCACCACTCCAGCCAGTTGAAAGAGAGCGCAGGACAGTAAAGCAGTCTGGGGAGCAGCTGTGTGACAACCGGGGTGCGCATAAATTTGATCTGTCACAAGAGTTGCATATGCACGGAAAGGGTTGTGTTACTGCGGCGACAAGCAAAGAGGTGACTGTTGTTGTCACTATTCATGACAAGATGTTTGAGTTATGGCAAATGGCAGCGGGCGGCGGGAAATTAAGAGACGAGGTACGAGCCAAATCTAGAAAAATCTGCCACAGGCTTAGCATGAGGGTAGCAGAAAAGGCAGGAGCCAACGAATTTGAACTTTGAGACACTTATAAATCATAGGGGGGCATCCACCGAACGAGTTACGCTTCTGAGAACCATGAGCTATTGTGCCTTCCCACCGGTATGGAACTTTTTAATTATCTACGCTTAAGGATTAAGGTCAAGGATTGTGATCTGGCCATTGAAGGTGCCGAGATTTTTGAAAAGGATGGTGGTGACAGCTGCAGGCACTGCGCAAAGTTCAACATCGCCAGTAGGGGATGTGCCAGAAATTTGTAGACACGAAGCAGAACTGGTCCGGATGCCGCTGCCTCAACCATGGGCTGGACAATGAACCATGAAAGATAAGGGAAAGGCTGTAAATATGGAGACAAATGATGGAATTGCAGTTAGTATGTCATATTTGATGCACCTTGACGACTGGGATCCCGTGGACAACAACAATGATCTTGCAAAATTGCAACACAAGCTACAACAGAAAGTGCGTATAGAAGATACAAAATTGGAAAATGGCTACATTGGTACGAGGAATTCCCATATACGGCACCCCAGCTAGGGAAAATCCTATGAGGGGGTGTTCTGTGTTAACCGAACAAAGAAAAATGAGCAGTATCAGTTGCGTGAAGTGGTCGCAACACTGGAGCAGGAGCTGGAAGAAGCGTGGCAGGAGACAAAGAGGGAGCAGTACATCATTCACAGGAAGGTGAACCGCGGAGCCTAGGCAGCGTGTATCACCACACCAACAAGTGACTCGGGACGAGTCACAATGATTGTGTTGGGGGCCTGTTGGGTAGCAGAGGTCCCTCATAATAGTTTTTGGGCTTAAAGCCTATAAAATAGGATAATAATATTGTAAATCTCCAAAATATGCGGAGCACAAAATGTAATAGATCGAGTCAAAGGGTTGTCTGCCAAGAAATAGTATAGAATAATAGGAAGTAAGTCGGCCTGCCCTTGGTCCGCGGACCATGGGAATGTATAAATAGAGCATGGCTCTAAGGGAAAAAGATAGTTCTTTCGGATGGATCTTGGTACCATGGGTTTGTGAAGATAGCATTTTCTGCGTCTGTAAGTCCGAGTCAAGGGTGTTGGTGGGTAGATAAGAGGCTCTGCAGCTATGTGCACAGAGGCTTGGTAGAGTCCGCAGCTGTGTGCACGAACCCCTGCAGCTGAGTGCGCAAGGAAGATTTGGTTGTAATATAAGAAGAATTGAATAAAGATAAGTTGATTCTGAAATACTATGTTGACTCTGAATTATTGCGGATCTGGTTAATTTATGGTGGATATATCTATTTGATTTGTGCACTTATGCTTATATATTGAAGTTATGCAAATCTATATCTTTTCTAGGTGCGCGAACTAGTTATCTTTGATAAATGTTTGCTTAAAGACCATTAACAGTAGATCTGATTTGTAACAAACTTAGTAATAATAAATATTAAAGAATTGTCTTTGGCCACATCTACGTGGAAGCAGAGTTGGGCAAGGCCACAGAACGGCGTGCAAACCTTCCAAAACACATCAAGACATCCCAAGGGTGCGGAAACCTGGTTCCAGCACCCTCGCCTGCTACCTCGGGTGAGACCTCAGTCTGCGCCCCACAGGCTGTTGCTGAAAGGGCCGGTAGCTGCGGGATTTGTGTGGCTAAATAACTCTTCCAATTCTGGGTTAGGCCCATATAAGCCAACCTATCCCCCTTGGTGCACTGCTATCGCGTCTTGGCGAGCAACCCGTGACACAGCCTCTATTATCACTACTACACGCACTGTTGGACGTGGCGCGCTCTCCTGATTTCCCCCGAGAGTGAGGTGTTGCCTTAACCATGGCATTCGACCAATTACCTTGCGGTCATACTCCTCCAATTCATCCTTAGGTTTGCGCGTATCTGGCTGCAACTTTCCAGGTTTTTCATTCAGAAAGTCCTCCTTTAGTTCCTTTTCCAGCTGTTTAATCTCTACGTCCAGCATCATATTCTTCATTCGAAGTAGTATCTTGTTTCTTTCTAGTTCGCGAAGTTGCGCATTCCCTTGCCGAATAGCTTCCTGAATCCCTTCATACTCCTCTTCGCATGGTCTTATGAGTTCTTCAGTCTGGACTTCACGCGTTGTTCTCTTCACCGACATTGTTACATCCATGGCCCTCTGCGGAGGTTCTTCAAGGACCTCAGTTCTTATAAAATTCTATAGCCTCAAACTCGACTTCGTGGCCAGGTTCTTGAATTATTAACACCGTATATGCACATCTGACCACTGGGGTGTGCAAGTTCCCTTTTCTACATTGTATCCACTGATCCTTATTCATGACTTTCAATACCTTAGCGAACGCTCCCCCCTCGCACTTAGTAGTGTCATCTTGTTCTTCCTCCAATACGTCCTATTTGGGCCTGCTATTTTAATACTGTTGCACGCTGGAACAATCCATTCTATATATGTTTGGTGTGCTTGCAATTTTTTCTTCTTTTTTCCACCCATCCGCCTTAGTTGGGGTCTGCCAAATTGTAAGCGCATTCGTCTTCTACGTTTGTGCCAATTTCCAATATTCTTCTGATGTGTATGCCCCCATCGTGTAGGTGTCACGTGAAACACCCATTCAAGCGAACTGCACTGCTGTCATTTGGATATGGTACTTTCAACTTTCTCTAAGGGTCCATCCCTTCTTGGTACCCCATCATCTATTGGCATTTCCCTTTCTTCAGTTGTTACGTGCCGTAGTGATCGAATCATCATCTTACAATTCAGCGTTGTGACTTCGTGCAACCGGTTCTACCAGCGTTCTATTTGTTCATATGAATCTGAAGTACAGGGACTATCATGCTCCCATGAAATTCTCCCATCGTCAGTCGGGTTCGCTGATCCTGTTTTTGCACCGTTATCTGGTAAATGCAATCCATCTCATTGTCGCTATCTCATCACGCACAGGTCCAGTGTAGCGTACTCCTTCAGTTGGATCTAGCAGAACTACTACACGTAGGGAATTTTTCTTGAAAATCATCTTTTTCTTCTTCAGGTTGATGACTCCATTCATATCTGTGGCCAAGTCTACCCTTAACAACGCAGGTTAAGGGTTACTGTCATCCACAATCTCTATTACCTCAAAGTTTGTCTACGTGCTCGCACCTTTGATATCTACTGTTACCCCTTGCAATCTTCCCATGGGAAAGATCTTTTGCTGGTTCGCTATCCATAATTGAATAGGAGACCACTATAACGCGGGCCTGCCCATGTGTTCCCATGTCTGTTTTGGTAACACATTCGCGTCTGAACCCAAGTCTAAGATCACCTGATCCATTTCATACGCGCCAATTTGTGCTGTCAATCTCATTTCCCTCCTGGTGCGCAATGCATGCCTTCCCAATTTCCGGACTACGCGTGGTTCACTCGGTCCTGCGCACCTAGCGATCAACTCTTGTAGTCCTTTAACTACCTTATTATTGTGTAGCAGCTACATGCATGTCTCTAAAAAGATAGTTAGCATAGAAGGACCCATTCTTGTCTCTAGTTGATCCTTAATACTTGAAGCAGAGGCCTCTACAAAGCTCTTCGTAGCTTCCATAAATGTTTCCCTTGCACGCTCCAAGTCAAACTCAGGTTCCTTTGTAGGAGCCTTGAAAACCCATGTATCTTCCTCAGGCTTCTTCCCCTTATCTTCCCCCGTGGTCACGCCACTTCTGAGCATCATGTTCACATTGGGGTCTTCTTTGCGTGGTTGGAACCTCATCATTTGGATATTTTGAGTTGGAGTAGGCTGTAGCACCTCTTTCTCATGCATTTGTGTGATCAGCGTCGGACAATTTACCATTTCATGATCAAACTGCTCACAGTATGGACAAGATATTCTCGTTGGGTTGGTACAATCGCGAGTGTAGTTCCCTAGTCCTCAACAATTGTAACAGATTAGTTGTCCACACCCTCGTCCAGGTCCCATTCCTCCTTGTCCTCATCCATGTCCTTGGAATCCACCATGCGCTATTGCTGCAGCTGGATCGAGGCCTTGCATTTCTGTCTGCATTCGATAAGCTAGATTCCTATCCATCATTAGCTCATAGCTCTGATATGTCCACTCATTGTGGCCCACTAATCTACAGAAATTACAAAACAGTTGTTGCGGAGTCTTTGTATAATTTTGTAGCAGGTGACAGTTGTCCATTGTGTGCTTTCCTCCCACCTGACAGATCATGCACCAGAGCGTGCATGCCGCACTTGGCTCTACCTGAGCCTCTGGTCTTAACTGCATTGGTCCCCCTCCTACCAAGTAGTTCACGAATACCGGACAATGATCCTTATCGTGACCCTGGCCCTTACAGTTTATGCACCACACTTCTTCGCGCGCTTCCGACCGGGGTGCCCTATCCTGCTTCAAACTTTGCATCTCCAAGCATAGGTTCTGTAGCTGCGCATGGATTTTTTGGACTCCCAACCCCGAATCTTGTATCGGTGTTTCATACAACCTCATCGCCATTTCCAATGCTTCTGCATGGGTTGAGAGCTTCTATTGTGACAGTGTCGTCCTCAAGTGTGGTGTCAAAGACACCACAAACCATGCGCGATGTTGTGCATCTGTTAGTGTCATATTAGCTTCGAGGATCGTACTTTTCAGCCTCTTATCCAGATCCCAGGGGGTTTCGCCTAGAAGCATCTTGATCTCTTTAAATCCAATGATTGACTGCATTTCTGATTTTGGCCGGTTAAATTCTTTGTTCAACGCGATCTGGATCTCCGCTATTCCTGCATTTGGGTGATCATTCGAGTGCTTGATATACCAAGTCAGCGTGTGATCCTACAGTGCACTTACCAATGTGGCATTCTTAATGTTTTCATCTGTAACCCCATGTGCTTCCCATACTTCTCTTACTATGAACCAAAACTGATATGGATCTTCGTTCCCTACCCCTTTGAATACAGGCAGCTTGATTGCGCTCGCCATGCTGAACTACTGGTTTGGTGGAGGTGGTGTGGGTGAAGATGGAGGTGAAGGAGGTGACATGGGTGGTGGCGTAAGTGGGGATGGTAACTACGAAATGCATTGCCTTATCAAACTAACTGCACTCCTCGGAGAAACCCAGGCACGCTCTTCCTCGCTCGTTCACGGAGGTGAAATTAAAGGACTGTTTCCTAACCCTTCGATACCTTTGTATACCTTTCTGCTCTGTGTCGTTCCACTCATTAATGTATTCGCATCACCCTTTTTTCACATAACAATGTCTTAATCCAGGTATTCAAATATTTGATGTACTTACCTAGTGGTCCTTTGAGAAAACGTCTTTCTGCTTCGCTATAGCTTACAATCATGTCTATCGCAAATTCAGTGATAAACCCTCCTATTATCCAATCGAGCCAATGGTCTACGGCCTGCGTGATCTTATCTTCTGAGGCCTCTAGCCTACGAACCAACTCCGGAGTCCACACTATTGGTTTATCCAGCTTATACCTTCCCTGGCTATCGGCTAACCTCGCCATCCAATCATACAACTTTAAAGAGAAGGACGCAAAGAAGATCTCATGGATTTCCGTATATATGTAGCGATCCAACCACCTCTTCTCAAATATCTGTGGGATCTTGTTTTCCTGTATCATGAACTCGTGAAGCTTTTGGTCCAACCAATCTTCAATTTCCTTCTTCGTAGGGTTCCAGTGTTTCGACATCAAACATCCCTTAGGCAGATCCCAGTCCTGGCAATGGAACCATTTGTTGGCTTGTTGGGGCCTGACCCAAGTTCAGAAGTATTTTAGCCAAACAAATCTTGAAACTACTGGCCCTTTTGGCAACAGTTCGCGAATCGCGGACTGAGGTATCACTCAAGGTAGTATGGGAGGGTGCTAGAACCAAGTTTCCGCACCCTAGGGATGTCTAGATGATTTCTGGAAGGTCAGCAAACCAGTCCTACACGCTACGCACAACTGCCTGTTTAGCGCAACTACCTTCGCGTGGCGAGCGTGACTGTTATTTACCACTTTACAGTGCTTATTAGTATTATAGATCTTGAATTAAATTAAGTGGGCCCAATGCTTTCCTTTATCATTCAACATAAATAGACATGCGTGCAATTATAAACTGTAAACAGATGCATAATAGAAACAGAGCAACAACTATGCGATATTCCAAAACCAACTTATCTTTATTAATGCTTTTACAAGTTACAATCCACCTCCTACCCTGTGCACACAACTGGAGGTGTTCGCGCACACAGCTGCGGACTATACTAGGCCTCTGCGCACACAGATGCAAAGCCTCTTCTACTACTACGACCCACGACTCGGACTTATAGACTCAGATAGAATATTACTTTCAGAAACCCATACACTTCGGATCTAAGACAAAGCTACCTTCTACACTTAGAGCCTCACTCTATTTATACATTCCCATGGTCCGTGAACCATGGGTAGGCTGATACTTTCTAGATTAAATTACAATATCTTCGGGTGGACTACCCTTTGACTTGACTTATTACAATTCACACTTCATAGAGCATTTACAATACCATCACCCAAAATTGTGGGCTTTAAGCCCCAAAACCGTTACGTGGGGGATTCATTGCCCAACAACCTATTTTGATTGGTAGTTGTTTGCTTGAAGTATTGGGCATAAGTCTTAGCCTTCAATGTCTCATTCCTCAACTTAATTTCCTTGTACCTCTCTTTAGTATATTTCTCTTTATCCATAGGCCTAGTGGATGAAGAGACTTTAATGTTGAGTTGTTTCTCAATAAGTTGAGTGTTTGATGTAGAAGGCTGGTGTGTTTCTTCCGAAGCTGCTAGGCCTTTGCTCCTTCCCACCATTGTGTCAGTGTCAGTGATTTCCATTGTTCCAATGGTGTCTTCTTGTTTAGTTATAGGATTAAGCTTGGGCCTCTTCCTGTAACTGATCTCAAAGTGGTCATCATGGTTTCCATGGCTAAACTAAAACCTTGTTCCCTGGTTCTCTTTGCATTTATGTCTTCATTGGTTGGAGTCTGGAAAATAGGAGGAATATTCATCTATTCTCCTAGGGATAGAACCTACAGAAAGGAACTAGTATCAATCTGCTTTTCCACATCTATTAATGTATTCTCCATATCTACTATAGTACTATCCATATCTATCAAATTTTTTTCCAACCATTCTGACTAGTTGGAAAATCTCTCAATGTCTGGCTTGGGATGATGTATGAAAGGACCCAATTTGACTTTGAGCCTTAGTTTATTTATGACTCCATGAGGGTCATATTTCCACATAAAACTATTCTTGAAATTCATCTACTATAGAATCTTATCAGCCTCTGGTCCAGCTTCCCTATTATTACAAATAAAGGGGCCCTATTGGTTTTTCATTTTAAATTGAGTCTTCTTCTTTCCTAACAAGAAATTAACTTCATCAGAGTTTATAATCTGCCTAAAGTACTCTAATGAGAATATCCTCATGGGGAGGTATTTGGGAAACTTGTAGGGAGCTAGTTGGCATCCATATATCCTAATTTCTGTGTGGTCCTGGTATGGATACCAATCTCCCACTTTACTATTCTTTGCCAACTATAAAACTCTTTTAATCTCCTAACTAATCCTGTGCTGATAGCTATTGGTTAGCATGTTTATAACAGGATGAACAAATGAATCAATGAAGTATTTGTAATTAAATACAATGGAATACATTTGGATCAATGGTGTCCAATAGATGACTGATCTTGGATTGCCTTTGGTTTCTAACTTTTGAATGTTGATTGGAAGCTTATCTGACTCACAATATACGAAGATATGAAACAATACAGATGAGTATTTGAATACTCTCTCATTTGGTATTCTGATGAATTGTTCATGAATTCTGTCTGCTATGAACTAAGTATAGTTATAAATTATAGCAGGAGGCTTGCCTGGGAAAAATATAGAAAGGAAAGCCAGGACAATCTCATCCACATGTTCATCTATGGTGTACCCTAAAATGCAAGAGAGCATGGTAATAATTTGTCTGCCTCTCTTAGAAAAAATGGTGGCAGCATATGGAGGACTATCTATTGGAGTGTGAGACTCTTTAATGTTGAAAGTTGAATAATCTGAGCTTAGGAATGCCTAGTTTAGTGTAGAGTTCAAGCAAGCCTTCAATTTAAAGTGGGGTCTCATTTTGGCTTGGTTGTATTTGCATCATTTAATTAATTGGTTCTATTGTAATGGTGAACAAAACCTACTGATCAGGGGTGACTGTGGCTCTCTGACTTGGAATATAGCATGCATGGTAGAAGTGGATGATTTTTGGAAATGGGTGTACCTATGGAAACAAGTACTTGGGAAAATTTGACTCCCAAAGGTGAATTTCATCGTTCTGGTTTAAAAACTTGTCTTTACTCCAGCAGTGGATTTTTAGTAGGTAGGCAGAGGAAGCAGTGTCTTTAATTTGAAAGTCTCTATCGGCTAATGCAAGGTGGTCAATATCCAGGTGAGAGGTTTTTAGAGGTCTTACATACAGAGAGGTTTGGGAAGCCATAATTGGGTTTAATGAATTGAAATATGCTTTTAGTGGTTTTGGGAGTAAGGTTTAGGAGCTCTGTACAGTGGGGGGGTAATTCTAGTCTGTAAAAAAGGGTTTAGGATGTACAATAGGTTTCTCTTCAATTCAGGAAGGTTTTTTAATTAATTTAATCAATTAACCTTTGAGAATTACTATTTACAATTCAAATTTAAAGGGCCATTTTGGTTCTTTCAAGAATACCTGGAATTTAATAGTTTGGTGTGCAAACGGATTTCTATGGTAGCTGTAGAAGGTACTGAGGCTTCAACTATCAATTGGATTCTTCAATTGGGTATCCACAATGTCTTCAGGTGGCAAAAGGTGGCTGAATCGATCGCTCAGAGGTTCAAGGTGTCACAATTGGCTAAGCAGTAGTTTGTGGTGAAAAACGAGCGAAAAGAGCAATTTGGGGCTTTTTTTCCCTTTTAACTAATAACGGTTACATTTTGTCGCATAATTTATTGAATGAACAATGGGAAATTTTTGGTTTAGGTGGGGAGCTGGTTTTGTGTGATATCACACTGCTTTTGGATGGCAGGTGACATTTTTCACGAGCACGCGATATAACATGGTGCTGCCATGTAGCCAAACATCGCTCAACCAAAATCGTGAATGTTGTGTGCTCTCGGACTGTTAATGGTTAGACGACGAATCCGCGTGACATCGTTACGTGGAGTTGGATTTGGGGGTGGGAGATCGGAGGGATATCGCATAGTTGAGTTGCACAGACGGAGTTGGGAAAGTGGTTGGCGGGGCTGGAGGTTTTTTTTTTTGCTGAAGAAAGAGTTGTACCTTTTTAATCATTAAAACAGAAAAATATTTACATAGAATACAACCATCCACATGGTAATATGGATTTTAAATAAACCCTACTTTCAAAAAAACCTAGGGTCATGAATTAAGTGTTAAAACTCCGTGCCTAATTTACAAATCTACACCACCCAAAAAGGCAACAAGTACGTAGGCCACATAAGCAACCCGACCAATCTGAAAAAAGAGGAGAAAGTCTGATACATTTTTCCTTCAGAACACATAGCTTCCACCAGCTGTAGCTGAGTATCTCGCAGAGCCAAAGCTCCCGCCAAAAAACCGTTTGGAAGCATCATTGATCCCGATAAATTCCTGACCGTCGATCCCCCCGAATTGATCCAACGGTGGAGTTGAATATCGCGTCGTCTAGAAGTTCGCCCTTTAACCATGAGGCCCCACAAACAAGCACGACAGATCACAACTGTAGATTCGCCAGACTTGATCCTACAGCAGAGGAACATATCGCTCCGAGCTAAGGAGCTGTTGTTTAACGCATGATAAGGGTGGAGAACAAAACTGCCCCATGACCACGTGTCACTTGAGGAGTGTGATCACACCTAAATTTTTAAAACCACTTTCCACCTGAGAGGCCCCCGATATGCCGGAAACCACTCCACTAGCGGAAATGCAACATTTGACAGTGTATTAGGGATATTCATTTCGCCTTTGGAATCTGGGTTCTGGCAGCAACCTCTTTTGCTTTTGCTGCCGTGTGATAGCCTGAGCGACGTACTACCCCTTCCCTCCAAACAACTACTCTGGTAGCAGTCTCCTCCTGGCAGCATTAGAATAAGCAAGAAAGGTAAAACTTGCATCTCATAAATCAACCAAATTATTGGATAGAGCTTCCATTGTTTTGGTGCGGTACACCATCATATCCTCAACTACTTAGGTGTCACACTGATCCATGAAATTATCCTGAGGCAACCTATGCCCACTCCTCGAAACCCTATACCTGGTACATTTCACACCTTGATTAGCCAGTAGATCAGCAAGTTTATTGGCCTGCCTTCGTACATGGTTAAAATTGACCGTGCGTAGGACTCTGAGGTGGATCTGGATTCTTTGGAAGACCTGGATCAGCCTCCAGTGTTTAGAGACCTTCTCCAACTCTGAGCCCCAACTAAATTTTTTTGACTGTGTTAATAATAATCTCAGAGTCAGCTTCGATAATAACATTCTGTTGTTTATCCTGCACCAGGAGATCTAAGCACTGCTCCATAGCCATGGCTTCTGCCATGTTGTTTGTAGCTCTACCTAAATGTCCATGGAAGATGGAAAGGATGTTACCAGTGTCATCCCTTAACACCCCTCTAAATCCCGCACTGCCCAGGTTGCCTTTAGAAGCCCCATCTATGTTATATTTCAGAAAGCCAAAAGGTGGAGGATGCCAGAATTCCTGCTTAGAAACCGTAGCCAAAACCCTTCTGTTCAAGCCCTACGACATAAGCCCCTGCATACCCAACAGTTCTAGAATCTTCAAGTCAGCATCTGAGGGTTGATTTTTAGGGGTGTTTCGCACTATGGTAACCACCGCCTCTTTAAGTTGAGTCAAAGTTTGCTTCAAAAGACACTGAAGGGATCTTTTTTCATTTCTGAAATTTCTCTTATTCCTTCCTTTCCAAACATTCCAAATAATGAAGCTAGGGTAAGAGCCCATACAGTACCAAGAATTTCATTATCTGAGTAATTATTTCTCCACCTAGTTAGGGTGTTGAAGATGCACCCTTTGTCCCTGTCACTCCTTTGGAAGATGTTAGCAAAATAATCCCACAAACTGGAGGTAAAGATACAATTATTGAGGAGGTGTTCCATTGTTTCTTCATGGGCTTCACAGAGCAGGCATCTGGAAGGCCCCAACACACCCCTTTTTCTAATATTATCCCAAGTCAGAATTCTCGTATGATAAACTAGCCACATGAAGAGTTTAATCTTCATCCAGCCTTGATGCCTCCACAGATTCTGCCATATTCTATCTGGAGCAAGAGAGTCTGTCTCGAGGATTTTGCGCTTAGCTTCCTTAAGATTAAAGTTACCCTCATTGTTGTTACCCCACCTCAATTGGTCATGCCCCCCAGTCACTAAGATCTTCCTTTGTTCCAGTATCCGCATGAGAGCCTCAACTTTAGTTTTCAAGGGGTTATCTTCCTTGTAAATCATATTTCTCCACCTTCTCCATTTGCTTTCATTATTATTTTGGTCCCAAAAATCTTTTACCTTTGATAAACCCTTGAAATCTATCTCTCTTTTGAGGTCCAAAAATTGCTCATTTAGCAATATTGGTTCTTGTTGCCATTTATCTTGCCAAAAAAGTGCCAAATCCCCCTCTCTGATTTCCCAGAAGCTATTCTTTTGAACTAAGGCTATGTTCTCCCAAGCCTTATTCCATATGTGTGAGCCCTTTATATTGCCAAACATCCTTATATGCTTGTTTTTGTCCCAAGTAGTAGCATATTTTTCTGTCCAGATACTAGCCCACTGGGCCTTTGGTTCTTTGACCCATCTCCACCATAACTTAGCTCCTAAAGCCTTGCTTAGAACTTCTAGATCATCCAGACCCAGACCTCCTTGAATTTTGGGTTTGCAAATCTTTTCCCAAGCAACTAAGGCCCATTTCTTTTTTTTCTCCCCTTTTCCCTAGAGGAAGTCTCTTTGAATAGTTCTGAATTGTTGTAATACTCCTTTTGGTACAAGGAGTGCTGAAAGCATGAAAACTGGGATAGATTGAAGAACAGCCTTTGTAAGCACCAACCTACCCGCCAAGTTTAAAGATCTGATGGTCCAATTCATGATTTTATCCTGCATCTTATTAATCACCGGTTCCCAGATTCTCTTAAGAAGAGGTTTAGGAGCAAGGGGGGCTCCCAAATATTTCGAAAGAAGAGAATCTCTTTGAAAGCCTAGAATTCTGGAGATATTCCTTTGTATAGCAATATCAGTATTAAAGAAAACGATTTTAGATTTAAAAATATTAAACTCCATACCTGTGGCCAAACCAAATTCCTTTAGAAGTTGTTTGTATTCCAAAGCTTCTTTGACTGTAGGAACTCCCTGTAACATGGTATCATCCACAAATTGTTGATGAGTCAAAGTTTGTCCATTCTCAGAAAGTTGAAGACCCTTGATTTTTCCTTCTGCTTTTGCTTGCTTAATCGATCTACCAAGACCTTCCATCATGAGTATAAGGAGAAAGGGAGAGAGTGAATCTCCCTGCCTAAGTCCTCTTGTGGGAATAAAAATCTCTGAGGGAGAGCCATTTACCAAAATTGAAAAGCTAGAAGAAGTTACCAAAGCCATGACCCATCTAACCCAATTATGATCAAACCCAAAAGCAATAAGAACCTTCCTGATATAGGTCCAGTTCAACTTATCATAGGCTTTAGCTATGTCGAGCTGCATGATCATTCTAGCCTTCCTGTTACTAGTCAGAGAGTGCACCACCTCCTGTGCTTGAATGATATTGTTGAGAATTTGTCTACCTTCCACATAGGCAGATTTCTCCCCAGAGACTAGGGTGGGGAGAAGAAGTTTGAGTCTATTAGCTACAACCTTAGATATAATCTTGTAAACCACATTGCACAATGCTATGGGTCAAAACTTATGAGGAGTAAGAGCATTATCTTGTTTAGGGATTAGGGAAATGAAGGAGGTGTTGAGGGCTTTCAGGATCGTTCTATTCCCCCTGGAATCTTCAACCACATTCAGAATATCTTGTTTAACAATATTCCAACATGATTTAAAGAAGTCCACATTAAAACCATCAGGACTCGGTGCTTTACCATTCTGCATTTCTTTGATGACTTCACTGATTTCCTCTTCAGTTACTCGCTTGTTGATATTAAGATTATCCTCTCTGGACACTAGTCTTGGTATATGTCTTATAATATCCTTAATGAAAGGCTCTCTATTTGGAATGCTTTCTTGTGCAATCCCCTTAAAGTGTTGAACTAAAACAGCTTCAATTTCTTCATGGGTACTGACTAGGTGCCCTTCCTCATCCTTAATTGAGGAAATTCTATTATGAGCCTCTTGTGCTGTACAACAACCCCCCATTTCATTATTATTTTTACTTAAAAAATCATAATATGAAATGGGTCCCTTTTAAACTTAGACGTGTGAATAAACTGGTATTAACCCATCATTAGAAAAACCCTCATCAAAAGGTTTAATGAAAATGATATATTTTAAAACAAACCTTTTTGAATAGAAATAAAGTAGGTCTTTTAAATAATTATAAAGTTCTTTGTTATTGCGATAAAGCAATCGCAAGATCGCATATCGCAATGATAAGGAAAACATACGTAAAGACCCATTCACTCACTCCGATCCGAAAAAGGAAATCGCTATCGGATATCGGGGCAGGCAAATCACAAAGCATAATGAAAGAGCCTCCCTCATTTCTCCGATGCGATAAAGTGTATCGCCATTGGCAATCGGCGGTAACAACCCAACACATGATTAATGGCACATTCAAATCCTCCGATGCGATAAGGCGTATCGCAATCGGCGATCAGTGAAGTTGCAATGGCATAAGTAATAAGACCCGAACCCATCCCCAATTGCGATGCATTAAATCAAGGCGCATGTTTCGAAAACGTATTTAAAAGGCTTGCATGCATTGTATCACCTTTCGGTGATCGAAAGATATTTTGGACAAATATTAAAGCCTTTCCGTTCACATTACCAATCTTCGATTGCGATTTACTTCTGATTATCCATCAAAGAATCTAAGCCACGCTTGAATGAATCATTCGTCATATAAATGACATAATGGGCATTTAAAAACTCCTTTACCATGATTGACAGGTTAAACGGCTAATCAATGAAGCAGTTATGGGGAGATTTTCCTTTAGATTGTATCTGCGGCAATTTCACTATAATCCATTATTATCCGTTGATTGACATAATTCTTTCATATCAGTTCATACTAGCTATTCTCTGTATCACGTTGGTCTCATTGCTTGTGCAGAATTCCGCTGAAATAACGAATTTGAAACAAATGGGAAAGAGATCAAAGAAATCCGTAGCAGCAGCGGCTCCTACAGCAACAGTGCAACCAGCCAACGATCCAGGACCAAGCAAAAAAGGGTTAATCTCAGACACTACGTGCCTCGGCCTTGGAAATACTAGTTGGCAAAGCATCTACAATTTAATTGAAGTAGAGGAGCCTGAGGAAGTATCGGAAGAAGCTACGGTCGATTCAACTAGCAAATCGGAAGCATCCCTCAAAGATTTAGTTAATTCATATTTGCACAGAATAGCGGCATGTGAGAAAATTCTTCCATACACTGACATAGTGAGATGGGTGGTAGAAGAAATTCCAGTTTCAAATAGAAAATTTTGCACAGTTGACAGGAGGAACTTTGGCTCATTTCAGCCTAATGACTTGAGGAAGATGTATCACTTACCTGAACCTGAAAATAAATACAACAAAGCCTTCCTTGAGAAGTTCGCAGCTGAGAATGAAACTGAATCGGCCCCAATTAAGCAGTGGAGACAGAATCCTGCAAAGCACAAACATGAATCATCAGGTAAGTGCTCTGTGGAATCATTGTCTTCTCCTCACTGTTATGTCAGGGCAATGATGTGTAGAATTTGGGGAATGCATGACTCTGCAAAGTTCACTATTGAAATGGTTCCTTTAATAGAAGCAGCGATCAATAGTTATGTGATGGATTGGGCAAACATATTTTCCGACAAATTAGCCACTGCAATTCTGGAATTTAGATCAAATTCACCCAAAACTACCAGGACCATTCCCCCTTTTTATTACAGTGCTTATATTATGGATATTCTTTGCTTTAATTCTGAATATCCGGTACTCAGATGGAGATGGACTCCCTAGGACCCTAAGCCAATCCACATTTATCATCAGATGTTATGGAAGGCTCACTATAAATACCATTTGTACCAAATCTGTAATGGTTTCATGTTGCCTATATACTATGCTATTTTTGATAAGCCTGCCCCAAGGATTTCCGAGGAAGCAGGGATCGACTTGACTGCTGTAGGAAATTGGTTCGGAGAAGACAAGTTCACATATATAAGGCTTTATGGTAGCCTTGCAAGACCCCATGTCCTTCCTCTGTATGTACCTGATAAGCTATTAGCTTGGGAATTGGCCTACCAGATAACAACAGTAGGAACATCCAAAACTCTTAGAACTTCTAAAAAGCAGGCGTGGCCTACATTTCCTTTGAGATGTGGTGTTTACACTCTCCATGATTATAAACATGAAGAAAAGGAGGTAGGAAAAATAAACATGCTCAATCTTGCAACCATTCCTAACAGTGGATATGATCCAAGGAAAGTTGCCTATAATGTTCTTGAACAAGCCAAACTTACAAAGTTTGATCATGAAAAAGATGAATTTGATGACCTATTTTCCTCAGCAGAATCATTATTTCAGGTAAAAACATTGGCCAAGATGAGATATAAAGATGAAGGGCTGGTAGTATTCAATAGGCTCAGAGAACAGAGGTTGCAAACTCTGCCTCTGGACTTATTAGCTACCACCCCAGCAATCCAGTCAAGCGAGCCTGAACAACAAATTGTTGACAAACCTCCTGCTATGGAGAAGATTCCCGAGAAAGGAAAAGAGCCAGAACAGGAGAAAGAATAGGACAAGGGCAGTGAACACATCGATATAGATACTCAAATTGATCCCAAGCTCCTTAAAGAATGGCAACAATTCGATTCCATTATAAGCAATCCTGAAAGTTCACAAGGTTTCAGCACACCTGAAGTAACAGTTGGTCATGAGACAGCAACAAGTACGGTTCCAATTGAAGGAACCAGCAGCCTACCCACTAGCAAAGATGTAGAAATAATTCCTAAGGATCCATCGGATCAAATTGTTTTGCAGATAGAAGACATACCACCATTAGATGTCTTTTACAGTCCCAAACATAGGGCTGTAGTAAAAAGACAAAGGAAAAGAAGAAGACTTGATCAATCTTCCCTTTTACCTGCACAAACAGAGATGGCTAATGTGGTATGGAAAGAAGAATTCAATCCTTCCGAAGACCTCACAAAACTTTCTCAGTATGCCAGAGCCTACTCAGCAGCTACTATGGATAAAGCATCGGAAGTAAGCAATTTACTCAAGGAAAAAGACCAAACAATTGTTTCATTACAGTCACAGGTATCCGAAAGATAGCAAAGAATAGAACAGTTAGAACAGCAGTTAGCAGCACAACAGCAGATAAACAACCAATTAAATGAACAATTGCTCAAAGAGAAGTAGAGGATAGACCAAAGCGCAGTGCAGAAACAAAAAGAATTATCCACAGCATTGGCCAAGCTGAAGACAATGAATGAACAAATGAGTAAAACAAAAGATGAGCAAATCGCTCAACTATCGCAACAGGTAGAAAAGTTCAAGAGTCTTCCTCAACCAGTAGACTTCAGGTCCAAAGCTCTCTAGATCAATAAAGCACTGGTTAAATAGCTAAATTTGCTATGTCATAATATTTCCCTGGTTGAGCCCCTCTGTGAAATTACTTCATCAATGATTGACAAATCAGTCGATGCCAGGCAGGATTTGGAATAGGCCGATGAGACTTTAACCAACTTTCTTGCTTGGCAAGAAACCAGCGAAGGACAAGCTGCAAATCTGCCTAAAATTCTAGAGTCACACAAAGAGATTCTTTTCCTAGAATGGCAGTCACAATTGATGAAAGTAGAAAGGGAAACTTCAAGATGCAGATCAGCAACCAATAATTTAATTGAGTTAATCAATGATACTCTTTATCTGTCTAACTTAATTTCACAGTGCACTCCAGGTAAATTGACGTCAGCCAAAGTATTGGAACAAACATGCAATCAAGAATTGGAGAAGAATGAAAGATTAATCGCCAGCATCCAAAGTTTAACTTGGGATACCTTTTGGTTCTTCCTAGTTAAACCATACAGTCAAAGGGCAGCACTCAAATGTTTAATCGATGCAATCGGTTACATGATTCCCGAAATTCATGATGCCACATATTTAGCCCAGCTGCATTCTCGTCTGAGTCACCCTCCAGAATTGCAACCAATGCTTGCTATCTGCCAGCTCAAGCCAAAAGATGATCGGCCGAAATAGTGAACCATGCTACCGACTGCAAACAGCCCTATTTCGAGGAGATTCTCATGATTTGGTTATACCACCTAATAGCATTTTTATTTCATAATTAGTTAGCTTAGATAGTATTTATAAACCCTTTCATTGTTTTGGAAAGGGTCCTCAGTTTTTGTATAAAATCAAATCAGTGAGTCACACTATTGTGCTTCTAATATATTTTTTTATGAAGACTGGTCCAATATTCTGAATTTTAAAAAAGAAAGTTTTGATGAGATATGAACTATTGCTTTGTTGTGGAAGTGTTTCTAAGTTAAAAGAAGGAATTTGAATGCGATTGATATCGAGACTGATCCAAATAACATATGGTACTATTATCTATGATTTTTGCTCCATTCTTTCATGTGAATCAGCATTTATTTAATCTTGCTATCATTGGATATATTTTTGTGTTTTAACAACAGTCCTTATACTTATCACTATTGAATGTCTAAGGAATGTTATTCTTTCAATCATATTTATGTCAATGATATATGAAGAATAGTGTAATAATGTTTTAATGATTACTTTATTCAACTACTTGAACAAAGTAATTATCATATAAATAAATGTCTTTGTTTACCAATAGAGTCATCTATATGCCTGTTTGTAGATAAAGATCATCAAAAGTTACACTAAAGCAGAAATTTCCCGAGATAGATTAGTTGTTTATAATTTTATTTTTTAGATTAAATCATCCATCCATTATCATTAGATATTAGAAAATCAACCACTTATCCATCCTATCTACAAACCATTGGGAAACTGGTCCCATTATTTCCAGTCGGAGCCACCACACCAAATGGAAAAGGAGCTGCCTTTAAGGTCCGGACCGGGTGGTTTTCCCTGATATTGTTGCAGCGATTTTTGAGGCTTCAACAGAGCCCTGTTTGCCAAGGTAGACCTATGGAAAAAATTGGTGTTTCTTTCCCCTTCCTTTAACCATTACACTCTAGATTTTTGTCTCCAGAATATTTCCTCTTGTTTGCATAAGTTCTCCCACTTGTGCTGAAGAATGGTGGCTCTATAATTGCTAATTTTATCAAAGCCAACCTTGATAAGGGATTGGTTGAGTATCTGCAGTTTGCTTTCAACAGCTTTTTTCCCTTCAAAAATATTGCCAAACTCTTTCTTGTTCCATTCTTTAAGCTTGAGATTTATATGTTTTAGTCTTTTGTGAAGAAGGAACATATTTGTACCCTGAATATGTAGATCCTCAGACCACCAACTTGAAATATTGTTGAAAAAATCTGGATGGGTGAGCCAGATATTCTCAAATCTGAAAGGTCTATTCCTGGGAGTACCAATACCCCTGATCTCTAGTTGAATTGGCCAGTGATCAGAGCCTCCAAAGGGTAGAATTGTTGCTTCCATTCCAGTGTCATTGAGTATAAGGTCCTTTGATATGATGAATCTATCTAAATTTGAGGCCAACAGAGACCCTCCTCCTCTCCTATTGTTCAAAGTAAAGTGACCATTACTTGTATCAATGTCAACCAGTTTCATAGTGTACAAGAAAGATTGAAAAGCTAAGGCATCTTTGGTAAGAGCTCTGGTGCCCCCCTTTTTTTCCGATAGTGATTTGATCATGTTGAAGTCCCCTCCCAAAATCCATGGAATCCTAGCATACCTCTCTCTGAGATCCATGAGGGAGTCAAGGAGTCTCAATTTGTCATCCATTTTCTGAGGGCCATAAGCATTTGTAACCAGATAGATCTCCCTATCCCCCACAGGTTGCACTACCAATGATAGATAATTTCTAGAGGCTTCAGCATCTATTATACCAATATTTAGGGGATTCCAAAGAGTAAGAATGCCACCTGCTGTATTTTCTACCTTAACTTCTAGAAACTCAAAACGACTAAGCCATTTACTATGAATTTCTTTAATTTTTTGTATCCAACATTTAGTTTCCTGGATAAATATAATATCCGGAGCTTCTTGTTTCATTCTGTTACTAAGTAATCTTTTCTTCCTTTTACTACCTAGACCCCTGATGTTCCAAGAAGTAAACTTCATCATTAAAGATTAGTGAAAGAGTAACTGGTTAGGTCTTTCATCTTACTCGAATCTATCATTAGCTTTCCACACTCCATCAGTAGCTCATTCTGCTTTTTTCTGCCTCTTTTCTTTCCTGGGCCTCGAGGTGCTAATCCTGGTGTGATTTTTATAGATTTCACACCTTTGTTGCCATGTTTTGCCATGTTGCCTAGCCTTTCCACCCCACTAGCCTGGGTTTTCCATAAGTACAGTTGTTGTACTCTAGAGAACTCTTCTTGAGGTAACGAATCTAACCCTCCCATGGTTCCCTGTTTCAAGAACCCTTCCAAATCTAGGTGCTCTCTATCTAAAATCTCCTGTAGCTCCTGATCCTCCATTTCCATTTCACTCTGGGTCATTTCCTGGTCCATATCCAGTTCTACATCGCTCATCATGGCCTCTTTCTATATGTTGTTGTTCTTTGGTTGGTCTTTGTCCTCCTCTGCCTCCTTATCCTCTGGATTTACCTCTGTGCCCTGATCTACTTTTATTGCCTCTTCTTCCCCCTCGAGAACCTGGAACCTATTCTGCATAACTTGAGGCCCTTCAGCTTGATGTTGCCTAAGACCCCTTTTGCCGCCTTTTCCTCTGTGGCTCACTTTTTGAAAGCTCTCCGAATCTTTCATAGTGGAAGCTCTGCTCTTATTCTCGTTTTTACTGAGAGGGCAATCTCTGAACAAGTGTCCATGCTCATGACATCTGCGACATCTAAATGGAATATGTTCATAATCTACTGTTTGCACCCATTCTTCATCCAAAACTTCCAAGATCAACTCATCCGGTAGAGCTCCAGAGAGATCCATTTCCACACAGATTCGTGCAAAGGAAGTATATTTTCCTCTTCTAGTGGCTTCTGAGGCCTTGACAAAACGTCCTAGTTTATTACCTATAGTTGTTAACGATTCTATTTGCGAGTAGTCAAGAGGAAGGGAGTAAAGTCTTACCCAAACCGGAACAAATGTGAAAGTCTCCCGCTCCGAGACAAAGTTCATCGTCCACGGCCTCATATAGAGGCCAGAAGCAGCATAGAAGTAGGGCCCTCCTTCAAACACTCTGTCTTTATCCTCAATATTAGTGAAGACCACTGTAAAGAATCCTTTTGACCCCAGATGTAGGTCAATGCTCCCTTTTGGTTTCTAATGGTATTTAATCCATGTCTGTAAAGATTTTTCAGTGGGCCATAATCCCATGAATTTACAAATGATAGCATAAGTTCGCATGTGGTCCCTGTGTGCCTGCAGTGTAGGATCATTCAGGACCACCCTTGGTGTAGCCTCAGATTTTGGCTTACAGGGTCCTTTATGTGCCTTGGTTTTTGTTCCCTTTTCCTTGTCATTTTCTTCCTTGTCTTTTGTGCTTTTATTCTCACAGTGTTTGTCTCCCTCCTTGTCTTCTTCCCGGCTTTCTTTACCCTCATCGTCTCTTCTGACCTCTTCCATAGGATTCTTACCACAGCTGGTAACCGCTTTCTTGTAGGAGGGAGTAGAGCTCCCTCCTCCTCACCCTACCATGGAGATCAGCATCTGCAAGCTTCCAACCCTAGCTGTTCTTCGCTTCGTCGCCCACCTTCTCAATTCTCTTTAGTAATACCACATTCATCCTAGAATCAAAATCGGCGGGGCCTGAGGTTTTATTACAAAGGATTGTAATTAATGAATGAATAATGTCGGGATTTAATATAAGCAGCGGGTTAATAAGGTTGGGACCATGGGTTATATGGAGGGGTTTTTTAACTGCACCAAGGGTTGGTGGGTTAAAAAAGGTGTCGGGGAATATTAACATGGGGGATTTATAAAGTGGAACTTTAGGAAAAAACTTAGGATAAAAGGTTTTTTTGGGTTTTTTGGGGAAAAAGAAATTAATAAGGGCGGAAAGTATTATTTGTGATGAAAATGTGTTTCACACTAGGGAAAAGGGGTTTTGGGAAGGGGGAATAATGTTTGGATGGTAAGGTGTAGGGAAATGTGTGAAACAAAGGGATAAAAGGTGAAAATGGAGGGAAAGGGTTTTTTACAAGAAATGAAGGGATAATGAGGGGAAATTAGCAAATAAGTATGTGGGGGTCTAGTGAAATGAGGGGAAATTAGTAAACAAGCTTTGGTGAATATCCTTTCTTTTTCACAATTCCTCCTGCACATGAAGAATAGGATTAAGCATGATGAATGTGCTATTGACTTAGCAACCTTGTGCATTTGCAACATTTCTTCTACCTACCCCTAATTTACCCTAGCATTTTCTCTTCATTTAATGGGTGCATTTGAGCTACCTGACCCTTTATTTCCTTTTCTTTTGATAAGAAAACTATCTAATTCTAGCCTTATAACTTCCAATGGCTCAGATTAAACTGATGAGTTCATTACTATTCACTACCTAACTACTGGTCTGCCAAGTTTAAATAGTTTGGCTAGATCTTTATTCTCTATCTATCAACATGAAATTTAAAGCATGAATGAATCAAGATTAAACTATTTGACTATCATAGATTGTGGCATTTTTGACAAGATGAACACAATCTTATTTTGCAAATTAAAGTAAAAGGAGTGGCATTTGAATTTGCACACTTTCATGATCTATTTTTATCTCTTTTTTGGGTTCATAGTTTTACTTTTTTGATCTTTTTCTTTCTTTTTGTCCTTTGATTATTCTTTTAGGACATACCCTCTTTACATTTTTAAATTTTTAATATGGAAAACATTTTGCAGAAAGCAAAAGTTTGTACAATATTCCAAGACTAACAATAACCAATTCAAAATTATGAATCCTATTATCATAGGAACCTAACATATACCACAGAAGATAACCACCGAAATGACGAACCATCATCGTCATATAAAAATCCATAATCATGTTATGTATCATATAAGTGTTTGGATCCCATAGCTATAAATACATCGAGTACACCCATAGCATACTAGGGGGCACATAGGCCCCTACATCTCCTTTGGAGGATCTCGTACCAAGTTGGGCCAAGATGCTTGAATCCCTTTTTCAAGCACTCAGAACACAATGGCGCTCCACAAACTCCTCCCGCTAGGGGGCATCATTCCCACCTTTGCA
Organism: Pinus tabuliformis; assembly: GCA_031772625.1. Taxonomy (NCBI): domain Eukaryota; kingdom Viridiplantae; phylum Streptophyta; class Pinopsida; order Pinales; family Pinaceae; genus Pinus; species Pinus tabuliformis. The sequence goes on from CM062816.1 coordinate 104,821,759, forward strand.
TACCAGATCAACATCCCATGCTTGGGGGCATGATGGTATTTCCCCTCACCATCCTGCTAATTAAGTCTCGGCCTAGATCCCACTAAGTCTAGGTATGGTCGATTTTCCTCCCATTCCATAGATATTTTGTCCTACCAGCCTCTCTGGCAAGTGATATTGTAGAAGTTTGATACCATATCTTCAAATATTCTACCCTATGACCACATAGTCCCCATGTTTGACTTATTGGGCAAGGAGGATTCTAGACCTCCTCTAGTAGTTCATTCTCGTTTTCCTCTTCCCTTAGTTCTTCATCGGGAACCATTGTTCCAAGACGCATTAAGGCCATCTTTAGACAAGTAAGGCCACTTTTCTGAAAGTCGTAGATCCCAATTCTGATGGTTGGTTTATCCACTACGATCTTTATAGCTCAGTTTGATGAATTTTCAACATCGTTGGAAATATCTCATCGAGCTCTATAATGGGTCTTCCTCAGTTTTTGATTATTTGACCCTTCACGAGGAAACTATTTCTCCATGAAAGGTCACTTCATCACCTATCAAAACCAAATTTTGTCATAAAGTGACACTTGTACTTTGAGGTCCACCTCCTCTTATTACTTGTCGTTCCATATGTTGACTTTTGTCATGAGTAACCATCATTTTCTCATATTTTCATGGTCCCCACTGGGCCTAGTCTATGTGGCAATGTCATCAAGGCACCCTTGTTCAGAGAATCTGCGATGAGTCGCCCTTGCATCCTTGGAATCTATTTCATGTCCCATCATATCATGTCATAGTATTCCATCCATATTTGCAAACCGTTCATCTTCTGTTGCCCATTTTTTCCTCCAATCATACGTTCCCCATCCCCTCTGGAGTTGATTCAGTTGCTGCTAGTTCAACCATTCGCTTTATGCTCTGACAAGGGTAGTCATCTATCTGTCCCTCAGTCCCCCTTTCCCCATTATCCCTCATGTCAATCCATCAGTCACATACTATTTTCCCTTGTGCTTTAGTTGAGGATCCTCATTGCCTCATCTATCGCGGGCCCTATTATGTCGACATCAACTCATTCATTCCAGAAGAACGGCCTAGAGGGCTATGTATCTCACTTCTATCTTCCATTCTTTCTCAACACCTTGGATCAAGCAAAGGGTCTCATTATTGTCCTTTAACCTGGTCTTTTCATGTTCGTGATCCATACACTTGATGCTATAGTGATGCAACAGATTGTACCAGTGATTCCCAGGTGTGCGTGAGATCTTTCAGACCTCATGAGGGGGTGGCCCTTCAGGTAGCCCCCCACATGCTCAGATGCATACCTACTATGCTACAGCCTTAGATGCAGTTCCACAGACTTTATGGGTTCGGTTCCTTCTGATCGTAGTGTTCATAGTGATGAGCCCCATAAATGGGTAATTATATGCGCTCATTTTGCCTCCTAACTTAGCTTAATCCACCATTCTCATTAGTTTATTTCATGTTTTTGATTATATTTATGCTAATAGAGTGAGTTGGGTTGGTCATTATGCCTTGAAGTCTAATGTGTGCTTAATGCAGATTTTTGGTCAATTTTGGAGATAAAGTCAAAGATTTAATGAACATTTGGCAGAAAATATTCAAAGAATACAAGGGAGAGGATTTATAGGAGGGTGTCCCCCCATTTATGACTCCCTACTTTGAATTCTCCTTCAAGAAAGCTCGGAGCACAAGTAGCCACATCAATGCACCAAAGGAGCAGCCGAGTAAGTGGAGGTTAACTGCTGTCTATCTCAAGTTTTGGGAGCCAAGCCTCCCTGATTTTAAGGAGGCTATTGGGAGCCTCAATTGTATAAGTAGAGAGGCCTAGGGCCTCATTAGGTTGTTGAATATTATTCAAATTTTTGAACTTTTGTTGCAGTCTTGCTTTGCTCAACTTCGAGCTTACTTTTCTGGACAGTTTCATGTAATCTTACTATTATTTTGATAATGAAAATGAGATTGATTTTGAGCTAGCACTAAGTCACCTCATAGGGCTGAAGCTCTTGGTTTAGGGCCCAATCCAAGCAGCCAAGCACCTCTTGTTTTGTATTTATATGTTTTGCTTCAGTTAGGAATTAGTTGTTGTTAGATAGATTTCTTTCTTAGTTAAGAATAGGTTGCTTTTGGTGATTTAATAGGTTGTTTCCATTTCAGTTTGCTGTAGCAGGTTGAACAGTGATAGAAGAAGATACAAAAAGACCATCAACAGAGCCTTGGCCTCCTTTCCTTCCTCTGGGACCATGAACTGAGGCCAAGACCCTCTTGCTGTCATGAAAAACACATATTTGCCTTTTCCAGAGGATTTCTAGTGTTGCAGTTTGTTAGAAGGTTAATGCTTTACTGTAGATATATTTCGCCATGCTCATTTTTGTCTTTGCAATGAATTCCCTTCCATGTTTTCTTTCCATATAGCATTTTTCAGCATTTACTTTCCTAGATCAGAATTTAGACTAGCTTGATGAACAATTCTGTTTTTTAGTGTAGCTAGTTTCTTTGCTTGCTAAGTCTCAGTGTTTTATTTTCAGTTCTCTTGCAATACATCTCTACTCACAATAAGTCAACCGACCAGCCAACACCATCTCTCTTTGACCCATGTTCCACAAGTCATCCAAAGTCTCTCACAAATCTACCTTAATTTTTTGCACTTTTCCCATGAACTTTCCTCTCTTTCCTTGAACAAGTCCAACCATCTTTCTCTTCCCTAATCCTCCTTGATAAACCTTAGACACCTTAACACATCCTCCTAGCCTTCAGCTACCCTTTCCACCCATTTTCCCACCTTCAAAACCTCCAAAAACAACTCTCGGCATCCTCCTGTAAACCTCCTGTAGATTTTCTTGTAGGTGTCTTTTTGAAGTCCGATTGCAGGAAAAGCCTCCAGAAGGCCACCTAGGACCTCCTAGGACCCATCCACACCTTCCTACACCTCTTCAAACTCCCAAGTCACCCTCCATCACCACCTAATCGCTGCAACATTCACAAACAAATAAATTACATGCATGACAATTTCACCTAAAAATACATAAAAATCCAAAAAGATGTTTTTTTCTCATTTCCTTCTTGAAATAGCTTGAATAGATGTTGTTTACTTCCTAAGTAGGTAATGGCACTCATTTTATGGTTTTTCATCTCTCTTTCTGCAAAAGTAAGATTAGTTGGTTAATTAGGGTTTACTAGGTTTACCATACATTTCATTCTTTTTCTCCTTTCTGCAAGTAGAGCAGCCTCTGTAGAGTAAACTTTCCTTTCTTTCATAATATATAAAGCTTCTTTTGGAATTCATAGAAGTTGGCTTGAGCTCCTAGTGATCTTGCACCAGCTGACCAAGTGACAGCCTGCAGTAAGAACTAGTACTTGTGCATACAGCACCGTCGCTTCCAAGTTTGTTACGAACTACCGAGTTGATAAAAGTAAAGTAGGAAGCCCAGGAGATGCAACATTATTGCTGCAATACTGGTGCTCACCACTTTTTGGCACCGTTGTCAGGGAAGCGTCAGAGTATTTTGTGATTACTGCTTTCTTCTATTTCTTCTTGCAACATTCTGCTAAGTAGTTTATTTTAGCAAAAGTAGATTAGTCATTTCCCTGCTTTCATTTCAATTCTGCAATTTCCATTTCAGTAAAAGTAGATTAGTCATTTCCCTGCTTTCATTTCAATTCTACAATTTCCATTTTAGCAAAGTAGATTAGTCATTTCCTTGCTTTCAGTTCTGCATTTCGTTTGCTTCCCTTTCAGTTCTACAATTTCATTTCAACAAGTTCATTTCAGTTAGTTGTAATTTGTTTGTTCAATCAATTTCAGTTTTGCAGGTACTAGCAGAAAAAACAAAAAATCAATCAAAAGATTTCTTTTCATGCCTCGTATGAATAGAGATAATTTAGGAAAATTCTTACCCAACACCCCCACCACATCACATAGCCACCCTTCTCTCTTCTTCGGTGGCAGTGATCAGGAAGAACCTTTAGGTGAGCAACCAGAGATATTTGAAGAACCTATAGGGAAAGAAGAAGAAGAAAACATCCCTCCTGAGACGATGGCCGAAAACAGAAATGCTAGGGGGGATGGAGAAAGAGTAGAGGGTGCCTTTCCCATCCAAAAGACCAATGGGGACACTAAAATGAAGAATATAAGCCCTTCAGCCCTACCTCACTTCCATGGATTGACTACAGAAGATCCTGACACCTTTTTGTTTCAGTTTGTTGTTATCTGTTGAACCTATGACTATGCAGAAGATGAGCAAAAGTTGAAACTATTTCCTTCTACTCTTAAGGATGCAACATTGCGCTGGTTCATGGGGTTTCTTGGCAATAGCATCACAACTTGGGCTCAGATGTAGCAAGACTTTAATAACAAATATCGAGACTACTGCAGGTCAAAAGACACCAAGGAAGAAATCTTCCAAATGACCATGGGAAGTGATGAATCTTTGGAAGATTATGAAGAGAGATTCCAGCTCAGTTACAAAAGGGCCAAGTGCACACTTGACCCCGAATCTCTGAAGCTGGTCCTGCTCAGGGGAATTCTGGAAAACCTTCTAGACACCCTCCATCTACTGGCTGGAGGAGACATCTACCAACTACCTTATGAAGACATAAAGATTGTTTTTAGAAACCATTCTAGGGTAGCTAGAAAGAGAGGTAGGGGGAGTCAACCCATAGCCAGTACCTCCTCATCCAGTTCATCCCTCAAAGGTGAACTTGGAAACATGCTGGAAGACTTCAAGAGTGAGATGCTGCAGACTCTTGCCATGCAAATGGATACCTTGCATATCAAAAGGAAACAAGAGGAAGCAGAGAGGGATTTGGCCATTTTCTGTCCTAGGTGCACCAAAAGGCATCCTAGGAATGAGTGTCCATTAAACTCTATAGAGGTTTATTCGGTCTATGAAGAAGATCATTCTACAGATAAGTGCCCTTCCTTGCCCAGACTTAAGGCTGTATACCAGGGGGCCGAAGGAGCCACTGAACCACTCTATTTCATGAACCAAAGGAAACCGCATGGGCCTAGACCATACCAACATGGGATGCAAGGGACATCTCAAGCATACTACAACCCCAACCAAGCCACTTCCACACCTTCTTGGGGCCCTCCGACTCATCCTTCCTGGTCCGCACCTCCTCCTTGGTCCTATCCATCTCAATATCATGCCGAACCAGCTGCTCATGCATTTCAATCCTATGCTCAGCCACAACCTCAGTGGAATGCATCTCATCAGGGGTGGAGGCCCCAATACAACTCTCCTCTCGCTCTTTTGCCTCCACCACCTGCTCAACCACAACCATTTCCTCCTGCTCCATCAAGGCAACCCCAAATTCCTGCCCAGCCGAACCCGAACCCGAACAACAGACAGGCCCAACAAGTATATAGTGGGGAACCATCACACCCAACTTATGTTGTGGAGATTTAGGAGATTAACCTACGATATGGGAAGGTTCTCCCAAATAGCCAGCCTCCCCCTCAAGAGGTTGAGGAAGATAAAGAGGAAATTGAACCAAAAGCAATTCCACCCTTTCCTGAAAGATTGTTCGGGACAACACAACCCACCCCAGAGGAAACTGAACTTCTTGGAGAATTGAAACATTTATGTGTAAAGATACCACTTCTCCAAGCCATAAAGGATGTGCCTATATACAATAAGATGATCAAAGAGAAGTGATTTAGGCATCCAGGCAAGTGCAAGAGGGATGCCCCAACCATCAATGTCATAGGACAACTGTCCGACCTGATGTTGGGGCAGGTAATCTGTCCAAAATATCTAGACCCTGGAAGCCCAGTAGTTGATGTCCACATCAATGGCACCATGATCCCACATACCTTGATTGATCTAGGAGCTACCATTAATGTAATGACAAAGGACACCATGCTCAAACTCAACCTCCAGGGCTCCTTGAGGAAGACCACGATAATACTGAAGCTAGTAGACCGCTCCACCATGACCCCTGAAGGGATTGTGGAGGATGTGATGGTCTCCATTGATTCTTGGGAGTACCTGGCTGATTTCTTAATTCTCCAGCCGAAGGAAAAACTCACTGGGTATCCTCTCATCCTGGGAAGACCCTGGTTGGCCACTCTCGATGCTTACATTAGTTGTTGAGCTGGGAACATGACCATCAAGAACGAGCATATGTCCACGCAACTAATCCTATACCCTTCTGCCCAACCCTTGCTAGAAAATGATCTACCTCTCTAGTTGGAGGAGGAGGATGAGGATGAAGTCTATTCTGTACCACTATGTGCAGTAGAAACTGTAATGGGGGGAAAACCGCAAAATGAGGATGATATCATTGAAAATTTAATCCAGAATCCAACCCCCAGTATTTTTCCATTAGAAGATCTAGTGAAAGAAACCCAAGACAATCCCTTAAATAATCTCTGTTTGGCCGACCCAACCTCTCTCCATGTTAAGAATATAGAGCTCGGCCTAGAAAGAACCTCGAAAATCAACTCATCCCTATCCACTTCCTAGGAGAAGGAATTGTGTAGCTTATTGAGAAAAAATTTAGATTCCTTCGCTTGGAATTATAGGGAGATGAAGGGAGTGCACCCTTCAGTTTGTACTCATCACATATATATTAAGGAAGATTGCAAACCAGTCAGGTAGCCTCAAAGGAAGATGAATCCATCCCTTAAAGACATTGTTAAGGAAGAATTGCAGAAATTACTGGATGCAGGATTCATCTACCACATCTCTGATAGTGAATGGGTCTCTCCTTTGGTGCTAGTGCCAAAGAAAAATGGTAAGTATAGAATCTGTGTCGATCATCGGGAACTAAACAAAGCCAGTAAAAAGGACCATTTTCCTTTGCCCTTCATAGATCAAGTGTTAGATGGTCTGGCGGGGAAAAAGTTTTTCTCCTTCCTAGATGGGTTCAGCGGGTACAACCAGATTCAAATCAGCCCAGAAGACCAAGATAAGACCACTTTCACTTGTCCTTGGGGTACCTTTGCACATCGGTTCCTTCCTTTTGGTTTGTGCAATGCTCCAGCCACTGTCCAGAGAGAAGTATTGAGTATATTTTCTGAACTAGTTCATGATGCAGTGGAAATATATATGGATGATTTTACTCCTTATGGTTCTAACTTTCAGGAAGCTTTATCTAACCTAGGAAAAGTTTTGGACATTGAAATGAACCTGCCCCTCAGTCTAGAGAAATGTGAATTTTTGATGACCGAATGGACCGTGCTAGGTCATGCAATCTCTCAACAAGGATTGCAGGTGGACCCCAACAAAATTTCCATCATCCAAAGGGTCCCACTTCCTCAAAAGGTGAGAGATGTATGAAGTTTCCTAGGTTTAGCTGGATATTACAGAAGATTCATTACATATTTCAGTAAGTTAGCCTCTTCGTTGTTTGGTCTTTTGGGAAAAGATGTAGAGTTCATGTGGACTAAAAACTGTCAAGAAGCCCTAGATACCTTGAAAGGAAAACTGGTGACTGCCCCAATTTTGAGAGGCCCAAACTAGGCCCTACCTTTCCACATTCACATAGATTCCTCGAACAAAGCAATAGGAGCAGCCTTGGGACAAATTGATGAAAAGTTACCTTTTGCCATATACTTTATAAGTAAAAACTTTTCGAAGGCAGAGTTAAACTATACAGTAACCGAGAAGGAACTCCTAGCTATAGTGCATTCCTTGAATAAATTCAGACATTACATCACTGGCTATCAAACCTTTGTACACACTAATCATGCTGCAATTAAGTATTTAATGAATAAACCCGATGTAAATGCTCGCATTATTAGATGGTTTCTTTTACTGCAACAGTTCGATTTAACCATTGTTGATAAGCCTGGTAAAAAAAATGTTGTTGCTGACTTTTTATCTAGAGTAAATCTACTTGCAGGTGAAGAAGGAATGGTGGATGATCAAATGCTAGATGAACACCTATTTTCTATCTCAGTACTCTCTCCATGGTTTGGTGATATAGCAAATTACTTGGTTTCAACACAATTCCCACCAGACCTGTCCTCAAAAGAGAAAAGCAAGATTGTGAGGAAAAGCGCCCTTTTCACCTGGATAGGGGGCAATCTCTTCAAACTTGGCCCAGATCAGATCTTGAGAAGATGTGTCAGGGAGGAGGAAGTTTTTGACATTCTCCTGACCTGTCATGACGGGCCTTGTGGAGGTCATTTTGCAACAAAAGGACTGCCTTAAAAATATTGTAGGTCAGCTAATATTGGCCCACTCTTCATCAATATGTGCATAGATATACTAGCCAATGTGACTGGTGCCAAAGGATGGGGAAACCTACTCCAAAGGATGAGATGCCCATGTAACCTTAAGTGACCTTTGAGCCATTTGAGAAGTGGGGCATGGACTTTGTCGGTCCCATCAACCCTCCTTCAAAATAGAGGCAATACATCATTGTGTGCACTGATTACCTGACAAAATGGGCAGAGACAAAGGCAATCAAGGCAGTAACAAAGGAAAAAGTAGCTGATTTTTTAAGAGAGAACATATTCTATAAGTTCGGGTATCCAAGAGAACTGGTTACAGATCAAGGCAGTCAGTTCACTTCCAATCTGATTGAAGACCTGCTCACACATCATAAAATCAAGCACAGGACTTCCACCCCTTACCATCCACAAGCCAATGGACAGGTGGAAGTCACTAACAGAGCTTTGGAAGGAATTTTGACCAAGGTAGTGAGCAGCAGCAGAAAAGATTAGGCGGATAGACTAGTTGAGGCCACCTGGGCCTACAACACAACATGGAAGACCACCACAAGGTTCACACCCTATGAATTGGTCTATGGGAAGAAGGCTTTGCTGTCAATAGAATTTGAATACAATACACTAAGGATGGCAGCTCAGCTGGACCTAGACTTAGCCATGCACAAATGGAAAGGTTACTCTAGCTCAATGAATTGGATGAACAAAGATTGTAGGTCCTTCTCCACACAGAGGTAGTCCAGCTTCAAAGGAAAATATGGCATGATAAAAATATCAAGGAGAAGCAATTCCAAGAGGGAGATTGGGCACTTCTTTATGACTCGAGATATAAAGACTTCAAAGGCAAGCTCAGGACAAGATGGCTGGGACCCTACACTGTGGAAAAATGTAATGACAATGGTTCAGTTCTGATCAAAACCATTAATGAGGAAGCCATCCCCATGCATGTCAATGGACATAGGTTGAAAATTTACAAGAAGCCCCTCTCCAAGCGAGAGTTCATTGAAGATCTGAATAAGACAGTGATGGTAGTGGAGCAAGTATTAGCCTCCACTTCACCCACTCATTGAAGAAGCAGAAAATAAATAAATAAAATAATAAGGACCCAAGTGAAAACCTCCATGAGGTGCTTGAGTCCCATCACTAGGTTGAAAACCTCTTTTGAGGCAGCCTAGTGATGAAAAAAAAAAAAAATAAAGAAAGAGAATAAGATCCCTAGGTGAAAACCCCCTTTGGAGGCACCTAGGGCAGGCAATTAGGGTGAAAACCTCCATGAGGCACCCTAGTTGTCTTTCAAAAAAAAAAAAAAAATCACACAAAAAATGAGAGAAAAAGGAAGAGAAAATTGAATTTTAAAATGCATTGCAGTTTACAGGTGGACCACAGGAAGCAAGAAAAGATGACACAAAGTCTCTTTCACCTCCTCCACACTCTTCTCCACCATTTTTGACCTTTCTTCCCCCTCACTGTGTGTTTTTCCGAACATTGTGTATCCTACAGGAGGCCCTATGTGTTCTACAGGAGACTCTTGTAGAAATCACAGAGAGCTCGAAATGGTTTTTAAAAATAGTTTGAGGAGCTGGGAAGTTTCATGAGGAGCATGTAGGCCCTCCTACAACTATCCACCCTCCTGGCTATCCATTCCACACTTGCACCACCTCATCATCATTGATTTCTTTCCTTCATGCTAAAAACAAACAGAAACAGGTTCTTAGAAAAAACAAAAAAAATAAAAGGAAAAACACCTCCAAATCTCACCTGCAGCTTACCAAATACCGCTCCATCACCATCAACATCTTTGATAACATATTCACATCTTCCAGCACAAGAATCAGCTAAAAATTTTAAAGGGAGAAGCCGCTACAGGAGCTCCTGTGGGATTTCCTGTAGAAGTTGATCCCTTTATAATCAAGCCACAATAGCAAAATAGGTGCAGCCATAGGGTTGAAGAGAATGTCTGAAGCCAGATACAGCCAAAGGGCACCTGCACAAAGCAAACAAGACACATATCAGGGAGCAAAAAGCATACAACAAAGGAGACACACGCATTCAGCAACTGAAATACAAGCATGCAGCAGCGAAGGAGCTAGGATGCACCACAACATGAACATTCGACTTGCAAGTAAGTGTCTAACCCTCTCCTCTATTTCATTTGTGTAATTCAAAAATATGCATAAGCACATGAGATGGTTAGGATTGAATGAGGAAAGGTGGCCAGTTAACTAGCCACCCTCATCCAGTTGACTACAGCCATCCGGAGATGCCACCACACGTGTGCCTAGTCAACTCATAGAAAATCCAAAGGACAGGTAGTGGAGGCTATACAAAGTCTGATGAACTCCTATGCAATGATGGGAAGTGATTGCGAGAGAGAGTCATGAAGAGCCATGATGACAGAGTAGTGGGGACCAATGGTCCGAATCTGCAACATACCTTTTTTCCAGCTCACCCCATCACTAGAAATATCTCAAAGAAGACACAAGTATTCCTCCTGGAAACTCCTTCACCACCTTTTCTTCCATTTCGTCCTCGTCCACTTAGCTGCAATGAGCTCTATACCACCTCCACAACCTCGAAACCATCGCTCTCTATCACTTTCAGTCATCCTTCTACTATCGGGGTTCTACAGGCGTAGGAACAGATTCTACAGGAGCACCTACAGCTAGTTCTACATGAGCACCTACAGCTAGTTCTACAGGAGGGGCAATAAGCAGTTTTTAAGGAGGAAACATGGGGTTTTTGCTAAAATTCTGGCTTGAAGAAGTAGGTTCTGTACAGACCCACCTTGATTATTAAGGGGGAATTGAGCTTGTAGAAGGAAAGGAAGTCCATAAAAACATTTCTGCCTGTTTTCTTAAAGAAAACACAGTTTTTCTTTGTTTTCCTATTTCTTCAAAATTGTTGTCTCCATCTCTATTTTGGGTGTTCAAAGGAGGTATAAGAAAAATGACAGGGGGATTCATGAGGAAGGAGCCCACAAATTCAGTTAGGATCCATGAGAATCCCGAAGTAGTAGCCATTTTCACCAGAACAAGTTGGATGCCATTTTTCAAAAAAAATCGAGGGTTTGATGAAGAGGTGGCTCAGGAGTTTGCCATTTCTTTAGTCCCTCACTCAAGGACCCATGCCACTACTACTTTGAGGGGTCTCTCCATGGAAATCACCCCAGAATTTATTAGTAGGGTTACCAGCCTTCCCCTTGGAATACCTTAGAGCAAAGATGAAAAGCCAAGGGGACAAGTTTCCAATAAAACCTTCTTCCAACCAAATGAACATCCTGTAGAAGACAAAAATGGAATTAGAAGAACAAGCATACCTTACCCTTGGGATGGGGTCAGTTACCAAATCATCAAGTATATTTCCTGTGAAGGGAGGTATAGCATAGTTTATGGCTACCATTTTAGACTTCTCCATGAGCTGAGATATGGCATGAACACTCCCACACCACAAAAACTCAGCATCCCCTGTTTTCTCCTGCATCCCCTCATAGACTCCAGCATTAAGTTGAGGGAAGGAGGTCCAGATTAGTTGGCTCACCATGAGTTAATTAAACTGTTAGTGGAAGAAGCCCTCCACACCTTCACAATCCCCATAGCATGGGAAATCTTTAGAAATATGACAGGAGAAGATGACATAAAGACCCTCACATATGACCACAGTCCTTCTGAAAGTGAGGGGGAAGAGCAGCAAGAGGAAGAAGGGGAGGAAACTAAGGAACAAAAAGAGGAGGAAGACACTAAAACAGAGAAGGAGGATGTCAGACCAGGCAATAACTCCTCAACCAAAAATTGATTCGTGTTTATTCCTTCAGGTAGGTCTTCATTATATACATGAGGGAGAGACTGTTCACTTCATCTCTCGATGACTGTTCATATTATTTATTTATCTATTTACATTATATTCACCCAATCATGAGGATTAGGTGTCAACATTCCCCCCCTTAATCTGAAGGGATGTTGGTGAGTCCAAGCATCATTCTGAATCGTTCAAGCTTTTCTCTTCCAAGCGCTTTGGTGAAGATGTCTGCAATTTGCTCATTAGTGGAACAATGATGGAGATGGATTGTTTTGGCCTCAACATGATGTCGAATTAGATGATATTTAGTATTGATGTGCTTCGTTCGATCATGGAACTTTGGATTCTTGGCCAACTTTATTGCAGAGGTATTGTCAATCATGAGTGGAGTTGATTGTACTTGTTTTACCTGCAAATCTTCAAGAATTTTCCTGAGCCACACAATTTCTTTTGTTGCTTCAGCTGCTGCCACGTATTCTGCTTCTGTTGTGGAATCTTCTGGAACTGATTGTTTGCATGATCTCCAGGAGACAGCTCCTGATCCAAGACTCATAGCATATCTTGAAGTAGATATCCCAGTTTCTTTGTCTCCATCGAAGTCTGAATCAGAGTATCCAATTAAGCTGAAGTCGTCTACCTGTGTATATTTGATTCCAAAGTCTTGAGTTCCCTTCAAGTACCTTAGAACTCTTTTTGCAGCAGACCAATGTCCCTCACAAGGCTTTTGCATAAACCTGGAGAGGATTCCAACAGAAAACGAAATGTCTAGACTGGTAGTAGTTAGGTAGTTGAGACTTCCTACAAGCTGTCTATACTTTGTTGCATCCTCAAATTCTTTTCCTTCAATAGATGTGAGCTTTAAGCTTTGTTCCATTGGAGTATTAAGAGGATTGCATTCTGTCATGCCAAACCTATTCAACAGATCTCTAATGTATTTCTTTTGAGAAAGAAATATGGACTTCAGATGTTGGGTTACTTCAATGCCAAGATAGTAATGAACATAGCCCAAATCATTCATTTCAAAACTTTTCCCCAATTCCTTCTTTATGGATGCAATGTAGCTTTCATTGTTCCCTGCCATCAAAAGATCATCTACATATACCACAAGATATACAACTATTTTGCCAAATTTCTTGACAAATAAAGTTGCATCATCAAGATCATAATGTTTGAAATTGAGTTTCAGAAGATGCTCAGTTAATTTTTCATACCATGCTCACGGTGCTTGTTTGAGGCCATACAAGGACTTCCCAAGTTTGCATACTTTATGTTCATGTCCTTTCACAGCAAATCCTTCAGGCTGAGACATAAAAACAATCTCTTTTAGATCTCCATTTAAGAAAGTAGTTTTTACATCCATTTGATGGACTTTCCAACCGTTCTGAGCTGCTAGTGCAAAGAGTGTCCAGATGGTAGCCCATTTTGCTGTGGGGGAAAAAGTCTCCTCATAATCGACCCCTTCCTTCTGTGCAAAACCTTTTGCCACAAGCCTAGCTTTGTGCTTTTCAAGTGAGCCATCAGCTTTATACTTGTTCTTGTAGACCCACTTGCAGCCAATTGGTTTGGTTACTAATGGAGGATCAACCAGCTTCCAAGTGTTGTTCTTTATTAGGGTATCATACTCCTTTTGCATCGCTTCTTTCCATTCATCATGAGAAGTAGCTTCTTTGAAGGAAGTTGGTTCAAAATCTGTAGACAAGTTCAATTCACAATCATAAGAAACATCCATATCAACAGGTGAATTAGAGTCATCCACATCACCTCCATTTTGCCGGTTTGAATTTCTAGTTCCTGTCTTTCCAACCTCATCAGGATGAACACTTTCAAGTTTCTTTGTCAGCCACTTTGGGGGACCTTTCTCAGATGGTCCAGGCTGCTCCGTTGATTGAGTTGGGATTCAATCAAGATTGAGTCTCCCAATTCTATCAATCACATCACTTAAATCATCATCTGTTGTTGGAGTTTCATGCGGGGGAGAGTGTTCTTCAGAAGAAGATTCCACATGTTGATCTAGTATAGGAATCCCCCCTTCAAGATGTGGAATCTGATTATCAAATTCTTGAAATGATTTTTCTTTTGCGAATCTATCCAAGCGATCAAGTTGTTTCTCAACAACATTATCAGTTTTGGATGATTTAAGAAAAATTACATCTCTAGATACAACAAACTTTTTATTTACTTCATCATAGAGATGGTATGCTTTGGAGGTGTTTGAATACCCCAGGAAGATACACTTACGACTTCTAGCACCAAGTTTGTTTCTATGTACCTTTGGTATCAAGGCATAACAAGGGGAACCAAAGACCCTGAGATGCTTTACCGAAGGAACATGTCCATACCACATTTCATAAGGAGTCTTGTTTCTAATAGCATTAGATGGACATCTAATTTTTATATATGCAGCACATAGAACCGCATCAGCCCAAAACATTATCTTTACATTTTTAAAGAAGAGCATGGATCGTACCATATTTAAGATTGTCCTATTCATTCTTTCAGCTACACCATTCTGTTGGGGATTATAAGGTACAGTTGTTTGATGTTTGATCCCATGTTGGCAAAGATAGTTTTCAAATTCATTTGATGTGTATTCTTTTCCATTATCAGTGCGAATAGACTCAATATGAGATTGTGCATCATTTTCAATCCATTTATGAAAATTCTTGAATGTTTGAAAAGTATCAGATTTGTTCTTCAATAAATAAACCCAACACATTCTGGTGTAGTCATCAATAAATGTCATCATATATTTATTTCCATTTGCAGAAGGAACAGGCATTGGACCACATAAATTTGAATGAATGAGTTCAAGTTTTCTATGTGCTCTTGAATGTGAATCATGAAAAGACTGTTTGCTATGCTTTCCTAGAATACAAGCATCACATTGCTTAAATTTCCTAGGAATTGTAGGCAAACCAGCAACACCATTTTTCTTCAACAAGCGGAGGCTGTCATAGTTCAAATGTCCAAATCTAGCATGCCATAATAAACTTGATGGAAGTGTACCTTCTTCATGATGAGAATTGTATGAGAAATGTTGTGCACGAGCAGAGGTTCCTTGCAGCTTGAGAAGTCTTTCTTCTTCTATTCCCCTCATGACAAGTGAGTGGTCAGATGTTTTTCTTACCTCAAGCTTGCCATCAAACATATGAATGGAGTGACCTTGCTGGCGGATGTGAACCAAGGACAACAAGTTTCTCTTGAGCTGTGGGAGATATAGAACATGATGCAGAAGAAAGTCTGGAAGACCAGGCAGTTTAAGCCTGATTGTGCCAAGCCCTGATGGCTTGATTTTTGATTGGTCTGCAAAGTATACTGCTCCATCAACATTGTCAGTAAATTCTTCAAAAAAATCTTTTCTATGAGTCATGTGGCAGGTTGCTCCTGAATCAAGCAACCAATCATTTTTCCAGGAATAAAGTGAAGCATTAAATAAATCTTCATTTACTTCAATATTATATTGTGCCACAACATAGTGAGCAGATTCAGGTGCTTTACCTTTGTCTATATCATCAGTTTTACCTTTCTGTTGGTTTCTTTTTTGCTCAATTTTGTCCCATGGTAGCTTGCATGTAGAAGCATCATGTGATCCATTTCTTTTACAGCGAATGCAGTGCAAATCTGCCTTTTCTCCTTGAGAATGTCTGCCCCCCCTGCCTCTGAAATATCTTCCTCTTCCTCTTCAACCACCTCTTCCTCTTGAAGAATCTTGAGTAGGATGCTTTTCTTTATGAGCAAGGCACACAACCTCTTCAGAAGATTCAGGGGCTATCTTCTTTCCAAAAGCTTTCTCTCTTTCAGCAAACTTTTTCACAAGAGAGTCAAAGGTGATATCTTTGAGATTTCCATTTGCTTGCAATGACTCAAGATAATTGGAGTAAGTAGGATAAAGTTCCTTGAGAAAAGCGATAAGAGGAATATCCAATTCAACCTTAGTGGATTTGATATCATGCATTATAGACTTTACCTCAGATGCAAGAGCAAGAGGATCATTATTTTGCAGTTCAAGAGTGAAGAGTTTAATCATGAGTTGAACAACTTCAAGTGCAGAATGTGAGTCATAAAGTTCTTTCAGCTTTTGTATGGCTTCAAAGGCAGTTGAAAATGACGAAATATGGTGACTCACCTCTTCATTTACAGATACTATGATTAATGCATAAGCTTTGCTGTTCTTGTTTTCCAAAATGATGAGCTCTTTGTTTGAGGTAGGCTATATTGGTTCATTGTCTCCGTCTTCGACACACACTCCTTTCCACAACTCATTGAAAATGAGGGTGTGTTTTATCATCCGGGACCATTCAAGATAGTTCTCCTTGCCAGTGAGAACTATTCCCACCATGGATATTATTGAATGCATTTTATAAGAAAAATACTTCTGCCAATATACAGTAAAATTGTACTTCTGCTGGTAATTTTTTATTTATTTTTAAATTACATTTCAAAAGGCCATTCTCTCCATGTATTGTCTTTGTCTTTAATGAAAATATAAAACATAGATCAGCTAGGCATTCTCAAAAGATTTCAAATCTCTTTCACAGTTAGCATACCAAAAATAGATAATTACACTTAAATTTATATAACCCGATTCCCAAATATTTGAGGGGTAGATGATGCTAGTGCGTGGAAGCCATTCTAGTCTTGATGCCGTCACATTAACTGTGTCGTAGCTCATGAACCTAATATTACATCAAATCAAATGCACATGGGTTTCGCATATCTGACACCAATCTTGTAATCTTCAACTTTTGCACAATATCAGCATACACTAACAGCTCTCTAATATGTATTAAAACATATTGCAAAAAAATACAGGGAGAGTCGATAGTTTGAGAAAAAACATTGTCTATAAAGTAGCTGGATGCATTAGCATTGGGCCCGAATTTTTTTGGAGCCACTCCTCTGCTGCGCTGGTGGACATTCAGCGTGGTGATGAGCGTGGCGCTGACATTGATGCGCGGACCAAGGGTGGCGCATGTGGTTGGAAGTTCAAGCACAAATTCATAACCCACAGTGCTATTTATCTATCCGGAACAATCTGAAAACTTAGACAGTTCCTACACAACTCTGCTCTTAATCAATGGGTGAAAAGACAATCTTATCAGTGTGAAGAATCGCCACCCAAAAATTCAACGTAGTAGATCACAAACACCGGCGTTTAAACCAGATTAAGGTTCTGGTTTGAAACTGCATGTGTGGATATCCAAGCAGTAGCATGGAGGGTTGTGCATCATTCTGAGATGTCTTGAAAGAATAAGGGGACAAAAATGGGAAAACAAAACCCTCGAAGCAAAGAAAAACTCTCAAAATACAATCAAACAAAAACCTGTGAAACTCGCAAGAGCCGCGGAACAAAGAGTTCCAAGAAACCTATGGCAGCTCAGTGAATGTGCTAAGACTGTATACAGGCCGTGCAGATTTTGATCGAGAATCCACGAGACTAGGGTTTCTCTGTAATCTGCACGAGCTCCGGAGGAGCCAAAAAGGTTTTAGATATGGAGCAGCATCAATGAGCAGCATTCATAATGGTTTTAGATATGGAGAGCCGGATAGTTCATCAGGATAGTTCAACGCATGTCAAGCCAATGTTTGTAATGAGCAGCGTTTAGCCATTGAACCAGTGTACAACACACAGCAGCTACTGTGGAGGGGGTAGAGAGCAATAGGCAGGGGATAGAGAGCAGTAGGCAGATGGGAGTTACAACTATTTTGGGAGCTGGCTCTGATACCATGTCAGACCAGGCAGTAACTCCTCAACCAAAAATTGATTCATGTTTATTCCTTCAGGTAGGTCTTCATTATATACATGAGGGAGAGACTGTCCATATTATTTATTTATCTATTTACATTATATTCACCCAATCATGAGGATTAGGTGTCAACAGAGGAACCTAAACCAAAAGAGGAAGAAACCAAAACAGAACAAGAGGAAACAAAACCAGCAGAGACTAAGAAGACAAAAGGAGAGGAAAAAGGGGTAGAAAAGATAGAAGTGTCTCCTGAGACCCTAGAAAGGGAGGCAATAGTTGTTCTTGCTACCCTCGGCACCCCAGTTAAACCCAAACAAAAGAGGAAGAGGCAAACATCACTGTATTTTAGGGCTCAGAAAAGCACAAGGATAAAAACAGGAAACCCACAACCATCTTCATAAGTACCTATTGTAATTGAAGATTCACCCACTGACAAAGGGGAAGAATCTCCCTCTAAAACCCCCATCACATATGAAAGAGGAACTCCCAGATCCTCCACTTGGAAGGAAAGAGTGCAACTACAAGACTCAAAAATTGCTCTACAGGAGGCACATAGTGTTCTACAGGAGACCCTAACTAAGCTACAGGAGATCGAAAAACTTGAGAAAAGGGTAGAAGAATAGCCAAAGGGGAAGGAGGAAACAACAGAGACTCAAGAACCTGACACCTAGCCTAGTTTGGGCTCTTACTATAATCTTCTTGAGGGGAGAAAATGATTCCATAGAAATTTGCAGTCCCACTCTTCTTTGAGTTGGAGAAAGAAAGGATAAGGACCCATAGATGGATGCAAATTGCCAAATCCAAGGGGGTAGAGGATATTGGCCACATGGAGAACTAGCTTAAAGAGATGGGTAGGGAGTTAAGTGTTGTAAGACACAGAAAGGAAATCACAAGAACTCACTTGGAAACAGAAAATGCATTACTTAGAAGACAACTGCAAGAAAAGGAAACACAATTAGCATGCATGGTCAGCTAGTCTATGGAGGCACTACAGTGCAAAACACCAGCAAAATCATATGGAGTATACCTCAAAGACCAGTGGCTATAGTTTTAGATCAAGACTTTGGCACAGAGAGGCACAATGCCTTTTCAAGATTACAGACAGTTCATGGACCTATGTGACCAAAGTTCAACAGAAGATAAGGCAAAGATAGCAGAGTTCTATTTGCATAACATGGCCCTCGCTGATATGAACCTATGGGATCCCAATGCTAGGCTAGGGGACCTGCAGCTAATGGACATGGCATCATGGATGAATCATGAGGCATTAAGGACAGCAGAGGTAAGAAAGGTGATCATAAAGGAGAAAAATGAACCCTTAATGATCATAGCTAAGCCATCAGACCCCATGGCTCTCATTAGTGCACACCAGCTGCTTGCAAATCATCCTCAAAGTGCCCCTAAGTATATCAATGAGTAGGCTCAGGCCATTGCACATTTTGAGGACATGGAAAGATTACTTGGAGATGACTACATTCATGCTTATATGAGGAGGTGGAATACACTGCCACACAGCTTACAAATAAGGGAGTATCACTCCCCAACAAGGATGAAAGAAGCATTGAGGAGAGTGCCACTATACAAGCACTCTATGCAGAGTTTGAAGGTCGATTGGATTGGCCTCAAACTAAGTCCCCCACTGCTGCTAGGACTGGTAGAAGGCAGAAAAGAGGAAGAAGAACAACAATAGTGGGAAGAAGTGGACAGAAAGGCAGGATTCCATGACAGAGAAGAGGACCTCACATCAGAAGCATGGGATGTCAAGGAGGCCATCAAGGCTATCAAAGGTGAGGAGATGGACTAGTTGCTCAGAGGATGAGCAACACATTCAGTAGGGGGTGATGATGAGCCCCATAAATTGGTAGTTATATGGGCTCATTTTGCCTCCTAACTTAGCTTAATCCACCATTCTCATTAGTTTATTGCATGTTTCTTATTATATTTATGCTAATAGAGTGAGTTGGGTTGGTCATTATGCCTTGAAGTCTAATGTGTGCTTAATGCAGATTTTTGGTCAATTTTGGAGACAAAGTCAAAGATTTAATGAACATTTGGCAACAAATATTCGAAGAAGATAAGGGAGAGGATTTATAGGAGGGTGTCCCCCCATTTATGTCTCCCTACTTCGAATTCTCCTTCAAGAAAGCTCAGAGCACAAGCAGCCACATCAATGCACCAAAGGGGCAGCCGAGCAAGTGGAGGTTAACTGCTGTCTATCTCAAGTTTTGGGAGCCAAGCCTTCCTGATTTTAAGGAGGTTGTTGGAAGCCTCAATTATATAAGTAGAGAGGCCTAGGTCCTCATTAGGTTGTTGAATATTAGTCAAATTTTTGAACTTTTGTTGCAGTCTTGCTTTGCTCAACCGCGAGCTTACTTTTGTGGACAGTTTCATGTAATCTTACTATTATTTTGATAATGAAAATGAGATTGTTTTTTAGCTAGCACTGAGTCACCTAAGAGGGCTGAAGCTCTTGGGTTAGGCCCCAATCCGAGTAGCCAAGCACCTATTGTTTTGTATTTATATGTTTTGCTTCAATTTATGAATTAGTTGTTGTTAGATAGATTTCTTTCTTAGTTAAGAATAGGTTGCTTTTGGTGATTTAAAAGGTTGTTTCCATTTTAGTTTGTTGTAGCAAGTTGAACAGTGATAGAAGAAGATACAAGAAGACCATCAACAGAGCCTTGGCCTCCTTTCCTCCCTCTAGGACCATGAACTTAGGCCAAGACCCTCTAGCTGTCACAAAAAACACAGATTTGCCTTTTCCATAGGATTTCTAGTGTTGCAGTTTGTTATAAGTTTAATGCTTTGCTGTAGATCTATTTCGCCATGCTCATTTTTGTCATTGAAATGAATTCCCTTCGATGTTTTCTTTCCGTATAGCATTGTTCAACATTTATTGTCCTAGATCAAAATTTAGACTAGCTTGATGAACAATTTTGTTTTTTAGTGTAGCTAGTTTCTTTGCTTGCTTAGTCTCAGTGTTTGATTTTCATTTCTCTTGCAGTACATCTCTACTCACAATAAGTAAACCAATTTTCCAGCACCATCTCTCTTTGAACCATGTTCCATAAGTCATCCAAAGTCTCTCACAATTCTGCCTTAATTTTCTGCACTTTTCCCATGAACTTTCCTCTCTTTCCTTGAACAAGTCCAACCATCTTTCTCTTCCCTAATCCTCCTTGATTAATATTAGACACCTTAACACATCCTCCTAGCCATAATCTACCCTTTCCACCCATTTCCCCACCTTCAAAACCTCTAAAATAGCTCTTGGCATCCTCCTGTAGACCTCCTATAGACCTCCTATAGATCCCCTGCAGCCTCCTGTAGATTTTCCTGTAGGTGTCTTTTTGAAGTCTGATTGCAGGAAAAGCCTCCAGAAGGCCACCTGAGACCTCCTAGGACCCATACACACCTTCCTACACCTCTTCAAACTCCCAAGTCGCCCTCCATCGCCGCCTAATCGCTGCCACATTCACAAACAAATAAATTACATGCATGACAATTTCACCTAAAAATACATAAAAATCCAAAAAGATGTTTTTTTCTCATTTCCTTCCAGAACTAGCTTGAATAAATGTTTTTTACTTCCTAAGTAGGTAATAGCACTCATTTTATGGTTTTTCATCTCTCTTTGTGCAAAAATAAGATTAGTTGGTTAATTAGGGTTTACTAGGCTTACTGTACATTTCAATCTTTTTCTCCTTTCTGCAAGTAGAGTAGCCTCGGTAGAGAGAATTCCTTTCTTTCATCATATATAAAGATTCTTCTAGAATTCATAGAAGTTGGATTGAGCTCCTAGTGATCTTGCGTCAGCTGACCAAGTGACAGCCTGCAGTAAGAACTAGTACTTGTGCATACAACACCGTCGCTTCCAAGTTTGTTACGAACTACCGGGTTGATAAAAGTAAAGTAGGAAGACTAGGATTTGCAGCATTATTGCTGCAATACTATTGCTCACCACATAGCATGCACGTCTCCTCCAGATGATCCATTCAATTTTGCGAAGACCCTCCTTGTTCAACAGGGCTTATTTGGTTTTTCTACCCTCCCTCCCACCCATTTTTTGAGGGAAGGGGCATTGTATCTCATCTACTCAGATATTATTGTATTCAGTCCTGGCTTATTTTTTTGCCAGATGCATTATGTATATGGGACACATTGTATTATTTTCTGGCTATGTTATGCCAACATGTCATGTACCATTCAACATGTACTTTATTGCTTAGTTTCATATTTCTGGGCGAACCATTATTTTTGTACTAAGTTATCTCGCCGAGTATGGGTATGCCTCCCCCGCCTCATTGAGGTCCTGTACCACAAAAAAAAAGAGACTTGCATTAGTCTCTCCCCCTCTGTCACTATACTCTCTCAGCTTCAACTTCATTGTTCTCTCTCTCCCCCCTTGACTCCCCTGTGTTGTCTAGTGATTGTATCTTTACAACGTACTTCAGTCATACGTTTTTCTCCTAAAACTTGTAGGTTGGGGGGTAATTTGTTATCACCAAAACATTAATCATATAACCTAAATTACTAAATGGATCGATGTACACCATGTAAAGCGAATTTTACCATTGTAAAATTGCTTTCACTGTGAGAAATTACCTAATAAACCACCTTTATTAAGTGATTTATAGTTAAACGCATGAGGAATAATTAAATAAATCACTATTTATTTGATTTTATTCTAGGAATAATTAATTAAACCATTGTTTTATTATTATTCCTTGTTAAATTTGACCCAATCATGAGAAATAAACAGATAAATTATTATTTTTCTTATTTTTCTCTAAGAATAATTAATTAATCACTAATTAATTATTATTCTCTGTCAAATTTGACTAAATCCCTTAGGAATAATTAAATAAATCATTATTTGTTTATTATTCCTTAACTAATTCTTTGAGATGATAAATAAATCATTTATTTATTTATTATTTCTAAATAAAAGTTTACATACTTTTTCCCTCCTAAACAAATATAATAAAATATTCCAAGTGGTAATTCCAAGTATGGGATCAATAATATTTTATTATTGCTCATTATTCCAGGATAACTCAATATTTTGTTATAAATAGGAGAGTTTTCCATTCACTATCGTCTTTTGATTATTTTCATTGTTGCACTCATTGTTGTAACTTTGATTATTTTCATTGTCACACACCATATTTTTTCTGGGTTTATACATTATAGAGGAGAGAGACTCTACAGAAGCTGAAAGCATTCGAGGATTGCCAAGAACCCATCCCATAGAGGGGGACTGGTAGCATATATTTGTTCCCTTCACAGGTGTTATAATAAAATCATTCTTTACAAATCTAGTTTCCATTGGATGTTTTAGAATTATTACTCTTCATTTTACGGTTTAACTATGATTGCAGCATACATCATTGAGAAGAAAACACTCTAACAATAGGTAGGTTCGCCTGACTAATATAGGGTCCCAAAAACAAAAATCTCATGGCACCTCCTTGAACCCCATGCATGGGGGATACTGCCCCCTGAAACCCACCGACAGCGGGGTTGCGCCCAACACAATGAACAGGGGTGGTGACCCCTGTGACACCCCGCATGTGCGACTAATCATGGAAAGAATATAATACACACCCAACATTCTCCCACTTGTTGTTTTATTTTCCACACAGGGGGTCAAAGGAGAGCTTAGTCATTGGTCCAGCCCTACAACGCCCATTTTTTCTCTACACCAAGAAAACTTCTCAATGCTCACAAACTTTGTAAATGCATCTATAACATTTTTCAAAGTGTCCACCTTTACCAGTAACACCTTTTTTTCCTCAACCATATCCCTCACAAACTAATATCGAACATCAATGTGCTTTGTCTTTGAATGATAAGAAAGGTTCTTTTCCAAGAAAATTTCACTTTGGTAGTCATATTCTATCCTTATAGCTCATTGTACTAACCCCATACTTGAACACAATCTCTACAACCAAACTGCTTCCTTGCTTGAATGAGTGGCTATCATGTATTCTTCCTCTATAGTTGTAAGTGCCACTATAGAATTTCTCTTGCTCATCCAATTGACTGCACCTCAAAATAGGTTAAACACATCCCCACTTGTAGATCTTCATTGATATAGATCTACAGGCCATTCTGCATCAAGAAAGCCATGAACGTACAAAAAGTTTTCAATCCTTGTCTTCCTTGGTAGCACAGACCATAATCATCAGTTCCACACAAATACCTGAAAACATGCTTCACGATTGTCTAATGTTCCTTCCCTAGTTTGACATAAACTTGCTCAATATTCCCACTACATGTGCAATGTTTAGTATAATACAGACCATTGAATACATCAGGATACTAGCTGCACTTTCACATGGAACATGGGACATGTCCTCTTCCTTTTCTTGTGTCTTGGGACACTGTTCAACAAATAACTTTGCACCTACAGGAATATGAAACTTCATTGATTTACTATCCTACATGTTAAACCTCTGTAGTATTTTCTTGACATACTTCCTCTGGTTTAACCAAAGATTCCTCGTCGCCTAATCTCGTTTAATTTCCACGGCCAAAATATTGTTTGCAGCACCAAGATCCTTCACGTCAAATTTGGAGGACAATTAGGTCTTCAAATCCTGAATGATTTCTTTGTCATTTCCAATCAACAACATATCATCCACATACAAGACCAGATAAATAACATGGTCACCAATTAATTTAAAATACACATAGTGATCCTATTTTCTCTGGTGAAGCTAGGTCCCCATATAAATGCATCAAATTTCTGATACCACATCCTTGTTGACTATTTTAACCCATACAAAGACTTTTTTAACCTGCATACCAGTTCTTTCTTTCCCTTCATGCAAAGCCTTCAAGTTTCTTCATGTATATCTCTTCTTCTAGATCCCCATGAAGAAATGTTGTCTTCACATTGTTGTGAAGATAAATCCCCTCTATAGACAGAGGCGATATCTCTAGCCCACTGAGTGGATTTAGCAACAAACTAAACAAACTAACATACACTTTCCTAGCTTATGTTCAACAAATTCAGAGAGAGAGTAGCTTACCTCACTCTGATGCTAATCGCTCAATCCTTTGGAGATGAATTTCATTCCTTCGCTTCCAGGCTCGCTCCTTACTTTTTCTTCACGTCCAAGTACCTTCAAGAAAGATCAAAGATAAATACAAGGTATAAGAGCATGTATGGCATTCATCAAACATAAAATACTTAATAGATCAAGGAGTATTAAGCTAAAAGAATACACATTTACACAATTATGGAAAGTGAACATTAGATGTATATATTAATAATCTAAAAATCAAAGATACAAACTATGCCTTGATGTTGGAGACCTCCTTTTGGTGGATGGCTAAGTCTAGAAAAGGACTCTTCAAGCACTCCTTCTCCAAGTTAGAATGGGCAGAATTTGGGCATAATATCAATATAGGAATGCAGGAAATCAATGACCCACCATTTGGGGATGGAAGGGAGGCTATTTATAAGAAGGGAGAGGGAGTTAGGGATCCACAAAAGAGGAAGGTCCACATCTCAAGTGGGAATCCCATAATGATAAGATCAAGAGGTCTAAATGGGAGAGCTCAACCATATCAACAAAAACCAATATGCAGCTCATTGTTCTCGAAGTTTCTAGTGCACGAAGCTTCCCCTCCAATTTGGGAAAACATGCCAAAAGAGGCTCAACATAGGTTTTCATATCAAAACCCGCACTAGAAGAGCTAGCGTAAAGCAGAGAAAACTGCCATCAGCAAGGGCAAGCAGTGGAGAAAAATGTGTTGGCCTTAAAAATTAGGGTTTTAGCTAACCTTCTTGAGAATTGATTCAGGGCAGTTTTCCTTTGGTTCTTCAGGGAGGTTTTGGTCTTTATATCATGATGGATATGCTACACAGTTGTCAATGTTTTGGCACTTCGGGATATGGAATAGGAAGTGATTAGGAGGTGTGACAAGCTATTGTGTAACAGATGCCCCCTAAAGCATGAAGGAAAAACAGGGGGTGATGGTTGAGATGCTTTACAAGTCAATGTAAGGACTAGAACAACACCGTAAGGGGACCTGCAAATTAGGCATATACATATACATATAAATATATGACATCTCTGATAAACATACCTAATTATACATGAATCCATGGTATGGATGCAGCCATCCTAATAGAAGGGAACATGTGTATGGATCCACAGAGTGGTCATGACCATTTGAATAAATAGGATCATATATATGGACCCACAATATGGTCACAACCATTTGTATAGAGGAAAACATGTGTACAATCATGAATAACTCATAACTCCATGCAACCTAGATTTTATCAGACAAAATCTAGGGTCTTGCACTCTGTCTCGACCCGATCAATGTATGAATTATAACATGTGAATAGATGTGTCGAAGTCGAACATGATAGAAAATCACCTGATTACTCGTCAATGATGTACCCGTTAACAAGCACGAAAGAAACCACCAATAATGACAATGGATCTCAAGGTACAATCAACATAATCCACAAATGTGAATGATAAAGTTAGAGTCGAACACCTATGGAATCATTCGATCGAAGGTCAATGATGTAAACCAATTGTTGAATGTGAAGAACTTCCCAGTGAAACATGGAATCTCTAAGTTACTGGTAGGGAGTTTCTAGATCATCTTCCCGAATAATGAGCTAATGTCGACAGTAATTGATTTGTTCAAGGAGGGCCATAATGAATCCCACATCATTGACACGAAACAAAAGGATGTAGTAGAGTAGATAAGTGTGATCCAGGACTGTGGCATAAATTTAGAGAGTGTATAAGTGGTAAAGAACTACATATAGGACTTCTCTTGAACATATCAGCATCACGACTCTAGAGTTTGGCAACATTTGACTCAACACGAGATCAAATGTCATGATGACGAAGTGGTATAATCAGATGAGAGGAAAAATGGATTTCCCAAACCCATGAAGGCAAGTGACTAAGTGAGGATGTCCCAAACCCGACACGAACAATAGATGAGTGTCATGTTCAATAGCGACATGTTTTCTTTACAAAAATATAAGAGATGATCGCTTTCACTCTTTCCCCCACCATTTCTAGTGAGTACCCCATTATGTTTTATGACAAGATTGAAGGGGCAAACATATGCTTTCCATATAAGTTCATCTTTCTTATGAATCCATCCTAGCAAGTTTTATGAGCCCTAGGAAGGAGAAACTTAGTCTCTTCATGGTGACAAGTCCTGCATCATTTAAGTTTTACGATTCTGACGATGGGGAAACTCGACATCTTTTTCATTTTTAGAGAGTTCGAAAAAGAAATAGAAAAGAAAACTCCAAAGGCCCCTTTTCGTAAATCGTCTCTTGAACCTGAAAATATAGAAAACAATATCCAAGAGAACCTCTTAGCCATGTTCAACTAAGGCATTCCTTTTTTGTAGAATAGTATATCTCAGTCTGAAAAAGGGTTAAAATTATACTAAGTAGATGTCATTTCATTTATTTTAACGAGTTCGAAACAAAAAGTACTCGACAATATTTTCATTTTTTGAGAGTTAGAAAAGAGCTTAAAGATGACTCTAGGGGGTTGCTTTTTCATTTATTTTTTACGAGTCCAAAAAAAGTGATAAAATAAAACTCGTTGAATCAATCAAAATAAATCACTGTAACCAAGAATGCTCGACCTATCGCTGCACAAGGAAACACACATTACCAATTTCAAGGAAAAATATAAAAAACTGAGTGAAATATGCTCTAATTTGCTAAAAAATATTATTTAAACTTATAAAAAGCCCAAAAAGTAAATCATTTTTACCATTTCACTCATTTGTCAAACTAAGAGCATTTTACCTCATTTTACCTCGATTTTCAGGTAAGGAGTATGATCAATCTTGGACACCATTTGTTGAGACGTTTGCTGCAGGTAAGAGATCTATCCCTTCCCTTCATTTTGGTACTCATTTCATGCATTTTCATCCATTTATTAGGTTGAAAAGATGATTTGAAAAAAAAAAAATATGTCGAGGGTGATCAACACAAGTTTTACCCATCGGACCCACAATGCTCACCCTGTGGTCAACTAAGCCGTCACATTGACAGCGGGTGAAAATTCACACACAGTCACATTGGCACTAAGGTAAATTTTTTTTGTGAAATCCTCCATGTTGAATGGTTTTTCCTGAATTTTGTCTCCATGGAAGCTCATGAAATGTTGTTTTATTTATTTTCTACAGGGTAATCAGTGCAAAATATTGGTTGAATGGAAAGAAAGAGGACACAAAGCTGAGGACCATCAAGTAGTTCAGGATCCAAATTATGTTGATGCCCTACAAGCATGCACGTTGCTCAAGTTCTTCAGGATTCCTGGGATTTGGTCCTAGCCTAAGTTATTATAACATTGATCAGTTGGTGGGATGTGGATCACTGACTATTCATGATCAGGGACCAAGAACTCGAAATACATGTCGCAGGCATTCATTTCATTACCAGCTTATCTAGAAAGGGACAATGAGCTCAGGTGCCCGATTCCCTCACTGGGTGAGAGAGCACTGTTGGCATTATGATGCAGGTGTTGTCCTTGATGGAAACTCACACAGATGACGGTTCATAGTGCAGGAGGTTAACAACAAAGGATTATAGATCAGACTCCAGAGATTGAAGAAAGAGAGGTATATGATGGTTCATTTTGTCAAAGAAGCATATACACGTGGGCACACAGAACAAAAAGAGCGTATACATATACACGCACTCCCATAGGAGGAAAAGAGTGTACATGTTGGAAAACCAAGGTTTTGGTCCGAGGTATTTGGTCCAAGGTATTTTGGGTCCAAGGTATTTGGTCCAAGGGATTGACCCTAGGTATTTGGCCCAGGGTATTGGTCCTAAGTGGTCTTGGTCCAAGGTATTGTCAAAGGACCTAAAGCTATTTAAGGAGGAGAAGATCATTAGGCTAAGTGTGCAAGCAATGAATATCTTATGAAGAGTGAGATCAAAATAAAATATGCATGTTATGGGTTTCTAGTGCTTTGCTTGATTTGAACTAAGGATGAACCTTAGTGGTTGATGAGGGATGAGATCTAATGATGGATTGGGATCTGAAATGAATTATTATTATATGGTTTGATCATGGATAGTCTAGATTTGAATGCTAATGCGTGATTTACACAGTAAATGTTCTGATCTGGGTATGATTGAAGTCTGGAATAGTTGTGATGTTTTAAGCTAGCATTTGCAGATCTGTACGCTGGTTCACTTTGGTAAAAGCGTGTATACACGTTGGTTCGACACATCAAAGTAGCATATACATTATGAAATATGATATTTGAAGTTGCAGTTGGTTATGGTTGTTGATGCAGAATTCTGGGTTCTGCTTTGTGTTCTAGTGATTGTGTTTTGGTGATAGTGTTCTGAATCTTCAAATTGATTAATTGTGATTTGCTTCAGTGATGATTGGTTTTCAGTGATTGGTTGTATTGAAATGGTGATTTATTTTGAGCTTCAGTGTTGTTGATGGGTCCAATATGAAAATTTGATGAAACAAGGCCTTCAGATTGTGGTGTTGTGTTCCAGGAGTATCCAGTCTGAAAATTTATGAAACGTGGTCCCTGGAGGAAGAGAGAAGGTCATAACCTTCTACTGGCTGACGCCTACGTACTGGTAAACATATCAGCTAGTACAAGATCCAGGAGATTGGAGTTCCCTTCCAGTAGTAGCTAGAAAATGAGTGAAGGTTGGAGCCCTCTGTAGGTCGACGCCTACGTACTAGTAAACGGATCGGCTAGTACAAGAGCTAGGGGGTTTGTAGCTCCCTTCCAGTAGAAGTTGGAGAACTAGAGAAGGTTGTAGCCTTCTGCACGTGGGTTCCTACGTACTAGTATGAGTTTGCACCAGTACAAGATTGCAAACAGGTTTTTCTTATACTAAAAGACGATAGTAGTAGGTGGTTTTTGTTCTGCATTGGGTTTCCACCTTAAATCTTGGTGTTCATGTGTGTTTCTTATGTGTGATGGTTTTTTCTGTTATTAATGCACATGGTTACTGTTTATATGGTTAATGAAGTACCGATGCACTGATTAAATATCAACATATGATGAATTAACTGAATCATAAATTTTCTGGATATACGCTAGTTGCCTTACCTTCATCGAAGTAGCATATATAAATCAAAGTATGAATATATCTATATATATCTATATATATATATATATATATATATATATATATATATATATATATATATATATATATATATATATATATTGATTTGACTAATACTGATTCACCCACCCCTCTCAGTATTATTTCCAACAATTGGTATTAGAGTAGGTCCTTCAGAAGAAGCTTGATCGCTTGAAGGGAGATCTTTCAAAATGAACAATCACGAAGGCATGGGCTCTATCAGGCCACCAATCTTCAATGGGAACAACTTGGTATATTGGAAAACACGAACTAGAGCATATCTTCAGTCACTTGGAGCTTATGTTTGGGAAATTGTGGAGAAAGGATATCAATATCCAGCAGCATTCCTCATAGACCCAGCAGAAAGGAAAACATATGAAATCAATGCCAAAGCTGTCAATGCCTTATTGGGATGTATATCATAATCAAAATTCGTCAAAGTCATTGGTGAGCTCCAGTATTGTAGCAATAATGCTACAACTCCTGGGGCTTCCTGTCTCTTAATTTTATCAACCCGGTAGTTCGTACAAACTTGGAAGCGACGGTGCTATATGCACAAGTACTAGCTCTTGTCGCAGCTGTCACTTGGTCAGCTGGCACAAGTCCGCTAGGGCTCAAATGGCCATTCACCAACTCATTTGCAGTGGTATACTTGGATGACATCCTGATCCTCAGCTAGAGTTAAGAAGAGCACCTCCACCACATCCAACAGGTTCTCCAAACACTATAGCAACACAAGTTGTGTGCTAATTTGGAGAAATGCACTTTTGGCATGACCCATGTTTAGTATATGGGATACATTATTGATGAATGGGGGGGGAGGAGTGCATGTGGATCCAGCCAAGATCCAAGTCATTCGGGATTAGCCAACTCCAACCACTCTCACATAGCTTCGCAACTTTCTAGGTCTTGCCAATTTCTACGGCAGGTTCGTGTTGGGGTCCTCTCATATCACTTGGCCCTTGAGTCAAGTCACCAAAGGAGGAGCAAAAGAAAAATTCTTTTGGTCTAAATCTCAACAGAAGGAATTCACAGAGTTGAAACATCAACTTTGCTCTACACCAGTGCTCACATTACTAGACTTGCAACAACCATTTGAGATTGAGGCAGATGCCTCTGACTATGCTATTGGGGTAGTCCTTACTCAACAGGGGCATCCAATGGCATATCACAGTGAGACACTTTCAGACACAGTCCAAAAGTATCCCACTTATGATAAAGAGATGTATTCCATTGTGCAGGCCTACTGACAATGGAAGCATTACATTTTGGGGATGGAAACGATCATCCACACAGAACACTGACCCCTGTAGTTCATACATACGCAAGGGAAGCTGTAGAATGATCACCATCAGAAGTGGTCCACATACCTGCAACAGTTCCATTTGAATATCAAGTACAAGAAGGGCAGCAAAAATAATGTTGCAGACTACCTCAACTGACCACCGATCATGGCGTTAAATACCGTGCTCAACTCTTGTGGGAACGAGGCTTTTGATTGGCCACTTCTCTACAAAAGTGACTCGGAATTCGGCCACACATACCATACGCTCTTGGAGGGTCAGAAAGTTGTAGGTTTTTACCTCCAAGATGCTCTGTTTTGCCATATGGGACACCTTTGTGTTCCTTCAAGCGAGCGTGCAAAGATGATTTGGGAGGCGCACTACAGTTAGGCCGTTGGGCATTTTGGTTTCGAGAAAATAGTGGCAGTACTGCAGAAGTATTTCTATTGGCCGAATCTTCAACAAGATGTCAGAAATTACATCAGATCCTATACTGCCTACGCCATTTCCAAACTGACCATCAAGAAGAAAGGTCTCTATACTCCGCTGCCTACCCCTAGTCAACCTTGGGAATCCATCTCCATGGATTACATGTTAGGCCTTCCTTCTACTAAGCATGGCAATGACTGTGTTTTTGTGTTCGTCGACATATTCTCAAAGATGGCCATTATGGCGACCTGCAAGAAGAGTATCACAACAAAAGCCACTGCTAAGCTCTTCTTTGAACAAGTGTGAGTACACTTTGGGATCCCACAGTCTATCATCTCAGATCGAGATAGTAAGTTCCTCAATACATTTTTGTCCAGTCTCTGGTTAATGCTGGACACCAAGCTCACTAAGTCCACAACTTTCCATCCCCAAATTGATGTCAAGACAGAGGTCATCAACAGGATGATCATACACATTCTGCGCATGTACAACTCAAAGCATCCATGCACATGGGATGAGATCCTCCCCTATGTCCATCATATCTACAATCAGGCTCTCCACAGCTCGAGTGGCCACATCCCTTTTCAGGTGGGCTTGGGATTCTAGCCACTATGTCCCATTGATGTGGCCATACCAGTTGTAGTGACTCAGGGAGATTCAGCTCATGTCGAGTCTGAAGCTGACAAGGCAAATCGCTTCATTGAGCATATTCAACACATCCACTAATAGGTCCACGAAATATTGGATAAAGTCAATGCCAAGTACAAGAAGCAGCATGATCAACATCGAGTGCCACATATGTTCCAGGTGGGTGACAAAGTTTTGCTACAATTGCAGAAGGAGCGCCTCACTGGGCCCCACCACAAGATTCACCCGCTTCGATATGGGCCATACACCATCACCAAGGCTATGGGAGATAATTCTTTTGAGCTCAGCATTCCCTTGTTCCTTGGCATGTACCCAGTGTTTAATGTGGATCGCCTTCTACCATACTTTCCACCATTACTAGACACATTTGACATTGCAGAACAACTCACACCAACAGAGTTAAATCCAAACTGTATGGAACAAGTTGTAACTAATCGAATCATGGACATGTAGATCAAGCACACTCGCCAGCAGAAGATCCAACTATATCGAGTCGTCAAAGAGGCCAACTCCTTCACTAGGGCAAGTGGCTCACCAGGGACCAAGTTCAGCAGAAGTTTCCTCATCTCATGTAGGAACTCAACACAATGGGGACCATTGCTTCCTAAGGGGGGAGGAATGATTCAGGTGGATATTGGTGGCCACCTTCCAATTCCACTTGGATCACCACCATTGTTTCTTTCAGTTTTTCAGTTTTCTTAATTGTAGCACAGTTTACTATTTTTAGCAGTTTTTTGGGTCCTAAACTTATGGAGCCGTTTTGAGGCCCTAAACGAAGTTTTTTCGACAATCTACCGCCAACAACTTTGGATAAGTATTTTTTCCGTCATATTTCTTGGAGAGATCTTTCCAACGGGGTATCATGCACGTCAAATGGAGATAATATGACCAAGTCACAACCCTAGGAAATTGGTTGCTCAACTAACCCCAATGGGGCCCATAAACTCTTGGTGTTACATCTCCTCAGGTTAGGGTTTTGGTTGTTTATGGTTTGCTTTTATTGTTCAATAATAAAAAGGCCCTTGAGCCTCATTGTAATGCAGTTCAGAGGCATGTAGCCACCACATCTCTTCTCAGAGATAAGCTACCATCGTCGAGCTAGTCTCGTTTCCATATTGTTTATAAGCATATTTCATTATTTGATATTAATCAAAGGAAGTGTTATTTTTGCTGCATCTCTGTATTTATGATTATATCTGTAATTTATTGCATTCCTGTTTAGATTCGGATCAAAAGGGGATAAAAATCCCCCCTAGAGTGGAATGTGGAAGGTCGAGGAGGCAGCGAATGACACTTAGTTGAAAAACATGATTACCAAAAAGGAGAAAGGTTGCCTACCTGGAGAAAACATGTGCACGCCCAAGTCACAAGCCCTCTTCATCTTTCATGCGACCAAAGGATTCGTTACAAATGAATAGGGGTGACCTCCCTATTTATAATTTTAGTCGCACGTGCGAAGGTCGCATGGGTCTAAAGTGCGACCTTGCGACCTATGCAACCTTATGACCTGTTGGTCGCAAGGTCGCAAATGGTCGAAACGAGTGTCAAGTGTGGCCTATACATCATATGCGACCTTGTGACCTGTTTGTCACGAGGTCACAAGGGTCACATGGTCGCAATGAGAATTGCTTGCGACCCTTGCGACTGAGTGACTTGTGCGTCACACGGGTCACAATAGTCTCAAGGGTCGCAAATGTTTGACAGAGCTACATTCCAAAGATGTGACTGACTTGCTTAAACAGGGTTTTGCATCTTAGCTTCACTTAACATGAAAACTTAGGTTCTTACAAGGCTCTTTTGGTCTAGCGAGCTTTTGAATAGATCCCAAAGGTGAAGGAAATCTTGCATGATACAAGGGCTCCAAAAGTTTTAAGGATTTTAGAATTTTTGGAGGGGTTGTTACAACAGCTATAACAAAAAACTTAGACAAGAAAATAACCTAACAAGGCCTAGCCATGACAAACTTTTTTTCAAACACATCATGAACATGTAATCTATAGGTCATAACAACAAATCTGAACATAGGGATCTCATCCTTATCTAAGAATCGTCAAGAAGGTTTGATGCCCTCTCACAATCGCTGCAATATAATCTATTAGGTCATACATTCATTATTCATTCATTTACTAATACAAAGATGATGAGAGCCATAACTCAAGTCTATCATAAAACCATGCTTATAACCAACAAAATGATAATGATAGAACAAC
Source organism: Pinus tabuliformis (assembly GCA_031772625.1). Classification (NCBI taxonomy): domain Eukaryota; kingdom Viridiplantae; phylum Streptophyta; class Pinopsida; order Pinales; family Pinaceae; genus Pinus; species Pinus tabuliformis. Next base: position 104,856,191 of record CM062816.1, read on the forward strand.
CATTAAAAGCACGTAATAACGAACACATTTACTCATCAAATACAAGAGGAAAAGAGCTCTTATTAACATATGTAAAAACCAACCAAGTCACGGAATTCCATGTATCACCCAACCATAGATTGGGCCGAACAAAATCTTTCTTTCATCCAATCACCCTCGTGCCATATTCCAAGAATGAATGTGGGACTCACAACAAAAACAACTAGGGATTTCTCACACTTTGTTGCGTATCCCACCATTACTGGTCAAGGAATTCCTAGGCCCGAAACCCTCATCTATACAACTAGTCTTTACTGTGTATTTTGTCATTACAGAATAAGGGATTACTATGCCAAACAATAAAAATACACTACAGGCGTTACCGCAATCCCGCCATATAGCAGTCAAGGGATCACTAGGCCCTGAACAAGCAGGGATGCCTTTGATTCCTCCACCTAAACTGTGAGGAATTTCCTCGTCTTTGCCCTTAGGCTTTACCATGTATCCCACCATTTACTTGTTAAGGGATTCCTATGCCTTTGGGAGTTTTTCTTAGACCACCCCACTCAGTTTCGAAAAAAATCTGACAATCCATCTCAACCAAGTAAAAGAACCCATCACACCATGGCTATCCATAAATGGAAAGGCAAGGTTGAAAACCACTGTCACACCTGGAAAAACCCATGCCAATGATAGTTGAGAACCAAATACACACATGCATATACCATGCATATCAAAACTAGTAAGGAAATCATACATGTAATTTGATATCTACAAGTAATCTCGTTGTAGCCACTTGATCCAACTCTTTGTTTATTGATCTTTGCTTCCCTTTGCTTTCTTTTCCTTCCTTTTCTAGATTTCTCCAAGATTTCTCTAAGTGCACAAGAGTAAGAGAGAGAGAATAGAGAGAGATCCAACCCAAAGCTGTCAAAAGACTACCAACTGATCCTCATAAGCCTTTTTATCATTGAGGCCTCTATTTTCTTCAATTTCCATCACTTTTCCTTCATTTTCCTCCTCACATGGACCCTGTAACCTTTCACCTTACTTTTCTTGTAATTTCCTTTATTTTGATAAATAAAATGTTGATTAATGTCTCTTTTCCTTTTCAAATCCTTTGCCATTGCCTTTGTCAATTTCCCTTAACCATAATAAACCAAATGAACACCCACTAGGACATTTTTCCCAACATTCAACTTGGAATATGTGTCCCATGACCTTGGTATTATTTTTCATTTATTAGCTCTATTACATGAAATTTTAACACGGGGTTGTTACAATTTAGTCTTTGTCTTCAACCTTCATACTTTCCTAATAATTTCTTATTGGAATCACAATTTTCAATATGTTCATGAACTTGAAACTCCAAAACTTATAAATTTCAAAGATAGAAACATCATCTTACAACATTTGAGCCAAGGAAATCATCATGCTTTTAGCAAAAAAATGAGTCATTTTTATAACAAAGTCCATAGTAGTTACTCCATTGTTTATATTTCCCGTTAATTTGGAACCAACAACATCAAGACAAACCATAATCATTGGTTAGCCAACCATAGGAGATTTTGCTTCAATTTCTCCAACTCCCTAGCCAACAACACTTAATCCATTTAATCTCAATAAACAACAAATCAAATGACTGTAACTCAAATGGGCATCCTTCTTCTTTGTCACTTTCCAAGAACACAACCCATGGAGCTTCATCTTTTATCTTCTCAAACCACTTAAATGAACTAGCTTTGGCTATGGCTTCCACCATGGTTGCCTTTGTACATGTAACACATGACCTTCCCTGGGTAGATTCAGTCATTTTAGATGGACCACTGTGGCATCTTTCCTTCCATGGGTAGATTTGGTCATTTTAGATGGATCTCAAGGGAATTTTTATTTGGATTGTAGATTTTGGGAATATCTCAAAATTTCAGAGTCAAAGTTTAACCTCTCTCATTATCACCAAATTTTAGAATATTCTCAAAATTTACAATCCACATAAATTAAAGTCACACAAGTCCATACATCACCCCTATTCTTGGCATTGTTCTAATTGTGGCGCACCTTCAAGCTACCAACAACAAGATCATTGCTAAGGCTTCAGTCTTCCATTGTCACCATCCCACACGGGCACCATGTCACACAACATGGTCATTGTGCTTTCTGGAAACTATAGACCACCTTCCTCTTCCATTTGGCAGAGTCCACAGACAACTTCTCCACACGGGCTTCTACTATGGCAACTTTGAAGCATAGTTACCAAATTCGGTCGAATCGAGTTGATGAATTTGACAATTCAAATTTATTCAGTTCTTATAACGAGAGTTTGATTTGAAAATCCTTATAATGGCCTACGTAATATCATGGTTGTGTTTGCATATTTCTTGCTCGTTAATGGCTTCTTCACCAAGTATCTATATGAGGTCATTATGCAAGACAAGTTCTACAATCTTCATGCTAGTTCACCAAAGATACTCTGGTCTTAGATGGGATGCCCCCATCATATGGTCTCGCCCTTCGTAATGACCTCCTCAAACTACATGCAAATTGGTTTTTTCTTCCACACGATTGCTTCACACATAACCGAACTATTAATTTGACAGGCTTGAAATCAAATCCTTCTTATTTTGTATAAGTGTGGGAAATCATAAATTTTAGTTATTCAATAAGTATTATTTAAAGATGCGGTCTAACTTACAGATGAGATAAATTGAATTACTCTATATAATTTCAAGCCAGATTGTAAACTTTTGTTATTTAGGAAAAAAAATTTAATACATAAATAAATTTAGCACCCGGGAAACTTTGAAAACTACTAACACACTTGAATTTTACAAATTAAAAAATTTAAACTCTGAAATTAAAATTAATCTAAAATAATATACTTCTAAAAATCCTTTGTATTTATTAATTAAACTACCCATAATTAAATATCACAAAACTTTCTACATTAAAAATTTTGTAATATAAATAACATAACAATGCAATCTTTTGTTAAAAACTTGAGGAAATTAAACCCAAAGTTTTTGTTTATTATTTACTTCGTGAAACATGATCCTTTCATGAATGCGTCCGATGCATGTTGCCAAATACTCCTCAAACAATTTATAAGCGAAATGTACCCTGCGCTCAAACTACATCGCTCATTTTAACATGAAACTACAAATCATGTGGCCAGAGAAAGACTACTTTCTCGGTTTGAAGTATCCTTATTTTCCTAATGTCTTTTTTCTGGGGCAAAATGTTCAGGGTGACCGAGTGGTCTAAGGCGCCAGACTCAAGTTCTGGCCCTCGTTTGAGGGCGTGGGTTCAAATCCCACTTCTGACATTATGAATAACATTCTTTTAACAATCTTTATTTGCTCTATTATCCATATTATCACGATTTCGAAAAATGTTAGGCAGTCCATTTCCCTTGCCAGCGAACTACAATTGTTAATCATCAATTTTGTTAAATTTTATAGGAGGGCATTTGGTCTAGTGGTATGATTCTCGCTTCGGGTGCGAGAGGTCCCGAGTTCGATTCTCGGAATGCCCCCACAACATTACATACTTTATAAGTGTATGTTTCTCATGAAAATGTCTACGTGTTTTGACGTCATTTCTGCTCAGCGCAGCCAAATTTGCATAATGATACCTTATGAGGTTAACTTTAAAATGCCACCAGGTTTTGAAATTAATTAACATTTCATAATATTTTATTTTTATGAGTACAAATTGATGAAAGTCGCTTAAATTGTATTTGGTTTGCATTGTTTTTTGTTTAGTAGAAAGATTTTTTTTTATTTTTTTTCATTCAATTATTTTATTTATACGAGAAAAATTGGATGAAAATCGTTTAAATTGTACTTGGTTATGCCCCGCAGCTGCACAACGATCTTATCAACATGTTTTCATAAATTACCACCTGGTTTTGACGTCAGCGAGTGCTGTGTTGTAATGGTAATTGGTGAGAAATTGTAATGGTAATTTGTGGAAATTAATTAATAATTTTCTTAACTACTGTGGTGTACTTGGTTATGCCCCGCGGCTGCACAACGATCTTATAAAGTTAACGTTTTCATAAATTACCACCTGGTTTTGACGTCAGCGAGTGCTGTGTTGTAATGGTAATTGGTGAGAAATTGTAATGGTAATTTGTGGAAATTAATTAATAATTTTCTTAACTACTGTGGTGTACTTGGTTATGCACCGCAGCTGCACAACGATCTTATCAAGTTAATGTTTTCATAAATTACCACCTGGTTTTGACGTCAGCGAGTGCTGTGTTGTAATGGTAATTGGTGGGAAATTGTAATGGTAATTTGTGGAAATTAATTAATAATTTTCTTAACTGCTGTGGTGTATTTGTATGTATCATTAAATCAAATGTTAGAGGATTGAAATATTTATATCTAATAATTATATAATAACTAATTTAATAAACTTTACAAATCTCTCTTTCACCCCACTATAATATACCATACTCGCAAAAATAATAGCAATAGAAAACTATGGATTATCCGTGAATTGTTGCATGTCTCTGTTGCGAACTTGAGCCAAACGCTGAGGATGATCCTCTTTGCGAACGGTTTGATCGGCGTAGTGAAACAGATTCCGAGAAAACCTTAGAGCCTGAGACAAAAATTAAAATTATAAATATTGAAATCAGCAACAGGAGAAATACACAAGTAAACATTGAAATCTTCAAATCCTTCAGATCAATTGATCTTCTATGTCTGTCTCTTTGTTCAGATGATCATCCATAGTTCAGATCTATCATGTATATATTCTCTCAATATAATATAAAGCTTTTTCTTCTGAAAAAAAAAAGTAAACATTGAAATCTGTGGCTGAAATTGACTTTTTTTCTTTTTTATCTAGTACGTGAAGTTGGGGGTTTTATAAAAGATTGTGAAAATTGAGATTTATGTTATGGAAGTTAAGTTTAATAGAGTTTTAGAATATTGAATTTATTTATGTTTTCAAAAATATATTTTAAATAATAAAAAATAAAAAAAATTATCTTAATATTGTTATTTTTTAATAAAAAAATATAAATAATTAAATTATTTATTTTATTATATTTAAATAATATAAATTAATATAAACCCGGATGCGGGTGCTCTCGAGGCTCATTTAAGGAGGGCTCATGTCACGCTGGCAGCTGGATATGCACCTGGCAATCCTGCACGGCCTTCGATCTCCTTTTGCAGATGATATGAATTGCTCTCGGTACTGGCAGTTTTTCAAGCATTCGGTATTGAATGCGCTCCCTGTTCGAGACTCTGCGCAGGTTGTTATATTCATGGCTTCATCTGTGGTTTTGGCTGTCATTCTCATCGGGTCTCTCTTCATCAGCCTGTCTTTATTCCTGCATCCCTGTGTTGCTCTGGTAGTTTGGTGGCTTCTCCGGTGTAAGCTCCTTACCTGGCTTGCCCACCTTCGTTCCTGTTCTGTCTGGTCCTGTTCATCTCTTCCCTCAGGTCCCTTTGTTCTCCTGACGATGGTGCGCCGTCGGGGTTGCTCTCGCCGTGGAGGCACCAGTGGAAACCGCGGCCGTTCTCAGCCTGCTCCCCAGAACATCATACCTCTGGCTTCGGCCTCCCCGTCCTCTGACCATGGTAAGCCCTTCCCGCATAATTCATTCCAAACCACCCGTTTTAAATTTCACAGTCGGCTCAACAAACCGATTCTCTCAGCTAGTATTACTGTCATTTTAGCTGAGGAAGAAGACAAGCCCAGTAGCTCGGTCCATACCTCACCCTCGCAGTCTCAGGACGACAGTGTGCTCCAGGGAGATGTGGTTGGAACTGTGTTTAATCATGATGATTTGCAGGTTGAGGGGAACGTTCCTGAGGCCCCCAAGCCTCCAGAAGACAATATTCAGAACAACTTGACCGCGGTCGATCCGGCGCACCCATCTGATTGCAATCTGTGTTTGATAGCTCCTCCAGGTGGCAGCAACATGGGCGCCGGGGACAATGTCGATGACATGTGGATGGGCTCTCCATGCCGGGTGGAGAAGGATGCTCGGGACCCTTTGCAAAATGCATGATGCTTACGGATTCGCGCCTTCGGATGCAGTTTCCCCTCTGGTTCTTCTATCCTGTGTGTTATGCTATTCTGGCTTTTGTTAAAATGTTTTGTATCAAGTCTTGGCTAGGCATAGTAATCAGCTCTCATGGTCATATGCTCTGTATCACGTCTTGGCTCGGCAAGCTTATCAGGTCCTTGTTTTTGTTCAGTTTTGCATATAGTTATCAAGGCGGCACAGAAATTATCACAGCCACAGTTCTCATATGCCCTGTAATGTGGTTCACCACCTTGGCCAGCTTTTTTTGTATGTATGGATTCCGGGAATTATGTATCGGGTCATCTCAATCCCGGTATTGGGTTAACGGGTTATCTGGTTATCTAGTTATCTAGTCTTATGTTCTCTGGATCAGTGTGGTTGGATGGCTTCGGCCTTCTCTGAGGTCTTGACCTCCTTGTAAATATTTCTCTTTATTAATAGATTTAGCCTTTACTTAGAAAAAAAATATAAATTAATATAATCAAAAGACAAAAATTAAAAGCAATCATCAAACATCATAAGAAGAAGCAACTAGAATAGTGTTGACAATTGGGAGCAATTATCTCCAAGTTGGTTCTCTGTAATTCAAGCTCCTAATTTGTCTCTACCATTGGCTATACAGATAGACAAGAATCACTCCTGAAAATTGGCTGTACAGATAGATTTGTGATTGTATCAACTTTCCTTATTCTAGTCAATTATGGTCCTAAACTATAGGATCTAAATTGTATACGGCGGCTATTTATGCCAAACAAGTATCAGTGGAAAATCTATTGAAGCCTTTCACACAAACTTCTTGTTTTTGACTTGGTATCAGAGCGAGGTTCTTCACCTCTGTGCCTGAATTCTCATATACCCCTCGCATCATGACTAAGGATCAACCTGAATCATCTTTTGTACCAGTCATTCATGTTCAATCAGAAAACCCCAGTTTCACCACCAATATCATCCTTACCGAAGTTAATTATGATGTCTGGTCCCAAATCATGGAAATGCAGATTGCAGGGCGTGAGAAGCTTGAATACCTCACGGGTAAAACACCTATTCCACAGGTTACTGATGCTTCCTATGCAAAGTGGTATGTTGAAAATCAAAAGGCCAAAGGATGGTCACTGACTTCTATGTCACCGGAGATTATGAAGTGTTATCTTAGACTGTCTACTGCACATGAAATCTGGACTACTCTTGCTAAAGCTTTCTATGATGGGTCAGATGAATCGCAACTCTTTGCACTGAATCAACGGGCATTCTCCACCAAACAAGTTGGTCGTTCTCTTTCCACCTATTATGGTGATCTAGTAGAAATCTTCCAAGAACTAGATCATTGTGATAGGATTGTCATGAAGGATCCCGAAGATGTTGTCGCCTATAAAAAATCAGTTGAGAGATTGCGGGTGCATATCTTCATGAATGGACTAGATGCGGACTTTGAACAAATTCGGGGTGAGATTCTTAGAAAGGATCCTGCACTCGATCTTGAAGCAACTTATGCATATGTTCGTCATGATGCCGTTCGCTGAGCTGCACTTCATGGTGAACCTGAACACTCTTAATCCGATGCTATGGTGGCTCGTCAAGGCAAGCCTTACCAATAACAAACACATTCGAAACCAGATCACACTTCTGGTCCGCTGAATCACACAACTGACCAAAATCGGTCATCTGGATCACAAAATCATAGCTATGAAATAGGGGCTGCAAAATCAGAATGTGTATGTACTCACTGTGGAGAAACCGGGCATACAAAGTCACGTTGCTATGAATTAATTGGATATCCAGAATGGTGGGATCCTGCCAAGGCACCTCGCAAGCGAAATTCAAAGTCAAATCATCATGCTTCTGTTGTTGTGGCTGAGCCCTCCACCAACACCAGTACTACTGAGGAAGCCTCTTCTTTCATTGCTACTTCTGGGAATGTTGGTAAGTCTCTTCATACCTCTGTCCCTGTTAGTCATAGTGAATGGATAATTGATTCAGGTGCCACAGATCACATGACCTTTGACGGTAAACATATTCAGTCCATGAAATCCTTAGACCACCATATAGTGTCCACAACCAATGGTACTCCCTCTCCCGTGGTTGGAGAAGTTTCAGTTTCTCTTACCCAAAATTTGAATTTGGAGTCTATTCTAGTTGTTCCTTCTCTTAATCATAACTTATTGTCTGTTGCTCAAATAACCCTCACTTTGAACTGTATTGTGATATTTTGGCCTAACCTTTGTGTTTTTAAGGACATTCGGACTCGAAAGACAATTGGTTATGGTACTAGGAGAGGAAAGCTCTACTATCTTGATCTACTGTCGGCAAGCTCCAATCAGTTGGTTCAAGTTTCTCAGCTAATAAGTCTGACACACATCAGAATTCAGAAGTCTGGTTGTGGCACAGGCATTTGGGTCAAGTATCTTTTGGATATTTACAGAAATTGTTTCCAAAGCTCCTTTCTCAATTAAATGTTTCGGATTTTAAGTGTGACATTTGTGAACTGGCTAAAAGTCACCGTGTCCCATTTCCCATTAGTATGCATAAAACTCCTGCACCTTTTATGGTTATTCACTCTGATGTCTGGGGACCTGCAAAAACTTCTTCTTTGAGTGGGGCACGTTGGTTTGTTTCTTTTATTGATGATCATACTCGCATGACTTGGGTTTGTTTAATGAAATCAAAGAATGAAGTTAGTTCCCTGTTTCAACAATTTCACAAAATAATAGCCACCCAATATCAATCAAATATTCAGTTTCTTCGTACTGATAATGGTGGAGAGTTTGTTAATCAAGACTTGAAACAATACCTGAATTTACATGGCGTTGTTCATCAGATGACTTGCCCTTACTCCCCTCAACAAAACAAGGTAGCAGAATGGAAAAATCGTCACCTTCTTGAAGTTGTTCGTGGTTCCTTGTTTGGGGCTCATATGGCTATTAATTATTGGGGAGAAGCCATTATGGCCGCAACTTATCTCATTAACCATGTACCCTCTAGTTCACTACAATTTCAGGCCCCCTTTGATGTTCTCCATAATACTGTGAGTGCCCCTACCATACCGATTCTATCCCCTAAAGTTTTTGGGTGTGTAGCCTTTGTGCACCTTCACAAATCCTTGAGAAATAAGCTGGAACCCTGTGCCCTTCAATGTGTTTTTGTTGGCTATTCCTTGCATCAAAAAGGTTATTGGTGTTATCACCCCCCTTCTCGTAAAATTTATGTTACACTTGATGTGGTCTTTTCATGAAGATGATATGTATTATTCTGCCTCTGCGTCTCCACTTCAGGGGGAGAATAGAGATGAAATGGAGACTTTGGATCGTTCTTTGGACCTTGATCTTATAAGTGGAGATAATTTGGACACTAGGGGTGAATGTGACCATTTGGAAACTAGTGATGAATGTCCAAGTGATGGTCACACTGTAACTCATAGAGGTGATTGTCCAGATGGGCAGGAAGTTTTGGAGAATGAGGTTTCAGATCAAATGGAAGTGGAAGTGCCATCTGTGTCTTCCTCTTCTCATGATGTACCACCAAACCAATTGTCTTCTCCAGCCGATTCCATGCTCGAGTCTCAGGTAAACTCTAAATCTGAACCTCACTTAAAAATGTTACCAGATCAAGTCACAAGAGGGAAACCCAAAGTTCGCTATGAACCTGTTCTCAACTCCAAATCTAAGTATCCCATAAGCAATTATGTATCCTACCATAGATTGTCAAATGAGAGTAAGGCATTTGTGAATCAATTATCTGTTGTAGCTATTCCTAACAGTGTGCAAGAAGCTTTGAAAGATCCTAGATGGAGAGAGGTGATGAATGGAGAAATTAAGTCTCTTCAAAAGAATTCAACGTGGGAAGTTGTTGACTTACTTGAAGGGAAGATACCTGTTGGATGTAGGTGGGTATTCTCCATTAAATACAAAGCTGATGGAAACATAGAACAGTTCAAAGCAAGATTTGTCACCAAGGTATATACTCAAACATATGGAATTGATTATATGGAGACATTCGCACTAGTGGCCAAAATTAATACAGTCTGTATTTTACTATCTCTTGCGGTGAATTTTGACTGGCCTTTGCATCAATTCGATGTAAAGAATGCATTTCTGCATGGAGATCTCCAAGAAGAAGTATATATGGAGTTGCCCCCTGGCTGTAAGCTGCAGACTAAAGGCAATAAACAAGTTTGTAGATTGAAAAAATCTCTATATGGCTTGAAGTAGTCTCCTAGAGCGTGGTTTGGAAGGTTCACTAGCTTTATGAGGTCTATTGGTTACAAGCAAAGTAACTCAGATCACACTCTCTTCTTGAAACATAATGGAGAACAAATCACAGCCCTCATTGTGTACATTGATGATATGATAGTAACTAGAGATGATCCTAAAGAAAGGAAAGCACTGTAAGAGCAGCTTGCCCATGAGTTTGAAATGAAGGAACTTGGGGAATTGAAGTATTTCCTTGGAATTGAAGTGTCAAGATCAAAGAAAGGTATTTGTCTGTCACAACGGAAATATGTCTTAGACTTATTGAAGGAAACTGGCATGACAGGACGTAGTCCAGCTAGTTACCCTATGGAAGAAAATCTGAAGCTAGGTGTGCACCCAAACCAAGTTCCTGCTAACAAGGAGCGCTATCAGAGATTGGTTGGAAGATTAATGTATCTTGCACATACTCGACCGGATTTAGCTTATGCACTAAGTGTTGTCAGTCAATTCATGCACTCCCCAAGTGAAGAACATATGAATGCTGTCATCCAGATCTTACACTATTTGAAGTTATCTCTAGGAAAGGGACTTTTATTCACAAAAGGTGATAGCTTGGATGTTAAAGGTTATACAGATGCTGATTGGGCTGGGTCAATTGAGGATAGACATTCTACATTGGGCTACTTCACTTTTGTAGGAGGAAATCTGGTTACTTGGCGAAGTAAAAAACAAGAGGTAGTTGCTAGATCCAGCGTTGAGGCCGAATATAGAGGAATGGCTAAGGCAATATGTGAATTGCTGTGGATCAGAAATCTGTTGCAGGATTTACATATGAAGCAAGTTGGTCCTATGAAGTTATACTGTGATAAGAAGGTAGCATGTGATATTACTCATAATCCAGTTCAACATGATTGAACTAAGCATGTTGAGGTTGATAGGAATTTTATCAAGAAGAAACTAGAAGCAAAGTTGATTTAAGTTCCTCATGTTCGATCTCAAGACTAGCTTGCCGATGTGCTGACCAAAGCAGTGTCAAACCAAGCATTTAATCGTTGTCTCAACAAACTTGGCATGAGTGACATTTGCATACCAACTTGAGAGGGAGTGTTGACAATTGGGAGCAATTATCTCGAAGTTGGTTCTCCATAATTCAAGCTCCTAATTTGTCTCTACCACTGGCTGTATAGATAGACAAGAATCAATCCTGAAAATTGGCTATACAGATAGATTTGTGATTGTATCAACTTTCCTTATTCTAGTCAATTATGGTTCTAAACTATAGGATCTAAATTGTATACAGCGGCTATTTATGCCAAACAAGTATCAGTGGAAAATATATTGAAGCCTTTCACACAAAATTCTTGTTTTTGACTAATAGAAGGGATCAGAAACAAGGCATGGCTAGAAGAAACGAACTAGCAACCCCAGATTCTCCCACTAGAGAGAGTACCCCAACACTACAAATAGAACCATCCATCAAAATTTTGTAACGTGCTATACCAAGAGGGAGGGAGCATCCATTCGTGGATAGAAGATCCGCCACCGAATTCTGTTCTCATAGATGTGAGAGAAAGAGATTCTCCTGAAAGACTCTTATAGATCATAGATGAGTTGCATCCAATGGAAAAAAAAGAGGGGGCTAAAGGAGGATATGCTTCTAGCTCAGTTGACGACAGTTTGAGAGTCTCCAACATACATCTTCCACACATTATATCTTCCACTTTTATATTTTCCACTTTGTGTGCACACTAGTTTCTTTCTCAGGGTCATTGGAGCATAATGCTAAGGGATGATAATTTGGTCATTTGAGTGAAAAAAGTGCATGTTAATTATCTTGATAAGAAGTTGTATTTTTTTATTAGGTTTTTTATAATTTTAATTAAATTATGTAGCAAAAAGATAGACATTAAATCTTTATCATTTATGTAGTAATTAAGTTGACAGACACATTTATTTTGGAATAGAGCTTCCATAATTTTAATTAAACTAGTATAGATTTATCTTAAATTCTGATCTAATATGAGCCCAGAAGGATCTAATTTTTTCTCTTGAAAACCTTTTTTACGAGTAAACATTATTTAAGTGTTTTGTATAGTTATATCATTTTTTTTTAGATTTTTAAATATTTTTATTTTGGCCTACCTGAGCAAAATTTCAACTTTGATGACGGACGTACAATGTTACACATCATACTGGGCTGTAGAATGAGCCTCTCAAGGATTACACATCATACTGGGTTGTAGAATGAGCCTCTCGAGGGTTACACATCATAGTGGGTTGTAGAATGAGCCTCTCAGTTCGATTATCAACAATTTTAATTTAATTATCAATAATTATTAGGAGGATAGTAGGGATTTAATCTCCATAGAATATTCTAGATTTTCAGTAGTATACACTAATCAAATGTTGGCATTTATTTTGAAAGTAGTTATGTTTTTTTTACTCTTTTAATTAAATTTATTAATTAAAAAAATGTAATATAAAAATGTCATATGAAATGAGTTATGAGTTTTTGGGTAAGTAGTATTGAGAAGTCATGCAATTGACCCTAATGTAAAGAAGCCTATTTTAAGAATCTTCATCATAAAGTGGGTTGAATCTCCATGGTTAATAATCTTGTTACATTTTTTTTTTGATGTATATATGTTTAACTTATATATAAGTTATAATTTACTTGAATCTTATAATTTTTTAATTTGATCATGTTTTGATGCTTATTATGTATTGATACTTAGTGACATTTACGAGTCATATAATTTATATGGTTACATTAGATATTAATTCGATTGTACAAATTTAACCTCTATGAAATATTCTAGAATATGCATAGTGGTATATACAAATTGAAATTTGAGATTTATTTTAAAAGTAATTTTTTTTTTTTTAATTAAACCAATTAGGTAAGAAAAAAAGTTATATGAACAAGTGCCATATGAAGTGAAGCAAGTTATGGTTTTTTGGACACATGGTATTGATAAACCATAGAATTGGCCCATGGTATTGTAACAAAGCACATTTACAGATTAAGAACCTCTATGGTAGAGTGAGGTTAAATCTCTCTTGTTAAAAATTTAAATGTAAATATGTTTAACTTATACAATATTTTTCTTAGCTATTTATTAATAATGATAATAATTTAAAATAAATTCATAATTTAGTGATTTTTATGTTTTATTTTTTCCTTTAATTTTAACAATCATGTAGAAAGTGTTGATAAGCATTGTAATGTTTATTTTATATGTATGCGCTAATTATTGAGCTGAGAGGTTCATTCAACCTCGTATGATGGCGACGTGTAATTTCGTCATGCTCAACATGGAGCTGAAAGGTGCCACTTTTAAAATAAAAATAAATATTGTTTAAATTAAAAAATAATGTCAACCATAATCTTTTAAAATTATTTTAAAGCAATTAAAACAAAAATCAAACAAAAATGATATTATTTATATTTAATATTTCAATTGGATACGCAAATAAACCATTTTAATACACTGGTTGAATAAGGTGGCTGGGGACAAATGAATGCCCCTCTAAATCGTCTAGTGAAGTGAGAATGAATGATATGCAAGTGCTCTTCTCAACGACAATGAGCACCCTCCTCATGCGTGAGCATTGATGTTACAAGTCACCTTTAGACAAAAGACAATACTAGGGAAGGTAAAAAGAAGCAGAGAGATAGATGAAGTCCTCACACAGAGGCTCTTGCTTAGAGGCCGCGAGCATATTTCTTGCTAGATTGGTTTTTGGGAGGACTAGATGGATAGGTTGGTTGGGGATGAATGAGTGCCCCTTGAAATCATCTGGTGAAGTGAGAATGAATGATATTGAGTGTTCTCCTCAACGACAGTGGGCACCTTCCTCATGCATGAGAGGTGATATTACAATCCTCCTTTAGATAGAAGACAATACTAGAAAAGGTCAAAAGAGGCAAAGAGAACCTCACAATGGTGTAGTTCAGAGGTTCCTTCGGGTAGTAAAACAAAAGTTTCACTGACGTTGTCCCTTTCTGTACCTTAGTAGGGAATGTCTCTTTTTTCTCCTTATTATGGAATGTAATTTGTGCTTTCAGTGAATTTTTAAACAACCTCATCCATTTGTCACTCATAATTCTTGTAATTCATGTAGAAAAATGAAATACCTCTTCCTCCACTCGTGTTTTTTCCTATACAAGGAGGTAGGTAAGCCTGTGTTTTGATTTTGTCAATTCAATATCGTATTTTATCACTTGATATGTAATGACATATTCGTAAGATTTGTTTATATTCAATTGTATGCTATGTAGTAATATCTTTTTAAAGTAACTTATTCCGTTTATTATTTATATGTTGTTATTTTAATTTTGAAATGATGAATATATTTTAGATTGTTGGGTCTATTTGTGACTACTCCAATGGAAATTGTCGTTCAAGTGATGGCACCATCAAATCTAAACGTTCTAAAAAATGTCGATACTCAACCTCGATTAGGGTATTCTTTTTGTTAGAACATAAATATATTAGAGTTTTTGCTTCACGTTTACATTTGATTGGCCGGGGTAACATTTTAATTGAAAATGGATGGGAAGAATTAGGAAAGTAGAAAACATAAGGTCTTTTTTCTGGTAAGAGAATAGTTGTGTATGTAAAACCTTCCTGATAACTAAATTTCTTTTATGCATACAACTATCCTCCCCCATGACGATCACACCAAAGAGGTAATCATCTGGTCAAGTCTTTGATATGCTAAAATTGATCATTTCCTAATAAAAGAGGATTTTGCAGAAATTGAACCCTAGTTATAAAATGTATTGTACTAAAATGGATTATACCTTTGTCAAACTTTAAGTTAGTAGTAATGTATTGTACCAAAATGGATTGTGTCTTTCTCAAGGTTAAGTAGTGCTATATTATAAAAATTTATTTGTGGGAGTTTTGTGATAATAACCCAAAAATATTCTTTTAGTAAAATTTTGAACAACCTCGAGGATTTACAACATATAATTCATGCAGAAAAGAAACCTACCCCTTCCTCCTCTAGTGTTCATGCCTATACAAGGAGTTGGGTAAGCCTGCATTTAGGTTTTGTCCATTCAACTTCTTACCTTATAATTTGATACTTGCTAACATGTTCTTAAAATAACTTGTTTATATTCACCTGCTTGATATGTGGTACTATGTTTTTAAAGTAACTTCAAAAAATAATCATCATAAAAAATAATCATGTGCATTTTATTGTAGAAAATTCAATTTACATACCATCTACAGAGAAAATTCCTCAACAAAAAAATGACCATACACATATTTCCTCAGCAAAAAATAAACATTTTCTACTGTACACAACTCAATTTACAATATGCACATGGGAATGAACCACCAAGTTCTTCAATTTACAGTATGCACATGGGAATGAGAATGAGAATTTTTGTAATGAGAATGTCAAGAAAGGCTTTTATATGTTCACCCTATGAAGTTTTCTATGTAGACTACCTTTGAAGTGATGAAAGATATGATATTTGTTACATTTTGCACTACGCATCCTCTGTGGGTACAATATCGACCAATCATTCTTTTTGGAAAAACAATCAAAAACTTTAGTTACTGAAAGGGATGCTTTTGTCAATCATTCTTTTTGGAATAACAATCAAAACTTTAGCTGTTGAAATGCATGTTTTTTTCATCCTTTTAGAGAGCATATGTTAAGTCATAGTTGCATCAAAATAGCCTTCTCTGGAAGATAGTAGGGTAAGTATATGAGATCTGGAGCTTAATTTTAATTTTTTGTAATCTTTTCTTAATGAAACTAGATGAGATGAACATTGAATGGCTAGCATCCAAAATTTGTTGTTTTAGTTACCCTTTCTTTGGGTCAGAGATATGCTTGTGAAATAGGACTAGAAAAAAAAATAACAATGCACTTCAATCGATGCAACATTGCTAGATCTATGCTCCTCAAAATAGAGTATGACCATAATTATTTTTCACCTAAGAAAATATGGCATTTCAAAATCTCATAGATGATCCCTGTTCTCAAAATAGAGAAATAGGAAGAGCAAAAAGGGCTTATTGCACCGAGAAGATTCCTTATGAATTCTTCAGAAATTTTGTACAAGTTAATCTCTTATCTCTGCAAATCCTTTTTTTTTTAAATGTGTCTGTACTTATGGAAATTTGGTTCCTCTAATACAAGCTAATTTAGATCAGTGATAAACATCAACGTTCCTTGATTATTTCATCTACTTCTAGTTGTGGCAAGGTCTTTTGCAAACAAAACAATGTGAATAGATAATGTGACCTCAGAGACAATTCTACTCTCATGTATCTTTCTAACTAATTTTATTGCTTATTTTTAAGAGAATTTGAAATGTTTGTTTAAAGGGGTGATGAGTTTCTATGATGTTTTTATTTGGAATAGTTGGTTTGCACATGAACAATGCCATAGTTAGGATAAAATGATGAGAGTTTATTGTCCATTGTAACATGTAACTTTAAGATGCAATGAGGAGAGTTACTTGAAATGAAAGAAACTGGGTCATGAGGCATACCTTGGTAAAACATTATCCAAGCCATCCTCCGTGACAAGCAAGGAGGGTTTTTTCATGGAAGAAAAGGAATGGGAAGATGAAGTACTAAAATACAACTTAGAAGAGATACGATCACAAATTCTCTTACTCATGGATCTTTGTCAATATAAAATGTCATATTTGGAGTACATGAAGCACCATAATTAAGTTTATGGTACAAGGTTCATGGTTTATACATGAAGATTACATTTCTAATCCGTTAAATAGAGTATGACCACAACTATTTGTCACCTAAGCAAATCTAGCATTTCAAATTACGTAATTCATTTGTTGTAGCTTGCAAATTGCTCATGGTATTTCTTATTGAAGCTTTGTATGTTGGTAGTATTTTTCTTGCA
Source organism: Pinus tabuliformis (assembly GCA_031772625.1). Lineage (NCBI taxonomy): Eukaryota > Viridiplantae > Streptophyta > Pinopsida > Pinales > Pinaceae > Pinus > Pinus tabuliformis. The sequence continues at coordinate 104,873,303 of CM062816.1, forward strand.
ACAAATTTCTAGTTATGGTTTTTTGTAATGTCCTTTGTTTCTCTCTTTAAGCTTCTAGTTGTCTCCTTCAATATTTCTTCAAAGGATTCTTCGCTTAGAATGTGAAAGGACCTTTTCAGCTTATCTTTAAAGATTTCTTCAATATGAAACTGGTAACTCAAAAGAAATGCTTGTTTGGCTACATAATTCTGATTTCCCCTGAACTTATAACCCAAATAGTAAGCGTCGTCTTCAATGGAATTAAGAAGCCTCACGACATCCACGCTCGAGTGAGACTAGTTTTTCAGAGGACGCATATGTTTCATAAACTCTCCCAACACACATAGTTTATCTATTTAGAGACATGGAATCCTTCAATATAAATGACTATTTCAATGATCCTCCATAACCATAAGGTCACAATCAAATTGGAGAATATTTGACGAATCCAACAAGGAAAAATAAGTCATCTTTATACGTAGCTAGCCGACCAAAATTTGATTATGTAGTGACTAGAAATGTAAAACTACTAATATCATTTGCAAAACGATACAGTCAACTAAACTTTATTTGTGGGGGGCTACCACAAATTGATTATCAATATTAAACTTGGAGGAACATGAAAAGACTAGAGTGATGAAGCAACACTAGAGCGATTGCACTAAATCTGATTTGTTTGATTTAAATTGGTGTTATTTGTTTTAACTTAAGTGAATTGGGTTTCCATTTATTTTCGTAACATTAAAATAACCAAAGTTCTCAATGTTAGTGTTTTTGTGTTGATATATTAAAATTGCTTCCATGAATTTCATTTTTAACTCTATGGTTTGGATTTTCATCTTATTTTAAAAAAGTTGTGAAATCGAACTTTGAAATCCCTTATTCATGTACTATAAAAGTTCCCATTTGTGTGGTCAAATTTTCTCTTATATGCTCAACGGAATTGTTATCTTAGAAAAAAAATTATGTTTTTATTTTTAGGTATAGTGATCTCTGACCATGGCAATGGAATTTGAGATATTGAAATTCATTTCAAAAAAAATTTGAGTGCTTTAATTTAGGATAATTTGTTTTGGCTTTTATTGTTAAACTCTATCATATGTTATAAGTTGGGTTATAAGGAATTGAATTTTCTAATGATGTGTTTGCTCTCAACTGAGGATTGAAAACGAAATCGTGCAAAACACTCAAATTCCAACTATTCCAATTGTAGTATGACATAGTGTAGACTACGATAATGTTGGACCATATATTCTAGCTTCAATTTACTCATTTTTTGTATTTCACCCTTTCGTTTTGTATTTGACTTACACAATAGAGAAATAAGTTCTTAATATTTTGCATGCTTTCACAATGTTTGAAACTGTTTAATTGATTTTGAGTATCAACCATATTATTTTTTCTCTAGATATTGCAAGTTATACTTTCATGGTCATCATGGAAGAGTAACAATTTAATGCTACTCTTTCATATGTTATTGCCTTACGGTGTTTCCTTTGCAACATATGGTGCAATTGCTAGTATTATATATATGTGAAAAATGTCATGAAAATCGTTTAAATTGTATTTGGTTTGTATTATTTTACCAGCTATAGAGATTAATAATGTCATAAAGGCTACGACTCTGCAACTAGGGTTCTGGCGACTTTCTGAAACAGCACAGACAGATTCGTTTCTGCCTCCACAGAGGGACTGCCTACCTGGAATCGACAGCGCCCCACAGGCTTAACTAAGGCTAATATGGATTCCCCCCAGGGGGGGCCTCAAAGCCCTCCCCCATGTCTAATCATGCACCGCCAGGGCAAACTGGGACTTCAGCCTTTGGGTCGGTTCATGGAGAGGCGGATAATAGAGAGACCCCTCAGCAGGATAAAACAAATGCATCTACCAGTCAGTCAGACAAGAGCAGTGAGACACTAGAAAGAAAATATAAGCAAGAGGAAACGCCTAAGGTCACCTCGAAGACATGCAAACCAATAGCAGCTGAAAGGCCCAAGATAGAACTGCCCAGTCAGAAGATCAATGAATGAATCCAGTATATGACAGACCATGCACTCATTGGAAACTTTATTGGATTTTGGCCGACAGAAAAAGCCCTGTATGGTTGTGTTGAAGCCCCGAAAATCGGGTCGACAACAAGGGGGATACCCGCCCAGTCCGGACCTTGGTTGGCAGCTCCTTATCTGTTTGGTATAGCGGGTCCGACTGGGGATAATGGGACCAGTTTCCCAATTTATGAGTGTGTGTGTGTAGAATTTGATGTTTCTGATCTAACAGTTCCTATCTAAGATATTCTAATTCAAACTTTAATATAATTCTATGCTATTGTAATCTAATAAATAGCACATCTAAATCTATACTAACAAGGGATGTAATTCTTTTATTATGCAATCTAAAGAGATTTCAAATAACAATTGGTAATAAAGATCATTCAGCGATTATAAGAAAGGAAATCAATTAAGATAAACCACTTCGCATAAAAAGTTAGACGAAACAGTTGTGAAAAACATATCACATAATGAGCTATTCATACATTAGGCATAAATAAATAGCTATCACCGTACAAAAGTGCCAAATGATAACTCAAGCATTCATGCAATAATACATAAACAACTAAAAACTGTATATCACTTTAACATATAAGCAGAAATGGTTAAGAGATAAAAGTACCATTTATGACTAGTCCTACTAATAAGCTTCAAGCAACAATGATTTATCTCTCCTTGCTCTAACATCCACTAAGAGTACAGAAGTGCAACATTAGTAGCAGATATCAAATGCAAATATCAACAAATCTTGATCCATTCATTCACCAAAACCTCCTCTGAGGGTTCAAAAGTGCATGTTCTGAGGACAAGTTTTTGATAAATTTCTGGACCCTTCTCTAAATGCATGAGAAGGGTTTAAATACTACTAACTAAATAACTTAATTACACAGATTCAGGATACGGTTTAAATGACCGCCCTTTTTCTAAGCAAACTATTTCTAAAAATTAAATCTAATATCTAACTATTTCTGCATTTGCTCCTTAATGTTAAGAGCATTCGGTATTTGCCTGAGTGAGTCGGCTGACTGTCTTCCGCTTTTGGTTGAGCTAAGCAAACAGAAATGATAAGAGCTGGCACCATCTTTTCAGCAAAATCGATGATATGCTCAAGAGTCATCCTCTGGTTATGTGAATTTATTCGTATGTCCAGTAATAATCCAAGTTCTACTTGGTTAACCCTTAAATCGCTTCTGCCTTTTCTTTCATCTTTATGTTTCCAGTTTGTTCTTTACCATTGCTTTCTTGCATTTTCCGGGCTTACAAGTGACTGAGCAGTTAGAGGCTTTGCTTTTTGAGCAATTTTCTCAGCGATGCACTAGGCGCTAATCGCGCATCAGAAACTGCCTCCGTTCTTTGATCCGGGCCTCTCTGATGCGTTTTTTGCCTTTAGCGCCTTTTCCTTCACCGGGTATAAGCTTCAAAATTTGTAAACATACTGCTTTCGTGAGCTTCTGACCTTGAGCGTTAAACCGCCTGTTGATATCAGCATTGTTCAACTACTCATTCAACCATGGCTGTGAATGAAAGATCTGTAATGGATAGCTCAGCAGTGCTCTGTGAATCTGTGGCTCTGTTGCATGCGGTATCCGTTTATGATGGCATCTTTTCTCTGTCTCTGAGCATTGGAACTTTACCCTTTTCCTTCATGGCTTCCTGCACATTGCTTTGTGTTACTTCTGTTTTTCGTTCCTGCAGTTCACACATGAGGAGAGAGTAATGATAATAAAAATCGACAGGAAAGCATTAAATTCTACGGATGTACAAAAACATGTCACCTATCGTGAACTGACTCTTCGAAAAACACAAAACCGTCTTTCATTAACAATTGGCGTATCGTTCATTAATTATAATTAAAGCATGTATCCAATTTTTGGATAATGGAAAGCTTTTCTTGAATATTGAGCCAGGGAAAATCTGCGATGAAATGTTTCTGCAATTCGCATTGCAGCATCGCAGTATCGCATTACCGCAAATTTCATTAAGATGTGTTATCGCAGGGTTGCTCGATCGCGCTATCGCAAGATCGCGAATCGCAGTATCGCGCTATCGCAAGATTGCAGATCGTAGTATCGCGCTATCGCAAGATCGCAGATCGTTACAATCGTTAAATGGTTATGTTTTTTTCATGCGACATTGCGATATGCGATATGCAATATCGCATATCGGATATCGGCGATTTTTTAAAGGTTTTCCAATGTGAGCGTTTCTTAATGCATGCGATGCGATGGAATTCGCGTCGCATTCTCGCAGTTTATCATTTTTACTCATAAGGAAATGTCCTATCATTCTTCACGCGATGCGATGTTTTCTTAAGGAATAAAATACATGAGCCTTAATTGAATTTTTTGAATTTTTTACTAAGGGTCCCCTCTTACTTAGTGTTATTGCTAATACTAAATAAGGAGGGGGGTTGTTGGTGGCCACAACAATTGGCGATTCACTTGGAAGAACGAGTTATCTCTGTTTTTCTATTGAATTTTTCAAACTTCCAAAACAGAAATTTTTTCAGAAAATTAAACTTTATTATGGAAAGATAAAGTACATTATGCTCTAAACTGTCAATGATATTTTGTTTCAACCTTTTTCTACTTTGATTATTTGCTTCCTTAGGCTAGTCCTTGTATTTACATCAGCCATTACTTGGTCTTGTAAAGATAAAACAAAGTCTCCTCTGTAAACCAGTTTTAAATATGCTCATTTGTCGTAGGTAGAGCCTCTGCTGCCAGCAGGCGTTTATAGCCTCGACAGGGTTACCTGTTACCCAGCAATGATCCTGTATCCTACTTAAGGTAGCCTACAACTTTCAAAGAAAAACCCATATCCACACTTATTGCTTTGATTTTCTTTTTATTCTTAAAGAACAATGTCTTGGTTTGGTAGCCAAATTATGACACAGTCATTCACTTGATTTATAACTTTGCTGAACAAGCTGGCTCGTAATGAGACCCCTTGTCTTTTGATTGCAACAATCTTGAGTCATTGCCCTGTTATGGTGTACAGTATTGGCAAAGTCAGCAAGTTATAATATCTGTGATAATGATAAGCCGGCTCGTGATGAGACCTCTCATTCTTCAAGATAAAATGTATCCTTGGGTTATTCCTCTAAAAGTTGCGATTTCCTTAGCAGGGAGGAAGTCATTGTTTCCTTAAGATAGCTCTGGACGACAATAATAGAGTTTTTGGAAACAGCTGTTCTACAGAGAATCTTTATTTTGTTATTGATACCTTTCATTGTACTGAGATAAAACAATTTCTTCACTAAAGGTTGCTTTCATCAAATTTTTTGAAGTTGAAACTAGTATCATATCTAGGCCAAAGTTTTTAATTGTATCTATCAATAATAAAGATCAGTTTTCCAAAAGATTTGCTATTTATACAAGCGAAAAGTTCAAAATCTGAAAGAGATTTGGTATCTTTTTCGTAAATGCCTAATGTAACCACTCACAACTGGTTTTATTATGAGAAAAGAAAAAAAACTATTCTACAAAAATAGAAGAATAATCTTCTATGGAAAATATTTCTTGAGAATTTGTCCATTAACAGGCAAAGGATCCCTTCTACCTGCTAAATCCTGTAACACAAACATTGATGGACCTATGAATTCTACAATCTGAAAAGGACCAAGCCACATCCATTGAAATTTTGTATGTTTGCCCTTTTCTTCATGAGCCTTGTCCCACTTTAAAACTAAATCTCCCATCTGAAAATCTTTTCTGGTCATTATGTTTGAATCAAAAGAGGATTTTACTAGTGCTTGATGACGAGCATGTGTTTTTCTAGCTTGTTCTCGTTGTTCTTCTAATTTAATTATTCCCATTTGTCTTAGCTGTAAGGAGGAAGTGGGTACTTCATCAATGTATTGTACTAAAGACAAAGAGGGAATTGCTAAGTGAGTCGGAAGAACCACTTCTTTCCCATAAACTAAATTAAAGGGAGAAGTGCCGATAGAAGCTTTTTGCGTTATCCGATCTGCCCATAAAGCATATATCAAAGCCTTGTGCCAATTCTTTTGATTTTGGTCAACTGTTCTTTTAATAATCCTGATTAGGTTTTTATTTGTTGACTCAGCTAGCCCATTACCTTGTGGGTAATAATTGGCCGAATATTTAAGTTTGAATCCTCTTTTAAGTGCGAATTCAGTCATTGCATTTCCAGAAAAGTATGATGCATTATCAAACATTAAAGCGGATGGCAATCCAAACCTGGTGATTATAAATTGATCTATGAACTCAATGATATTTTCAGAATTAGCCGTCTTGAGCGGAACTGCTTCTACCCACTTAGTAAAATAATCTGTTGCTGTGAGGATGTATCTATGCTGCTTAGAAGAGTGAGGAACGATCTCACCTATTATGTCCAAGCCCCACTGACTGAAAGGTTGCTCGATGTTTACCGGCTGTAGTGGCAGGGACAGCTTCTTTTGTCTTCCAGCAGTAGTTTGGCAGACTTGACATCTTCTCACATAACTGTGTGAGTCTTTAAACAACGTGGGCCAGTAATATCCTACGCATAAGATTTTATGTGCAATAGCATCTCCAGCATAGTGTCCGCCTGCTGGCTCATCGTGGAGTTCCTGCAATTTTTTTTTAGCTTCAGCTTTCTCAAGACACCTAAGAAGAACAGAATCATAATTTTTTCTAAAAAGAATATCATTTATGAGCTGATATTGTTTGGCTTTCAACCTTAGAGCTCTTTTCTTAGTATGATCAAGGTGTGAAGGAGCATACCTGTTCTTAAGATAATAAATGATATCAGCATATAATGATTCTGCATCGTTTAGGCTTACCTCGCACATTTGTACCTCTTCAGATGGAATTTCAAAAATTTGCAATGCTCCAGCCAGCATTTTGCAGAAGCCTTGACCTCTTACAATGTTTGCTGGTTTGATCTCAATATCATATTCCTGTAAGGCAGTGACCCAATTGGCCCTTTTCTCACCCACATCTTTTTGTACTAGAAGATTCCTTACCGCTGGAAACGGTACTATGATATTAGTATGGGTTTTAAGTAAGAAAGGTCTAAAGTATTTGACCGCTTTGAAAATAGCATAAGCCTGTTTCTCCACGTCTGAATAATTTAGTTCAGCACCCTGTAAATTTGAGCTAAAAAACGCAATTGGAGCTTCCACTTTTTCTTGATTTGCTTGAGTTAGAATCGCATCATATGACTTATCTAAGGCAAATGTGTATAAAATAAAAGGCTCTGAAAAATTCGGAGTTGCTAAAGATGGAGCATTAATAATAGCTTGTTTGATCAGGTTGAATGCTTCATGTTCATCTTGACCCCATTTAAAATTTGAATTTTTTTTAATCATGGTTTACAAAGGAGACACGATTCGTGAAAAATCTGGAACGAATCTCTTTACAAAGTTGATCTGACCAAGGAAAGATTGCATGACTTTTTTGTTATGAGGTAGGGATATTTCAGAAATTTCATTGATTTTGTCGGGATCAATGTGAATACCGGATTTTGACACTATGAATCCTAGAAGTTTCCCTTCACTTAGCACGAAAAAAGATTTCTTTGGTTTAAGTGAAATTCCATACCTTAAACACCGTTGAAAGATTTGTTTCAAGTCTTTGAGATGGTCGCTTTGCTTCTTCGAGTACACTGTTATATCATCCAAATAAATTACTACAGATTTATTGACTAAACCTTTGAATGCGATGTCCATGGCTCTCTGAAATGTGGCACCAGCATTAATCAACCAAAATGGCATCTTTCGATATGCGTATGTGCCCCATTTAGTCCTGAATGTGGTTTTCAATTGATCATCAGGATGTACCAACACTTGAGTGTATCCTGAAAATCCATCCAAGAAAGACATTAGTTCTGAGCCCGCCACTGCCTGCAATATCTGTTCCATAGGTGGTAGAGGAAAATTATCCTTTTGACAGGCTTTGTTAAGGTTCCGAAAGTCAATGCAAATCCTAATATCTCTGTTTTTCTTTCTAACAGGTACCATATTGGAGACCCATTTGGAATGTCTAACGGGAAAGATTATTCTGGCTTTCAATAACTTATTGAGCTCAGTTTTTATCTGATTTTCTAAATTAGGGTGGATCTTTCTTTTTATAGGCCTTGAACCAACGCCTCATATTCTGCTGTATTGTTTGTGAAATCAAATTCGAGTCTGCGTGTGAGCATGATTTTATCTCCTTCTGGACTAATCAGAACGCATCCTGCTCCTGCTCCTTCGTTAGATCTAGAACCATCAAAAAATAATTTCCAAAACAAAGATTTATTTACAGGTTTATCTAAAAAATTGATACATTTTGAACTATCTGTTCGAGAAAAATTTTCAACTTGGGACAAAACAGAGTGTTCTAAATAGGGTGACGCATGAGCATTGAAATTGCCGAGGAAAGAATCTACCGAGTAATTGCCAATAATGCTGCTGTTATACGCTACTGGTTCATTTTCTCCCTCTAACTCCGTTACTATGTACTTCTGGTGTAGCTCTCATTCAACTTTTATTTGATTCGGTTTACCGTTGTAGGGCAGCCACATGTGCGACCAGTCGGTTGCGAAGTATCCATGGAGTTTTTCTGACCAATCCCTGCTAAGAATTAAGCCATAGAATTCTGGGATATCGACAACTAGAATGTCAATAACCTGACATACCTTCAGGTTTGTTGACAACCTTATGGTTACTTGATTTAGTTCACCAATCACTTCGACTTGAGATCGATCTAGCTGAACTATGCGCACTGCGGATTTCTGTGGTTGAACATTTAACTTGGCACATATAGATTTGGGTAAAATATTCGATGAAGCACCAGAATCTACCAAACAATTGTGCACATTTTTATTGAAGATTTCATAAGTAAGGAGAAACGGGGGAGTGTGAGATCTTGATCTTCCTCCAATTAGAGCGATGTCATTTGGATCAATCTTATTGATCGCGTTAGTTGGAGGTCTTCCCATGTTATGGGAAGCTTGAGAAAGTACATCGGCAGACAAAGGTGCAACTGGCACAGCATGTAATTCTTTCATCATTATCTTCTGTTGATGTTTCAACTTTCTCAGTTCGTAAAGGGTGATGTTAGCCCTAGTATTCTTCATGTCTTCAATAATATTGTACTCCATTTCATCCGACACTATCAGTGTTTTAGATGGAGTCATTTCATCTAATTGGACTGGGCTGGTTTGAGTCGCTTTAGATATCATTTTCTTTGTCGCGACTTTATCCTTCGTTGCAGAGCTTGCGCTCTTCGGCTTAGGGGTAGTTTGGGGAGGATCAAGCTGATTTTTGCTTCGTGTGCTAACTAGAAATACTTCTTGATCTTCTTCTTGTGGGAGGATGAAATCCCACATTCCTTGTAATTCCACAACTTCTTCGTCATCAGTCTGCCCTTCAGTGGAAATTTCCTCTTCCTCTTCCTCGGATTCAGCATTTGAAATGGCATTGGGTGGCTTTGAATCCGTTGAAGGACCTCTTTTAAAAGCTCTGTAGGGCTTTTTTGAAGACGTTTCTGCTACTTGTTTTTTTATGTCGACCATTTCATTGGACATGGTCTTTAAAACTTTTTGCAATCCTTCCAAATCAAATGGATCTTTTGCTTGTTTCTTCTTGGAGTCTTCCTTGAAGGTGACTTTTTTGGCTTTACGTTCCTTTATCGCGGATTTCTTTTCCAGGGCTATTATTCATTTCTCTACTGCTATTGCTTCTTTCATGTTCTCAGCTAAGGTTGTTTTATTGGCCCTGTCGACGAAGATTGCTATCTTCGATGGTAGAGCGGTGATATACCATTCACATCGTACTTCTTCACTGGGCTGGGAAGCAGTAGGAATTTTGTTGAAACGTAAATTGAAATCCTTGATAGGCTCTCTAGTTTCGGCTTTAAGATTGGATAGGTCATTGATTAATGTTGCCGTGGACCTGTCATCACCAAAGCATGAAGTTGTTTATGTGCTCTTCTGCTAGCATGCCTGCCTCGGGATTGAATTTAGGCAGCCATTTCTCAGGATGGGCCGGTATTTGACTCAAGGGTGCAGGCATTAAGACTGCCCCAGGGTTATTCCATGGAGACTGGGCCATTGTTGAACTGCTAACAGAGGAAAGTGCAGAAGATGATCCCTGCGGCTGGGAGGATGAGGATACTACGATTGTAGATGATTGAAGAGGGGTTGTGGGGGTTCCAGTGGATGGTTGACTTCGCGGTGAAGTAGTTAAGATGGACGATGTTGACGAAAGCGTCTCACTGTCAGAATCTTTGGGTGATTTCCTCACTCTTTTCCTGGTGGGAAGAGGTAATTCGGTTGGCTGGACGCCAAACTTTTCACTCTTTAGCCTGGTCAGGGGATGAGCAGGGTTGTACTGCGAAGTCACGCTGCCTTGAGATTTATCAGACCTCTGAGGAGAAATGGAAAATCGCTGAAGTTTGTGAATCAGGGATTCGACTTCAGGAAGTTCAACGGCAGATTGTTCTGAAATATCAAGGTGCGTAGCAGCGGATGATACTCGAGCGACTTCTGACTCTGGATTTAAATGTAATGGAGAAGTCAGGGGAGATGATGAGGGCGATTTACTCTCAGAATGGTATTCAAATTTGGATTTACTTGCCATTCATAGTTCAGGCCCTCCTTCTAGCGCCAAATATGTTGAAGCCCCGAAAATCGGGTCGAGAAAAAGGGGGATACCCGCCGGGTCCAGACCTTGGTTGGTAGCTCCTTATCCGTTTGGTATAGCGGGTCCGACTGGGGATAATGGGACCAGTTTCCAAATTTATGAGTGTGTGTGTAGAATTTGATGTTTTTGATCTAACAGTTCCTATCTAAGATATTCTAATTAAAACTTTAATCTAATTCTATGCTATTGTAATCTAATAAACAGCACATCTAAATCTATACTAACCCGGGATGTAATTCTTTTATTATGCGACCTAAAGAGATTTCAAATAACAACTGGTAATAAAGATCATTCAGTGATTATAAGAAACGAAATCAATTAAGATAAACCACTTCGCATAAAAAGTTAGACGAAACAGTTGTGAAAAACATATCGCATAATGAGCTATTCATACATTAGGCATAAATAAATAGCTATCACTGTACAAAAGTGCCAAATGATAACTCAAGCATTCATGCAATAATACATAAACAACTAAAAACTGTATATCACTTTAACATATAAACAGAAATGGTCAAGAGATAAAAGTACCATTTATGACTAGTCCTACTCATAAGCTTCAAGCAACAATGATTTATCTCTCCTTGCTCTAACATCCACTAAGAGTACAGAAGTGCAACATCAGTAGCAGATATCAAATGCAAACATCAACAAATCTTGATCCATTCATTCACCAAAACCTCCTCTGAGGGTGCAAAAGTTCATGTTCTGAGGACAAGTTTTTGATAAATTTCTGGACCCTTCTCTAAATGCATGAGAAGGGTTTAAATACTACTAACTAAATAACTTAATTACACGGATTCAGGATACGGTTTAAATGACCGCCCTTTTTCTAAGAAAACTATTTCTAAAAATTAAATCTAATATCTAACTATTTCTGCATTTTCTCCTTAATGTTAAGAGCATTCGGTATTTGCCTGAGTGAGTCGGCCGACTGTCTTCCTCTTTTGGTTGAGCTAAGCAAACAGAAATGATAAGAGCTGGCGCCATCTTTTCAGCAAAATCGATGATATGCTCGAGAGTCATCCTCTGGCTATGTGGATTTACTCGTATGTCCAGTAATAATCCAAGTTCTACTTGGTTAACCCTTAAATCGCTTCTGCCTTTTCTTTCAGCTTTATGTTTCCAGTTTGTTCTTTACCATTGCTTTCTTGCATTTTCTGGGCTTACAAGTGACCGAGCAGTTAGAGGCTTTGGTTTTTGAGCAATTTTCTCAGCGATGCGCTAGGCACTAATCGCGCATCGGAAACTGCCTCCGTTCTTTGATCCGAGCCTCTCTGATGCGTTTTTTGCCTTTAGCGCCTTTTCCTTCACTGGGTATAAGCTTCAAAATTTGTAAACATACTGCTTTCGTGAGCTTCTGACCTTGAGCGTTAAACCGCCTGTTGATATCAACATTGTTCAACTACTCATTCAACCATGGCTGTGAATGAAAGATCTGTAATGGATAGCTCAACAACGCTCTGTGAATCTGCAGCTCTGTTGCATGCAGTATCTGTTTATGATGGCATCTCTTCTCTGTCTCTGAGCATTGGAACTTTACCCTTTTCCTTCATGGCTTCCTGCACATTGCTTTGTGTTACTTCTGTTTTTCGTTCCTGCAGTTCACACATGAGGAGAGAGTAATGATAATAAAAATCGACAGGAAAGCTTTAAACTCTACGGATGTACAAAAACATGCCACCTGACGTGAACTGACTCTTCGAAAAACACAAAACCATCTTTCATTAACAACTGGCGTATCATTCATTAATTATCATTAAAGCGCATATCCAATTTTTGGTTTATGGAAAGCTTTTCTTGAATATTTAGCCAGGGAAAATCTGCGATGAAATGTTTCTGCGATTTGCATCGCAGCATCGCAGTATCGCATTATCGCAAATTTCATTAAGATGTGTTATCGCAGGGTTGCTCGATCGCGCTATCGCAAGATCGCGGATCGCAGTATCGCGCTATCGCAAGATCGCAGATCGTAGTATCGCGCTATCGCAAGATCGCAGATCATTACAATCGTTAAATGGTTATGTGTTTTTCATGCGACATTGCGATATGCGATATGCGATATCGCATATCGGATATCGACGATTTTTTAAAGGTTTTCCAATGTGAGCGTTTCTTAATGCATGTGATGCGATGGAATTCGCGTCGCATTCTCGCAGTTTATCATTTTTACTCATAAGGAAATGTCCTATCATTCTTCGCGCGATGCGATGTTTTCTTAAGGAGTAAAATACATGAGCCTTAATTGAATTTTTTGAATTTTTTACTAAGGGTCCCCACTTACCTAGTGTTATTGCTAATACTAAATAAGGAGGGGGGTTGTTGGTGGCCACAACAGGTTTGATCTCGGCTAAGTGGAAACCAAAGGGTCATGTTACACTGCAGCTAGGACCGAAAGGGTTCTTTACTGTGATCTTCTTGTGCCTAGAAGACAAGTACAGAATCCTCGACGAGGGGCCTTATTTTTTCAATTCAGCAGGATTGTATCTAAGGGAATGGGTAGCAAGATTTAACCCGGACAAGGAAGACCTCAGCTGGGCACCAGTGTGGATTAGAATGTACTCACTTCCAGAGGAATATTGGGATGAAGGTCTGCTCAAAGACATTGGAAATGGGTTGGGGGAATACATAAAAGCGGTGGAAGAGATGAAGCTTCACAGATACACATCCTACGCCTGCATTTGTGTTTTCATGCGCCTGGACAAGGCCCTGCCGGACTCGGTAAGTCTCTTCCATGACGACTATGAATGGATTCAACCTTTGGATTATGAACATGTACCCTTTCGCTGCCGTAAATGTCATGCTCATGGGCATCTCTTCCGGGACTGCCCGTTAAATGCCAAAGCCAACGCCTCCATTCCCTCTGACATGCCGCCCCAAGATGGCTTCACCAAAGTTCCTAGTCGCAAAAGAGCACACAAAAAGTCTTCTACTGGGAAAAAACCCCAGCAGGACGCTGCCTCCTTCCCTTCTACGAGTAATAGTTTTGAGATTCTTGCTAAAGCTTCAGAAGATCATCCCATGAACTCAAAGCCCAACCCTACGCCCATCTCATCCTCAGCAATCCCTCCTCCTTCTGGTTCATCTCCTGCAACTCATCCCCCTAAGGATGATATTGGAATCCCTAAGGAGGGCCGAAAGGGCTCAGATGGGAAAGCAAATGATATGGAAGTTGACGACCTTCCAAACTAACCCTTCAGCTTAGCTATATCTTCAGCAGAAAATAGTCAGGTACAACAGATGGATGAAGAACCAGAGAGTATTGATATGGAAGGACTTGACATTCTTGAGCTTTAACTAGCATGCAAAAAGAAGGACTATGACAACATTCCAGAGCTTCAGCTCAACAAACTGGAAGTCGTCATTTCTAGGGCTTATCAGCAGCAACAGTTGGGCATCCAGCCGGGCAGTCATTGGGATGGCGGCCTCCCCCCAAAAGACACCAAAAAGCAGGGGAGAAGAACGGATCTCCAGCGAACAATTGCAATAGGGAAAATCCTAGTGGACTCAGGCAGGTATGCTAAGTTGACAAAGTACTACAAGCCCTACACCAGTAGTGAATCATGAAGCTTACTTCATGGAATTTAAGGGGGCTCAACAACCCAGGGAAATTGAGAATAATAAAAAACATGATAAAGATGGAGCAGCCACATATATGCTTTCTTCAAGAAACGAAGTGTAACAGTAGCACTCTAGGAAACATCCTTTCAAGAGCTTGGCCAAGCAGTCAATCGGTTGAAGTGGATGCTTTGGGAGCATCGGGCGGGCTAGCCATTGCCTGGAATGCGCAAGCGTTAACTCTCTCAGACTTTCATGCATCTCACCACATTATCCAGGCCACTTTTCACATTATAGGTACTAACATCCATGGCCACCTTACCAATGTTTACTTCCCGCAGGAATCAGGTAACAAAATAGCGTTACTTAATACAATAGAAGCTCTAAACTTTAATAGAATACATCCTCTTTGGATCATTGGAGGAGACTTCAACATGATCAGTAAGCTTGAGGAAAAGCAAGGTGGTAGAGCCAAGTTGGAGCAGGAAAATGGCCACTTCAAAGAATTCATCCAAAACAACTCTCTAATTGACCTGCAATTTTGTAATGGAATGCACACTTGGAGCAATCGTAGAATCGGGAAGCATCAAATCGCCTCCAAACTAGATAGATTCCTCATATCTGACAACGCGGTTCATTTGGGAGGTGACATAGCAGCAATAATTCTCCCTTATTCCGGCTCTGATCATTGGCCTATCTCCCTCCAGTGGCAAAGACCAGGCAATGCCACCAAACGACCTTTTCGCTTCGAAGAGTTCTGGCTCACCCACCCTACATTCAAAGACTTCATCAGGTCTACTTGGAACACCTTCCTATCGCCAGAGGGGTCTAAAATGTTTCAGTTTCAACAGAAACTCAAACATCTCAAATCCCAAATAAAGCGCTGGAATCAAGAGACATTTGGAAACATTTTTCAGGCGCAACAGGACCTAAACAAGGAAATGAAAGAACTCCAGCAACAAATAATCATAGGGGGGTACAATGAAAGGACCTTGACACAGGAACAACGCATTCACAATCAACTGGAGGAGAGGAGAAAGCAGGAGGAGATACTATGGAAGTAGAAATCCAGGATTAGATGGCTGAAAGAGGGAGAAAGGAACACTAAATTCTTCCACCGAACCACAGTTCAAAGAAGAATGCACAACAATATCTCTTTCATTCAGAACAAGGAGGGGAAAGAGTGGAAAAGCATGATGAGATCGAGCAGGAGTTTCTCAGACACTTCAGGCAAGTTCATCAAGAGCCCATCACAGATAGACGGCCTGCTATAGAAAAAATTATCCAAAATGTGCCGAAAATTATCAGAGAAGAACATAATGAGCTCCTTCTACGCCCAATCATGCCTCAGGAGGTGGATGCCGCTATGAACCAGCTCAAGGAGGTAAAAGCCCCTGGCCCGGATGGCTTCACTACCACCTTCTTCCACTCCTTCTGGGAGCTGATTAAAGAAGAGGTCTGGCAAGTGGTGGAGGAATCTCGGACTCTTCATTGGCTTTTGCCCTCTCTCAACTCAACTTTCATTGCGCTCATACCAAAAGAGGAGAGAACCAATACTCCGGATAAATTTCGCCCAATCACTCTTTGCAACGTTATTTACAAAGTGATCTCTAAAGTCATAGCCAACAGGTTAAAGCCGCTTTTTCCCCTGCTCATCTCGCCTGAACAATCCGGCTATGTAGAAGGAAGACAGATCTTGGATGGCATCATCCTCACGCATGAAATCATACACTCCTCAAGCACTCCAAACAGGTAGGTATGATTCTCAAGCTTGATCTTTCAAAAGCTTTTGATAAGCTCAGTTGGACATATATTCAAAAAATGTTAAATGCTTTTGGTTTCTCTCCTATGTGGGTTCGTTGGATTATGAGTCTCATCTCCACATCCTTCTTCTCTATTCTCGTAAATGGCATCCCCTCCCGTCCTTTCAGTCCCTCAAGAGGAATTTGGTAGGGCGACCCTCTCTCCCCATTCCTCTTTGTGTTAATGGTGGAAGGCCTGGGGCACCACATCAAACATGCCCTCCTCACCCAACAGCTCAAAGGTCTGTCCATTCACAACTCCCTGGCAATAACTCATTAGCAGTTTGTTGATGACAACATGCTTTTTGGTTACCCGTCTGTCCAGGAAGCCTCCCTGTTCAAATCCCTGCTAAATGACTTCTCTGAGGCTTCATGAACCAGCATCAATAAGGCTAAATCGCAGATTTTTTTCTTCCATACTCCCCCTGTCGTGCAGCATGCCATAGCCCATATCTTGGGTTTCTCCATAGACTCTCTCCCTTCCAAATACCTTGGAGCCCCCCTTATTGATTCGGCCATCAAGCATTCCACCTAGCGCATCCTCATCAAGAAGCTTGAATCCCACCTCAACCTATGGATGCACAGAACGTTGAATATTGCAAGTCGTTTGGTGCTCATCAAAGCTGTGTTACAAGCAACGCCGATTTATTTATTCTCTATCCTTGCAGTGCCTAAGTGGGTTATTAAAATAATAAGGGATCTACAGCGCAACTTTCTTTGGGGGACTATAGGCACAAACCACAAATGGGCCTTGGTAAAATGGACCACAGCTTGTATGCCCAAAGAAAAAGGAGGCATTGGCTTGAGGGATCCCAACCACAGCAATGCCATCATGTGTGTAAAATTTTGGTGGCAATGGCTCTCTTCCCCCAATAAGCCATGGGCCACCATTTGGAATGCCAAATATGCCAATCACCGGCCACAAGAGGAGCTCATCAGATTCACTCCCACTGTGAAAGGTTCACTCATATGGAATGTAGCCAAACAACACTTCTTGTTGAATTTAGAGTGTGTTAACCATTCAATGTTCAAATAGTCTAGATTACACTAAGCATTATCTCACAAGCTATACCTCTCTCAGTACAATCCAACAATACAGCTCACAGACTGAATAAACACAAGATATGCCTTCCCTCATACCTCCAAGCCTCCTATTTCCTTGAAAAGTTTCTCTTGGGGTCCAATGTTGCCACCTGTGTGAATTGGCCTCATCACACACTCATTAAACTCAAAAGTAACTGCGCAATCTCCAAGGAATGAATTCCTTTTGCATGCAAGAGATATCCTCAATGGAATATTCCTGCAACTGACAGTACACTGTCCCATCATCTAATCTCAACTAGGTCTTTCACTGAACTGACATGCATGAGTTATTTATGAGAGAATATTCAGTTATCTGAAGTGCAGCAGTTACATGCATGCATGCATTAACTAACTGAACTCAAAATTAGTTCAACAAACTATTTGAACTAATCTAACTAGACTTAACTCAGTTAACTGAGCTAACTAATTACAACTCAAAGTACAACTCATCCTGATCTCCTTTAATCAAGGGATAACTTCCTCAATCAATGGAGAAACTGTTGCATGTCTTCACATAGACTTTATGTTTGATTTTCTACAACTAATTAACTCAAGATGAATTAATTAATTATTTTACAAACAGCTGCTAAGATCAAATTCGAATTTTCATTCTCAATTTTAGTTTAGGGACTAACTAAAATTGGAATGTATCTCGAAATGCTATTTATAGCAGTGTTATTTTTAGCACTTCTATTTTTAGCATTTCTTGTTGCTATTTTCAACATGATGTGCCCAAATAGACCTGTAACAGGCTCTAGGCCACAACCTTGCATTTTTTGAAATTTTGATATCCATCCTATGGTTTGGCTTGCACGAGGACGTGAAAGAAGATCAACATGGGGGAGTGTTGAGCCTCCAATTTTTCTAGATTTTCATACTTGTGCTGAATAACTCTTATGCCTACATTGGGTGTTTATAGACATTATTATCCTTTTTATGCATTATTGGGCTATTATCTAGAGGCATTTAGAGGTAACAAGTTATTCATCTATGAATTCTTCTTTTTTTGTTAATTTGAAAAGATTTGATGTGAAAATATCATTAATAGTAGGCTCTCCTTGGGGAAGGTGTATAGTTCCTGTTCTAACATCAGTTCTTGTTCTAGCAGTGCAAATCCTGTTCTCACCTCCACGATTTTCATATATCAAGTTGTCATGATGGAAAATGAGCAGATGGGTTTTAAAGAGTAGAGGGTCGATATGTTGATGTGTTCCCTTGATCTCACCCAGGTCTTCCAGATAGTGCATAAAACGATGGTCAAAAGCATGCAGTCAAAATACTTTCTATAAGTCACAAGGTTTATTAACAGCAATTTGGTTGAGGAGAGGAACTGTTCATATTTCAAAGTGGTAGCGCTCTGTTCAACGCTCACCTTAGATGAGCGCGGGCAAACCTACGAGCAGCATTAAATGGCCCCTCAGGCCGAGATCCGGAAGAAGTTGGAAATAATATGGAGCCTCTCGACCCCCCTATTTATCCTCCCTCCCTCTCTATCTGTCCACCTCAGGCTGGAAATTCTTGCAGCAGAACTGTCACCGGAAGCCGATGTTGGCTTCTTTGCTGCATTGACCTCGGAAATGGGCACCATTACTCCCATTCTAGGCATTGCCCTTTGAATCTTGCATAGGAGCCCTCTGTCCACAACCTATTCTCCTTCTCGACCTCTGGTCCAGCTGAATTTCATGCCAACTTCACTGATATGGTCCGTCACCACATGAGGAGTCGTAGAGGAGGCACCCGCGGTGGCAGCACTCACCCACAAGCAACGCAGAGCTCTGTTCCTGCCTCTCCCCCTCATTCCCATGAGAATTCGCCTCCTCCCAGGTCACCGCCCAGACACTATCCCCATACGCGCAGTGGACGGGGGCAAGGCCAGGCCTCAATGGCTGCGCACAGTGATATCCGACTCCACACTGCAATTTCTCCTCTGCATCCCAGCTCTGTCCCTCACTCGACCCAGTTCAGGTTCCAGAGTAGCTTGAATAGGCCCATCATTACTGCCAATGTGACCATAGTTTTCTCTGAAGAAAATGAGCAGAACAGTGCTCAGGTGAGAAATTCTGAAGCGCCTTCTCAGGAGGAGAGAAATCAGGGAGCGGGTTGTGGTTCTGAGAAAAGCCCGAAGGATGATTGCAGGGGTGTTAGTCATGGCAGTCTGCATGGTGAAGAAGTTCACGCTGGTGACATTCAGCAAGATGGTGGCAGCTCAGCAGGAGCTTCAATAAAGATGGAACTAGCTGGTAGTTCGAGCGGCACCCAGCATGCAAGGGAGCCTCCAGGTGGCGTAGCGAAGGGCAATGTGGCAGAGGAGGATGAAGACTGGGACCAATACACTTGCCTCATTGTCAAGGAGCCACCTGACCAGGATGATAACAAATGACGGCACGTGGCATCCGTGGCCACCCAAGCACCAAATCGGACTTCTGCTGCTGACAGGTTTGCTCCAGTTACTTGCTATTTTTGTTGTTTGTATGAACGATAAGGGGGTTTGTCATTTTGCAGTAGCTTCAGGTGATGCTGTGTTGAATCTTCCTCTGGTTTTCACCTTAAACATGGGTCCAGGTCTTATGTATGGTTTTCCTTTGGTGATAGTCTTGGGTTATATGTTTGGTCTTTTGCCATGTCAAACTGGTTTCCCCAAATCTGGTGCAATTTAGACTTTCCTGATGAACTTCAGTAACAACGGTTGAGGAAGGGCCTCTTTGTAATTATATTTTGGTTTTATTAATAGAATTAGCCTTACATAGAAAAAAAAATGATGAATATCACATAATCATTCATCTAACTCTTCTTCATATGTGTGTTCATTTCTCTATTCTGATGCGCAATTGTTTTCCACATAATCATTCATCTAGCTCTTCTTCATATATGTGTTCATTTCTCTATTCTGATGTGCAATTGTTTTCTTTGGAATATAGTCTCTTCTTTGGAATATAACCTCTTCTTCTTTTAAGACTTTCCCTTCTTCTTATTATGAGATACACTTATATTCTTATAATCTCTTTCCCTTTTTTTATCTTCTACCTTAAAATAAGGACATTGAGAAGAAAAGTGGAAAACTATACCACAATCAAATAATTTAAGATGTAACTTACCATTATACTTTCTAGATCCCCTTTTCAGCTTCATCACTACTTGAGCTACCTCTAAATTTGACTCATGGCTAGAGAAATCTTGATCTTCTTTTGTTTTCTTTGAGACTTTGAAGGTGACCTCCTTTGTTCCTAAACCCTGTTTTCCAATCCTCATTTCATATGCTATGTGAATTCCATGTAGTTCTTCCATCTTTAAATTTTCTAGGCCCTTCACATCCTCAATGGATGAGATCTTAGCATTGAATATCATGGGAAGAAATTCCAATACTTTATGAACAACAACTGCTTAATCAACCTTTTCATTAAGACATTTAATTGTTTTGCCACTTCATCAACTATAAGAAAGAATCCAACAACATTTTCATCTTCATTCATATTTAGACTTTTAAATCTCATTCTGTGTGTTTGAAGTTTAGGTGCTTTGGATCTTATCCCATATCTCCTTGGTAGATTTATAACACATTACCACAAAAACTTCATATTCAGCAAGACCACACATAATCACATTCATTGCATCTGATTGTTTGTAGAGGCCCTTTTGGATACGTTCAAGGAGTTTCTAGGTTTTTATATCCATCTTCTACAAACATCCAAATTTCAACACCAAGATATATTAAATTTCACTCATTCTTGCCTTCCAAAAGGTATAATTAATTTTCCCATCAAAGGGAGGAGTTTTACTTGCAAAGGATTCATCCTAACTAGCCATTGATTCCCTTGATATCTACCTTCGAGTAGTTATATTGTTCTTGAACGATCCCACTCTAATATCATTTGTTGGATTTAACAACTATACTGAGGGGGAGGGGATGAATCAATACAATACATTTTTAGTCTATTTAAAACATTCAATCACAATGATAATACACCTGTCACATAAAACTATTGAACACATAATGTATGTGGAAACCTATCCAAGAGAAACAGACAAATCTTCTATTGATTATTTGATTTATGAAGACACCAACCTACTTTTACAATTTCTTTAGGCTCCAACCTACAGGAGACACCAATTTCCTCTTATTTTGCAAGCACCAACCCCCTCAAATTTCCAAGCACCAACTTATTGGAGAGATCAATCCACTCAAATTTTGCAAGCACTGACTTGTAGGAGACACCAATCCCCTTTGAATTGTTTGATCTAATTCCTCTTATCTTCTAGATTTTGTTTCATCACATTTCCAAAATAAATCCAGAGGAAACTTTAACTCTCATACAGACAATAACCTTTAATTTGGATCTCATTCCTTTCTTTTATTTCTCAGCAACAACCTTCTTTTTTTGGTTCACCATTAGTCTTCTACCATGTTGCATATTATAGCACTCTATTCGACATGCTCCTTACTGGCCTAGATCATACACTTCTCAACTACACACACTCAATTTACGTTTGTTTTCTCAAATCTACCAACACACTGTCTCTGTTCCCTTTTTTCCATCTCTTGCTAGACCAGATCTCCATAGTTCTCATTTTTCCTCTTTTTTTCATAGTTTTCAAATCCACTTCACACTTATGCTCTGTACACACTCATGATCTTCTTATGCATGTGCTCACCTCACACATGTTTCATGATGGCATATATCATTTGTCATATTGTATGATCACTGCACTATTCCTTAACCACCTATTTTTAGTTATAAGTTTGTGCATGCTATCTGTTATCAAAAAATCTGACCTTGATAGGCTGCTGATCATTAGACTCTGAGTAACTCTTTCAAACCAATCTTTTGTTTGAGGCTTAGCCTCCTCAACCTGAGAGGGATCTCTCAATAGGTTTAAGATTTTTTATTAATGATTAGATGGCTAACTCTAGGAACAAAATGGACAAATGTATAACTGGTTGGCTGGTTGAATCAAAGATTAGAAAATATCTATTGGGCTATGGAGTCAAGATAGTCTTCAACAAAACAATATGATCAACAAAACATGGAAGTCAAGGCACTTAGAGTTTAGGTTTATAAATAAAACAGTAACACAATGAATCAACACAGTTTATAAGCATGTGAAGGAAGTTAGAGCATTTTCCAATGAATTCTAAGTATCACAAACTCATACCACTACAAATAAGTAATTGAACAAGGCCATAAGAACATCAGACACATAAACTCCTTGTGAATCTTGAGTAGTCAAACTGATCTCTGTATTAAGTATGAAAAACCACAGTTCCTTACAATAACACAACTTTCTTTTGATAATGAAATTACCAACCCTTAGGAATTTTTTTCTCAAGATTTATATAGATTTTACAACCTTGGATACTATGATCCATCTTTGGAGGAATTCGAATTCCTGACTTTGATACCTATCTATTCATAAAACAAACTACTTAATTACAATTTGACAGCTAGTTGTCTTTAAGAGTCCTAATACAAATAGGAGTGAAACTCCTAAAACATGCTTTTAACAACCTTATCTATGACTTCAATACATTATTTAATCAGCTTCCAACCCATGTTTTCGAGCTTGATGATGTCCGCAGTGCTGTTACAAAACTTGCTAAATCATGACCTAACTGTCCTGAAAACTAGGAGAGAGACTTCCTCCTTTTAAGGCCCTTAATCTTTTATTCCTATCTTTGAGCAGCTTTGCTGGTGTACATGTGGCATGCATTAATAATCCATCAAAACATCATTTTCCACCTGTTCAAAATGGAAACTTAAATATATGGAGGAAGGGATGAAACATGACTGTGCTACGAAAATACTTTGTTTTCGTAGCACAACCTTTATATCACTTGTGAAATAATTCTTTGAACTTTTCTTTCTACACCACTGCCATCTGAAATTGCATATGTGATCTCATGTCTACCAGCAACTTCAAACTTTGGAACTAATCAAACCTTATCTCTGGAAAGCATCCATAAGTGCTAAATGATCATCTTCAGCAGTTTTGTAGCGCGCTATGAAACTGCTGTGTATGCTCTTTTTCAACACGGCCTTCAAAAATCTGTAGTCTGGAAGTTTCTCAAAATTCCATGAAGACTAATATGATCAACCAAAAATCAAAACCACTTACCCTTATAAGATGTTCTTCTTCACAGTTGTTCTTCTTTTTATATGCCAAAACTCTTTTTATGTGCCAAAACTGTTTTAATATATATCCTTCACTACCCCTTTTCATCACCCTGATTCATTATTGCTGTAGACACTTTTCCAAATTTAATTAGTTGTATTTATAGGTCTTCAATTTGTCTATTCAATCTCCTGTTTGTAGCTCTCAGCTGAGCAGTAATCCTCCTTACAAATCTGGCTTCTTTGATTGCAGGAATAGTCCAGGTAAAGTACTGAGTTTCACTGTTTACTATTTCTGGTTTGGAAACCTTTTCAGCTTCCTAGAGAGCCTTCATCCTTTTGAAATCTGTCTTTTTGGCAGCATACCCTCTTGCTCTCACTCTGAGTCTAGCAATTTCATTGTTAGCAGCTTTTAACTTTTCTTCCATAACCTCGTAATTGGATTTTTCAATTTGAGTGGCAAGAACTGTGTTTTTGTCACCTTCAAGTCTTGGAGACGGAAAGTTTGTCAACTCTTCTTGAACAGAAAATGCTTCTTTTGTTCTCCCCAGCTCAATATTCGACTCTTGCATCTTCTTGGATTGCCTGGTTAAGGTTTTTCTGGGTTTGAAAACAAATGTTGTAACATCATCCTCAAACTCCAATTTCTTGGAGGGTTTCATTTTCTTCGACTTTCCTTGATCAAATTCTATCACATCTACTTGCACCAAAGGGGATTCTGCAATATCAATGGCTTTTAAAATATCATTTAAATCACCCTTCAAGCTTGAACCTTCTCCTGAGATCATTGTTTTACCTTTCTCCTTTGCAATTTGACTTCTAGTCAATCTCCATTAAACTAGTTTGTTGGTTGACTATTCTTGTGTCTTTCCTTTAACCTCAGATATCTTTTCCTTTGTAGATTTAGGAGTTTCAAGAATGACTACTGGTGTTTTTCTTACTTGCTCTTTCACCTGCTTCCTAGGTTTCAACTTAACATACCTTTTTGCCCTAGACATTACAGACTTGCTGGTTTCTACTGATGGAGTTCCTTTAACCCTAGGGCTAATGTCTACACCTTGTTTTTCTACTTCGAAGTCACATAAAAAAAAAAACGAAGACCATTCTTTGTTGATCCTTTTGAGTTCATGTAGAACTATCAATTTAATTAGACCATGATGAAACAGGGAAGTTTCACATCCTTGAGACTTCAATTGCACTTTATCTGCCATCTTAGCTACACTTCGAAATAATAAGTAAGGAAAATCTAAAGAAATCATACCAGTAAAATGTAATAGGAGTTTAAAATGATATGAATAAACCTTTTGATACCTGCCTTCACAGGTAAAATAACGTTGAATGTTGAAGAGCAGATTGGCATAGCTATCCTTGATGTAGTCTCTAGGAACTGCTTTGGTTAAGTCAGTTTCTACAAACTCTGGCTTTAGAAACACCTTACATGGTTCCATGTCGAATTTGAAGTTTTTGAACCATGTGTCTTGCCCCCTAGGAATTTCTGTCACCAAAGCTATGACCTCTCGAGAAATTTGCAAGTTCATCATTCTGACTTTTCTGCTTGAGCTAGTGAAATGTAGTGCGAACTCCTTTGTCACCTGAGTATGTCCTCCCTACAATTTCTTACAAAACTTCCAGCATCCTGCTTTCTTGAAGGCTTCTACAACTGATTTGTCTCTGACTAAGACCTCGGTGTTTTCAGGCTCTGTTCTTAAACAAAGACCAGACCTGTGACATTTCTTCTCCTCTGACATCTTTCCTTCTGAATTCCTGTAACAAAATCGGCCTCGCTTGAAATTCTGTTGATCAGCCTCGCTTGCCAATGGTGGTTAGCCTCGCCTGAATTATGGATGAGGAAAACCTTGGTGAAAAATTACCAAAGCTTACTGTTTGAAAACAATTCTATTTGAGGGTTTGCATGCAAACTAAGATGATGAGACTAGCCAACCCTTTCAAATTTGAAATTATCTTTCATAATGAGCCCTAAATTCGAAATGATGAGTTTGGATGGTGACATGCTTAAGGACTGACTCCTAGCTGACACCTAATAATGAAAATTTTAACGAAATATTAACGGATTGATGTTTGACAAGACTATTCTACGAATCCGTGCTTTCGTAGCATGTAGGGAAAAGCTCTACGAAAAGAGCAACGTTTTCGTAGCACAAAACATACATTTTACATTGTCTGCACTACGAAAACGTGGTTTTGGGGCTAATTCTAAAAAAATTTCAAAACGGCTTAAGCTATGAGTTTCTAAAAAGAATGTAAGACTCATGAAACATGGAAAAAGGATGTTAGACTTTATGTGGATATGATAAATGAAAAGTTTGAGACTCCTAACCTATCACCTACCCATTAAAACATAGAGTGACTTGACACTTATCTAAGACCATGACTAGGAACAATGTAAACCCCTATTTTGGTGATAACAGTGGCTCCACTTGGGATAGTGCACCCCTGTGGCACATTAAGAAATCGTAGCTCCAGTGCTATCCATTTTTTGGTAAAACAGAAATATTCTTATTTGATCTGACAAGCATCTTCTTCAAACTGTTGGCCCTTCCATCTTGGGCTTAAGCTCTCTGTTTCAGCTTGTCATTATTAGAAATAAAAACTGACAAAAATGGAATATATACAATGTCATGAGTGGTTGATGAAACTTCAACAAGTATAATGCTTTAGGAACCTGCCATTGACAGGCCCTCCAACATATGATCCTCCATCAATTTCCTGCAATATATAAGTGTTGTTCCCATGAAAACAAGCAATCTTAAAAGGACCTTTCCATAAATTCTCAAACTTACCATGCTTGCCCTTTTCCTCAATTTTGGCCTCCCATTTTAGCACTTTGTCTTGTATTTGGAAACTATCTTCTTTAATCTTCCTGTCAAATGTATTTTTAATTTTGTTTTGAGCATGCTGATGGTTGTCATAGACTTCATTCCTCTTTTCTTGCAAAGCTATTAGCTAGTTTATCCTCCTCTGTATGGCATTTGGCTCTTCTCCAAGTCCTTGAATTATTTTCAAGACCGGTACCCCCATTGATGTTGGAAAAATAGCTTCAACACCATAAACTAATTCATATGGTGAAACCCCAATTGATCTCTTTGTACATATCCTATCAGCCCATAAGACATACTTCAGCTTTAAGTGCCAAGCTTTCTTATTCTCCTGCGATACCTTTTTGATGATTCTTACAATACTCTTATTTGATGATTCAGCAAGACCATTTCCTTGTGGATAGTATGTTGTAGAGTGTCCAAGAGTGATGTGATATTGATGACAAAAATTAATCATTTTCTTAGAATTGAAAGATTTACCATTATCTGTTATAATCTTCATGGGGCAGCCAAATCAAGACAATATATTATTCTCTAGAAAAGAAATAATTACTGAATCATTAGCTTGCCTTGTTGGGATTGCCTCTATCCATTTGGTGAAGTAGTTTGTTGCTGTGAGAATCTAGCGATGTTGTCCTGATGATGATGGATGTATTTCTCCAATAAATTCTAACCCCCACTGCTGGAAGGGTGCTTCCACATAGATAGGAACCAAAGGTAGAGGTACAAGTTTTCTTCTTCCTTCAAAAATTTGGCATTCATGACATGCAACAACTCTTTTGTAAATGTCTTTAAACATTGTTGGCCAAAAATATCCCGCTCTTAGAATCTTATTTGTTGTAGCCTTCCAATAATGGTGTCCTCTGCAATCACCTTTATGGAATTCTTCAATGACCTTTTCAGCCTCTTCTTCAAGTAAACAATTTAGCAAAATTCTTCCTGTATATTTCCAAAATAGAATTCTATCAAATATAAAATATCTCAAAGATTTCAGCTTAACAAACCTTGCTTTGGATTTTTTTACATCAGTGGGAGCTTTGTGATGTTGTAACACAAATACCACATCCTTATATCAATCTGAAACAAGATATTTCTCATCAATTGGGACCAATTCTTCTTCATCGCCAGAAATTTCTGATATTTCTGCATTCAGATTTATGTCAAGACAATCCAGGTTTGACTGAGTAATTAACTTCGCCAATCCTTGTCCTTTCACTAATTTGGTTGGTTTTATGTCTATATCATATTCCAACAATTTTGCGATCCATTTACCCCTCTTACCATCAGGATCTACCTGAGTTAGAATGTCTTTCACCATAGTACTTGGAACATATGCCACAATGTGAGAATGCAGAATGTAAATTCTGAAATCTTTAATAGCTTTCACCAAAGCATAGGCCTATTTTTCTAGAATATTATACTTCAGTTCAGAATTAGCTAATGTTCTACTAAAGAAAGAGATAGGCTGTTCAGTACCTTGCTTTCACTTTTGAAGCAAAACTCCAATAATCGTATTTTCAGAAGCAAATGTAAAACCAGGAATTCTTTTGAGAAAGCTAGACTGATGAGTACTGGTGCTTATGTGAGTGCCTTCTTAATTTGCTCAAAAGAATTCTTTGCCTCAGCTGTCCATTTAATATCAACTCCTTTCGTTAACATCCTTGTTATATCTTTGACAATCTCAGCAAAGTTAGGAATGAAGCGCCTAACAAAATTCAATTTCCCAAGAAATGATTGAATTTCTTTCCTACTTCTTGGTAAATCTACCTTTTGAATGGTGTTAATTATGTTAGGATCAATCCTAATTCCATCTTCAGAAATAATATGACTAAGTAATTTGCCTGTAGTTAAAGCAAAGATGCTTTTAGTAGGATTAAGAGAGATACCAAACCTTCTACATTTCAGCAGAATTTTTTCTAGGTGTTTCAGATGATCTTCTTATTTCTTTGAAAAAATTGTTATTTCATTAAGATAAACAACCACCGTCTTGTCCTTTTCCTCAGAAAAAGCAATCTCCATTTCTCTTTGGAAAGTAGCTCCCGCATTCGTGAGACCAAAAGGCATCTTGGCGTACATGAATGTGCCCCATGGTGTTGTGAAGGTTGTTTTCTCCTGATCATCCGGATGCACAAGAATCTGATTGTAACCTGAGAAGCCATCAAGCATAGACATTCTTTGTGAACCAACAATATTTTGCAGAATTGAATCCATCTTGGGAAGAGGATAGTTGTCCTTTAATGAAGCCTTATTCAAATCCCTAAAATCAATACGAATTCTGATTTCTCCACTCTTCTTTCTAACCGAAACCAAATTTGCAAGCCAATTTGAGAATCTGATTGGGACAATGATTTTAGCATCAAAAAACTTCTTAATCTCCTTTTCAATCAATGGCATGAGAAGGGGATTAATTCTTCTCAACTTCTGTTTGAATGGTTTCTCATTTTCTTTAATAGGAATAGTATGCTAAATAATGGAAGGATCATACTATTTTAAGTCAGCATAACTCCAAGCAAAAACATCAACAAACCTCTTCATCATCTCAATATATTTGAATTTCATATCAACTGAAAGAAACTTTGAAATTTTGATCATTTTAGGAAAAGTTGATGTACCCAAATTACAACTTTCTACTTCCTCTTCATCAGCTTGTATCTTTGGCCATTTGAACACATCATTCTAATCAAAAGGCTTCTCAAGAGGAATAAGACCCTTTGGTATTGAATTATTCTTTAATTGCAAGACTTTAGAATTTTCTTTAGACTCAACAAGCATGTTTTGTTGATCTACTTGAGTACTTTCAAATTCTTCTTTCAACTCAATAAAACTAGATGAGATGAACATTGAATGGCTAGCATCCAAAATTTGTTGTTTTAGTTACCCTTTCTTTGGGTCAGAGATATGCTTGTGAAATAGGACTAGAAAACAAAATAACAATGCAATTCAATCGATGCAACATTGCTGGATCTATGCTCCTCAAAATAGAGTATGACCATAATTATTTTTCACCTAAGAAAATATGGCATTTCAAAATCTCATAGATGATCCATGTTTCTCAAAATATAGAAATAGGAAGAGCAAAAAGGGCTTATTGCATCGAGAAGATTCCTTATGAATTCTTCAGAAATTTTGTACAAGTTAATCTCTTATCTTTGCAAATCCTTTTTTTTTTAAATGTGTCTGTACTTATGGAAATTTGGTTCCTCTAATACAAGCTAATTTAGATCAGTGATAAACATCAACGTTCCTTGATTATTTCATCTACTTCTAGTTGTGGCAAGGTCTTTTGCAAACAAAACAATGTGAATAGATAATGTGACCTCAGAGACAATTCTACTCTCATGTATCTTTCTAACTAATTTTATTGCTTATTTTTAAGAGAATTTGAAATGTTTGTTTAAAGGGGTGATGAGTTTCTATGATGTTTTTATTTGGAATAGTTGGTTTGCACATGAACAATGCCATAGTTAGGATAAAATGATGAGAGTTTATTGTCCATTGTAACATGTAACTTTAAGATGCAATGAGGAGAGTTACTTGAAATGAAAGAAACTGGGTCATGAGGCATACCTTGGTAAAACATTATCCAAGCCATCCTCCATGACAAGCAAGGAGGGTTTTTTCATGGAAGAAAAGGAATGGGAAGATGAAGTACTAAAATACAACTTAGAAGAGATACGATTACAAATTCTCTTACTCATGGATCTTTGTCAATATAAAATGTCATATTTGGAGTACATGAAGCACCATAATTAATTTTATGGTACAAGGTTCATGGTTTATACATGAAGATTACATTTCTAATCCGTTAAATAGAGTATGACAACAATTATTTGTCACCTAAGCAAATCTAGCATTTCAAATTACGTAATTCATTTGTTGTAGCTTGCAAATTGCTCATGGTATTTCTTATTGAAGCTTTGTATGTTGGTAGTATTTTTCTTGCAACAAATTTCTAGTTATGGTTTTTTGTAATGTCCTTTGTTTCTCTCTTTAAGCTTCTAGTTGTCTCCTTCAATATTTCTTCAAAGGATTCTTCGCTTAGAATGTGAAAGGACCTTTTCAGCTTATCTTTAAAGATTTCTTCAATATGAAACTGGTAACTCAAAAGAAATGCTTGTTTGGCTACATAATTCTGATTTCCCCTGAACTTATAACCCAAATAGTAAGCGTCGTCTTCAATGGCATTAAGAAGCCTCACGACATCCACGCTCGAGTGAGACTAGTTTTTCAGAGGACGCATATGTTTCATAAACTCTCCCAACACACATAGTTTATCTATTTAGAGACATGGAATCCTTCAATATAAATGAATATTTCAATGACCCTCCATAACCATAAGGTCGCAATCGAATTGGAGAATATTTGACGAATCCAACAAAGAAAAATAGGTCATCTTTATACGTAGCTAGCCGACCAAAATTTGATTATGTAGTGACTAGAAATGTAAAACTACTAATATCATTTGCAAAACGATACAGTCAACTAAACTTTATTTGTGGGGGGCTACCACAAATTGATTATCAATATTAAACTTGGAGGAACATGAAAAGACTAGAGTGATGAAGCAACACTAGAGCGATTGCACTAAATCTGATTTGTTTGATTTAAATTGGTGTTATTTGTTTTAACTTAAGTGAATTGGGTTTCCATTTATTTTCGTAACATTCAAATAACCAAAGTTCTCAATTTTAGTGTTTTTGTGTTGATATATTAAAATTGCTTCCATGAATTTCATTTTTAACTCTATGATTTGGATTTTCATCTTATTTTAAAAAAGTTGTGAAATCAAACTTTGAAATCCCTTATTCATGTACTATAAAAGTTCCCATTTGTGTGGTGTTTTAACATGAATTATATGAAACTCCAGATCTGGTCAAATTTTCTCTTATATGCTCAACGGAAATGTTATCTTAGAAAAAAAATTATGTTTTTATTTTTAGGTATAGTGATCTCTGACCATGGCAATGGAATTTGAGATATTGAAATTCATTTCAAAAAAAAATTGAGTGCTTTAATTTAGGATAATTTGTTTTGGCTTTTATTGTTAAACTCTATCATATGTTATAAGTTGGGTTATAAGGAATTGAATTTTCTAATGATGTGTTTGCTCTCAATTGAGGATTGAAAACGAAATCTTGTAAAACACTCAAATTCCAACTATTCCAATTGTAGTATGACATAGTGTAGACTATGATAATGTTGGACCATATATTCTAGCTTCAATTTACTCATTTTTTGTATTTCACCCTTTCATTTTGTATTTGACTTACACAATAGAGAAATAAGTTCTTAATATTTTGCATGCTTTCACAATGTTTGAAACTATTTAATTGATTTTGAGTATCAACCATATTATTTTTTCTCTAGATATTGCAAGTTATACTTTCATTGTCATCATGGAAGAGTAACAATTTAATGCTACTCTTTCCTATGCTATTTCCTTACGGTGTTTCCTTTGCAACATATGGTGCAATTGCTAGTATTATATATATGCGAAAAATGTCATGAAAATCGTTTAAATTGTATTTGGTTTGTATTATTTTACCAGCTATAGAGATTAATAATGTCATAAAGGCTATGACTCTGCAACTAGGGTTCTGGCGACTTTCTGAAACAGCGCAGACAGATTCGTTTCTGCCTCCACAGAGGGACTGCCTACCTGGAATCGACAACGCCCCACAGGCTTAACTAAGGCTAATATGGATTCCCCCCAGGGGGGGGCCTCAAAGCCCTCCCCCATGTCTAATCATGCACCGCCAGGGCAAACTGGGACTTCAGCCTTTGGGTCGGTTCTTGGAGAGGCGGATAATAGAGAGACCCATCAGCAGGATAAAACAAATGCATCTACCAGTCGGTCCGACAAGAGCAACGAGACACTAGAAAGAAAATATAAGCAAGAGGAAACGCCTAAGGTCACCTCGAAGACATGCAAACCAATAGCAGCTGAAAGGCCCAAGATAGAACTGCCCAGTCAGAAGATCAATGAATGAATCCAGTATATGACATACCATGCACTCATTGGAAACTTTATTGGATTTTGGCCGATAGAAAAAGCCCTATATGGTTGTGTTGAAGCCCCGAAAATCGTGTCGACAACAAGGGGGATACCCGCCTGATTCGGACCTTGGTTGGCAACTCCTTATCCGTTTGGTATAGCGGGTCCGACTGGGGATAATGGGACCAGTTTCCCAATTTATGAGTGTGTGTGTGTAGAATTTGATGTTGCTGATCTAACAGTTCCTATCTAAGATATTCTAATTCAAACTTTAATCTAATTCTATGCTATTGTAATCTAATAAATAGCACATCTAAATCTATACTAACAAGGGATGTAATTCTTTTATTATGCGATCTAAAGAGATTTCAAATAACAACTGGTAATAAAGATCATTCAGCGATTATAAGAAAGGAAATCAATTAAGATAAACCACATCGCATAAAAAGTTAGACGAAACATTTGTGAAAAACATATCACATAATGAGCTATTCATACATTAGGCATAAATAAATAGCTATCACCGTACAAAAGTACCAAATGATAACTCAAGCATTCATGCAATAATACATAAACAACTAAAAACTGTATATCACTTTAACATATAAGAAGAAATGGTCAAGAGATAAAAGTACCATTTATGACTAGTCCTACTCATAAGCTTCAAGCAACAATGATTTATCTCTCCTTGCTCTAACATCCACTAAGAGTACAGAAGTGCAACATTAGTAGCAGATATCAAATGCAAACATCAACAAATCTTGATCCATTCATTCACCAAAACCTCCTCTGAGGGTGCAAAAGTGCATGTTCTGAGGACAAGTTTTTGATAAATTTCTGGACCCTTCTCTAAATGCATGAGAAGGGTTTAAATACTACTAACTAAATAACTTAATTACACAGATTCGGGATACGGTTTAAATGACCGCCCTTTTTCTAATCAAACTATTTCTAAAAATTAAATCTAATATCTAACTATTTCTGCATTTGCTCCTTAATGTTAAGAGCATTCGGTATTTGCCTGAGTGAGTCGGCTGACTGTCTTCCGCTTTTGGTTGAGCTAAGCAAACAGAAATGATAAGAGCTGGCACCATCTTTTCAGCAAAATCGATGATATGCTCAAGAGTCATCCTCTGGTTATGTGAATTTACTCGTATGTCCAGTAATAATCCAAGTTCTACTTGGTTAACCCTTAAATCGCTTCTGCCTTTTCTTTTAGCTTTATGTTTCCAGTTTGTTCTTTACCATTGCTTTCTTGCATTTTCCGGGCTTACAAGTGACTGAGTAGTTAGAGGCTTTAGTTTTTGAGCAATTTTCTCAGCGATGTGATAGGCGCTAATCGCGCATCAGAAACTGCCTCCGTTCTTTGATCCGGGCCTCTTTGATGCGTTTTTTGCCTTTAGCGCCTTTTCCTTCACCGGGTATAAGCTTCAAAATTTGTAAACATACTGCTTTCGTGAGCTTCTGACCTTGAGCGTTAAACCGCCTGTTGATATCAGCATTGTTCAACTACTCATTCAACCATGGCTGTGAATGAAAGATTTGTAATGGATAGCTCAGCAGCGCTCTGTGAATCTGCGGCTCTGTTGCATGCGGTATCCATTTATGATGGCATCTCTTCTCTGTCTCTGAGCATTGGAACTTTATCCTTTTCCTTCATGGCTTCCTGCACATTGCTTTGTGTTACTTCTATTTTTCATTCCTGCAGTTCACACATGAGGAGAGAGTAATGATAATAAAAATCGACAGGAAAGCTTTAAATTCTACGGATGTACAAAAACATGTCACCTGTCGTGAACTGACTCTTCGAAAAACACAAAACCGTCTTTCATTAACAACTTGCGTATCGTTCATTAATTATCATTAAAGCGCGTATCCAATTTTTGGTTTATGGAAATCTTTTCTTGAATATTGAGCCAGGGAAAATCTGTGATGAAATGTTTCTGCAATTCGCATTGCAGCATCGCAGTATCGCATTATTGCAAATTTCATTAAGATGTGTTATTGCAGGGTTGCTCGATCGCGCTATCACAAGATCGTGAATCGCAGTATCGCGCTATCGCAAGATCGCAGATCGTAGTATTGCGCTATCGCAAGATCGCAGATCGTTACAATCATTAAATGGTTATGTGTTTTTCATGCGACATTGCGATATGCGATATGCGATATCGCATATCGGATATCAGCAATTTTTTAAAGGTTTTCCAATGTGAGCGTTTCTTAATGCATGCGATGCGATGGAATTCGCATCGCATTCTCGCAGTTTATCATTTTTACTCATAAGGAAATGTCCTATCATTCTTCACGTGATGCGATGTTTTCTTAAGGAGTAAAATACATGAGCATTAATTGAATTTTTTGAATTTTTTACTAAGGGTCCCCTCTTACCTAGTGTTATTGCTAATACTAAATAAGGAGGGGGGTTGTTGGTGGCCACAACAATTGGCGATTCACTTGGAAGAACGAGTTATCTCTGTTTTTATATTGAATTTTTCAAACTTCCAAAACAGAAAATTTTTCAGAAAATTAAACTTTATTATGGACAGATAAAGTACATTATGCTCTAAACTGTCAATGATATTTTTTTCAACCTTTTTCTACTTTGATTATTTGCTTCCTTAGGCTAGTCCTTGTATTTACATCAGCCATTACTTGGTCTTGTAAAGATAAAACAAAGTCTCCTCTGTAAACCAGTTTTAAATATGCTCATTTGTTGTAGGTAGAGCCTCTGCTACCAGCAGGCGTTTATAGCCTTGACAGGGTTACCTGTTACCCAGCAATGATCCTGTATCCTACTTAAGGCAGCCTACAACTTTCAAAGAAAAACCCATATCCACACTTATTTCTTTGATTTTCTTTTTATTCTTAAAGAACAATGTCTTGGTTTGGTAGCCAAATTATGACACAGTCATTCACTTGATTTATAACTTTGCTGAACAAGCTGGCTCGTAATGAGACCCCTTGTCTTTTGATTGCAACAATCTTGAGTCATTGCCCTGTTATGGTGTACAGTATTGGCAAAGTCAGCAAGTTATAATATTTGTGATAATGATAAGCCGGCTCGTGATGAGACCTCTCATTCTTCAAGATAAAGTGTATCCTTGGGTTATTCCTCTGAAAGTTGTGATTTCCTTAGCAGGGAGGAAGTCATTGTTTCCTTAAGATAGCTCTGGACGACAATAATAGAGTTTTTGGAAACAACTGTTCTACAGAGAATCTTTATTTTGTTATTGATACCTTTCATTGTACTGAGATAAAACAATTTCTTCACTAAAGGTTGCTTTCATCAAATTTTTTGAAGTTGAAACTAGTATCATATCTAGGCTAAAGTTTTTAACTGTATCTATCAATAATAAAGATCAGTTTTCCAAAAGATTTGCTATTTATACAAGCGAAAAGTTCAAAATCTGAAAGAGAATTGGTGTCTTTTTCGTAAATGCCTAATGTAACCACTCACAACTGGTTTTATTATGAAAAAAGAAAAAAAACTATTCTACAAAAATAGAAGAATAATCTTCTATGGAAAATATTTCTTGAGAATTTGTCCATTAACAGGCAAAGGATCCCTTCTACCTGCTAAATCCTGTAACACAAACGTTGATGGACCTATGACTTCTACAATCTGAAAAGGACCAAGCCACATCCATTGAAATTTTGTATGTTTGCCCTTTTCTTCATGAGCCTTGTCCCACTTTAAAACTAAATCTCCCATCTGAAAATCTTTTCTGGTCATTATGTTTGAATCAAAAGAGGATTTTACTAGTGCTTGATGATGAGCATGCGTTTTCCTAGCTTGTTCTCGTTGTTCTTCTAATTTAATTATTTCCATTTGTCTTAGCTGTAAGGAGGAAGTGGGTACTTCATCAATGTATTGTACTAAAGACAAAGAGGGAATTGCTAAGTGAGTCGGAAGAACCACTTCTTTCCCATAAACTAAATTAAAGGGAGAAGTGCCGATAGAAGCTTTTTGCGTTATCCGATCTGCCCATAAAGCATATATCAAAGCCTTGTGCCAATTCTTTTGATTTTGGTCAACTGTTCTTTTAATAATCCTGATTAGGTTTTTATTTGTTGACTCAGCTAGCCCATTACCTTGCGGGTAATAATTGGCCGAATATTTAAGTTTGAATCCTCTTTTAAGTGTGAATTCAGTCATTGCATTTCCAGAAAAGTATGATGCATTATCAAACATTAAAGTGGATGGCAATCCAAACCTGGTGATTATAAATTGATCTATGAACTCAATGATATTTTCA
This sequence comes from Pinus tabuliformis, assembly GCA_031772625.1. NCBI lineage: Eukaryota > Viridiplantae > Streptophyta > Pinopsida > Pinales > Pinaceae > Pinus > Pinus tabuliformis. The sequence goes on from CM062816.1 coordinate 104,909,600, forward strand.
GAATTAGCTGTCTTGAGCGGAACTGCTTCTACCCACTTAGTAAAATAATATGTTGCTCTGAGGATGTATCTATGATGCTTAGAAGAGTGAGGAACGATCTCACCTATTATGTCCAAGCCCCACTGACTGAAAGGTTGCTCGATGTTTACCGACTGTAGTGGCAGGGACGGCTTCTTTTGTCTTCCATCAGTAGTTTGGCAGACTTGACATCTTCTCACATAACTGTGTGAGTCTTTAAACAGCGTGGGCCAGTAATATCCTATGCATAAGATTTTATGTGCAGTAGCATCTGTAGCATAGTGTCCGCCTGCCGGCCCATCATGGAGTTCCTGCAAAAATTTTTCAGCTTCAGCTTTCTCAAGACACCTAAGAAGAACAGAATCATAATTTTTTCTAAAAAGAATATCATTTATGAGCTGATATTGTTTGGCTTTCAACCTTAGAGCTCTTTTCTTAGTATGATCAAGGTGTGAAGGAGCATACCCGTTCTTAAGATAATAAATGATATCAACATATAATGATTCTGCATCGTTTAGGCTTACCTCGCACATTTGTACCTCTTCAGATGGAATTTCAAAAATTTGCAATGCTCCAGCCAGCATTTTGCAGAAGCCTTGACCTCTTACAATGTTTGCTGGTTTGATCTCAATATCATATTCCTGTAAGGCAGTAACCCAATTGGCCCTTTTCTCACCCACATCTTTTTGTACTAGAAGATTCCTTACCGCTGGAAACGGTACTATGATCTTAGTATGGATTTTAAGTAAGAAAGGTCTGAAGTATTTGACCACTTTGAAAACAGCATAAGCCTGTTTCTCCACGTTTGAATAATTTAGTTTAGCACCCTGTAAATTTGAGCTAAAAAACGCAATTGGAGCTTCCGCTTTTTCTTGATTTGCTTGAGTTAGAATCGCGGCATATGACTTATCTAAGGCAAATGTGTATAAAATAAAAGGCTCTGAAAAATTCGGAGTTGCTAAAGATGGAGCATTAATAATAGCTTGTTTGATCAGGTTGAATGCTTCATGTTCATCTTGACCCCATTTAAAATTTGAATTTTTTTTAATCATGGTTTGGAAAGGAGACACGATTCGTGAAAAATCTGGAACGAATCTCTTTACAAAGTTGATCTGACCAAGGAAAGATTGCATGGCTTTTTTGTTATGAGGTAGGGATATTTCAGAAATTTCATTGATTTTGTCGGGATCAATGTGAATACCGGATTTTGACACTATGAATCCTAGAAGTTTCCCTTCACTTAGCACGAAAAATATTTCTTTGGGTTAAGTGAAATTCCATACCTTAAACACCGTTGAAAGATTTGTTTCAAGTCTTTGAGATGGTCGCTTCGCTTCTTCGAGTACACTGTTATATCATCCAAATAAATTATTACAGATTTATTGACTAAACCTTTGAATGCGATGTCCATGGCTCTCTGAAATGTGGCACCAGCATTAATCAACCCAAATGGCATCTTTCAATATGTGTATGTGCCCCATTTAGTCCTGAATGTGGTTTTCAATTGATCATCAGGATGTACCAACACTTGAGTGTATCCTGAAAATCCATCCAAGAAAGACATTAGTTCTGAGCCCGCCACTGCCTGCAATATCTGTTCCATAGGTGGTAGAGGAAAATTATCCTTTTGACAGGCTTTGTTAAGGTTCCGAAAGTCAATGCAAATCCTAATATCTCTGTTTTTCTTTCTAACAGGTACCATATTGGAGACCCATTTGGAATGTCTAACGGGAAAGATTATTCTGGCTTTCAATAACTTATTGAGCTCAGTTTTTATCTGATTTTCTAAATTAGGGTGGATCTTTCTCAGCTTTTGTTGGACAGGTTTTTCATTATCGATCATGGGAATAGTATGTTGGATGATGGAAGTGTCGTATGTTTTCAGCTCATCATAATTCCAGGCAAAAACATTTTTATATTGTCTCAAAAGACGAATATACGCTAGTTTCTCTTCAGGGGCTAGGCCGAGGCCTAGATTAAAATTTTGTGGTTTAGCATCAGTCCCCAGGTTTACTAATTCGTAGTTCAAGGTTGAACTTTGGAGTTTTGAATTGGTAGACCTCTTAAACCGATATTTCAAATTGTACAAGTCTTCTAACTTGACCACCGACCTAGGTATAGCATTGTTAGTGCTATGTTGTTGCAATTGTCGATCGTGCTGGTCTTCGTCAATTATTTGATTGGAGTAGGATCCTTCAGATGTGAGGAAATTTACAATATCAGGATCGTCATTGAATACTCTCCAATTTGTGATGTTGTCAGGAATGGATGGTCTAAAGATTAATTCTATTGAGAATCTATCTGGACTAAAATCTTCCAAAGGAATAAGCTTAGAAGCTATGTTAGCCAAAAGGTTTGCACTTGCGTTTTGGAGTCTGGGGATTGAAGAGATATTAAACGCTATGAAATTCTCAGTCAAATCTTGTACTAAGGATTGATAATGTTTTAAATGACCTGATAAGCAATGTATAGTGTTACGTACATGTTTAACCACAATCTCAGAGTCTCCAAAAACTTGAAGATACTTGACATTTAACCCGATTGCTTTGTACAGGTCTTGAACCAACGCCTCATATTCTGTTGTATTGTTTGTGCAATCGAATTCGAGTCTGCATGTGAGCATGATTTTATCTCCTTCTGGACTAATCAGAACGCATCCTTCTCCTACTCTTTCGTTAGATCTAGAACCATCAAAAAATAATTTCCAAAACAAAGATTTATTTACAGGTTTATCTAAAAAATTGATACATTTTGAACTATCTGTTCGAGAAAAATTTTCAACTTGGGACAAAACAGAGTGTTCTAAATAGGGTGACGCATGAGCATTGAAATTGCCGAGGAAAGAATCTACCGAGTAATTGCCAATAATGTTGTTGTTATACGCTACTGGTTCATTTTCTCCCTCTAACTCCGTTACTATGTACTTCTGGTGTAGCTCTCGTTCAATTTTTATTTGATTTGGTTTACCGTTGTAGGGCAGCCACATGTGTGACCAGTCGGTTGCGAAGTATCCATGGAGTTTTTCTGACCAATCCCTGCTAAGAATTAAGCCATAGAATTCTGGGATATCGGCAACTAGAATGTCAATAACCTGACATACCTTCAGGTTGGATGACAACCTTATGGTTACTTGATTTAGTTCGCAAATCACTTCGACTTGAAATCGATCTAGCTGAACTATGCGCACTGCAGATTTCTGTGGTTGAACATTTAACTTGGCACATATAGATTTGGGTAAAATATTCGATGAAGCACCGGAATCTACCAAACAATTACGCACATTTTTATTGACGATTTCATAAGTAAGGAGAAATGGGGGAGTGTGAGATCTTGATCTTCCTCCAATTAGAGCGATGTCATTTGGATCAATCTTATTGATCGCGTTAGTTGGAGGTCTTCCCATGTTATGGGAATCTTGAGAAAGTACAGTGGCAGACAAAGGTGCAACTGGCACGGCATGTAATTCTTTCATCATTATCTTCTGTGTATGTTTCAACTTGCTCAGTTCGTAAAGGGTGATGTTAGCCCTAGTCTTCTTCATGTCTTCAATAATATTGTACTCCATTTCATCCGACACTATCAGTGTTTTAGATGGAGTCATTTCATCTACTTGGACTGGGCTGGTTTGAGTCGCTTTAGATATCGTTTTCTTTGTCGCGACTTTATCCTTCGTTGCAGAGCTTGCGCTCTTCTGCTTAGGGGTAGTTTGGGGAGGATCAAGCTGATTTTTGCTTCGTGTGCTAACTGGAAATACTTCTTGATCTTCTTCTTGTGGGAGGATGAAATCCCACATTCCTTGTAATTCCACAACTTCTTCGTCATCAGTCTGCCCTTCAGTGGCAATTTCCTCTTCCTCTTCCTCGGATTCAGCATTTGAAATGGCATTGGGTGGCTTTGAATCCGTTGAAGGACCTCTTTTAAAAGCTCTGTAGGGCTTTTTTGAAGAAGTTTCTGCTACTTGTTTTTTTATGTCAACCATTTCATTGGACATGGTCTTTAGAACTTTCTGCAATCCTTCCAAATCAAATGGATCTTTTGCTTGTTTCTTCTTGGAGTCTTCCTTGAAGGTGACTTTTTTGGATTTACGTTCCTCTATCGCGGATTTCTTTTCCAGGGCTATTATTCGTTTCTCTACTGTTATTGCTTCTTTCATGTTCTCAGCTAAGGTTGTTTTATTGGCCCTGTAGACGAAGATTGCTATCTTCGATGGTAGAGCGGTGATATACCATTCACATCGTACTTCTTCGCTGGGCTGGGAAGCAGTAGGAATTTTGTTGAAAATTTTGTTGAAACGTAAATTGAAATCCTTGATAGGCTCTCTAGTTTCGGCTTTAAGATTGGATAGGTCATTGATTAACGTTGCCGTAGACCTGTCATCACCAAACTTGGTTAGGAATTGTTCCTGGAAGATGTCCCAACTTGTGATGGATCCGGAGGGTAATGAAAAGTACCATGACCCGGCTGTTCCTTGCAGTGTATAAGGAAAAAGCCGAACAACAGCATCTTCATTAGTAACCCCATTGAGATTAATGGAAAGCATGAAGTTGTTTATGTGCTCTTCTGCTAGCATGCCTGCCTCGGGATTGAATTTAGGCAGCCATTTCTCAGGATGGGCCAGTATTTGACTCAAGGGTGCAGGCATTAAGACTACCCCAGGGTTATTCCATGGAGACTGGGCCATTGTTGAACTGCTAACAGAGGAAAGTGCAGAAGATGATCCCTGCGGCTGGGAGGATGAGGATACTACGATTGTAGATGATTGAAGAGGGGTTGTGGGGGTTCCAGTGGATGGTTGACTTCGCAGTGAAGTAGTTAAGATGGACAATGTTGACGAAAGCGTCTCACTGTCAGACTCTTTGGGTGATTTCCTCACTCTTTTCCTGGTGGGAAGAGGTAATTCGGTTGGCTGGATGCCAAACTTTTCACTCTTTAGCCTGGTCAGGGGATGAGCACGGTTGTACTGTGAAGTCACGCTGCCTTGAGATTTATCAGACCTCTGAGGAGAAATGGAAAATCGCTGAAGTTTGTGAATCAGGGATTCGACTTCAGGAAGTTCAACGGCAGATTGTTCTGAAATATCAGGGTGTGTAGCAGCGGATGATACTCGAGCGACTTCTGACTCTGGATTTAAATGTAATGGAGAAGTCGGGGGAGATGATGAGGGCGATTTACTCTCAAAATGGTATTCAGATTTGGATTTACTTGCCATTCATAGTTCAGGCCCTCCTTCTAGCACCAAATATGTTGAAGCCCCGAAAATCGGGTCGACAAAAAGGGGGATACCCGCCCGGTCTGGACCTTGGTTGGCAGCTCCTTATCCGTTTGGTATAGTGGGTCCGACTGGGGATAATGGGACCAGTTTCCCAATTTATGAGTGTGTGTGTGTAGAATTTGATGTTGCTGATCTAACAGTTCCTATCTAAGATATTCTAATTCAAACTTTAATCTAATTCTATGCTATTGTAATCTAATAAACAACACATCTAAATCTATACTAACCCGGGATGTAATTCTTTTATTATGCGATCTAAAGAGATTTCAAATAACAACTGGTAATAAAGATCATTCAGTGATTATAAGAAAGAAAATCAATTAAGATAAACCACTTCGCATAAAAAGTTAGACGAAACAGTTGTGAAAAACATATCGCATAATGAGCTATTCATACATTAGGCATAAATAAATAGCTATCACCGTACAAAAGTGCCAAATGATAACTCAAGCATTCATGCAATAATACATAAACAACTAAAAACTGTATATCACTTTAACATATAAGCAGAAATGGTCAAGAGATAAAAGTACCATTTATGACTAGTCCTACTCATAAGCTTCAAGCAACAATGATTTATCTCTCCTTGCTCTAACATCCACTAAGAGTACAGAAGTGAAACATCAGTAGCAGATATCAAATGCAAACATCAACAAATCTTGATCCATTCATTCACCAAAACCTCCTCTGAGGGTGCAAAAGTGCATGTTCTGAGGACAAGTTTTTGATAAATTTCTGGACCCTTCTCTAAATGCATGAGAAGGGTTTAAATACTACTAACTAAATAACTTAATTACACAGATTCAGGATACGGTTTAAATGACCTCCCTTTTTCTAAGCAAACTATTTCTAAAAATTAAATCTAATATCTAACTATTTCTGCATTTGCTCCTTAATGTTAAGAGCATTCGGTATTTGCCTGAGTGAGTCGGCTGACTGTATTCCGCTTTTGGTTGAGCTAAGCAAACAGAAATGATAAGAGTTGGCACCATCTTTTCAGCAAAATCGATGATATGCTCGAGAGTCATCCTCTGGCTATGTGGATTTACTCGTATGTCCAGTAATAATCCAAGTTCTACTTGGTTAACCCTTAAATCGCTTCTGCCTTTTCTTTTAGCTTTATGTTTCCAGTTTGTTCTTTACCATTGCTTTCTTGCATTTTCTGGGCTTACAAGTGACTGAGCAGTTAGAGGCTTTGGTTTTTGAGCAATTTTCTCAGCGATACCGTAGGCGCTAATCGCGCATCGGAAACTGTCTCCGTTCTTTGATCCAAGCCTCTCTGATGCGTTTTTTGCCTTTAGCGCCTTTTCCTTCACTGGGTATAAGCTTCAAAATTTGTAAACATACTGCTTTCGTGAGCTTCTGACCTTGAGCGTTAAACCACCTGTTGATATCAACATTGTTCAACTACTCATTCAACCATGGCTATGAATGAAAGATCTATAATGGATAGCTCAGCAGCGCTCTGTGAATCTGCGGCTCTGTTGCACGCAGTATCCATTTATGATGGCATCTCTTCTCTATCTCTGAGCATTGGAACTTTACCCTTTTCCTTCATGGCTTCCTGCACATTGCTTTGTGTTACTTCTGTTTTTCGTTCCTGCAGTTCACACATGAGGAGAGAGTAATGATAATAAAAATCGACAGGAAAGCTTTAAATTCTACAGATGTACAAAAACATGTCACCTGTCGTGAACTGACTCTTCGAAAAACACAAAACCGTCTTTCATTAACAAGTGGCGTATCGTTCATTAATTATCATTAAAGCGCATATCCAATTTTTGGTTTATGGAAAGCTTTTCTTGAATATTGAGCCAGGGAAAATCTGCGATGAAATGTTTCTGCGATTCGCATCGCAGCATCGCAGTATCGCATTACCGCAAATTTCATTAAGATGTGTTATCGCAGGGTTGCTCGATCGTGATATCGCAAGATCGCGGATCGCAGTATCGCACTATCGCAAGATCGCAGATCGTAGTATCGCGCTATCGCAAGATCGCAAATCGTTACAATCGTTAAATGGTTATGTGTTTTTCATGCGACATTGCGATATGTGATATGTGATATCGCATATCGGATATCAGCGATTTTTTAAAGGTTTTCCAATGTGAGCGTTTCTTAATGCATGCGATGCGATAGAATTCGCGTCGCATTCTCACAGTTTATCATTTTTACTCATAAGGAAATGTCCTATCATTCTTCGCGCGATGCGATGTTTTCTTAAGGAGTAAAATACATGAGCCTTAATTGAATTTTTTGAATTTTTTACTAAGGGTCGCCTCTTACCTAGTGTTATTGCTAATACTAAATAAGGAGGGGGGTTGTTGGTGGCCACAACAGGTTGGATCTCGGCTAAGTGGAAACCAAATGGTCATGTCACACTGTAGCTAGGACCGAAAGGGTTCTTTACTGTGATCTTCTTGTGCCTAGAAGACAAGTACAGAATCCTCGACGAGGGGCCTTATTTTTTCAATTCAGCAGGATTGTATCTAAGGGAATGGGTAGCAAGATTTAACCCGGACAAGGAAGACCTCAGCTGGGCACCAGTGTGGATCAGAATGTACTCACTTCCAGAGGAATATTGGGATGAAGGTCTGCTCAAAGACATTGGAAATGGGTTGGGGGAATACATAAAAGCGGCGGAAGAGATGAAGCTTCACAGATACACATCCTACGCCCGCATCTGTGTTTTCATGTGCCTGGACAAGGCCCTGCCGGACTCGGTAAGTCTCTTCCATGACGACTATGAATGGATTCAACCCTTGGATTATGAACATGTACCCTTTCGCTGCTGTAAATGTCATGCTCATGGGCATCTCTTCCGAGATTGCCCGTTAAATGCCAAAGCCAACGCCTCCGTTCCCTCTGACATGCGGCCCAAGATGGCTTCACCAAAGTTCCTAGTCGCAAAAGAGCGCAAAAAAAGTCTTCTACGGGGAAAAAACCCTAGCAGGACGTTGCCTCCTTCCCTTCTACGGGTAATAGTTTTGAGATTCTTGCTAAAGCTTCAGAAGATCATCCCATGAACTCAAAGCCCAACCCTATGCCCATCTCATCCTCAGCAATCCCTCCTCCTTCTGGTTCATCTCCTGCAACTCATCCCCCTAAGGGTGATATTGGAATCCCTAAGGAGGGCCGAAAGGGCTCAGATGGGAAAGCAAATGATATGGAAGTTGACGGCCTTCCAAACCAACCCTTGAGCTTAGCTATATCTTCAGCAGAAAATAGTCAGGTACAACAGATGGATGAAGAACCAGAGAGTATTGATATGGAAGGACTTGACATTCTTGAGCTTGAACTAGCATGCAAAAAGAAGGACTATGACAACATTCCAGAGCTTCAGCTCAGCAAACTGGAAGTCGTCATTTCTAGGGCTTATCAGCAGCAACAGTTGGGCATCCAGCCAGGCAGTCATTGGGATGGCGGCCTCCCCCCAAAAGACACCAAAAAGCGGGGGAGAAGAACGGATCTCCAGCGAACAATTGCAATAGGGAAAATCCTGGTGGACTCAGGCAGGTATGCTAAGTTGACAAAGTACTACAAGCCCTACACCAGTAGTGAATCATGAAGCTTACTTCATGGAATTTAAGGGGGCTCAACAACCCAGGGAAATTGAGAATAATAAAAAACATGATAAAGATGAAGCAGCCACAGATATGATTTCTTCAAGAAACGAAGTGTAACAGTAGCACTCTAGGAAACATCCTTTCAATAGCTTGGCCAGGCAGTCAATCGGTTGCAGTGGATGCTTCGAGAGCATCGGGCGGGCTAGCCATTGCCTGGAATGCGCAAGCGTTAACTCTCTCAGACTTTCATGCATCTCACCACATTATCCAGGCCACTTTTCACATTATAGGTACTAACATCCATGGCCACCTTACCAATGTTTACTTCCCGCAGGAATCAGGTAACAAAATAACGTTACTTAATACAATAGAAGCTCTAAACTTTAATAGAATACATCCTCTTTGGATCATTGGAGGAGACTTCAACATGATCAGTAAGCTCGAGGAAAAGCAAGGTGGTAGAGCCAAGTTGGAGCAGGAAAATGGCCACTTCAAAGAATTCATCCAAAACAACTCTCTAATTGACCTGCAATTTTGTAATGGAACGCACACTTGGAGCAATCGTAGAACCGGGAAGCATCAAATCGCCTCCAAACTAGATAGATTCCTCATATCTGACAACGCGGTTCATTTGGGAGGTGACATAGCAGCAGTAATTCTCCCTTATTCCGGCTCTGATCATTGGCCTATCTCCCTCCAGTGGCAAAGACCAGGCAATGCCACCAAACGGCCTTTTCGCTTCGAAGAGTTCTGGCTCACCCACCCTACATTCAAAGACTTCATCAGGTCTACTTGTAACTCCTTCCTATCACCAGAGGGGTCTAAAATGTTTCAGTTTCAACAGAAACTCAAACATCTCAAATCCCAAATAAAGCGATGGAATGAAGAGACATTTGGAAACATTTTTCAGGCACAACAGGACCTAAACAAGGAAATGAAAGAACTCCAGCAACAAATAATCACAGGGGGGTACAATGAAAGGACCTTGACACAGGAACAACGCATTCACAATCAACTGGAGGAGAGGAGAAAGCAGGAGGAGATACTATGGAAGCAGAAATCCAGGATCAGATGGCTGAAAGAGGGAGAAAGGAACACTAAATTCTTCCACCGAACCACAGTTCAAAGAAGAATGCACAACAATATCTCTTTCATTCAGAAGCAAGGAGGGGAAAGAGTGGAAAAGCATGATGAGATCGAGCAGGAGTTTCTCAGACACTTCAGGCAAGTTCATCAAGAGCCCATCACAGATAGACAGCCTGCTATAGAAAAAATTATCCAAAATGTGCCGAAAATTATCAGAGAAGAACATAATGAGCTCCTTCTACGCCCAATCATGCCTTAGGAGGTGGATGCCGCTATGAACCAGCTCAAGGAGTTAAAAGCCCCTGGCCTGGATGGCTTCACTACCACCTTCTTCCACTCCTTCTGGGAGTTGATTAAAGAAGAGGTCTGGCAAGTGGTGGAGGAATCTCGGACTCTTCACTGGCTTTTGCCCTCTCTCAACTCAACTTTCATTGCGCTCATACCAAAAGAGGAGAGAACCAATACTCCGGATAAATTTCACCCAATCGCTCTTTGCAACGTTATTTACAAAGTGATCTCTAAAGTCATAGCCAACAGGTTAAAGCCGCTTTTGCCCCTGCTCATCTTGCCTGAACAATCCGACTATGTAGAAGGAAGATAGATCTTGGATGGCATCATCCTCACACATGAAATCATACACTCCCTCAAGCACTCCAAACAGGCAGGTATGATTCTCAAGCTTGATCTTTCAAAAGCTTTTGATAAGCTCAGTTGGACATATATTCAAAAAATGTTAAATGCTTTTGGTTTCTCTCCTATGTGGGTTCGTTGGATTATGAGTCTCATCTCCACATCCTTCTTCTCTATTACGTAAATGGCATCCCCTCTCGTCCTTTCAGTCCCTCAAGAGGAATTTAGCAGGGCGACCCTTTCTCCCCATTCCTCTTTGTGTTAATGGCGGAAGGCCTGGGGCACCACATCAAACATGCCCTCCTCACCCAGCAGCTCAAAGGTCTATCCATTCACAACTCCCCGACAATAACTCATTAGCAGTTTGTTGATGACAACATGCTTTTTGGTTACCCATCTGTCCAGGAAGCCTCCCTGTTCAAATCCCTGCTAAATGACTTCTCTGAGGCTTCATGAACCAGCATCAATAAGGCTAAATCGCAGATTTTTTTCTTCCATACTCCCCCTGTCGTGCAGCATGCCATAGCCCATATCTTGGGTTTCTCCATAGACTCTCTCCCTTCCAAATACCTTGGAGGCCCCCTTATTGATTCAACCATCAAGCATTCCACCTGGCGCATCCTCATTGAGAAGCTTGAATCCCGCCTCAACCTATGGACGCACAGAACGTTGAATATTGCAAGTCGTTTGGTGCTCATCAAAGTTGTGTTACAGGCAACGCCGATTTATTTATTCTCTATCCTTGCAGTGCCTAAGTGGGTTATTAAAAGAATAAGGGATCTATAGCGCAACTTTCTTTGGGGGACTATAGGCACAAATCGCAAATGGGCCTTGGTAAAGTGGACCACAGCTTGTATGCCCAAAGAAAAAGGAGGCATTGGCTTGAGGGATCCCAACCACAACAATGCCATCATGTGTGTAAAAATTTGGTGGCAATGGCTCTCTTCCCCCAATAAGCCATGGGCCGCCATTTGGAATGCCAAATATGCCAATCACCAGCCACAAGAGGAGCTCATCAGATTCACTCCCACTGCGAAAGGTTCACTCATATGGAATGTAGCCAAACAACACTTCTTGTTGATTCAACAACACAGTTTTTGGGAAGTAAGAAATGGTAGAACAGCTAGGTTCTGGACGGACGCCTGGAACCAATTGCCAAAGCTCAACAACATTCTTAACCCAATTCCAAGCTACATCAGGGAGGAATAGCAACAGAAAGAGATCTAGAAACATTGGACTCAGGAGACAGAGCAAGGGTACATACAATGGAAGCAAAGTGACAGGTTCATCAGGAACGCGGATCACCATTTTATGAAGGATCTGGAAAGGGATCTCCAAAAGCGACGTATAAGATATTCCGATGGCAGGGAAATTCTTCGATGGGGTTACATGCCTAAAGGAACCTTTTCCACCTCAGAGGCTCACAAAATCATATGCACAGAACCTTCGCCCCCCGATCCCATTTGGGGTAAAATATGGGCATCAGGCACCTGGCCCAAAGTCTCTCTCTTCCTCTGGCTGGTTGGGCATCAGAAAATTCTCACATGGGACAAGCTAAGGCGAAGAAACTATCATGGCCCTTCAATCTGTGTCAACTATAACTCTCAGGAGGAAACTCTCCAGCACCTTCTAGATTCTTGCACCCTGGCCAATCATTTGTGGGAGAAGGCAAGCTTCAGATGTCAAAGAAGATGCAGAGTGTCGGACGACATCACCAATTCCATACGCCATTGGCAAAAGAATCCCTACAAAAGTGAAATTCTCAACCATTTATGGAGGATGATTCCTGGGCTCCTCCTTTGGTGCATTTGGAAAGAAAGGAATAAACGCATATTCAAAGATCAAAGTTCTCCGTTAGAGATCATCTGGAGCAACTTTTGTTTGAATCTCAAAGAGACTCTGGCGCTCCGTACCTGGAAGCAGGATGACCTTCCCACTCTAGACAATGAGAAGGCCATCTGGGCTAACTGGAACATGCAACTCCCTCAGGAAATTCACAATCATGCCCCCTCTAAGAGCATCAACATAAAAAAGGATTCTTGGACAGCTCCCCCAAAGCACACCTTCAAGCTCAACTTTGATGGAGCTTCAAAGGGCAACCCTGGAAAAGCAGGATTTGGCGGAAAATTCAGAAATAATATAGGCTTTCCCCTCCTTGTTTACTTCAGAAATATAGGATGGGACACCAATAATTTGGCGGAGTTGGAGGGTCTCTGGCAAGGTCTCCTCCTCTCATGGAAACACAACTTCCATCCCCTGGAGATCGAAGGTGATTCCTTAATCCTTATCAACATGGCCAAACAGCTCCTAAATGGATCTCATGCGAGGAAAATTGCCACTAGTTGGAGACTCGAAGCAAGATTGGAAGCCATAGAACAAGCTCTTCTCAACAACAGGGCCATCATCTTCAATCATGTTAAGAGGGAAGGCAACAAGGTTGCTGACCTTCTGGCCAATGTGGGTGTGGAAACTGAGCATACTCTAAGCACAGGAACTCTAGACATAATTTCGAAACATGATCAAGAACAGGAATGAAAACTTTTGGTCCAAAGGGATGCTGCCCCCCCGGATGCAGGTGTTTAAGTCTGCCTTAAATGCGATGGGACTGGAGTGGGCTGAGAAAGGCCGCCACCTGCCAGCCCTGTACAACGATGCCATTTACATGTGGCCGGATGATCATAAGCAGGTGGGCTTCGCTCTATCTAAAGGAATTTGTGTAGGCGACTCTGATTTATCTTTCACCTCTGCACGCTCTGTTGTGTTCTGGCTCTCGGCTCCCATGAATGCCACAGCAATGGCAGGAGCGTCTCGAGGCAGGGGAATGGGCATTAAAACCAGCCTCCGCCATGGGTTTCTTCAGGTGTCTCTTATGTTATGTTGGTTGGGCTCTTGCTCTGTTAGCTCGAAGAAGCTACCTCTGCCAACTCCCTTGACTCTTTGAAGCTTTGGGCTCCCGTCTGATTGTTTGTTTGTCTGGCCTAAGTCCTACCTCTTTGGTGGTTCGTTCTGGTATCCACAAGGGCGCTGTCACTGTAGACATGCCTCGGCCCCGCCAAAGGATGTTAAGCCGCAGAGGCACCTCTCGGGGGGCGCCTTCTCACCCTTCTTCCCTCTCTCCCTCAAGTGAATTCACTTCTAGCCAGTACCCTCACACTCGCAGAGGGAGAGGGCGCTTTTTGTGGCCCAGTCATTTCCTTGAGCCCAGCTCTCCAGGTTCCTCGTCCTCCCCTCCTTCGGTTCTGCAATCTTCACTTTTAATTACACCCTGAACCGTCCTCGGATTACAGCCCATGTCTCGATGCTCTTTCTCGAGGAAGCCCAGGAAGAGGGTGAGTCCAGTGGTCTTCAGGAGGACCCAGGCTTAGTTTCTATACCGAATTCTGGCTCCCCGCGAGCTATGGAGACTTCGGCAAGCAATGTGAATGACACAGTGATGGATCCAACGGCCCCGGGTTCGTCGGTGAACGAGGATGCTCAAGCTCAGGATCTGGATGATGGTGGTTGGTGCAGGATCGTGGAGGAGCCTCCAGGCGCCTAATTCATGCTCTGCAGTTCCGTCTCAGGTTATGCGGCCCAATATTGAGGGCTTTTTGCCAGTGTTGACATTTTTTGTAACTGTTGATATGTCGAGGATAAATATGCATGTTTTTTGTAATACTTGTAAGCTTAGCAAGGCCAAGATGGGTAACTCTGGATCCCCCATGTGGGATTGCATAACATGGCCTAGTCCAAACTCTCTGCTCTGGACAATTTTCTGTTTCAAGCTGCCTTTCCTTCTGGGCAGTTGTTTCTTATGCTAGTCATGCTGTAACTGTATACCTTTAATGTGAATAATAGAATAGTATTATTTAGAAAAAAAAAAATGTCATAAATGTTATAAAATTGAGATTTACTATTTTTTTTCAATATCCATTTTTTTTTTACTATAAAGATAATACGTTAATTTTCTATGGTGTTTTAAGTACTATTTAATTTGCAGCTTTACTTTAAAATCATTTTATATATGCAAGATATTTTGATCTTTTATGGTATATATATTCTCTAAAATGACCTCCCTTTTATCTTTTGATGGTTTAGCCAAGGATCAACCTTTGACTGATATGTAAGCAAGAGGCTTATAACCCCCTCATTTTACCAACATCGATGCAATGTGGATTTAGAGTGTTGGTTTCCATTCTTAGTCTTACATGGAGAGATTTGTCTTCAAAATGTATACTAGGCCTAATATGTTCTTAGGTGTAGTCTATACACATCAAACTACTAACAACACAAAAACAATCAAGCCAATAAAAATCAAGAATTTTCTTTTACTAAGATATTGAGAACTTTGTACACACATTTTTCTTGTACCTACAACTCAACTTTTAATGTTACAAAGCAATGGCACTATATTTCCTTGGAAGGGTTTCTCTTTATACTCTTGAATGCCTAAATATACATTCATCATAATATCCCACAAATGAAATTAGCAATAGATGAACTCCACATGTGCACCAAGAACATAGGTAAATAACCTATCAAAATCTCATGGTTGGAGCATGCCATTTGTGATGGTGACAAATACAAATAATATGTTTTGTTGCAAAAATTCTACAAAAAAATTGCTTTTCTACTCGACTCTCTACCAAGCTGAAACATATTTATTCCTTATTCATCATAAGCACTTGGTCAATTGCAATTAATTTTCATACAGAAGGATTATATTTAGCACTTTTAGCAAGGAGCAGAGCACTAGAGGTCTTCTCTTCTACCTCTGCAATCTTGATTAAAATTGAATCATTTAATCATCTCAAATCCTTGATATCAAACAAAATTTGCAAAGACAAAAAAAGGGAATGTTGTTAGAATTAACTAAACCATTCATCATTCTATAGTGAATTCTTTAATGAAAGAAGTTAGCAAGGAATTCATGGTCTATAAAATAATTGAGTTTCTCTCCACAATTATAGATCTCACATTAGTTACATCAACAACAATATGAAAATATATCTGGTTTGATTTATTCTTCTCCTCATTGAATCAAATTACTATTTTGTAAAGTATAGATGGAAGTTATTGTAGTCCTTTCAATGGAGGATTTGACATATGCTTACATTGATATATACTATTTTCTCCTCTTACAAACTCTTGTGCCAAGGATGTCGTGGCATTGATATTATAATTATGGTTCTTTTATTAAATGAATAATTTCTTATTACAATGTACTATAGTTTATCATTGGTCCACATGCATTCTACCATGGATAGAAATTTGGAAATGATTTACCTTATAGATTTGACCACCCATGTACTTGATGAGTAACATATTTACGAGAATGAAGAAAAATTGGAATGCCGAAAATTTGCTACATCTGCATACAACCTTGTCTAGTGCGTTCAACCTCTTGGATAGATAAGAATAGCCTCAAGTTCACCTAGCTAGTAGGTAATTGTAGAAATTCCTTGTATATTCAAACCGTAGATTGCAATATGCTAAAACAATTAACTTGAATCTACTATACTCATTAGCAAAAAACAATAAAAATTCGATGAAATCACGAAGCATATAAGAGAAATAATTCAATCACACATAACACAATGATTTATGGGGAAAGTCACAACTAAAAATTCCTACTATATGTATATTTCATTAATCAGAAAATATGAGAAGATTACAATGCTTTTCTCAAGCCCGAGTAACCTCTGCACTATCTCTATCTATCTCACGTCTTCCCATACAAGCTCAAGCCAATACTTAGCCAATTCTGCTTCCTACCAAGCTCCTATTTCCTTGCACTGTTCCATTGGGAATAAGCCCATATTTAATTGGGAAATCCCACAATTATGAATTGTGTAATCCTCATAGGAATTCCTCTGGTTGCATGCACCACCTATACAATTCAAATGATTATACAACTGAAAGTACACTGCCCTTGAACTCCAATCTCAACTAGGTCTTTCTTTGATCTAACACGCATGAGTTAATTATGAGTGAATCTTTAGTTTACTGATCACTGCAGGCTACACCCCACAACTACAGGTTACACCCCACTACAGTAAGTCACACCCCACTACAGTAAGTTACACCCCACTACAGTAAGAAACACTGCATTAAATTAGGATTTTCTTGTTCAATTTTCAACACTCCCTCCCAACAAGAAAGGGATTATCTGCTACCCCTATCCTACCTCTTTGAAAATCGAATTTGCATCTTCACAATGCCTTTGTCAAAATATTTTCATCCTGCTCCTCTATAGGAATGTACACTAGCAACATGATTCTCCTCTACACACAATCTTGTAGATGGTGATACCAGATTTCGATATTCTTGGACCGATCATGAAAAAATGGACTCTTAAATAGTTTGATACAACTCTGATTATCATAGTAAATCACTGTAGGATCCATTTGTTGACCAAATAACCCAACAAGGATCTTCCTCATCCATATAGCCTCACAAGCGGCTTGAATAGCATGCATGTACTCTACTTCTATTGAACTGAGTGCAATTGATCTCTGCTTCCTATTGTACCTAGAAACTACTGCTGACCCAATACTGAAGATTCCCCCTGATGTGTTGTTCCTGTCAAATGGAATCCCTTCCCAATCTACATTTGCGAAGACTTGAAGCTTCACTCCCTTTGTCCGTTTGTACCAAAGACCAAACTGAGTGGTGCCTCTAAGGTATCTCAACACATGTTTATCTTCCTTCCAATAAAGTTTGGTTGGCTTAACCATGGCTTGACTAAACTCGTTAACTGCAAAACACATGTATGGTCGTGTGTTCACCAAATACATAAGTGAACACACCAGTTGTCTATAAATAGTAGCCTCCACTACTTCACCTAAAGTAGCATCTCCCTTCCTCCAATTACCTGTTAGAGGAGTCTCCATGGATTTTCTACCCTCCATGTGGAACTTCTTCAGTATGTCATTGGCATACTTACCTTGAGAGACAAACAGTTCCCCATCTCCTTGCCATAATTCCATACCAAGAAATTAATGCATGAGACCCATGTCCTTCATCTCGAATTATCTTGCAAGATCCTCTTTGCAAGATTTTATCAACTTCTCATCACCTGTTAGAATCAAAACATCACCATGTAATACTATAATCAATAATTTACCTTCAACCATAATATGGTAAAGGTTTGCATTTGCTTCACTTTTGGTGAAGCCCAACCCAGTGAAATAATTGTCAATCCTGGTGTACCAAGCATGGGGTGCTTGTTTTAATTCATACAACACTCACTTGAGTCTACACACATGTGAATCTCCATTTATGCCTCAAATCCTTCTAAATGCTCAATATACACCTCTTCATCAATCATACCATTGAGGAATGTTGTCTTCACATCCATCTGATGTATCTTCCATCCGATCTATTCTGCGTGCTAGAATATATCTTATTGAAGAGTACCTTTCTACTGGAGTAAAGGTCTCATCATAATCAATTCCCTCCAACTAATAGAATCCTCTGGCCACAAATCTAGCATTGTATTTCTCCACACTCCCATCTCTTTCTTGCTTTACCTTGTAAAGTGTTATGCAACCAACTCACAAATAGATTAATCAACGACTTAAAAATTATCCTCTTCGAGGGGGAAACCTCCTTTACATTACATAAATGAACAATTCTTAGATGAATCAAATGAAAAAACCTCCTTTATATATATAGGAGTCTAAGGGGTCACAATATAATCAAATCCTACATAAAAATAAAACTGTAAGGGTACAACAATAACAATAATGAGCTTCTATGGGGCACAATAATAATAATATGGGGACTACATGGGCACAACAATAACAATAAGGGGGCTATGTTAACAATAAAAATAAGGGGCTACACTAGTATTGTAGGGACCTAACATGTCCCTCTCCAAAAAAATGTTGTCCTCAATGCTTGAGTAGTTCTAGATGCTTCTGTATAAAATTCGCATCCTCCCATGTGGAATCTTCAACGGGTAAATTCTTCCACTTGATGAGCTACTCCGAAATTGATCGATTTCGTAGTTGTCAATTTCTTATTTCTATGACTGCTTCGGCTTCCAATATGATTTTTCCTTCCTTGTCAAGTTCTGGCAATATTGTTTGAACTGGGAGCTTGTCACCTATAACCTTCTTTAAGCATGAAACATGGAAAACTAGCTGCACTCGGGAAGATGCAAGAAGGTCCAATTTGTATGCCATAGTACCAATCTTTTGTAACACCTTGTAAGGACAATAATAGTTTGGTTATAATTTATTATCCTCCTTAGCTTTATTGAGTGACATTTGTTTGTATGGTTGTAGCTGTAAAAATACCTAGTCACCTACATCAAAAATTCTTTCACTACGATGTTGATCTTCTTGTTGTTTCATTCGATTATGTGCTAATGTGAGGTTATCCTTTAAGAGTTGAAGAACTTGTTGTTGATGCTCAGTGTGATCTTCCACTTCTTGAACCTTTGATTTTTCTCTTAAAGATGATGTGACGGATGGTGGATGATATCCATAAAGTGCCATAAATGGGATCATTTTTGTTGCAATATGGAAGGAAGTGTTATACCACCATTCAGCCAAAGGTAACCACTTGACCCATTAGGTTGTCTTATTAGATACACAACAATGAAGATATATTTCCAAACAGTTGTTTACTATCTCATTTTTCCCATCAAATTGAGGATGATAAGATGAGCTATGAGCTAATTGAGTAGCCAGGCAAAAAAATAATTCCATCCAAAAATTTCTAGTGAAAATGGGATCTCTATATCCATAAAGTGCCATAAATGGGGTCATTTTTTCTGCAATATGGAAGCAAGTGTTATACCACCATTCAGCCAAAGGTAACCACTTGACCCATTGTGTTTTCTTATCCGATACAAAGCAATGAAGATATCCTTCCAAAAATTTGTTTACTATCTCAGTTTTCCCATCATCTTGAGGATGATAAGATGAGCTATGAGCTGATTGAGTACCCAAGCAAGAAAATAATTCCATCCAAAAATTTCTAATGAAAATCTTTGGGCTTCCATGTAGCTTTTGATTTTGTAAATGTAGTAGTAACTGTACTGGCTTTAAATGGATGAGATAATGCACAAAAGTGTGCATACTTTGTAATCAATTACCACCGTGATGACACTCTTTCCTTCGGACTTGGGTAAACCTGTGATAAAATCCATTGAAACCTCCTCCCAACATTGACTTGGAATAGATAAAGGTTGTAACAGATTCGGGGTCTTAATTGTCTCAACTTTATTTTGTTGGCAAACCAAACATTCTGCCACAAACATTTGAATATCAGATTTAAGGCCATCCCAAAAAAATTTCTTCTTAACCCTATGGTAAGTTTTAAAAAATCCCGAGTGCCCTCCTAAGGGATTGGTGTGCAATTCCAAAATAATCTTTTGTTTGAGTTGGGAATTCTTACAAAGATATAAGCGATTTTTATACCATAATGAATCACTTTTCCTGCTAAATGTATCAGATGTACTGGGATATTGCTGCAATGTTTAAATGAGTTTCCACATTTCTTCGTCATTCTTCCATTCATCCCTTGATTTGGTTATCCATTTTGGATTGATAATAGAAATGGCACAAAGAAATGCTTCTACATCCTCATCCTTTCTTGAGAGTGTATCTGCAACAACATTTTGCTTGCCTTTTTTGTAGATGATTTCAAAGTCATAACCAAACATTTTTGTGACCCATTTGATTCTAAATTAAACAAGAATGCAACAAATCACAGATATAACCATAAATACAGAGATGCAACAAAAATAACACTTCATTTCATTAATATTAAATATTGAAATATGCTTACAAACAAAATGGAAATAAACTAGCTCGGGCGATGGTAGCTTATCTTTGATAAGAGATGTGGTGAATGCATGCCTCTAAACTGTGTTACAATGAGGCTCAAAGGCCTATTTATTATTGAGAAACAATGAAACACCCTAAACATCCAAAAACATAAACCTAGGAGATGAAGCGCCAAAACTATGGGCCCAATTTGGGTAAATTGGTACATCAACTTCCTGGGGTCGTAACTTTGGCTTATGATCTCCGTTTCATGCACACAATACCTTGTCAGAAAGATCTAGCCAAGGAATACAACTTTAGAATGAAAGCATTAGCAATGTTTGCATTATTTTACCAAAAAACGTCATTTAGAGCCTCAAAACAGCTCTAGAAGTTCAGGACCCAAAAAACTGCAAAAAATAGTAAATTGTGCTATAATTAAGGAAACTGAAAAACTGAAAGAGACAGTGTTGGGGGTCCAAGTGGAATAGGTCGGTGGCCACTAATATCCACCTGGATTAGTTCTCCCCCCTTAGGAAGAAATGGTCCCCATTGTGTTGAGTGCCTCCACGAGATGGGGAAACTTCTACTGAACTTGGTCCCTAGTGAGCCACTTGCCTTGGTGTAGGAGTTAGGAGTTGGACAACTTTGACAACCCAATATAGTTGGATCTTCTGATGGCCAGTGTTTTTGATTTGTGTTTCCATGATTCGATCAGTTGTGGCCTGTTCCATGCAGTCTGGGCTTAACTCTATTGGTATGAGTTGTTCTGCAATGTTTGAGGTGTCCACCAATGGTGGAAAGTATGGCTGAGGGTGGTCTACATTGAATATTGGGTGCAGACCAAGGAACGGTGGAATGCTAAGTTCGAAGGCAGTGTCCCCTACAACCTTGGTGATGATGCATGGCCCATATCAAAGTGGGCGAAGCTTGTGGTGGGGTCCAACGAGGTGGTCCTTCTAAAAATGTAGCCAAACTTTGTTGCCCACCTAGAACTTTTGTCGCACTCGATGCTTATCATGACGCAGCTTGTACTTAGCATTGGATTTTTCCAATATACCATGGAACTACTATAGGATGTGTTGATTGTGCTCAATGAAGTTGTTAGTCCTATCATCTTCAGACTGGACATGAGGCGAATCTTCCTGAGTAGCTGCAAATGGTATCGCTCCATCAATGGCACATAATGGTTGAAATCCCACCCCTACCTGAAAGGTGTTGTGGCCCGTTGAGATGTGGAGAGATCTGATGTAGATGTGTTGGACATAGGGGAGGATTTCATCCCATGTGCATGGATGCTTTGAGTTGTACATGTGCAAAATGTGTACGATCATCCTGTTGACGACCTCTGTTTGGCCATCAATTTGGGGATGGAAAGTCGTGGACTTAGTGAGTTTGGTATTCAACATCGACCTGAGACCTGACCAAAATGAACTTAGGAATCTACTATCCCAATTTGAGACAATAGACTGAGGGATCCCCCCACACTCACTCAAAGAAGAGCTTAGTAGTAGCCTCTGTTGTGATACTCTTCGTGCAGGCCACCATAATGGCTATCTTAGACAATCTGTTGACAACCTTGAAAATGCAGTTGTTTTTGTACTTAGTAGAAGGAAGGCACGACATGTAATCCATGGAGATGGATTCCCAAGGTTAGATAGGAGTAGTTAGAGGAGTATATAAGCCTTGCTTCTTGATGGTTGGTTTGGCAATGACATAGGCAGTGCAAGATTTAATGTACTTCCCAACGTCCTAACAAAGGTTCAGCTAATTAAAATACTTCTACAGTACTGCCACTATTTTATCTACTCTGAAATCACCCATGACCTGACTGTAGTGTGCCTCCCAAATCATCTTGGCACGCTCGCTTCAAGGAATACATATGTGTCCCAGGTGGCATAATAGTGAATCCTGGAGGTGAGAATTTGGAACTTGCTTAACTTCAGGAGTGCCTAGTACGTGTTTCCAAATATTGGATCGCTCTCGTTGTCAAGAAATATAGATGCAAGATTTACAACAACATTTAAATTGTCAATCTGGGTTGGTAAACTTAGAGGCGTAGCACAGTAAATGCCTAAATATGACCCCAGGGACCTGTGGAATAAAAATCAAGCTCTTGCAAAGAATTAAAAAGGGCATCATTCGACAAAGACAAGACTTTTCAAAGTAAAGTAAACACTCTGTTAACCTACTTCTGGCTCCTCTTCTGGGTTGAGTGACTCCTGCAGCAAGTCTACCTTAGTTTTCCAGGGGACAAGGGAATGTAGATTCCACTCAAACTGATAAACCATTCAGGAAATAAAGAATGCGATTTAGTTTTCGAAACCTCTCAAAGGATTACCTGCTAAGTTCCAAAGAAGTAAACCATGCAATAGAACCAAACAAAATAAATTCATTCCCTACCAATTCAAAGCTTACCCTGATCTTGTGGAATGTTTTATTTCCAATCACAACGGTATTCTACATTATGTATGTATTTCTAAAGTAGTATTCGATTATGATGAAGAGATATCAATTATGACATTTGATCAGAAACATTCTAAATATTTCCGTGAATACTTCTCGTCGCCAATAAAACAAGGTTACATTCTCCCCTCACGTTGATCATGGTATTTGAGTATTAGAATAAATATTGTTTTTTCCAAGATCCAAAGATCAGTTTCACATATGAAATAATGTTTCCAAGGCAGTCATGCATGATTGAAATAATGCATGATAAATTAAATCAACCAGAACCTTAATAAGAAATTATTTCCTTCATCATTGTATTCTAAAAGTAAATATCGTTATGCAGCAAATAAGATCAGGGTAAGTAACACTCTTAGCCTGTAATGTCAATAAGAGATTATCTATACTTTGCCTTCCTTATCTCATTCTTCATATAAAAATACACTCCAAGGAAAAAATGATATCATTAATCAAGCATGAAAAGGAGCTATGAAATGAAATTACAAGTCTCAGATGATCAAAGCATAAAGAAGAGTTGTGGAATGAAATTACAAAGCTATATCAAATCACACTTACACATTATGCATTTATCAAAACAAAATGTAGAAAATCCTAAGAGGTATGGGACAACAAATTGGCTAGTTGACCCAGGAGGATCTAGGAGGATTGATCCAGTTGGATCTCTAAGAAGTACCAGTGGCATGGTAAGAAGGCTCAAAACTCAAAGTGGCAGAAAATCTATAAACTTAGCATTGGATCGAAGTGCTCGTCATCTTGATTCCAACGGTGTGAATGACACTCAAATCCGAGATCATATGAAGAAGTTAGGGCAGGTCAAAATTCAAGTTTGAATTGGACCGATGGCAGGAAGAAAAATGATGTGGCAGAGTCTTCATCGAATGGGGAAGTGCCAAGTGGCAGGCTGTCATTGGCCCCACAGTTCAGTGATCACAAAAGGCATAGGTCCATAGTTAAATAATCGACTCCAAGCAAGAAAATGTGTGATGCAATGATTGCATATCGCACATCGCAAAGGGAAATGTTTTACAGAATCGGCCCCGATAGAGTTAGGCTGTGATTGTGATATCACAATCGTATATCACACATCGCAAGGAACAATGCCCAGTTATATATATTACCCTCGACTCTGCCAATTGTGATATGTCGATGAACCCTAGATGTGATACTGTTATAGGGTGTGGTTTTTAAACCCGTGGGGTCTGTTGGTTCGTAGATCATAGTTCGCACTGTGTAGTGGCCCGTTATGGAGAATCACCCTCAGCCCCACTGATTGCGATACACCAAAAGGGCTACGGACACGACACGGTTATACACTAGAGTTTGATAATTCTGCCGGGTCCGCCTTTTATCACACATCTCACATCTCTAAGTGCAGAGTCCCGATAAAAGTATCACCCTTCAAATTTCATCGACTGCGATTTTCAATGGGTTAGTGATGCTGATAGACTAAGGATGTCATTGATAAAGCCGCCATTTAAGGATTAATGAGTCGATTCATTCTCTCGGTTTAATATTTGATGCGAAACGACCTGTATGAGCTATTCGATGGAGGTTTTTCTATGATTAAACAGGTTGTTACCTATAGAACTATTTCATGGTCCGATAATCTCTGTTTGAAATAGCTCGCCTGCCTAAACTTGTCATTTTGTTTAAACTGCCTAGATTGTTAAGGATCCTGACACTAGCATATAAATTGGGCTATCTGCATAGCGAGAGGGGAGAGAGAGTAGCAGGGAGAAGCAAAGAGCATCATATATTTACAGAGCACAATAGTGGAACCTTCTCTTGGCAGGTGGCTCAAACCTTGCCTCGGAAATCAGAAGGTTCTGAGAAGGTGCAGAAAGCCCTATTATCCGAATTGGGTGTTTGGATAGGCAATTCAACACGATTTTTTGCCAGGAAGTCAGTGGTGTTGTCTGTCTCTAGAGTTGGGATCTCCATTTGTCATCTATATTCCATATTGGAGGTATAAGGGTGTTATGTAAAATCTACTTGTACTTCTCTCTTTTCATGCCATTTAATGAATGAAGGCCTCCCCATTATTGAGCAAGGCCCGGAGATGTAGTCCAAATTGGATGAAATCTATAATCAAATATCTATGTCTTGATCTCATGCGTGATTATGTCTTTTTATATTTGTTTTATATGCTTATGTTCCATGGTTTTTAAGTGCTCTGTTACATGTAATTCTAATGCATATATAAGCAAAAAAAATCCTGGATCAAGTGGTATCATAACAAGGATTAGTTGATGTGAATTGCATGAGTACGCTAACCATAAATAAGCCTCAAGGACGTGCATCACAAAGAGGAGACATGGAAGATGTTTAAGTTCGTTGGGAAGAGAAGCAGTCTTGTTGTTGTTAAGAGTTGCGAATGTGACCCCTGTGAGGAATCGACTCCAAACTGTTAAGGAGAATGGGGTATGAGGGGAAGGGCCTCGACATTAATGTCTAGGGAATTAGAAACCCCATCAAAGTAAGGGATTACCCCGTCAGGCAGGACTTGAGTATGTCAGGAAAGAGGTTGGGGAATGCGCCAAAATAGCCAGTGAATCGCCAACGACAAATGATGAGAATACCTCATTAGTTATTTCCAAATAGATAGTGGAGGTAAAACATGTTGATTTCTCTTCAATTTCATCTTCACATGTATAATTTCTGTTGGAACTATGGAAGTACCCATTACAAGGACAAACATGAGACTCCTTACCGAGAAGAGGTACAAGGAAGAAGAAGGACTTGGTGTTAATAGCCAAGGCATAACTCAACCATTGAAGGTTGAGAAAAGACCTCGATTCACAAGGTTGGGGTGCATTGAAGGACAATTCTAAAATATGTTAGAAGCTTCCATGACATTGTTGAAAGCGTCGAGCAAAGAGGATGATGGGAACACATCACCATCAACCTATGGTAGTATGCGCTACAGAGAACGAGCTGAGGCAATCTCTCATTCCCATGATCATATTAGAGACCAACAAGAAAGGTATAAGAATTTGCGGTATTCCAATGTTCATTTTTATTACAACCATATTGTTAATAATGAACGAAAATCATGGCATAGAAGAACTTGAAGTTTTTTTGGATTGCATAACCATGTGTTTGCTAAGTGTTGGAGGAGAATAGCAGCAAAAAAAAGGATGAGGCGTGAAAGACCCTCTCAACAACATGCAAAGAAGTAGGTAAAGTAGATATGGAGGAAGAAGGCTTATTGTAGTCATTACGACAAAATGGTCATCAAAAAGCCACATGTTGGAGGCTCCACCCAAATCAGCATTGCAAGGAAAAAGCATCCATGCATGAACCAGGTGAAACAATTGTTCGACCAGTGAAGGCGCCACAAGGAGACGACCCAATCACTTTGATAAGTGAGAGATGGTTTTGCTAAGTGTGGAAGAATGTCATGGCCTTAGTTTTGTAAATCATGTGTTGCATTTTAAACTGTAAAAGTGATGATGTGTTTTCCATCACTTGTTGCAGCAACAATGATGTTTGGCCTTATTTTGTGTTGCATTTTAAATTGTGAAAGTGATGATCTGTTTCCATCACTTGTTGAAGCAACGATAATGTCATGGCCTTATTTTTGTAAATAATGTGTTGCATTTTAAACTGTAAAAGTGATGATGTGTTTTCCATCACTTGTTGCAGCAACAATGATGTTTGGCCTTATTTTGTGTTGCATTTTAAATTGTGAAAGTGATTCTCTGTTTCCATCACTTGTTGAAGCAACGATAATGTCATGGCCTTATTTTTGTAAATAATGTGTTGCAGTGATGATGTGTTTTCCATCACTTGTTGAAGCAACAATGATGTTTGGCCTTGTATTGATAGCTGGAGTATTGTTTCCATTTTTATGTAAACTTGACCACAAAGTATGTGTTATAAACTCGTGGAAAGTATGGGATTATTGGCTCATTTTTTGGTCATATAGCTAAACATGTAATTTGCAAGATATTGTACTACAGGTTTGCAGGAGATGTAGGTGTCGGCTCATCACTTATGGCTCTGAAGGACAAAGGTGAAGGAGAAGGAAGGATGACCTGTTAGGACACTTGTGGTGCAGACAATGTACAAAGAAATTGCAGATTATTTAATGCTTTTGGAGGACCAAAAGCTTCTCTTAGTGGGGAGGATTGATCTAGGAGGATCCATGAGAATTGATCTAGGAGGATCCAGGTGGATCTCTAAGAAGTACCAGTAGCATGGTAAGATGGCTCAAAACTCAAAGTGGCTAAAACTCTATAAAATTAGCATCAGATCATAGTGCTCATCATCCTGATTCCAACGGTGTGAATGATACTCAAATCCAAACTCATATGAAGAAGTTAGGGCAATTCAAAGTTCAAGTTTGACTTGGAATGATGGCAGGAAGAAAAATGACATGGTAGAGTCTCCAGCGAATGAGGTAGCACCAAGTAGCAGGCTTCCATTGGCCCCGTAGTTCATTGATCACAAAAGGTAGAGTTCCGTAGTTAAAGAATCAACCCCAAGAAAGAAAAGTGTGATGCAATGATCACATACTGCACATCGCAAAGGGAAGTGTTTTACAAAATCGGCCCCAACAGAGTCAGGTTGCGATTGCGATATCACAATCGCATATCACACATCGTAGGGAACAATGCCCCATTATATGTATTACCCCTGACTCCGTTGATTGTGATATGTCGATGAACATTGATGCGATATGGTTATAGGGTGTGGTTTTTAAACCTTTCAAGTCCGCCAGTTCACAGATTGCAGTTCGCACTGCGCAACGGCTCATTATGGAGAATCACCCTCAGCCCTGCCAATTATGATACACTGAAAGGCCTATGGACATGACACAATTATACACTACAGTTTGATAGTTCCATCGGGTCCGCCTTTTATCACACATCGCACATTGCTAAGTGTAGAGTCTCGATAACAGTACCACCCTTCGGATTTTGCCGATTGCAATTGTCGATGGTTTATTGATGCCGATAGACTAAGGTTGTCACTGATAAAGGCGCTAGTTAAGGATTAATGCATTGATTCTTGTATTGTTCCGCCGGTTTAATGTTTGATGTGAAACAACTTGTATGAGTTGTTAGATGGAGGTTTTTCTATCATTAAATAGGTTGTTACCTGTAGAACTATTTTAGGGTCCAAGAATCTCTATTTGAAACAACCTGCCTACCTAAATTTGTAATTTTGTTTAAATTGCCCGAATTGTTAAGGATCCCACCACTAAGATATAAATTGGGTTATCCACATAACGAGAGGAGAGAGAGACCAATAGAGAGAAGCGTAGATTTACAGAGAAGAGTAGTGACACCTTCTCTTGGCAAGTGGCTAAAACCTTGCCTCAAAAATCAAAAGGTTCCAAGAAGGTGCATAAAGCCCGATTATTTGAATTGGGTGTTCGGATAGGCGTTTTTGCATGATTTTTTGCCAAGAAGTCAATTTGTTGTCTGTCTCTAGAACTGGGCTCTACATTTTTCATCTATCTTCCAGATTGGAGGTATAAGGGTGTTATGTAAAATCTACTTGTACTTCTCTCTTTTCATGCCATTTAATGAATGAAGGCTTCCCCACTATTGACCAAGGCATGGAGATGTAGTCAAAATTGGATGAACTCCATAATCAAATCTTTGTGTCTTGATGTCATGTGTGATTATGTATTTTTATTTTTGTTTTATATGCTTATGTTCCATGGTTTGTAAGTCCTTTGTTACATGTAATTTTGATCCATCTAGAAGAAAAAAAAATCTTGGATCACTGGTGGGCCCAAAGCACCCAGCTCGTTACCCTTATAGAAGTTAAATCACAATCTCAAAAGATTCAAAGAAAAACCAGGAATATAATCCAGATGCCAATTTGTATTAATTTCAAAGTCTTGTTACATCAGTGTAGAATAATGCAGAACTTCACTCCAGTGGTCCCCTCTATGGATCATCCCATTTGGCACGCAAGCTCATCCCTTCCTTGCCTAACAAAATAGACCTTTGTCTCTAAAATTGGAATTTATGGAATAAAAATATCTTTTCCCCTGCATATTTCATGAACTTCATATTTATAACAGTGATGCCTCCAAGTTACCTGGATCGAAGATTAACAACATATATAATTTTATCATTTGTAAATCGATTTCTAGATTGAAATAAGGAATTCGATTATTTGACTAGATTCACATTGATTTGAAGCTATATATACACACAACGATTGGTGCCCAGTCATGAAATATTTGCCATAAAATCTGTTATCACTTAGGTTGTCCTTAAGCTCCTGAAAGGATACGGCCGAGGTAACCACAAACCAACTTTGGACTGCAGGTTCTAGCCCACCTGCAGTCAGAGAGGGCTCTCTCTTTCTGATTTGGCTTTGTTGAAAATAATTTTAGGCTAGGTATTGAGTTCAAGGGGTTTTTGTTTTGATTTTGGTGGGAAAAATGATATTTTCAGTTAAAGAGGCAGGTATAGTCTGATAGTTTCAAACCATTGGGCATGGAGTCGAGGAGTAGGACTGCTGGTGCGTTTTCTTGGTTACAAGAGAAGAAAATGAAGCAAGATAGCTGCACATGAAACAATGTTTCAGGTTTAAAGGATGGACTGAATGCTAAGGAACGAGAGGCAGTTAAGAATCTCTCTTTCAGCTTAACAGAGAGGTGTGAAAGAACTCTATCTAGGGGCAGTAAAGAATCCTTAGGTAACTGTCAAACACAGGTGAACTAGAGTAAATATGAGCCAGAAGGAATTCATATTCATTACGAATTCAGTTCAGATGAAAACATAAAGAAATAGCAGAAATTGAGCCTAGAGTGTAGTCCAACAAATTCTAAACTAATCTTTCTTTCTGCTATTTAGATGGTGATAAATGAAAACAGAGGTAAGGGGTACTTATTGGTTCATATTGCTGCACAAGAATTCCATCATTCAGTCTCCAGAAACTATCAAAAACACATCAAACAGTTTGTTATCCGAACTTTCAGCAATCTTTGATTATAGAGAACAACTCAGGTGTACAGTGCGAGTCTCTAGTGAGAATTATCAATCAACCAACCCTTAAAACAACATAGAGGGCGGTATAAATAGGGAAAAACTCTCCAAAATTGTTTATTACATCTTGACCTAAACAGGTCTGAAAGAAAAGACTTCATTAACCTAATCCTATGAGTAATAAATGCAACAAAATATCTGTGGCTGCGCTGAGGGCTGCCGTATCAAAATTGAGTAAATGTGCTGTCCTTGGTGGCTTGGTGCGGTGTTTCTGCAATAACTGTGCATGGGTTTCTGCTCCTTTGCTGTTCGGCGGCACTAAAAGCTTTTACTGTGATTCGAAAGCTTGGATGGGCTGCCACCACTTTCTTTGACTTTGCTGGGGGGGCTTATCAATGTTTAGCTGCTTTGAGCCTCTAAAAACTTCACTGATACTCTTCGACATGACATTCGGCCTTTCTGATTCTCTGGTACTTCAAAACTATAGATTGCTCCTTTCTGAACCTGTGCAGGCAAAAATGGCCTCTGCAAACGCATTGTGTGTTCATCTGGAATGATAATGGTGCTGACCGCTTCTGAAAAAGGTAAAACTGGAGAGAAACTGCGCAAACCATGAATTTCGGGCCTGAGGGAAGCTCAGCGATGGGAGGGCGACCACTTTGACCCTTTTTACCCAGCGATGTGCGATTAGCGCTAATCGCGCATCAAAAACTGCCTCAGAAACTGATTCAGGGGCTCCAGAGTCGCGATTTCACCTTTCGCACCAAAAATTGCCGATGACGTCAGCGGGTGGGAGCAGTACGGCGGATTACGAGGCAGATGACGTCAGCATGTACGGAAGGTGACGTGGTAGTACGGTGGCAGGGACACGGTGGCGGTGACGTGGCATGGTGACTGGGCAGGAGGCTGACACAGGCGGGTGACGTCAGCAGTGATGTGGCGCTGACGTAGGAGGGCGGAAGGTGGTAAGTGGTTTCAGGCGCACTGCCTTTGGGCATAAGCGGTTTTGGAGAAGGGGGCTCCGCCACGGCCGAGGAGGTGACGCGTGGCGGGAGTACGGCGGGAATACCGCCCATCTCCCGGATGCTAACCTTTGGCGTGTCGGGATATCGGAAGGCCCGCCCACCGTCGATCTCGGGCGGGATAGATCCGACAGCTGGCGGGAAGGACGAGGCGGCGGCGGGTTAAGGGATGGGCGCGGGAATATGCGAATCTTAATATAGCGCGGCGGGGAGGGTTAGAACTTAGGAAATGCGGGTTTTATGGGTTTATGAGTGGGCGAGTTAATGTTTTATGAACCAAACTTAGGATAAGGGCACAAGAGTGGGTTTTTTGAAGGGTTAGGGCGAAGGGGGAAAGGTTGTTAGCTTGACCAGGTGTCATACTAACCCCAGTTAGGACATGGATGGGCTGTTTTCTCCCTGACTTAGGGAACTATGGCTATAGTGCCAGGGATGGGATGTTATTATTTTTTTTTCGGATTTTATACATAATTTTAGTAGGGGAAGGGGAAACAGATTATGGAGTTAGATAATAGAATTAGTAGTTAATGTGGAGGTGACCAGAAAGCACTAAGGTAAGGGACCTTAGGCTATTTTTGGGGAAAATGACTCATAGAGGAGGAATGAACAATCCTTGAGTAAAGCAGATCTTTATCAAGGCAACTGATATGGAGAATGATGAAACTAAGAGGAATCAAGCAGATCTTGACCTCTTTTAGGGGAGTTAGTAAGTGATTTAGAAGAGAAGAAGAAGGGGAAGTTAGTAATGTCCAGCTTGAGCTCCTCCAGATGAAAACTGCATCATGACAGTGATCTGCAAATGTATAACACTTTGAAACACAAAATTGATCATAAATCATCATTTTGCAACCTCACAGCTACCTACCCAGCCTACTTTCCTAACATTTTTTCTTCTTTTTGTTTTGGGTGCACTTAGACGTGCAGACCCATCTTTACAATTTTTCTTTTGTTTGTCTTCCTATCTAAATCTACACTTATTTCTGCCAAGGGCCCAGATTAAGCAGTTGGGCTCCTTTGATTCTCTACCTATCTACAAATTTGCCAAGATTAAGCTGTTTGGACAGATATCATTCTCTATATTCTAAAACAAGAAATTGAAACCTAGGGAGGCCAATATTAGGCCGTTTGGCCTTCCCTTTAACTGGAAAAACTCATCAAAATGGAAAACAGCAGTGGCATTTGGACTAGCATACTTTCATGACCTCTTCTCTGGCCTCTTTCAGGAAATATGGAACCTTGCAGCATGAAAGATGACATATTTGGCCTGTAAAAATGTCAATCATGAAAAATGAACACCTGTTGCAACTGGAGGCTAACAGTGGCTCCACTTGGGGATGGCTTTTCCTTGTGAAAAGCCAAGAACAGCAGGTCAGACTGCCTTGATCTTCTGGTGTTGCTGTAAACTGAAAAAATGTAAAACTTTGAAATATGAACAGTTCCTCTCCTCAACCAAATTACTCATGAACTCTGAAGCGTCGCCTGCTTTCTTCTGCGTGCTTGATCTTATGGACAATATTGCCTGCAAAACTACCTCTGAAAAACATGGATCAAAACTGATGTATTTCCTTTAGCTCTGGTCTAGAAACAGTTTCTGAAAGCTTTCTCCTCTCTTGTTAACATTTTCTTGACTGAAGATTGCAAGTGCAAACAACTTCTTTTTTCATGAATTGCTATGATTTGATAGTGTTACTCTTGCTGTTTTGCTGAAATTAGTACAGAGGCAGAACTTTTAAAACTGGAAAACTTGCCTTGGATGTGCCTTCACAAAATTTACTGTTGTTTCTTCAACAATCGGTCTGCTTATAAAAAAGAAAACAAAGTGCTGATATATACAACTATTATTGTACAAAGGGTATTTACAGAGCTGCACGGCATCCCTTAGAAGGGATCATGGTAATGTTTCAGCATGCGGTCATTCACAGGGCCTTCTTTAGCAGTGTTGCCCTCTATAGATTTGAGAAAATATGTGTTATTTCCCTGAACAGCAGAAATAACGAATGGCCCTTTCCATAAAAAATCAAACTTAGCATGTTTGCCCTTGTAATCTGTTATCACTCAGGTTGTTCCCTTTGACTCCTAAGGGAATACGGCCGAGGTAACCACAAACCAATCTTTGGATCACAGGTCCTAGCCTACCTGCAATCAGAGATGGCTCTCTCTTTAGGATTTAGCTTCGTTTTGGTAATGTTTTAGGCTAGTTATGATGTACTGAATTTGTTTTAGAGTTTTGGTTGAATGATGTCTTCTAGCAGCTGAGATGAGATCTTCAGAAGGTTCAGTCCATAGGGCAATGGAGTCTGTGATTATGTGTTGTTTGAGGCGTTTAGCTAGAGTGATGAAACTGCAGGGCCATTAGCTATATCATGAAACAAACTTCAATTTGTGAGTATGGAATATGTCCAGCCAGTGAGAGGCAACTAAGAATCTTTCACTAAGCTGGTGATGTGGGGAAAGGAAATATCACTCAGGAGCAGATTTGAATTCCTGAACAGTATCTACTGTGAAAGATTTAGTATGAAGGTGAGCAATTAAGAATTACACAATCATAACTAATTGTGAAGAAAACATACATAACAACATAGATTGAATTCAGGGTGTTTTAATGAACAAATCCTGAACTATTCTTTTTCTGTGCTATTAAACCTGTGAAATATAGAGCATGAGTGGATTATGAAAGAACGAAATACATAACAAGATGGTTCAGAAAACTTATTGTGCCATGAGACAACGTAGGAATCCTGTAGCAGCATACAATCACACCATAACACTTCAAACAACTCAGAACTTTAGAAATTCCATTAGCTCCCTGTATTAAAACTCTGAAATTACAGCATAGCTTCTCCAGAAGTAAAAATCAACAACCCCAGCAAGTTCATGCGTGAGGACATATATACTAGTGTTTTTACAAAATATCTAAACGCCGAGTCATTTGCTCAATAACTACGTTTGCCAACTTTCAGCAATAGCAGATATGAAAGTTATTGCTATATTAAATATACAATGAATGCCTTTTCGGCTTTGTCAGGAATTCTTTGACCTTTGGAGGCCACTGAGTCGGTTGGGTGCTTTGCATTGATTCTGAGTAATGCTCTTTATTGCTCTGTTGTGGTGCGGCTGTCTCAGCCCCGTCATATGTATCTGTAATCATCTGGCTTTGTAGTCAAGCTAGATTGCTGAGTTGGCCTTTTCAATTGCTTTCCCAGTCATAGTGAATACAACAATTTTCTGAAAATGATGACTCATGATTAATATATATAAAAATTTACCAAAAAACCTGTTTCTTCACAGCAATGTCTGTATCATGCCTGTCCACCATTCCTGAGTAGGCAACTGGTGTCTTAGGATTGCGCCCAAAGTTTCATCTGCCTCAGTATATTTGTAGTAGTTTGGAGGCACTTCAAAAAGATGTCTCATTTCATTTGCAATAAAAAATAAATTCTCTACTTTGTTATAGAGATCCTGCCCAGATGGGGGCCTTGTTCCTTCTGAGGTAGTTGCTGCTGCAGTGATTTGATTTGTGGCATGTGTGTCTACCCTCTTGGCATAATATTCATGAGATAGTAACCTTCCTGCACTGGTTACTAAGCTGGGAAGGCCTCTGTTATGCAACACTGTAATTTTACCAATGAATTTTTTCACCTCTGTCTGCATCTCTTGACACCTTCTTTCCAATGACTGCACATGATTTCTCAAAGTGAGTACTCTTTTTACTAGTAAAATGGTATCAGTCCTGTTAGTGATACCCATTGCTGCCAACTGAGAGCCAGTGCGGTTATTCAGGACATTGATCATCCTATTAGCTATTTCAGGCATATTTCCAAGAGATGCTCTTGCTCTTTGGCTTTCTTTTTGGGCTCTGCTTATCGGATCCATATGCTCATGGATAGTTTCTATATATTGCCACTGGTCTGTTATAGATTGACCAATGTTGGTCCATAGGATCTTCTTAATTTCAACCACAACTTTGTCAAGAGAGAGCTCCTTTTCAAACTCTTTTATCCTATGCTCAAGTGCTCTTACCTCTCTTGTCTTTTCAGCTAAACTTTGCTTGGATTTGTCATATTTTTGATTAACTGTAGCCAATTTCTCTTTAGTCTCATTCAACTCTGCCATCTGTGCTTCCAAGGCTTCCAGCTCCTTCATCATTTTCTGCATACTCAGGCTGGGTTCCTGATCTGGTGCTGTTGCTGGTGCTGATGTTGAAGGACCAACCTCTGATGTCTGCCCTAAGGGAGGTGCTGCTGTAGAAGTAGAAAGTGGCACGCCTTCAGTAGATGCAGGTGTTTGTACTGGCTGCATTGGTGCCTCATTTTGTCTTGTCTTCAGTGCCACTTCTAGTGCACTCTCTGTTTCCATTAACCTCTTGTATAAACTCAGGAGTAGGGCCACTACATCCTGATCCTTTTTCTTCTCTGCCACTTCTGTAGTTTGAGGGTGAAGGCCAGCTGGCAGCTTGATTAGCTTTCTCATAGCTACTAAGTCTTCATCCCTTTTCTTTAATAAAGCTTGCACACCCTTAGGGTCCTTTGGATCATGACCCAACTCTATGATGATTTCTTCCAAGGACTTGATTCTGTTGTCCTTGGCCTGGGATGATGCCTTCTCTAATTCCAATTGAGCTACAGTGTTATGTAGAGAATTTTGTAATTGCTGTGCCAACAGGGTCTTGTCTGCCAGTGTAGAATATATCATCTCCCCTGTTTGTCTATGTAGCTCAATTTGATCCAAGGGGTGGATATCTCTGGCAAAAATTTCCAGATTGGTTCTAATGTAATCTGCATCTGTTTGAGGTTGCTGCATGGTAGGCTTGAAATGACTAAGAGTCATTTTTTGCTCTTGAATGTCATAAGCAGACATTAATCTTTGCTGATTTGTTGGCGCCATTTTCAGAAGGTGATTGTAGATTTGCTGCTTGAGGGGCTCATTCCTCTTCTTAATGTCAATAAATTGCTGCTTAATACTTGAGTCTGCCTTTGTTTTCTGCCTAGAAGAGTTGACTTCTGTCCCATGTGGAATGTCCTGCCCTTGCTGTAAAGAACTGGTGGATGTCTCCATACTAGGAGGGGGCATATTGTCAATTGGCCTCTCTAAAAACTCCTCCTCTGAAAAAGGGTTTAGCCTCTGTCTCTTTTCTCCTTGCTGATCCGTTGAAGTAGCAGGAGGAGTGTCTTCTTGCCTATCTCTCTTTCTTGTCCTTTCCTCATTTGCAGGTGTTTGTAAAACAGAGGAGTCAACTGTTACCTCCTGCCTTGGAGGAATTTGTTCATGTGTTTGCTGCTCTGTGGAGGCAGGTTCCTTGGCCATTTCTTCTTGCTGTTTTGCTTGTTCTTTCTGCTGTTCTATTGTTGGGAGTGTTGCTCCTGCTCCACTTCTTTGCCCTTATCTGTGCTAGCTGCTGAAGTAGTGGTTTGAGCTGTTTGCTGGGGGGCTGTAGAGGATGAGGCAGCTGCTCCAAGTTGAGTATGAGGAAGAGGAGAATCCTGTCCACAATATTCCAAGTCAGCTTCCTTTTCAAGATTCTTTGCTTCTTTGTGTGCTAATTCCTCTTTAGTATTTGCCTCTTCTAGGGTGCCCTCTTTCCACTCTAATTGATTGGCATATTTCTCAATGTGTGGTAATCTGATATGATCATAGCTAGCCAATCTATATTTGACCCTTCTAAGACTAATGAAGTGATTTGGGTCATAGGGTGACCAGAGGAAACTGGTTTGCAACCTGAGGCGTTGCAGCATGTCATCTGCCTCTTTCCAACCCTCTTCCCTTTTATTATAAAGAAATGGGCTTAGCTGGTTTCTGACTTTGAGTTGTGCCTTTTTATTCTTGCTATGGAAATGAATCATGTCTGCATTTCCAAATTGTCTGAAATACTCTAAAGCAAAAAGTCTCATAGGGACATATCTTGGTAGCCTGTATGGAGCTAACTCACAACCATATATTCTGATCACTGTATGGTGCTGGTAGAAGTACCAATCCCATATGAGAGCTGGAGGATTCTTTGCATATCATCTGTGAGTCTAGGAGGAGGGGAACTCTGCAGCAAGGACATGGCTGGATGGATGAAAAGGTTTATAAACTCACAATAGTTGTATGGTGAGTAATCAATATGGTGGCAGACTGATGTCCAGAACATTATAGACCTTCGGTTTCCCTTTGCATCTAATTTCTTGAGGGAGACAGGGAAGCTGTCAGGCTGATTGTGTAAAAACAGATGATATATGTAGGAGGTGTACTTGAAAACCCTCTCTCTCTCCAAATTCAAGAACTGTTCATGAATTTTGTTGGCTATAAATGAGGCATAGTCATATTGGACAGCAGGGGGCTGTCCTGGAGTAAAAATAGATAGTACCACCAGTGTTGTCTCATCCACTAACTCACTGGTTTTGTAACCTAGAATGGAGGATATCATGTCTACCAGCAGTTTCCCTATGTCATTGAACCAGCCATGCAGATAAGGGGGAGGCTATAGGGGCTGGTAATTTGGCAGCATAAACAATTGGCCAATTCTTGTAATTTGTGAGTTGGAGAGCTTGGCAGCCTGTTCTAGTAAAATTTGCATAGTGAGAGGCATCAGTGGCTTTGTAGGTTGAAACTGCAGCATTTGGTTTATGGCTTCAGGAGTAATATGGAACAAGATAGAGCCTGAAGGACTTAGAACAGCTCTTTGAGTGGGATCATAGTTTGAGCGGCACTGGTGGATCAAGTCAGGGAACTCATTGACTTGAGGGAGATAGTATATTGGCAAATGGGACTTCCTGATTCCTAGGAGGTCTGTACCCTCTCTGTGTTTCTTTCTTAACTCACAAACTGTCTTTATGTGATATTTGTTACATATCTCTCAGTGTCTTTCATCTGATAATCTCTGTCTGCCAGGGCTAACCATTCCAGGTCCTTATGTGGGGCATTTAATGGAGAAATGTTTAATGCCACTGGAGTTTCCATGGTCAACTGAAATTGGAATTGTATTTGAAGTTTTTTCTTGCACACAGCAATGCAGATGAATGAATTTCGCAGCAGCAGGGCAATTTGTAGAGGAAATAAGGTGAATTAGGATGAAAACAAGTCGAAATGTTCCTGAAGAGGTTCAAATGAGCAAATGCTGGGATTTAAAAGTTGTTTTCCCAGTGGACTTGAGTAGCAGAGGTTTTAGTTTGCGGATGTGCAAACAGATTGTAAATTTGTCGGAATTGGACACAATAGGGACTCTTGTAAGTAGAATTGGGCTTACAGTGTGGAGAATGACCAATGGTTCCTGAAGATTTGCTGAACTTACAACGTTTTTCTTTTCTGAGTTTTCCTTAGAGAATTATGGAAAAAACCAGGCGCGGAGGGGAAACTTTTATAAATACCTGGTAAACTCGAGCAATGGTGGCAATGCAGGTGAATTCAAGGCGCCGGCAGCACGGGAGCAGTCTTTGAAGTTGGCGGGTGAACGACGTGGTTGTTCATGCAGGAGCACAGTGAGTGAAAAATGCAAATAACGCGAAAACCGGGCTTTTTGGGCAAAAATAGCGAAAATTTGGCTTTTGGCGCGTTTTTGACGGATGACGTCATGGGTGGGGTCAGGTACGGAATGATGACGTGGCGGCTGGTGAGTGGCTCCACGTGGGTAGGTGACATGGCGAACAGCTCGGAGCGATGGCGGATGGGGTGGTGACGCGGCGCTGAGGTGGCAGTGACGTACGGGTTACGTGGACATGACGTATGGCGGAATTGGCAGAGCTGTAAACGGTTTCGTCGGACCGCTTATAGTACGGGAGTGCTTTTGGCAAGCGGCCTCCCGATACGACCTGGGGACGACACGTGTCAGAGCCCTGACGTCATGGTCTGACATATTTCAGGCGCTATCGTCCGGATATCGGAGGCGGCCCGATATTGATGTGAGCCGTCGGATGGGAGGGCCCAGATCCGACGGACGACGGGCGGGCAAATTGCCAACGTGATACGGCGGGACCTAGCGGTATTTAAATAACATTTTCTTTTGTTTTTTGTGAAATGCGCGTTGTAATCAAAACTTTGGATAAACGGGGAAAGTGGGTTTTGTAATGGTTTATAAGCCAAACGGGTTAATTTACATTTATTCGCAAAGCGGGGTTAGGGCTGTTAAACCAAGCAGATCTTGGTTTAATCCCGAGACTTTGTTTTTGGCGCTATATTGCCTATTGCGCTTAAATTTCTTAGCGCTCCAACCTTTGAAGTTATAAGGCTATATTGCCTAGGGAAGGGGGGATATATACTTTGGGGATTTTTATATACAAGGGTGATATAATAATAGGGAAAATAGGAATATAGGGAATTAAGTAATAATGTGGTTAGTAGTTAATATGGGAATGG
The DNA here is from genome assembly GCA_031772625.1 of Pinus tabuliformis. Taxonomy (NCBI): domain Eukaryota; kingdom Viridiplantae; phylum Streptophyta; class Pinopsida; order Pinales; family Pinaceae; genus Pinus; species Pinus tabuliformis. Next base: position 104,948,705 of record CM062816.1, read on the forward strand.
GATATAGATGATAGGTAATAGCCACTAAGTTGTTAGGAAACAAACTTAGTTTTGAGAGTAGATCAAAATGAAAAGATTTTTACACAAGAAATGTGGTTGTACTCTATAACAAGAATCACCAAAAGAGTTTGATTTCTGCTATGAATAAAGGTGATAGTGGGATGTTAGCAAGGAGTTTGATAGGGAATGACTAGGAAATTAGACATGCTTCTGCAACCCCACTACCTACCCATCTTATGTCCTAGCATTTTTTGTTTCTTCAGGGAGAGTGCACTTAGACTTGCAAACCCTCATGTGCTCTTTTCTTTTTGCTGCCCTCCTACCTAAATCTACCCTTATATCTTCCAAGGGCCCAGATTAAGCTAGTGGGCTCCTTTCTTTCTCTATCCAGCTAGTCATCTGTCAAGCTTAAACTGTTTGAACAGGTACTCATTGCCTACTCTAAAACAAGCAATTTAAAAGATGGCATGGCCCAGATTAAGCTGTTGAGCCATACATCAAGATGGTAGTGGCATTTTGGTTGGCCACTTTCCTGGTCTTTGTTTGGGGTTCATTTCAATTCTTTTTCTTTTGACCAAATCATTTTCTTGCCTTTTGATTATTCTTTTAAGGCATACCCTCTTTACATTTTTTAACTGTCTGCTTTGTTCATAAAAATGGAACCTTTGTATTATCAAAGATGATCATTTTTAGCACTTCCACTGTCAATCATGAAATATGAAACCCTATTGGTATAGGAGGCTAACAATGGCTCCACTTGGGGATGACTTTTCTAGATGAAAAGTCAAGATCAGCAGGTCAGATTGCCTTCTTTTCCACTTTTCTGCAGCTTGACCTTTCCTTTTGTTGAAGACTGAATATGTGAATTTATGAAACTTGATTGCATTTCTCCTTAGACTGATCTGCTGTGAAATTACAGCCCTGTTTTGTCTTGCTTCTCTGATCATTTCTCATCTTTCAGATAGTTTCCAAGTACTTTCTCTCATCCTCCCATGCCAAAGTGAATAGCACTTATGAAAATAGTGCAGCACTTTAGTTCTTCTCAAAATGTTCTTGATTTGGAGCTCTATGTATCCGCTGAAAATAAACATACTGAAATACAAATTTATGTACAATATACTATTGAGCAGTGCTTGATCAGAGGGGATCAAAGTAGTGCTTGAGCATCCTCCCATTGACTGGGCCTTCCTCAGTGTTTGAACCATCCAAGATTTTGATAAAATAAGTATTATTACCTTGTACAACACAAATTACATAAGGTCCCTTCCATAGGAAATCAAATTTCTCATGTTTTCCTTTGTCCTCCCTTCTGGAATCCCATCTTAGCACTTTGTTTCCTATAGAGAAGTCTTCAACTTTGGTTCTCTTGTCAAATATCCTTTTGAGCTTTTCTTGCAGTACTTGGGTTCTTTCATAGACTTCCTCCCTTGTTTGCTGTAGGTGAATTGTCTGATTGATCCTTCTTTGAATTTCATTTGGCTCAGCTTGTATTTCTTGCAGCAACTTGATTACAGGAACCCCTAAAGATGAAGGAAACTTTGCTTCCATCCCATAAACCAGCTCATATGGACTTGTACCAATGGATCTTTTGGTGGTTAGTCTGTCTGTCCATAGGGCATTCATTAACTTCTTATGCCAATTCTTTTTGTTTTCTTCCAAAACTTTCTTGATGATATTGATTAGGCTTTTATTGGAAGACTTAGCTAGGCCATTGCCTTGAGGATAATAAGTTGTGGAATGACCTAGGGTCATATGATATTTGTGACAGAAGCTGATCATTTTTTTAGACTAGAAAGCAGCAGCATTGTCTGTGATGATTTTGTCTGGACAGGATGTTGGTCTCTAGAAATTGTATGATAATGGAGTCATTGGCCTGCCTACAGGGGACAGCTTCTATCCATTTGGTGAAATAGTCTATAGCAGTCAAAATCCACCTATGTTGGCCAGAGGATGGGGGGTGAATTTCACCAATAAAGTCTAGACCCCATTGCTGGAATGGTCTCTCAGTTGAAACAGGTTTGAGTGGTAAAGGCAACAACTTTCTCTTTCCTTCAAAGATTTGACATTTGTGACAAGACATTACAAATTTTCTTACATCAGTAAACAAGGAAGGCCAATAAAAACCAACCCTTAGGATTTTATCAGCTGTGGATTTCCAGTATAAGTGTCCTCCACAGTCACTTGCATGAAATTCTTTGAGGACATTGTCAGTTTCATCCAATGTTAAGCAATTAAGTAAGATTCCTTCATGGTTTCTCCAAAACAAATCATTGTTAATAATACAAAATTTTGATGCTTTCATTTTCAAGAACCTTTTCTTAGTTCTGGACAACCCTGGAGGAGCTTGCAGGTTTAGCAATACAAAACATATATCAGTATACCAGGGGGATTGCATAAAGGCTTGGTTGATCTGTGGAGTCGCCATCTCCTGTTCATTATCCAGTTCATTAATGTCAAGCACTTGGAAATTGGTTTTAGCCATCAACTTGGCTAGACCTTGTCCTTTTATCAATTTGGTAGGCTTGATTTCCATGTCATATTCTAAGATTTTGGCAATCCATTTGCCCCTCCTACCTTCAATTCCTTCTTGGGTTAAAATGTCCTTCACTACTGCATTTGGGACATAGGAAATGATGTGGGAGTATAGGATATAGATTCTAAAGTCCTTGATTGCTTTTACTAGTGCATAAGCTTGTTTTTCCATGAGTTGGTATTTCAAGGGGGCATCCCTAAGAGCTCTGCTAAAGAATGCAATGGGTTTCTCACAGCCTTGATCATCTTTTTGTAACAGAACAGCAGCAATTGTATGCTCAGAAGCAAAGGAAAAAATGATGAAATCTCTATCAAATCTAGGACTTGTTAGGACTGGAGTGTTTGTCAATGCTTTTTTAATATCCTCAAAGGCTTGTCTTGCTTCTAAGCTCCATTTGACCTTGGATTCCTTTTTTAGCATGTTGTTTAACAGTCTTGTGAGCTCAGCCAGATTTGGAATGAACCTTCTCAAGAAGTTGATTTTTCCTAGGAAGCTTTGGAGTTCCTTGATGTTTCTTGGATGTGGTACTTGTAGGATGGCTTGAATTCTGTCCGGATCGATCCTAATACCATCTTTTGAGATTATATGTCCTAAGAGTTTACCTTCCTCTAGTCCAAACAGTGATTTCTTTGGATTTAAAGATATGCCATATTTTCTGCAAATTGTGAAAACTTGCCTCAAGTGTTCTAAATGCTCTTGGTCTGATTTTGAGAAGACAGTTAGGTCATATAGGTAAACCACTAGAAAATCATGAATTTCCTTGGCAAAGGCTATATCCATAGCTCTTTGGAAAGTAGCCCCTGCATTCTTAAGTCCAAACGGCATTTTGACATATTTGAAAGTTCCCCAAGGTGTTGTAAAGGCAATTTTGTCTTGGTCATCTGGGTGCACTAGAATCTGGTTGAATCCTGAAAAACCATCTAACAATGAGATCCTAGAGGCTCCTACTACCCTTTGGAGGATATGATCCATTTTTGGTAAGGGGTAATGGTCTTTGAGAGAGACTTTATTTGAATTTCTTAGGTCAACACACAGTCTGATTTCTCCTGTCTTTTTCCTAGTAGGCACTAGGTTTGAAATCCATTCTGAGAATCTGATTGGAGCAATGATTCCTGCTTCATACATACGTTTCACTTCTTTTTCAATGAGAGGAAGCAGCATAGGGTTCACTCTTCTTAGCTTTTGTTTAAAAGGCTTTTGATTTTCTTTCAAAGGTATAGTGTGTTGGATGACTGATGTATCATAAGACTTGAGGTCTTCATAGCTCTAGGCAAAGACATCCTAAAATTCTTTGAATAACTCAATGTACTTCAGTTTTTGCTCAGGTGGTAATGCTTTGGATAACTTTACCATTTTGGGATTTTCCTTAGTCCCAATGTTACAATCTTCTATTTCAGTATTCAATGGTTGCATTTTTGGTTTTCTTGAGATATCATTTGAATCAAACAGATCCTCTAAAGGGGTTAAACCTGTGGGCAAAAAATTGTCTTTCAATTCAATTACTTCTGTTTCTGTTTCAGCTAATTCATCTTCATCTATCTGACCCAACTTTTGTATACTTTCATTATTGAAGGTGGTAGGGTGCAAAACCAGATTAATTGTTTCAACTGATATTTTCTGTGTATTCATGTGTGCTTGTGGTTGATCATGTTCAGTGATTGAGTCAATGTTAATGCCAGAGAATTCTTCTTTTAGAGTGAGGAAATTATTTATCTGAGTGTCACTCTCAAAGACTTGCCAGTTTTTGATGTTATCTGGAACTGCTGGTCTATGTTTGATTTCAGCAGTAAAAGTATGATTGGGTTTAAAGGGCAGCCTGCAAGTACTGGCAAAAGTTGCCAAACTATGAGCATGAAGATTGAGTTCTCTGGAAATTTTAGTCAACTGTGATTGTGAGAAGGTGTCCAGAACTTGAATAGCTGCTGCCTTATATGCTCTCAACCTTGGATCATTTGTGGTAAAGTTTCCTTTAATTTGTTGTATGATTAGGTCTGAATCTCCTAAGATTGAAACTTTGGTTGCACCCAAATTTTTTATGAGTTTGAGACCTAGCAAAAGGGCCTCGTACTCAGCCATATTGTTTGTACATCGGAAGTTTAACCTATATGCATGGCCCTCAGCCTCGTCATTGTGCAAGTTATGGATCCAGATTCCTGCCCCAGCTCCCAACTTGTTTACAGAGCCATCAAATTCTAAATACCATAAGGTTTCATGTTGAAGACTTGGTTTTAGATTTTTAGTAAGTTGAATCATAGGCAGATTTGTTTCCTGCAGATGGGTTGATACATTGTGTTCTGTTATTGTATCGGTCATGCCTATAGTCTTTTGGTCTTGAGGAGCACATAGTTCATTAACTTTCTCTACCTCTGCTGCTATCAGTAGTTGAGAATAAGCCTTGCTGCAGATGTCAGCATTGTAGAGAATAAATGAATCCATGTCAGAGTGTATTGAATAGATTGGGAAGTTTTGGGGCTTCTCTTGACTACTTACCACATATTTCATCAATGTTTCACGGTATAATCTCTTTGGCTGCCCAAAAACTAAGATGGTTGCATAGGACATATCTAATTGCAAAGACCCTTGGAGTTTGGCCCCCCAAGATCTGGACAAAAGCATGCCATACTTAGGAGGTATGTCAGCTACTACCACATCCATCAAGATTGTTTTGGTTGGGTATTGGACCAGAGAGACACATAAGTCTTTAATCAATCCTAAACACCTGACTTGGCTTGAATCAAATGAGAATAAATCTTTATAAGGTCTTGTGATGTCTAAGTCGAGTTTTTCCATTACAGATTTGGGCATTAAGTTGTGTGAGGCCCCAGAATCAAACATTGCATTGTGTAGAACCTTATCATGAATGTTTAAACTGACATAGAAGGGTGGAACCCCTCCATTTTCTGTTTTTCCATTAACCTCAGGGCCGAACAGCAACTCTGGTTGGTCATCTAGGACATTTACAGCATCTTTATTGTCCGATACTTGGAGTGACTTGTTAATCTGCTGTCTGTATATGTCATGTTTGGCTAATTCCGAGAGAGGAACTGATATCTTGAGTTTACTTATTTCTGTCTCCAAATTAAAAGGCTTTTCAACTTGCGTCTTAGCATTGAGTGCAGCAGGTTTTTCCTTTTCAGCTGAGTTATCAATAATCTCTTGTTCATGGTTGATATGGTCTTGAGTAAAATTGGTACCATGCTTGTTTCCAGGGGTATTACCTGACTTTGTTTTTGCTTGATGGAGTGGGACTGCCTGTTTTTCAGATGTTTGTTGTTCTGAGATATCCTCTACGGTAACTTCTGAGGAGTGTAGGTTTGAATCACCAGCTGATTGTGGGAGGGCAGTTTTATCATTGATCTTTTTTGGCTGCTTATTGTCCCTTGATTTAGGAGGTTCAGGTACTTCTATGGTTCTGGTTCTTAGTTTATGCTGTTTGTGTACCTCATACACAGCTGCATCATAACCTTCTTTGAAATCAAATGATTCTCCTGACTTAGTGTGGAATTGATTGTCATTGAAAACCTCTTGATCTTCTTGTGTTAAGAATACTTGATGTTCACTATTCAAACCCATTAGATTGATATGAGGGTCCTCATTAGGTTCACTAGATGTTGAAGCCTCAGCATAATTTTGTTGGAAAGGAGGTCTGACATGCTGGTCAGGATCAGTCCTTCCAACATTGGGATTTTGATTCTTTCTAAAGTTTGGGTTTCTAATATTGCTTGTTTGACCTTCCCATGATGACTTTCTTTCTATGGTTTCCACTCTATCCCCAAGTCTGTCCATACCTTTGATGATTGCGTCTAGCTTTTGCTCAAATGATGTGGGTTCTTCCTTAAAAGTAGTTCTTCTTTCAGTTCTTTCCCGGTTTCTCTTAGCAATCAGATTTGCCTCTACACTTACCGCTATGTTTTGCATGTCTGCCAGGGTTGGAGGAGCTCTTTCTCTTAGTTGATATGCCATATCAGCATCAAACCCATCAGGGAACTTAATCAATGCCAAATCAGATGGTGGCCTAAGATTTTGAGGAATGGCATTGTAGATAGTATTGAATCTAGTACAATAGTCCAAGACAGTTTCTTGTGGACCTCTCCTTATGGTGTCATATTCAGATAAAATGTGTAGAGGATCCTTTTTCTTTTCCCATCTGTTTAGAAAGGACTGGTAAAGAGCACCTGAATTAGGTATTGAATTTACAGCGAGCGCTCTAAACCAAGTTCTTACTTCACCTGTAAGACTTTGTACAAAAATTTTCATTCTCACATCATCATCATCTATCTCATAGTTTTCAAAGTAATCTTGCATTTTCTTGGTATGATGTAAGGCAGTGTAGGTACCGGTTCCATCAAAATAAGTAATCTTGCTTTGGTAGTCCTGAGGCATAGCCCCCGGATTACCAAGCAACTGAAGGGGAGCATAGCGATTAGCCATATTTGGAGGAATAAGTAGGACAACGGGTAGAAGGGGAGCAACTGGGACAACAGGGACAGCAGTAACAGTTTGTGTATTGGGTGTGGACAATATGTTTTGTGAAGTGGATGAAGAAGAGGGGGAAGAATGAGTTATATGAAGGTGGACTGATGGTTTAGCAGGAGTTGGAACAAAACTTTGCTGGACTCCCTCAGGGCTGGATTCAGGAGATTGTTCTGGTTCCTTTTGGTTCCTAAGAGTCTTAGGGATCAAATTGGGGTTATCGAAAACAGGTGGGGGATTTGGGTCAGGATTCGACCTGGTGTGCCTAGTTCTCTTTTTAGGAGCCAGCTTCTGAACTTGATTTTGGTATTTTTGAGAATATTTTTAGAATTTTGTAAGGAACTATTCAAGTTTTTGGAACCATTGTCTAGAAACAGACAGCAGTTTGAAAAATACACTCTGTTCCCCAGTGGAGTCGCCAGTAATGTTATCACTCAGGTTGTTCCCTTTGACTCCTAAGGGAATACGGCCGAGGTAACCACAAACCAATCTTTGGATCACAGGTCCTAGCCTACCTGCAATCAGAGAGGGCTCTCTCTTTAGGATTTAGCTTCGTTTTGGTAATGTTTTAGGCTAGTTATGATGTACTGAATTTGTTTTAGAGTTTTGGTTGAATGATGTCTTCTAGTAGCTGAGATGAGATCTTCAGAAGGTTCAGTCCATAGGGCAATGGAGTCTGTGATTATGTGTTGTTTGAGGCGTTGAGCTAGAGTGATGAAACTGCAGGGCCATTAGCTATATCATGAAACAAACTTCAATTTGTGAGTATGGAATATGTCCAGCCAGTGAGAGGCAACTAAGAATCTTTCACTAAGCTGGTGATGTGGGGAAAGGAAATATCACTCAGGAGCAGATTTGAATTCCTGAACAGTATCTACTGTGAAAGATTTAGTATGAAGGTGAGCAATTAAGAATTACACAATCATAACTAATTGTGAAGAAAACATACATAACAGCATAGATTGAATTCAGAGTGTTTTAATGAACAAATCCTGAACTATTCTTTTTCTGTGCTATTAAACCTGTGAAATATAGAGCATGAGCGGATTATGAAAGAACGAAATACATAACAAGATGGTTCAGAAAACTTATTGTGCCATGAGACAACGTAGGAATCCTGTAGCAGCATACAATCACACCATAACACTTCAAACAACTCAGAACTTTAGAGATTCCATTAGCTCCCTGTATTAAAACTCTGAAATTACAGCATAGCTTCTCCAGAAGTAAAAATCAACAACCCCAGCAAGTTCATGCGTGAGGACATATATACTAGCGTTTTTACAAAATATCTAAACGCTGAGTCATTTGCTCAATAACTACGTTTGCCAACTTTCAGCAATAGCAGATATGAAAGTTATTGCTATATTAAATATACAATGAATGCCTTTTCGGCTTTGTCAGGAATTCTTTGACCTTTGGAGGCCACTGAGTCGGTTGGGTGCTTTGCATTGATTCTGAGTAATGCTCTTTATTGCTCTGTTGTGGTGCGGCTGTCTTAGCCCCGTCATATGTATCTGTAATCATCTGCCTTTGTAGTCAAGCTGGATTGCTGAGTTGGCCTTTTTCAATTGCTTTCCCAGTCATAGTGAATACAACAATTTTCTGAAAATGATGACTCATGATTAATATATATAAAAATTTACCTAAAAACCTGTTTCTTCACAGCAATGTCTGTATCATGCCTGTCCACCATTCCTGAGTAGGCAACTGGTGTCTTAGGATTGCGCCCAAAGTTTCATCTGCCTCAGTATATTTGTAGTAGTTTGGAGGCACTTCAAAAAGATGTCTCATTTCATTTGCAATAAAAAATAAATTCTCTACTTTGTTATAGAGATCCTGCCCAGATGGGGGTCCTGTTCCTTCTGAGGTAGTTGCTGCTGCAGTGATTTGATTTGTGGCATGTGTGTCTACCCTCTTGGCATAATTTTCATGAGATAGTAACCTTCCTGCACTGGTTACTAAGCTGGGAAGGCCTCTGTTATGCAACACTGTACTTTTACCAATGAATTTGTTCACCTCTGTCTGCATCTCCTGACACCTTCTTTCCAATGACTGCACATGATTTCTCAAAGTGAGTACTCTTTTTACTAGTAAAATGGTATCAGTCCTGTTAGTGATACCCATTGCTGCCAATTGAGAGCCAGTGCGGTTATTCAAGACATTGATCATCCTATTAGCTATTTCAGGCATATTTCCAAGAGATGCTCTTGCTCTTTGGCTTTCTTTTTGGGCTCTGCTTATCAGATCCATATGCTCATGGATAGTTTCTATATATTGCCACTGGTCTGTTATAGATTGACCAATGTTGGTCCACAGGATCTTCTTGATTTCAACCACAACTTTGTCAAGAGAGAGCTCCTTTTCCAACTCTTTTATCCTATGCTAAAGTGCTCTTACCTCTATTGTCTTTTCAGCTAAACTTTGCTTGGATTTTTCATATTTTTGATTAACTGTAGCCAATTTCTCTTTGGTCTCATTCAACTCTGCCATCTGTGCTTCCAAGGCTTCCAGCTCCTTCATCATTTTCTGCATACTCAGGCTGGGTTCCTGATCTGGTGCTGTTGCTGGTACTGATGTTGAAGGACCAACCTCTGATGTCTGCCCTAAGGGAGGTGCTGCTGTAGAAGTAGAAAGTGGCATGCCTTCAGTAGATGCAGGTGTTTGTACTGGCTGCATTGGTGCCTCACTTTGTCTTGTCTTCAGTGCCACTTCTAGTGCACTCTCTATTTCCATTAACCTCTTGTATAAACTCAGGAGTAGGGCCACTACATCCTGATCCTTTTTCTGCTCTGCCACTTCTGTAGTTTGAGGGTGAAGGCCAGCTGGCATCTTGATTAGCTTTCTCATAGCTGCTAAGTCTTCATCCCTTTTCTTTAATAAAGCTTGCACACCCTTAGGGTCCTTTGGATTATGACCCAACTCTATGATGATTTCTTCCAAGGACTTGATTCTGTTGTCCTTGGCCTGGGATGATGCCTTCTCTAATTCCAATTGAGCTGCAGTGTTATGTAGAGAATTTTGTAATTGCTGTGCCAACAGGGTCTTGTCTGCCAGTGTAGAATATATCATCTCCCCTGTTTGTCTATGTAGCTCAATTTGATCCAAGGGGTGGATATCTCTGGCAAAAATTTCCAGATTGGTTCTAATGTAATCTGCAGCTGTTTGAGGTTGCTGCATGGTAGGCTTGAAATGACTAAGAGTCATTTTTTGCTCTTGAATGTCATAAGCAGACATTAATCTTTGCTAATTTGTTGGTGCCATTTTCAGAAGGTGATTGTAGATTTGCTGCTTGAGGGGCTCATTCCTCTTCTTAATGTCAATAAATTGTTGCTTAATACTGGAGTCTACCTTTGTTTTCTGCCTAGAAGAGCTGACTTCTGTCCCATGTGGAATGTCCTGCCCTTGCTGTAAAGAACTGGTGGATGTCTCCATACTAGGAGGGGGCATATTGTCAATTGGCCTCTCTAAAAACTCCTCCTCTGAAAAAGGGTTTAGCCTCTGTCTCTTTTCTCCTTGCTGATCCGTTGAAGTAGCAGGAGGAGTGTCTTCTTGCCTATCTCTCTTTCTTGTCCTTTCCTCATTTGCAGGTGTTTGTAAAACAGAGGAGTCAACTGTTACCTCCTGCCTTGGAGGAATTTGTTCATGTGTTTGCTGCTCTGTGGAGGCAGGTTCCTTGGCCATTTCTTCTTGCTGTTTTTCTTGTTCTTTCTGCTGTTCTGTTGTTGGGAGTGTCTGCTCCTGCTCCACTTCTTTGCCCTTATCTGTGCTAGCTGCTGAAGTAGTGGTTTGAGCTGTTTGCTGGGGGGCTATAAAGGATGAGGCAGCTGCTCCAAGTTGAGTATGAGGAAGAGGAGAAACCTGTCCACAATATTCCAAGTCAGCTTCCTTTTCAATATTCTTTGCTGCTTTGTGTGCTAATTCCTCTTTAGTATTTGCCTCTTCTAGGGTGCCCTCTTTCCACTCTAATTGATTGGCATATTTCTCAATGTGTGGTAATCTGATATGATCATAGCTAGCCAATCTATATTTGACCCTTCTAAGACTAATGAAGTGATTTGGGTCATAGGGTGACTAGAGGAAACTGGTTTGCAACCTGAGGCGTTGCAACATGTCGTCTGCCTCTTTCCAACCCTCTTCCCTTTTATTATAAAGAAATGGGCCTAGCTGGTTTTTGAATTTGAGTTGTGCCTTTTTATTCTTGCTATGGAAATGAATCATGTCTGCATTTCCAAATTGTCTGAAATACTCTAAAGCAAAAAGTCTCATAGGGACATATCTTGGTAGCCTGTATGGAGCTAACTCACAACCATATATTCTAATCACTGTATGGTGCTGGTAGAAGTACCAATCCCCAATACTGTAAGCTTTTGAGAGTTGGAGGATTCTTTGCATATCATCTGTGAGTCTAGGAGGAGGGGAACTCTGCAGCAAGGACATGGCTGGATGGATGAAAAGGTCTATAAACTCACAATAGTTGTATGGTGAGTAATCAATATGGTGGCAGATTGATGTCCAGAACATTATAGACCTTCGGTTTCCCTTTGCATCTAATTTCTTGAAGGAGACAGGGAAGCTGTCAGGCTGATTGTGTAAAAACAGATGATATATGTAGGAGGTGTACTTGAAAACCCTCTCTCTCTCCAAATTCATGAACTGTTCATGAATTTTGTTGGCTATAAATGAGGCATAGTCATACTGGACAGCAGGGGGCTGTCCTGGAGTAAAAATAGATAGTACCACCAGTGTTGTCTCATCCACTAACTCACTGGTTTTGTAACCTAGAATGGAGGATATCATGTCTACCAACAGTTTCCCTATGTCATTGAACCAGTCATCCAGATAAGGGGGAGGCTGTAGGGGCTGGTAATTTGGAAACATAAACAATTGGCCAATTCTTGTAATTTGTGAGTTGGAGAGCTTGGCAGCCTGTTCTAGTAAAATCTGCATAGTGAGAGGCATCAGTGGCTTTGTAGGTTGAAACTGCAGCATTTGGTTTATGGCTTCAGGAGTAATATGGAACAAGACAGAGCCTGAAGGACTCAGAATAGCTCTTTGAGTGGGATCATAGTTTGAGTGGCACTGGTGGATCAAGTCAGGGAACTCATTGACCTGAGGGAGATAGTATATTGGCAAATGGGACTTCCAGATTCCTAGGAGGTTTGTACCCTCTCTGTGTTTCTTTCTTAACTCACAAATTGTCTTTATGTGATATTTGTTACATATCTCTCTAGTGTCTTTCATCTGATAATCTCTGTCTGCCAGGGCTAACCATTCTAGGTCCTTATGTGGGGCATTTAATGGAGCAATGTTTAATGCCACTGGAGTTTCCATGGTCAACTGAAATTGGAATTGTATTTGAAGTTTTTTCTTGAGCACAGCAATGCAGATGAATGAATTTCGCAGCAGCAGGGCAATTTGCAGAGGAAAGAAGGTGAATTAGGATGAAAACAAGTCGAAATGTTCCTGAAGAGGTTCAAATGAGCAAATGCTGGGATTTAAAAGTTGTTTTCCCAGTGGACTTGAGTAGCAGAGGTTTTAGTTTGCGGATGTGCAAACAGATTGTAAATTTATGGGAATTGGACACAATAGGGACTCTTGTAAGTAGAATTGGCTTACAGTGTGGAGAATGACCAATGGTTCCTGAAGATTTGCTGAACTTACAACGTTTTTCTTTTCTGAGTTTTCCTTAGAGAATTATGGAAAAAACCAGGCGCGGAGGGGAAAATTTTATAAATACCTGGTAAACTCGGGCAATGGTGGTAATGCAGGTGAATTCAGGGCGCCGGCAGCACGGGAGCAGTCTTTGAAGTTGGCGGGTGAACGACGTGGTTGCTCATGCAGGAGCACAGTGAGTGAAAAATGCAAATAACGCGCAAACCGGGATTTTTGGGCGAAAATAGCGAAAATTCTGCTTTTGGAGCGTTTTTGACGGATGACGTCAGCATGATGTCATGGGTGGGGTCAGGTACGGAATGATGACATGGCGGCCGGTGAGTGGCTCCACGTGGGTAGGTGACATGGCAGACAGCTCGGAGCGATGGTGGATGGGGTGGTGACGTGGCGCTGAGGTGGCAGTGATGTACGGGTTACGTGGACATGACATATGGTGGAATTGGCAGAGCGATAAACGGTTTCATCGGACCGCTTATAGTACGGGAGTGGTTTTGGCAGGCGGCCTCCCGATACGACCTGGGGACGACACGTGTCAGAGCCCTGACGTCATGGTCTGACAGATTTCGGGCGCTATCGTCCGGATATCGGAGGCGGCCCGATATTGATGTGAGCCGTTGGATGGGAGGGCCCAGATTTGACGGACGACGGGCGGGCAAATTGCCAACGTGATACGGCGGGACCCGGCGGTATTTAAATAACATTTTCTTTTGTTTTTTGTGAAATGCGCGTTGTAATCAAAACTTTGGATAAACAGGGAAAGTGGGTTTTGTAATGGTTTATAAGCCAAACGGGTTAATTTACATTTATTCGCAAAGCAGGGTTAGGGCTGTTAAACCAAGCAGATCTTGGTTTAATCCCGAGACTTTGTTTTTGGCACTATATTGCCTATTGCGCTTAAATTTCTTAGCGCTCCAACCTTTGAAGTTATAAGGCTATATTGCCTAGGGAAGGGGGGATATATACTTTAGGGATTTTTATATACAAGGGTGATATAATAATAGGGAAAATAGGAATATAGGGAATTAAGTAATAATGTGGTTAGTAGTTAATATGGGAATGGGATATAGATGACAGGTAATAGCCACTAAGTTGTTAGGAAACAAACTTAGTTTTGAGAGTAGATCAAAATGAAAAGATTTTTACACAAGAAATGTGGTTGTACTCTATAACAAGAATCACCAAAAGAGTTTGATTTCTGCTATGAATAAAGGTGATAGTGGGATGTTAGCAAGGAGTTTGATAGGGAATGACTAGGAAATTAGACATGCTTCTGCAACCCCACTACCTACCCATCTTATGTCCTAGCATTTTTTGTTTCTTCAGGGAGAGTGCACTTAGACTTGCAAACCCTCATGTGCTCTTTTCTTTTTGCTGCCCTCCTACCTAAATCTACCCTTATATCTTCCAAGGGCCTAGATTAAGCTAGTGGGCTCCTTTCTTTCTCTATCCAGCTAGTCATCTGTCAAGCTTAAACTGTTTGAACAGGTACTCATTGCCTACTCTAAAACAAGCAATTTAAAAGATGGCATGGCCCAGATTAAGCTGTTGAGCCATACATCAAGATGGTAGTGGCATTTTGGTTGGCCACTTTCCTGGTCTTTGTTTGGGGTTCATTTCAATTCTTTTTCTTTTGACCAAATCATTTTCTTGCCTTTTGATTATTCTTTTAAGGCATACCCTCTTTACATTTTTTAACTGTCTGCTTTGTTCATAAAAATGGAACCTTTGTATCATCAAAGATGATCATTTTTAGCACTTCCACTGTCAATCATGAAATATGAAACCCTATTGGTATAGGAGGCTAACAGTGGCTCCACTTGGGGATGACTTTTCCAGATGAAAAGTCAAGATCAGCAGGTCAGATTGCCTTCTTTTCCACTTTTCTGCAGCTTGACCTTTCCTTTTGTTGAAGACTGAATATGTGAATTTATGAAACTTGATTGCATTTCTCCTTAGACTGATCTGCTGTGAAATTACAGCCCTGTTTTGTCTTGCTTCTCTGATCATTTCTCATCTTTCAGATAGTTTCCAAGTACTTTCTCTCATCCTCCCATGCCAAAGTGAATAGCACTTATGAAAATAGTGCAGCACTTTAGTTCTTCTCAAAATGTTCTTGATTTGGAGCTCTATGTATCCGCTGAAAATAAACATACTAAAATACAAATTTATGTACAATATACTATTGAGCAGTGCTTGATCAGAGGGGATCAAAGTAGTGCTTGAGCATCCTCCCATTGACTGGGCCTTCCTCAGTGTTTGAACCATCCAAGCTTTTGAGAAAATAAGTATTATTACCTTGTACAGCACAAATTACATAAGGTCCCTTCCATAGGAAATCAAATTTCCCATGTTTTCCTTTGTCCTCCCTTCTGGAATCCCATCTTAGCACTTTGTTTCCTATAGAGAAGTCTTCAGCTTTGGTTCTCTTGTCAAATATCCTTTTGAGCTTTTCTTGCAGTACTTGGGTTCTTTCATAGACTTCCTCCCTTGTTTGCTGTAGGTGAATTGTCTGATTGATCCTTCTTTGAATGTCATTTGGCTCAGCTTGTATTTCTTGCAGCAACTTGATTACAGGAACCCCTAAAGATGAAGGAAACTTTGCTTCCATCCCATAAACCAGCTCATATGGACTTGTACCAATGGATCTTTTGGTGGTTAGTCTGTCTGTCCATAGGGCATTCATTAACTTCTTATGCCAATTCTTTTTGTTTTCTTCCAAAACTTTCTTGATGATATTGATTAGGCTTTTATTGGAAGACTCAGCTAGGCCATTGCCTTGAGGATAATAAGTTGTGGAATGACCTAGGGTCATATGATATTTGTGGCAGAAGCTGATCATTTTTTTAGACTTGAAAGCAGCAGCATTGTCTGTGATGATTTTGTCTGGACAGCCAAATCTGGACAGGATGTTGGTCTCTAGAAATTGTATGATAATGGAGTCATTGGCCTGCCTACAGGGGACAACTTCTATCCATTTGGTGAAATAGTCTGTAGCAGTCAAAATCCACCTATGTTGGTGAGAGGATGGGGGGTGAATTTCACCAATAAAGTCTAGACCCCATTGCTGGAATGGTCTCTCAGTTGAAACAGGTTTGAGTGGTAAAGGCAACAGCTTTCTCTTTCCTTCAAAGATTTGACATTTGTGACAAGACATTACAAATTTTCTTACATCAGTAAACAAGGAAGGCCAATAAAAACCAACCCTTAGGATTTTATCAGCTGTGGATTTCCAGTATAAGTGTCCTCCACAGTCACCTGCATGAAATTCTTTGAGGACATTGTCAGTTTCATCCAATGTTAAGCAATTAAGTAAGATTCCTTCATGGTTTCTCCAAAACAAATCATTGTTAATAATACAAAATTTTGATGCTTTCATTTTCAAGAACCTTTTCTTAGTTCTGGACAACCCTGGAGGAGCTTGCAGGTTTAGCAATACAAAACATATATCAGTATACAGGGGGATTGCATAAAGGCTTGGTTGATCTGTGGAGTCGCCATCTCCTGTTCATTGTCCAGTTCATTAATGTCAAGCACTTGGAAATTGGTTTCAGCCATCAACTTGGCTAGACCTTGTCCTTTTATCAGTTTGGTAGGCTTGATTTCCATGTCATATTCTAAGATTTTGGCAATCCATTTGCCCCTCCTACCTTCAATTCCTTCTTGGGTTAAAATTTCCTTCACTACTGCATTTGGGACATAGGAAATGATGTGGGAGTATAGGATATAGATTCTAAATTCCTTGATTGCTTTTACTAGTGCATAAGCTTGTTTTTCCATGAGTTGGTTTTTCTATAACACAAAAATTTAAAGCCTTCATTTTCAAAAATCTTTTCTTGGTTCTGGACAAGCCTGGAGGAGCACACAGGTTTAACAATACAAAGCATATATCAGCATACCATGGAGATTGCAAAAAAGTTTCACTGATCTGTGGAGTCACCAGCTCCTGTTCATTGTCCAGCTGGTTAATGTCTAAGGCTTGAAAGTTTGTTTCGGACATCAGTTTAACTAAACCTTGTCCCTTTATCAGCTTGGTTGGTTTTATTTCTATGTCATATTCAAGGATGTTTGTGATCCACTTGCCTCTTTTGCCCTCTAATCCCTCTTGGGTTAATATGTCTTTCACAGCAGCATGAGGAACGTAGGCAATCACATGTGAATATAGTATGTACACTCTAAAATCCTTGATGGCCTTAACCAAGGCGTAGGCCTGTTTTTCCATTATTGGGTACTTCAAAGGGGCATCTCTTAAGGCTCGGCTGAAAAATGCAATTGGTTTTTCATTTCCCTGTTCATCCTTTTGCAAAAGGACAACAGCTATCGTGTGATCAGATGCAAATGAAAACATTATAAAATATTTGTCAAACTGTGGGCTGGTGAGGACAGGGGTTTGGGTTAAGGCAGATTTTATACTTTCAAAAGCCTGCTTGGTTTCAAGAGACCACCTTACCTTGGCATCCTTCTTTAGCATGTTGCTTAACAGTCGTATCAGTTCAGCTAGATTTGGAATAAATCTCCTTAGAAAATTTATCTTTCGAAGGAATGCTTGTAGCTCTTTTATGTTTCTTGGATATGGGATTTGGAGGATGGCCTGAATTCTTTCAGGATCAATTCTAATCCCATCCTTTGATATGATGTGGCCAAGTAGTTTGCCTTCTTCAAGGCCAAAGAGAGAGTTTTTGGATACAAGGAAATGCCATATTTCCTACATGTCATGAATATCTGCCTCAAGTGTTTGAGGTGCTCTTGATCAAATTTGGAAAATGGGGTAAGATCATTAAGATAGACAACTAAGAAATCATGTATTTCCTTTGCAAATGAAATATCCATTGCCCTTTGAAAGGTGGCACCAGCGTTTTTAAGTCCAAATGGCATCTTTACATACTTAAATGTTCCCCATGGTGTAGTAAAAGCTGTCTTGTCTTGGTCATCCGGGCAAACAAGTATCTGATTAAAACCTGAAAAGCCATCTAGCAAAGAGATTCTAGATGACCCCACTACTCTTTGTAGGATGTGGTCCATTTTGGGCAATGGGTAGTGGTCTTTTAGTGAAACTTGATTTAAATTTCTCAGATCTACACAAAGTCTAATCTCACCTGTATTTTTTCTTGCAGGAACCAGATTGGATACCCATTCAGAAAATCTGATGGGTGCTATTATGCCTGCCTCATACATTCTTTTCACTTCCTTTTCAATCAATGGAAGAAGCATAGGATTTATTCTTCTAAGTTTCTGTTTGAAAGGTTTTTGGTTTGGTTTTAAAGGAATGGTGTGTTGGATCACTGAGGTGTCATAGGATTTCAAATCCTCATAACTCCAAGCAAACACATCTTGGAATTCTTTGAACAGATCAATGTATTTGGGCTTTTGATCAGGTGGAAAATTTTTGGACAGTTTGATCATTTTGGGATTCTCTGTTGTCCCAATGTTGTGCTCTTCTATGTCAGTGTTCAGTGGTTGCAATTTAGGTTTTCTAGGGACATCATTAGCATCAAACATGTCTTCTAATGGGGTTAGGCCAGCAGGCATAAAGTTATCCTTCAAGTCAATGATCTCTGCCTCTGTTTTGTCTATTTCTTCCAAATGCATTTGTTTCAGCTGTTCAATGTTTTCTTTGTCAAAAAAAGTGGGTTTCAGGATTTGCTTGGCTGTCGCAGCTGTTACAGCCTGCTGCTTTTCATTTGTTTGCTGTTCTGAATCTGCCATAGCATCCATGTCAATGTTAATATTTGCAAACCCATGTTCAAGGGTAAGAAAATTGTTAATTTGGGCATCATTTTCGAACACTTGCCAGTCTTTAATGTTATTTGGGACAGCGGGCCTATGTTTTATCTCAGCAGTGAAGTGATGGTCTGGTCCAAAGGGAAGCTTGCATGTACTAGCAAAAGTGGCAAGGCTGTGTGCATGAATATTATGATTTCTTGAAATCTTGTCAAGCTTTGATTCAGTGAATGTATTGAGTATATAAGTGGCAGCGGTCCTATAGGCCCTCATTCTATTGTCATTGGTAACAAAGTTACCTTTCATCTGTTGTATGATTAAATCAGAGTCACCTAGGATAGACACCTTTACAACTCCTAGAGCTCTGAGCAGTTTGAGGCCTAAAAGCAGAGCCTCATACTTTGCCATGTTGTTGGTCCATTTAAAGTTCAGTCTCTAGGCATGTCCTTCTGCATGATTATTATGTTTATTGTAAATCCAGACACCTGCCCCTGCTCCTAACTTGTTGACAAAGCCATCAAACTCTAAATACCATGTGATTTCTTTCTTGTGGTTGATACTAAGGGTGTCAGCTAACTTAGGATTGGGCAGATTTGAAATTTCTGTTTGGGGAAGTTCTTCTAGCGAGCTGGTTGCATTAGCTGTTTTGACAGTTTCACAAGCATGGGCAACCGATTCTTGATTGATATGTGTGTCTGTTTCTAAAGCCAACAGCTTGTCATCGAAGGGAAAAATTGTTTCGTCATTAAATAAAATAAAAGAATCCATATCAGAATGGATTGAATAAATGGGAAAATTTTCAGGCTTGCTCTCACTACTTACCACATATTTCATCAGCGTTTCTCTATACAGTCTCTTTGGTTGCCCAAAGACTGAAATGGTGGCATAGGAGAGGTCTAATTGTAAGGATCCTTGGAGCTTTTCTCCCCATGATCTTGATAGGAGCATATCGTATTTTGGTGGAATGTCAGCGACCACTACATCCATGAGGATGGTCTTGTTGGGATATTGGACTAAGGAGACACACAAGTCTTTGATGAGGCCTAAACACTTGACTTGACTTGAGTCAAATGAGTATAAATCTTTGTAGGGCCTTGTAATATCAAGGTTTAGCTTTTCCATAACTGCTTTGGGCATGAGGTTGTGTGAGGCTCCTGAGTCAAACATAGCATTGTGCAAAATCTGGTCATGTATATGCAAACTGATATAAAATGGTGGAACAGGTCCATGTGTTGATTTTCCATTAACTTCTGGACCAAACAACAGTTCAGGGGAATCATCCAAAACATTTACATCGTCCTTATTATCTGGGATTTGAAGTGACCTTTGAATTTCTTGCCTATATACATCATGTTTGGCAAGTTTTGATAGAGGGACAAATATCTTCAATTTTCCTATTTCGGCCTCTAAATCAAATGATTTTTCAGACTGGGTTTTAGCATTATGAGATGCAGGCTTTCCTTTTTCGAGTGGAGTGTCAGGGATTTCTTCTTGTTTATATTTGCTAAGGGAACTTGTTGCTTGCGGTTTTTCAGTTTTAGGAGGGCTTTTTGGAACGCTATTAGAATTTTCTTTTGGGGACGACGGTGGCAAAGGCTGATCGACAGGAGGCTGTATTTCTGTTATGTCTTTTACAGTGACTTCATGCGGGTTTGGGACAATGGTATCAGCTGGTTCTGTTACAGCCGCTTTGCCTTTAATCTTGTTGGGCTGTTTGCCATCCTTTGTTTTACTAGGTTCAAAAACGTCAATGGTCCTAGTTCTCAGCTTATATTGTTTGTGTACTTCATACACAGCAGTGTCATATCCTTGTTTGAAATCAAAAGATTCACCAGACTTAGTCTGAAATTGACTATAGTCATGTTCATCTTGATCTTCTTGAGTTAGAAAGGTTTGATGCTCACCCTTTAGATCCATCAGATTCATGTGAGTGTCCTCTGTTTGCTCCCCAGATGTAGATGCCTCAACATAATTATCTTGAAAAGGGGGTCTTATGTCATGGTCTGGGCTAGACCTAGCGGCATTTGTGTTCTGTGTTTTTCTGAAATTTGGGTTTCTTATGGGATTGGACTGTTGTCCTTCCCATGATGATTTCCTCTCAACATTTTCTACTCTTTCTCCCAGTCTTTGCAGACCATTGATAATAGCGTCAAGCTTCTGGTCAAAGGCTGAGGGTTCTTCCTTAAAGGTGGTTCTTCTTTCCATTCGGGCTTTATTTCTTTTGGCAATTAAGTTGGCCTCTACAGTAACAGCAACATTTTGTGCGTCTGCAAGGGTTTGAGGAGCTCTTTCTTTTAACTGGTATGCCATATCAGGGTCAAAACCGTCAGGGAATTTGTACAAGGCAAGGTCAGGTGGAGGCCTTAAGTTCTGTGGTATTGCATTATAAACATTATTGAATCTTGCACAGTACTCCAAAACAGTCTCTTGAGGACCTCTTTTAATTGTATCATATTCAGCCAGTATGTGCAAGGGGTCTTTCTTCTTCTCCCATCTGTTGGTAAAAGCTTGGTAAAGCTCATCAGGGGTGGTTATGGAATTTGCAGCAAGTGATCTAAACCAAGTTCTTACATCACCTATTAAGCTTTGAACAAAAATTTTCATTCTCACGCTATCATCATCTATTTTGTAGTTTTCAAAATAGTCTTGCATCTTTTTGGTATGCTGAAGGGCTGTGAAGGGACCAGTGGAATCAAAATATGTGATTTTGGATTGGTAATCTTGAGGTAAAGCCCCAGGATTAGCAGGCAGTTGCAGGGGTGCATATCTATTAGCCATGTTAGCAGGGATAAGTGGAACAACAACAGGGATGAATGGAACAACTAGGACAACAGGGATAACAGGAGTAACTGAAACAGCAGTAGTAGTAGTTGTGGTATTTGCAGCGAATGGAGGTGTGGAAGGAGTGCTATGGGATGTGGATGATGAACAAGGGGAAGCAGGGGTAGAACGGAATAAAACCTTGACAGGAGTTGGAACAGAGCTAGGGTAAGCTGTTTCAGGACTCAAATCAGCAAAATCTTCCTGTCTTTCTTGCTTCCTAAGGATCTTTGGGATTAAGTTCGGGTTTTCAAAAACAGCTGGAGGGTCTGGATCTGGGTTTGACCTTGTATACCGAGTTTTCCTCTTTGGAGCCAGCTTCCGAATTTGTTTTGGTATTTTTCTGTGAACGTTTTTTAGAAATAGCAAAGAACTGATCAAAATTTGGGACAGCGATCTGTAATTTAAAATTAACATGAAGATTGACTGAAGCAGCTTTTATTTAATCCTGTAAATGCAAAGCAAGAACAGTTTCAAAGGCTTCCTCGCTGAAATTCAGGCTTCATCTGTAGTTTTAAGGAATAGACAGCAATTGGAAAAATTGATTTATGGTCTCAGTGGAGCTTTCTTACTTGATTTTGAGAATTTATCTGAGGAAGGTCCCCAGCCGAGTCGCCATTATGTTATCACTCAGGTTGTCCTTAAGCTCCTGAAAGGATACGGCCGAGGTAACCATAGACCAACTTTGGACTGCAGGTTCTAGCCCACCTGCAGTTAGAGAGGGCTCTCTCTTTCTGATTTGGCTTTTTTGAAAATAATTTTAGGCTAAGTATTGAGTTCAAGGGGTTTTTGTTTTGATTTTGGTGGGAAAATTGATATTTTTCAGTTAAAGAGGCAGGTATAGTCTGATAGTTTCAAACCATTGGGCATGGAGTCGAGGAGTAGGACTGCTGGTGCATTTTCTTGGTTACAAGAGAAGAAAATGAAGCAAGATAGCTGCACATGAAACAATGTTTCAGGTTTAAAGGATGGACTGAATGCTAAGGAACAAGAGGCAGTTAAGAATCTCTCTTTCAGCTTAACAGAGAGGTGTGAACGAACTCTATCTAGTAGCAGTAAAGAATCCCTAGGTAACTGTCAAACATAGGTGAACTAGAGTAAATATGAGCCAGAAGGAATTCATATTCATTACCAATTCAGTTCAGATGAAAACATAAAGAAACAACAAAAATTGAGCCTAGAGTGTAGTCCAACAAATTCTAAACTAATCTTTCTTTCTGCTATTTAGATGGTGATAAATGAAAACAGAGGTAGGGTACTTATTGGTTCATATTGCAGCACAAGAATTCCATCATTCAGTCTCCAGAAACCATCAAAAACACATCAAACAGTCTGTTATCCGAACTTTCAGCAATCTTTGATTATAGAGAACAACTCAGGTGTACAGTGCGAGTCTCTAGTGAGAATTATCAATCGACCAACCCTTAAAACAACATAGAGGGCGGTATAAATAGGGAAAAACTCTCCAAAATTGTTTATTACATCTTGACCTAAACAGTTCTGAAAGAAAAGACTTCATTAACCTAATCCTATGAGTAATAAATGCAACAAAATATCTGTGGCTGTGCTGAGGGCTGCCGTATCAAAATTGAGTAAATGTGTTGTCCTTGGTGGCTTGGTGCGGTGTTGCTGCAATAACTGTGCATGGGTTTCTGCTCCTTTGCTGTTCGGCGGCATTAAAAATTTTACTGTGATTTGAAAGCTTGGATGGGCTACCCCCACTTTCTTTGACTTTGCTAGGGGGGGCTCATCAATGTTTAGCTGCTTCGAGCCCCTAAAAACTTCACTGATACTCTTCGACATGACATTCGGCCTTTCTGATTCTCTGGTACTTCAAAACTGTAGATTGCTCCTTTCTGAACCTGTGCAGGCAAAAATGGCCTCTGCGAATGCATTGTGTGTTCATCTGGAATGATAATGGTGCTGATCGCTTCTGAAAAAGGTAAAACTGGAGAAAAACTGTGCAAACCGCGAATTTCGGGCCTGAGGGAAGCTCAGCGATGGGAGGGCGACCACTTTGACCCTTTTTACGGGGCTCCAGAGTCGTGATTTCGCCTTTCGTGCCAAAAATTGCCGATGACGTCAGCGGGTGGGGCCAGTACAATAGATGACGTGGCGAATGACGTCAGCATGTACAGACGGGTGACGTGGCGGTACGGTGGCGGTGACGTGGCATGGTGACTGGGCAGGAGGCTGACACAGGCGGCTGACGTCACCAGTGATATGGCGCTGACGTAGGAGGGTGGAAGGTGGTAAGTGGTTTCGGGCGCACCGCCTTTGGGCATAAGCGGTTTTGGAGAAGGGGGCTCCGCCACGGCTGAGGAGGTGACGCGTGGCGGGAGTACGGTGGGAATACCGCCCATCTCCCGGACGCTAACCTTCGGTGTGTCGGGATATGGGAAGGCCCGCCCACTGTCGATCTCAGGCGGGACAGATCCGACGGCTGGCGGGAAGGACGAGGCGGCGGCGGGTTAAGGGATGGGCGCGGGAATATGCGAATCTTAATATAGTGCGGCGGGGAGGGTTAGAACTTAGGAAATGCGGGTTTTATGGGGGTTTTATGGGTTTATGAGCAGGCGGGTTAATGTTTTATGAACCAAACTTAGGATAAGGGCACAAGAGTGGGTTTTTTGAAGGGTTAGGGCGAAGGGGGAAAGGTTGTTAGCATGACCAGGTGTCATACTAACCCCAGTTAGGACACGGATGGGCTAAAAACAGCCCCAGATGGGCTGTTTTCTCCCTGACTTAGGGAACTATGGCTATAGTGCCAGGGAGGGGATGTTATTATTTTTTTTTTGCGATTTTATACATAATTTTAGTAGGGGAAGGGGAAACAGATTAGGGAGTTAGATAATAGAATTAGTAGTTAATGTGGAGGTGACCAGAAAGCGCTAAGGTAAGGGATCTTAGGCTATTTTTGGGGAAAATGACTCATAGAGGAGGAATGAACAATCCTTGAGTAAAGCAGATCTTTATCAAGGCAACTGATATGGAGAATGATGAAACTAAGAGGAATCAAGCAGATCTTGACCTCTTTTAGAGGAGTTAGTAAGTGATTTGGGAGAGAAGAAGAAGGGGAAGTTAGTAATGTCCAGCTTGAGCTCCTCCAGATGAAAACTGCATCATGACAGTGATCTGCAAATGTATAACACTTTGAAACACAAAATTGATCATAAATCATCATTTTGCAACCTCACAGCTACCTACCCAGCCTACTTTCCTAACATTTTTTCTTCTTTTTGGTTTGGGTGCACTTAGACTTGCAGACCCATCTTTACAATTTTTCTTTTGTCTGTCTTCCTATCTAAATCTACACTTATTTCTGCCAAGGGCCCAGATTAAGCAGTTGGGCTCCTTTTATTCTCTACCTATCTACAAATCTGCCAAGATTAAGCTGTTTGGACAGATATCATTCTCTATATTCTAAAACAGGAAATTGAAACCTAGGGAGGCCAAGATTAGGCTGTTTGGCCTTCCCTTTAACTGGAAAAACTCATCAAAATGGAAAACAGCAGTGGCATTTGGACTAGCATACTTTCATGACCTCTTCTCTAGCCTCTTTCAGGAAATATGGAACCTTGCAGCATGAAAGATGACATATTTGGCCTGTAAAAATGTCAATCATGAAAAATGAACACCTGTTGCAACAGGAGGCTAACAGTGGCTCCACTTGGGGATGGCTTTTCCTTGTGAAAAGCCAAGAACAGTAGGTCAGACTGCCTTGATCTTTTGGTGTTGCTGTAAACTGAAAAAATGTAAAACTTTGAAATATGAACAGTTCCTCTCCTCAACCAAATTACTCATGAACTCTGAAGCGTCGCCTGCTTTCTTCTGCATGCTTGATCTTATGGACAATATTGCCTGCAAAAATACCTCTGAAAAGCATGGATCAAAACTGATGTATTTCCTTTAGCTCTGGTCTAGAAACAGTTTCTGAAAGCTTTCTCCTCTCTTGTTAACATTTTCTTGACTGAAGATTGCAAGTGCAAACAACTTCTTTTTGCCATGAATTGTTGTGATGTGACAGTGTTACTCTTGTTGTTTTGCTGAAATTAGTATAGAGGCAGAACTTTTAAAACTGGAAAACTTGCCTTGGCTGTGCCTTCACAAAATTTACTGTTGTTTCTTCAACAATCGGTCTGCTTATAAAAAAGAAAACAAAGTGCTGATATATACAACTATTACTGTGCAAAGGGTATTTACAGAGCTGCACGACATCCCTTAGAAGGGATCATGGTAATGTTTCAGCATGCGGCCATTCACAGGGCCTTCTTTAGCAGTGTTGCCCTCTATAGATTTGAGAAAATATGTGTTATTTCCCTGAACAACAGAAATAAGGAATGGCCCTTTCCATAAAAAATCAAACTTAGCATGTTTGCCCTTGTCTTCTCTTCGTGAATCCCACCTTAGAACTTTGTCACCCATGTAGAAATCCTCAGCTTTAGCTCTCTTATCAAACATCTTTTTGATCTTTTCTTGCAAGATTTGAGCTCTGTCATAAACTTGTTCTCTGGTTTGCTGAAGATGGATAGTCTGGTTTATTCTTCTTTGGATGTCATTTGGTTCAGCCTGAATTTCCTGTAATAGTCTAGTAGTAGGGATGCCCAAGGATGAAGGAAATCTGGCCTCCATGCCATATACTAGCTCATAAGGGCTCATCCCAATGGATCTCTTTGTTGAAAGTCTATCTGCCCACAGGGCATTTACCAGCTTTTTGTGCCAGTTCTTCTTGTTTTCTTCTAGCACTTTCTTTATGATGTTGATGAGGCTTTTGTTTGATGACTCAGCCAAGCCATTACCTTGAGGGTAATAGGCTGTAGAGTGGCCCAAGGTAATATGAAATCTGTGGCAAAAATTGATCATATTTTTGGATTTAAAAGCAGCGGCGTTGTCAGTGATAATCTTCTCAGGGCAGCCAAATCTAGAAAGGATATTGCACTCAAGGAATTGGATAATGATGGTGTCATTGGCTTGCCTACATGGAATGGCTTCAACCCATTTAGTGAAGTAGTCGGTGGCTGTTAGGATCCATTTGTGCTGGCCTGAGGAAGAGGGATGGATTTCTCCAATGAAGTCAAGACCCCATTGTTGAAAAGGTTTTTCGGTTGAGATGGGTTTTAGGGGCAGGGGCAACAACTTTCTCTTGCCCTCAAAAACTTGGCACTTGTGACAGGAAATGGCAAACTTCTTTACATCTGCAAAAAGGGAGGGCCAATAAAAACCAGCCCTTAAAATTTTATCAGCAGTGGACTTCCAATATAGATGTCCTCCACAGTCACCTGCATGGAATTCTTTCATGACATTATTAGTTTCATTCATGGTTAAATAGTTAAGCAATATGCCTTCATGATTCTTCCAAAATAATGCACCATCTATAACACAAAACTTTAAAGCCTTCATTTTCAAAAATCTTTTCTTGGTTCTGGACAATCCTGGATGAGCACACAGGTTTAACAATACAAAGCATATATCAGCATACCATGGAGATTGCAAAAAATTTTCACTGATTTGTGGAGTCGCCAGCTCCTGTTCATTGTCCAGTTGGTTAATGTCTAAGGCTTGAAAGTTTGTTTCAGACATTAGTTTAGCTAAACCTTGTCCCTTTATCAGCTTGGTTGGTTTTATTTCTATGTCATATTCAAGGATGTTTGCGATCCACTTGCCTCTTTTGCCCTCTAATCCCTCTTGGGTTAATATGTCTTTCACAGCAGCATGAGGAACGTAGGCAATCACATGTGAATATAGTATGTACACTCTAAAATTCTTGATGGCCCTAACCAAGGCGTAGGCCTGTTTTTCCATTATTGGGTACTTCAAAGGGGCATCTCTTAAGGCTCGACTGAAAAATGCAATTGGTTTTTCATTTCCCTGTTCATCCTTTTGCAAAAGGACAACAGCTATCGTGTGATCAGATGCAAATGAAAATATGATAAAATCTTTGTCAAACTATGGGCTAGTGAGGACAGGGGTTTGGCTTAAGGTAGATTTTATACTTTCAAAAGCCTGCTTGGTTTCAAGAGACCACCTTACCTTGGCATCCTTCTTTAGCATGTTGCTTAACAATCGTATCAGTTCAGCTAGATTTGGAATAAATCTCCTTAGAAAATTTATCTTTCGAAGGAATGCTTGTAGCTCTTTTATGTTTCTTGGATATGGGATTTGGAGGATGGCATGAATTCTTTCAAGATCAATTCTAATCCCATCCTTTGATATGATGTGGCCAAGTAGTTTGCCTTCTTCAAGGCCAAAGAGAGACTTTTTGGGATTCAAGGAAATGCCATATTTCCTACATGTCATGAATATCTGCCTCAAGTGTTTGAGGTGCTCTTGATCAGATTTGGAAAATGGGGTAAGATCATCAAGATAGACAACTAAGAAATCATGTATTTCCTTTGCAAATGCAATATCCATTGCCCTTTGAAAGGTGGCACCAGCGTTTTTAAGTCCAAATGGCATCTTTACATACTTAAATGTTCCCCACAGTGTAGTAAAAGCTGTCTTGTCTTGGTCATCCGGGTGAACAAGTATCTGATTAAAACTTGAAAAGCCATCTAGCAAAGAGATTCTAGATGACCCCACTACTCTTTGTAGGATGTGGTCCATTTTGGGCAATGGGTAGTGGTCTTTTAGTGAAACTTGATTTAAATTTCTCAGATCTACACAAAGTCTAATCTCACCTGTATTTTTTCTTGCAGGAACCAGATTGGATACCCATTCAGAAAATCTGATGGGTGCTATTATCCCTGCCTCATACATTCTTTTCACTTCCTTTTCAATCAATGGAAGAAGCATAGGATTTATTCTTCTAAGTTTCTGTTTGAAAGGTTTCTGGTTTGGTTTTAAAGGAATGGTGTGTTGGATCACTGAGGTGTCATAGGATTTCAAATCCTCATAACTCCAAGCAAACACATCTTGGAATTCTTTGAACAGATCAATGTATTTGGGCTTTTGATCAGGTGGCAAATTTTTGGACAGTTTGATCATTTTGGGATTCTCTGTTGTCCCAATGTTGTGCTCTTCTATGTCAGCGTTCAGTGGTTGCAATTTAGGTTTTCTGGGGACATCATTAGCATCAAACATGTCTTCTAATGGGGTTAGGCCAGCAGGCATAAAGTTATCCTTCAAGTCAATGATCTCTGCCTCTGTTTTGTCTATTTCTTCCAAATGCATTTGTTTCAGCTGTTCAATGTTTTCTTTGTCAAAAACAGTGGGTTTCAGGATTTGCTTGGCTGTCGCAGCTGTTACAGCCTGCTGCTTTTCATTTGTTTGCTGTTCTGAATCTGTCATAGCATCCATGTCAATGTTAATATTTGCAAACCCATGCTCAAGGGTAAGAAAATTGTTAATTTCGGCATCATTTTCGAACACTTGCCAGTCTTTAATGTTATTTGGGACAGCGGGCCTATGTTTTATCTTAGCAGTGAAGTGATGGTCTGGTCCAAAGGGAAGCTTGCATGTACTAGCAAAAGTGGCAAGGCTGTGTGCATGAATATTATGATTTCTTGAAATCTTGTCAAGCTTTGATTCAGTGAATGTATTGAGTATATTAGTGGCAGCGGTCCTATAGGCCCTCATTCTATTGTCATTGGTAACAAAGTTACCTTTCATCTGTTGTATGATTAAATCAGAGTCACCTAGGATAGACACCTTTACAGCTCCTAGAGCTCTGAGCAGTTTGAGGCCTAAAAGCAGAGCCTCATACTTTGCCATGTTGTTGGTGCATTTAAAGTTCAGTATGTAGGCATGTCCTTCTGCATGATTATTATGTGTATTGTAAATCCAGACACCTTCCCCTGCTCCTAACTTGTTGACAGAGCCATCAAACTCTAAATACCATGTGATTTCTTTCTTGTGGTTGATACTAAGGTTGTCAGCTAACTTAGGATTGGGCAGATTTGAAATTTCTGTTTGGGGAAGTTCTTCTAGCGAGCTGGTTGCATTAGTTGTTTTGACAGTTTCAAAAGCATGGGAAACCGATTCTTCATTGATATGTGTGTCTATTTCTAAAGCCAACAGCTTGTCATCGGAGGGAAAAATTGTTTCGTCATTAAATAAAATAAAAGAATCCATATCAGAATGGATTGAATAAATGGGAAAATTTTCAGGCTTGCTCTCACTACTTACCACATATTTCATCAGCGTTTCTCTATATAGTCTCTTTGGTTGCCCAAAGACTGAAATGGTGGCATAGGAGAGGTCTAATTGTAGGGATCCTTGGAGCTTTGCTCCCCATGATCTTGATAGGAGCATACCGTATTTTGGTGGAATGTCAGCGACCACTACATCCATGAGGATGGTCTTGTTGGGATATTGGACTAAGGAGACACAAAAGTCTTTGATGAGGCCTAAACACTTGACTTGACTTGAGTCAAATGAGTATAAATCTTTGTAGGGCCTTGTAATATCAAGGTTTAGCTTTTCCATAACTGCTTTGGCATGAGGTTGTGTGCGGCTCCTGAGTCAAACATAGCATTATGCAAAATCTGGTCATGTATATGCAAACTGATATAAAATGGTGGAACAGGTCCATGTGTTGATTTTCCATTAACTTCTGGACCAAACAACAGTTCAGGGGAATCATCCAAAACATTTACATCGTCCTTATTCTCTGGGATTTGAAGTGACCTTTGAATTTGTTGCTTATATACATCATGTTTGGCAAGTTCTGATAGAGGGACAGATATCTTCAGTTTTCCTATTTCGGCCTCTAAATCAAATGATTTTTCAGACTGGGTTTTAGCATTATGAGATACAGGCTTTCCTTTTTCCAGTGGAGTGTCAGGGATTTCTTCTTGTTTATCTTTGCTAAGGGAACTTGCTGCTTGCGGTTTTTCAGTTTTAGGAGGGCTTTTTGGAACGCTGTTCGAATTTTCTTTTGGGGGCGACGGTGGCAAAGGCTGATCGACAGGAGGCTGTATTTCTGTTATGTCTTCTACAATGACTTCATGCGGGTTTGGGATAGTGGTATCAGCTGGTTCTGTTACAGCCGCTTTGCCTTTAATCTTGTTGGGTTGTTTTCCATCCTTTGTTTTACTAGGTTCAGAAATGTCAATGGTCCTAGTTCTCAGCTTATATTGTTTGTGTACTTTATACACAGCAGTGTCATATCCTTGTTTGAAATCAAAAGATTCACCAGACTTAGTCTGAAATTGACTATAGTCATGTTCATCTTGATCTTCTTGAGTTAGAAAGGTTTGATGCTCACCCTTTAGATCCATCAGATTCATGTGAGTGTCCTATGTTTGCTCCCCAGATGCAGATGCCTCAACATAATTATCTTGAAAAGGGGGTCTTATTTCATGGTTTGGGCTAGACCTAGCGGTATTTGTGTTCTGTGCTTTTCTGAAATTTGGGTTTCTTATGGGATTGGACTGTTGTCCTTCCCATGATGATTTCCTCTCAACATTTTCTACTCTTTCTCCCAGTCTTTGCAGACCATTGATAATAGCGTCAAGCTTCTGGTCAAAGGCTAAGGGTTCTTCCTTAAAGGTGGTTCTTCTTTCCATTCGGGCTCTATTTATTTTGGCAATTAAGTTGGCCTCTACAGTAACAACAACATTTTGTGCGTCTGCAAGGGTTTGAGGAGCTCTTTCTTTTAACTGGTATGCCATATCAGGGTCAAAACCGTCAGGGAATTTGTACAAGGCAAGGTCAGGAGGAGGCCTTAAGTTTTGTGGTATTGCATTATAAACATTATTGAATCTTGCACAATACTCCAAAACAGTCTCTTGAGGACCTCTTTTAATTGTATCATATTCAACCAGTATGTGCAAGGGGTCTTTCTTCTTCTCCCATCTGTTGGTAAAAGCTTGGTAAAGCTCATCAGGGGTGGTTATGGAATTTGCAGCAAGTGATCTGAACCAAGTTCTTACATCACCTGTTAAGCTTTGAACAAAAATTTTCATTCTCACGCTATCATCATCTATTTCGTAGTTTTCAAAATAGTCTTGCATCTTTTTGGTATGCTGAAGGGCTGTGAAGGGACCAGTGGAATCAAAATATGTGATTTTGGATTGGTAATCTTGAGGTAAAGCCCCAGGATTAGCAGGCAGTTGCAGGGGTGCATATCTATTAGCCATGTTAGCAGGGATAAGTGGAACAACAACAAGGATGAATGGAACAACTGGGACAACAGGGATAACAGGAGTAACTGAAACAGCAGTAGTAGTAGTTGTGGTATTTGCAGCGAATGGAGGTGTGGAAGGAGTGATATGGGATGTGGATGATGAACAAGGGGAAGCAGGGGTAGAATGGAATAAAACCTTGACAGGAGTTGGAACAGAGCTAGGGTAAGCTGTTTCAGGACTCAAATCAGCAAAATCTTCCTGTCTTTCTTGCTTCCTAAGGATCTTTGGGATTAAGTTCGGGTTTTCAAAAACAGCTGGAGGGTCTGGATCTGGGTGTGACCTTGTATACCGAGTTTTCCTGTTTGGAGCCAGCTTCCGAATTTGTTTTGGTATTTTTCTGTGAACGTTTTTTAGAAATAGCAAAGAACTGATCAAAATTTGGGACAGCTATCTGTAATTTAAAACTAACATGAAGATTGACTGAAGCATCTTTTATTTACTCCTGTAAATGCAAAGCAAGAACAGTTTCAAAGGCTTCCTGGCTGACATTCAGGCTTCATCTGTAGTTTTAAGGAATAGACAGCATTGGAAAAATTGATTTTGAGAATTTATCTGAGGAAGGTCCCCAGCCGAGTCGCCATTATGTTATCACTCAGGTTGTCCTTAAGCTCTTGAAAGGATACGGCCGAGGTAACCACAGACCAAATTTGGACTGCAGGTTCTAGCCCACCTGCAGTTGGAGAGGGCTCTCTCTTTCTGATTTGGCTTTGTTGAAAATAATTTTAGGCTAGGTATTGAGTTCAAGGGGTTTTTGTTTTGATTTTGGTGGGAAAATTGATATTTTCAGTTAAAGAGGCAGGTATAGTCTGATAGTTTCAAACCATTGGGCATGGAGTCGAGGAGTAGGACTGCTGGTGCGTTTTCTTGGTTACAAGAGAAGAAAATGAA
Source organism: Pinus tabuliformis (assembly GCA_031772625.1). Classification (NCBI taxonomy): domain Eukaryota; kingdom Viridiplantae; phylum Streptophyta; class Pinopsida; order Pinales; family Pinaceae; genus Pinus; species Pinus tabuliformis. Next base: position 104,980,940 of record CM062816.1, read on the forward strand.
GCAAGATAGCTGCACATGAAAAAATGTTTCAGGTTTAAAGGATGGACTGAATGCTAAGGAACGAGAGGCAGTTAAGAATCTCTCTTTCAGCTTAACAGAGAGGTGTGAAAGAACTCTATCTAGGGGCAGTAAAGAATCCCTAGGTAACTGTCAAACACAGGTGAACTAGGGTAAATATGAGCCAGAAGGAATTCATATTCATTACCAATTCAGTTCAGATGAAAACATAAAGAAACAACAGAAATTGAGCCTAGAGTGTAGTCAAACAAATTCTAAACTAATCTTTCTTTCTGCTATTTAGATGGTGATAAATGAAAACAGAGGTAAGAGGTACTTATTGGTTCATATTGCAGCACAAGAATTCCATCATTCAGTCTCCAGAAACCATCAAAAACACATCAAACAGTCTGTTATCCGAACTTTCAGCAATCTTTGATTATAGAGAACAACTCAGGTGTACAGTGCGAGTCTCTAGTGAGAATTATCAATTGACCAACCCTTAAAACAACATAGAGGGCGGTATAAATAGGGAAAAACTCTCCAAAATTGTTTATTACATCTTGACCTAAACAGGTCTGAAAGAAAAGACTTCATTAACCTAATCCTATGAGTAATAAATGCAACAAAATATATGTGGCTGCGCTGAGGGCTGCCGTATCAAAATTGAGTAAATGTGCTGTCCTTGGTGGCTTGGTGCGGTGGTGCTGCAATAACTGTGCATGGGTTTCTGCTCCTTTGCTGTTCGGCGGCATTAAAAGCTTTTACTGTGATTTTAAAGCTTGGATGGGCTGCCACCACTTTCTTTGACGTTGCTGGGGGGGCTCATCAATGTTTAGCTGCTTCGAGCCCCTAAAAACTTCACTGATACTCTTCGACATGACATTCGGCCTTTCTGATTCTCTGGTACTTCAAAACTGTAGATTGCTCCTTTCTGAACCTGTGCAAGCAAAAATGGCCTCTGCGAACGCATTGTGTGTTCATCTGGAATGATAATGGTGCTGACCACTTCTAAAAAAGGTAAAACTGGAGAAAAACTGTGCAAACCACGAATTTCGGGCCTGAGGGAAGCTCAGCGATGGGAGGGCGACCACTTTGACCCTTTTTACGGGGCTCTAGAGTCGCGATTTCGCCTTTCGCGCCAAAAATTGCCGATGACGTCAGCGGGTGGGACCAGTACAGCGGATGACGTGGCAGATGATGTCAGCAGATGACGTCAGTATGTACGGACGGGTGATGTGGCGGTACGGTGGCAGGGACATAGTGGCGGTGACGTGGCATGGTCACTGGGCAGGAGGCTGACACGGGCGGGTGACGTCAGCAGTGATGTGGCGCTGACGTAGGAGGGCGAAAGGTGGTAAGTGGTTTCGGGCTTACTGCCTTTGGGCATAAGCGGTTTTGGAGAAGGGGGCTCCGCCACGGCCGAGGAGGTGACGCGTGGCGGGAGTACGACGGGAATACCGCCCATATCCTGGACGCTAACCTTCGGTGTGTCGGGATATGGGAAGGCCCGCCCACCGTCGATCTCGGGCGGGATAGATCCGACGGTTGGTGGGAAGGACGAGGCGGCGGCGGGTTAAGGGATGGGCGCGGGAATATGCGAATCTTAATATAGTGCGGCGGGGAGGGTTAGAACTTAGGAAATGCGGGTTTTATGGGGGTTTTATGGGTTTATGAGCGGGCGGGTTAATGTTTTATGAACCAAACTTAGGATAAGGGCGCAAGAGTGGGTTTTTTGAAGGGTTAGGGCGAAGGGGGAAAGGTTGTTAGCATGACCAGGTGTCATACTAACCCCAGTTAGGACATGGATGGGATAAAAACAGCCCCAGGTGGGTTGTTTTCTCCCTGACTTAGGGAACTATGGCTATAGTGCCAGGGAGGGGATGTTATTATTTTTTTTTGGGATTTTATACATAATTTTAGTGGGGGAAGGGGAAACAGATTAGGGAGTTAGATAATAGAATTAGTAGTTAATGTGGAGGTGACCAGAAAGCGCTAAGGTAAGGGACCTTAGGCTATTTTTGGGGAAAATGACTCATAGAGGAGGAATGAACAATCCTTGAGTAAAGTAGATCTTTATCAAGGCAACTGATATGGAGAATGATGAAACTAAGAGGAATCAAGCAGATCTTGACCTCTTTTAGGGGAGTTAGTAAGTGATTTGGGAGAGAAGAAGAAGGGGAAGTTAGTAATGTCCAGCTTGAGCTCCTCCAGATGAAAACTGCAACATGACAGTGATCTGCAAATGTATAACACTTTGACACACAAAATTGATCATAAATCATCATTTTGCAACCTCACAGCTACCTACCTAGCCTACTTTCCTAACATTTTTTCTCCTTTTTGGTTTGGGTGCACTTAGACTTGCAGACCCATCTTTACAATTTTTCTTTTGTCTGTCTTCCTATCTAAATCTACACTTATTTCTTCCAAGGGCCCAGATTAAGCAGTTGGGCTCCTTTGATTCTCTACCTATCTACAAATCTGCCAAGATTAAGCTGTTTGGATAGATATCATTCTCTATATTCAAAAACAGGAAATTGAAACCTAGGGAGGCCAAGATTAGGCTGTTTGGCCTTCCCTTTAACTGGAAAAACTCATCAAAATGGAAAACAGCAGTGGCATTTGGACTAGCATACTTTCATGACCTCTTCTCTGGCCTCTTTCAGGAAATATGGAACCTTGTAGCATGAAAGATGACATATTTGGCCTGTAAAAATCTCAATCATGAAAAATGAACACTTGTTGCAACAGGAGGCTAACAACATCCACGGGAATATCACGCTGTTAATAAACCTTGTGACTTATAGAAAGTATTTTGACTGCATGCTTTTGACCATCATTTTATGCACTATCTGGAAGACCTGGGTGAGATCAAGGGAGCACATCAACATATCGACCCTCTACTCTTTAAAACCCATCTGCTCATTTTCCATCATGACAACTTGATATATGAAAATCGTGGAGGTGAGAACAGGATTTGCACTGCTAGAACAAGAACTGATGTTAGAACAGGAACTATACACCTTCCCCAAGGAGAGCCTACTATTAATGATATTTTCACATCAAATCTTTTCAAATTAACAAAAAAAGAAGAATTCATAGAAGAATAACTTGTTACCTCTAAATGCCTCTAGATAATAGCCCAATAATGCATAAAAAGGATAATAATGACTATAAACACCCAATTTAGGCATAAGAGTTATTCAACACAAGTATGAAAATCTAGAAAAATTGGAGGCTCAACACTCCCCCATGTTGATCTTCTTTCACGTCCTCGTGCAAGCCAAACCATAGGATGGATATCAAAATTTCAAAAAATGCAAGGTTGTGGCCTAGAGCCTGTTACAGGTCTATTTGGGCACATCATGTTGAAAATAGCAACAAGAAATGCTAAAAATAGAAGTGCTAAAAATAACACTGCTATAAATAGCATTTCGAGATACATTCCAATTTTAGTTAGTCCCTAAACTAAAATTGAGAATTAAAATTCGAATTTGATCTTAGCAGTTGTTTGTAAAATAATTAATTAATTCATCTTGAGTTAATTAGTTGTAGAAAATCAAACATGAAGTCTATGTGAAGACATGCAACAGTTTCTCCATTGATTGAGGAAGTTATCCCTTGATTAAAGGAGATCAGGATGAGTTGTACTTTGATTTGTAATTAGTTAGCTCAGTTAACTGAGTTAAGTCCAGTTAGATTAGTTCAAATAGTTTGTTGAACTAATTTTGAGTTCAGTTAGTTAATGCATGCATGTATGTAACTGCTGCACTTCAGATAACTGAATATTCTCTCATAAATAACTCATGCATGTCAGTTCAGTGAAAGACCTAGTTGAGATTAGATGATGGGACAGTGTACTATCATTTGCAGGAATATTCCATTGAAGATATCTATTGCATGCAGAAGGAATTCATTCCTTGGAGATTGCGCAGTTACTTTTGAGTTTAATGAGTGTGTGATGAGGCCAATTCACACAGGTGGAAACTTTGGACCCCAAGAGAAACTGTTCAAGGAAATAGGAGGCTTGGAGGGATGAGGGAAGGCATATCTTGTGTTTATTCAGTCTGTGAGCTGTATTGTTGGATTGTACTGAGAGAGGTATAGCTTGTGAGCTAATGCTTAGTGTAATCCAGACATATTTCCACTTGTATGATAATACAGAGATTGGGGTTTTTAGCTGAGGCTTTCCCCATAGTATTCTTCTGTGTTCATGTGTGATTGATTTCTCATTCTCTGTTATATGTGTTCTATTTGATCTTGCTCAAAATCAATTAAGCTTCCGAAAGTTTGTTTGTAGAAGTAGATCAAGTATTTTGCTTTAGTATATTACATTATTAGGTAATCTACAGTGGGAAATTATACATGGTATCAGAGCAAACATGATCAAAGTGAAGAACAATATAAAAAGAAGCGAGAAGTTCGAAGTTTCAAGTTCCTGATTATAGAATTCAAATTCTTATCACATCTCAAATTTCACCAATGGCGTTCAATGGTTTAAGACTCGAGTATGCCCTTGATGGCAGCTCGAATTATATAGCCTAGAAGGATCGCATGGAAGTAGTATTAGAGGAAAATGGTCTAAAGGACTTCATTGATCAAGAAGTCCCCAAGCTGGCAGCAGCTAATGCTACAAAATTGGTGGAATGGAAGAAATGTGTGGCTAGAGAGAGGAGAATTCTTTTGGAGGGAGTTTGATACCACATAGTCTCGAGTCTCCATGGGAAGGAGACACTGTTTTTAATGTGGAAAACATTAAAAGATCTATATCAGAATAGCAGCGATCAAAGGAAGCTGGCGTTGAAAGACAAGCTTCGGAAAATCCGGAAGGTTTTGAGACCTTTGATCGTGAGTTGTATGTGTGCTGACTCAAGAGGGCTTTGTATGGGCTTAAGCAAGCACATCATGCTTGGTACACTAGGATTGACAACTATTTCATTGGGTTGGGCTTCACCAAGAGTGAAGCAAATGCAAACCTTAACCACATCACAGTAGAAGGTAAGCCATTGATCATTGTTCTTTATGTGGATGTTCTGATTTTGACATGTGATGATCAGTTGATCAAGTCTTGCAAAGAGGACCTTTCAAGAGAGTTCGAGATGAAAGACATGGGTCTTATGCACTACTTTCTAGGCATGGAAGTGTGGTAGAAAGATAGGGAAGTATTTGTGTCTCAAGGCAAGTATTCCAATGAGATACTTAGGTGCTTCCACATGGAGAAGTGCAAGCCCATGCAGACTCCTCTGGCTGGTAACTGGAGGAAGGAGGATGCTACTTCAGGTGAGGTAGTAGCTACTACTGTTTATCGACAGCTGGTGGGTTCACTAATGTATCTAGTGAACACACGACCAGACTTATGCTTTGCGGTGAACTAGCTTAGTCAAGCTATGGTTCAGCCTACCAAGCTGTTTTGGAAGGCAACGAAGCATGTGCTGAGATACCTCAAAGGCACATCTCAGTATGGATTTTGGTACAGACGGACAAAGGGAATGAATTTTCAGGGCTTCACAAATGCAAATTAGGCAGGGAGTCCATTAGATCGGAAGAGAACTTCTGGAGGAATCTTCAATCTTGGTTCAACTGCAGTTTCCTGGTATAGCACAAAACAAAGGTCAGTTGCACTTAGCTCAGCAAAGGCTGAATACATGGCTGCCAGTCAGGCAGCATGTGAGGCCATTTGGACACGGAAGATTCTAGTGGGATTGTTTGGTCAGAGGATGGATCCAACTGTGATCTACTACAATAATTAGAGTTGTATCAAACTCTCCGAGAATCCAGTATTTCATCACAGGTCCAAGCACATCAATATCCGATACCATCATCTTCAAGACTATGTGGTGAAGAGGATCATGTTGTTGTTGTATGTTTCGACTGAGCAACAGGATGTAGATATTTTGACTAAGGAATTGTCAAAATGCAAGTTCGAGTTCCACAAAGATAGGATTGGGGTGACTGATAATCCCTTTCTTGTTGAGAGGGAGTGTTGAAAATAGTGACAAGAAATGCTAAAAATAGAAGTGCTAAAAATAACACTGCTATAAATAGCATTTCGGGATACATTCCAATTTTATTAGTCCCTAAACTAAAATTGAGAATTAAAATTCGAATTTGATCTTAGCAGTTGTTTATAAAATAATTAATTAATTCATCTTGAGTTAATTAGTTGTAGGAAATCAAACATGAAGTCTATGTGAAGAAATGCAATAGTTTCTCCATTGATTGAGGAAGTTATCCCTTGATTAAATGAGATCAGGATGAGTTGTACTTTGAGTTGTAATTAGTTAGCTCAGTTAACTGAGTTAAGTCCAGTTATATTAGTTCAAATAGTTTTTTGAACTAATTGTGAGTTCATTTAGTTAATGCATGCATGCATGTAACTGCTGCACTTTAGATAACTGAATATTCTCTCATAAATAACTCATGCATGTCAATTCAGTCAGAGACCCAGTTGATATTAGATGATGGGACATTGTACTATCAATTGCAGGAATATGCCATTGAGGATATCTCTTGCATGGAGAAGGAATTCATTCCTTGGAGATTGCACAGTTACTTTTGAGTTTGATGAGTGTGTGATGAGGCCAATTCATACAGGTGGTAGCATTGGACCCCAAGAGAAGTTGTGCAAGGAAATAGGAGGCTTGGAGGGCTGAGGGAAGGCATATCTTGTGTCTATTCAGTCTGTGAGCTATATTGTTGGATTGTACTGAGAGTATGATAGCTTGAGAGCTAATGCTTTGTGTAATCTAGACATATTTCCACTTGTATGATAATACAAATATCAGGGTTTTTAGCTGAGGCTTTCCCCAGAGTATTCTTATGTGTTCATGTGTGATTGATTTCTCATTCTCTATTATGTGTTCTATTTGATCTTGCTTAAAATCGATTAAGCTTCCGCAAGTTTGTTTGTAGAAGTAGATCAAGTATTTTGCTTTAGTATATTGCATTATCAGGTGATCTATAGTGGGAAATTCTACACATCACTCCCAACATTCAGATCAGTACTTTTAAGGCTCATCAAACCCTAATTTAGTTGCTACATGCCCTAGACAAGTCATCACATTGAATTCCAACATTCCTGAGAGTTTCCTGGCCTAAAGACATCTTAAAATGACTCCTTGAGGGACCAGTGCAACCTTGGTCAGGGGTAAATGTGCTACAGAGCACTTAGGCCCATTCAAGTTTGCTTTGTAGAGCACCTAGGCCCATTTTGACTTGCGTTGGGTGCGATTGAGTGAAATCTTCATAGGGTTTTGGGAATATTCCTCCATTCTAGACTATTCTAGAAGATTCCCACCTCTTATCCTCTCCTATGAGCTCGAAATTGGATAGGGAATGAATCAAATAACCTCCTATCCTCTCATCCCTTCCTCCATGGAAACTAACTCCCAAATTGGAAAGCCACTCAATGCCCAATTTATGACAAAACCACCTCCGTTTCCTTATAAATTGAGCACTCATCAAATTGATCAGGGGGTTGGGCTTTGAAGAATTGTAAGGAGATAATGTTGGTTTGAGGTTTGAGATCATAAGAAAGTATTGTTATGCTATCGAAGTGTTGTGCTTTTGGTGTGATGAAGGATGGAAATCAAGCTGGATGAGTGACATGGGATCATACTTCTTTGTTTGTAACTCTTCCTTCTACTTAATAAATTTGTTTATAACTTTTCCCATATTCTTGTATTTATGTATGATGATTATATGTGTAAATGCTTTTGATTCCATTTTCTTATAGCAGATAGATCTCTTGCTTTGATTGGTTTTTTTCCTCTGTTTATGATTGCAGGTACTGATCAAGCAGATTCAGTTCGAGAAGGAGCGATGGGAGCTGTTCAAAGGAGATAAAGGTAAGTGAAAGATAACAAGTATGTCCCTTGTCTTATTTATCTTCTATAGGAAAAGGTTAAATTCTTTAATTCTGTTGTTCTAAGTGTAACTACCCACTTACGGAAGTTGTGTTTATCTGTAGATGCAAAATTCCACATAACAGATTGGCGACCATATTGGGGAATGACCATCGTTCCAGGTAGTTTATCCTCATCATAGTACACCCTAGTAGACTTTACTTGCTTTCATTGATCTCATTTCAGACTTTTTGAAGTGTTTTTGGTTAAAAAATTGAGGTAAGATGTCTTTTGATTGGCCTCTCTAGCATCAGCGTAGGCTTGGTCAGGGGACAGTGCTCTACAGAGCACCCTTGGCTTAGATACAGTGCTCTGCAGTGCAGTTACTCCCACTCTGATCTACGTTGATCCTCCTTAAGCTTAAAAACCTATCTTTGGCTTGGCATTTTTCAATTTTGCTTCTGAAGTTGTTTTTTTAAAGGTGAATGTTTCTATGGTTCTGAAATCAACTTGTATCTCTTCTCCTAGACCTACTTTCACCTTGATTGTTTAGTATTTCTTAAGAGTTTTCTTTATCATTATCAATTCATTGTCAAATTTATTCTATATCGATTAGTCTTTTCTGAAAAGGAAGTGTCGTAAAGTCTTCATTTCTTTGAAAAGGAAACTGTCATAAAGCCTTCATTTCTTGTGAAAAGTATTGATTAATTGTTTGTGAATTTAGTTCCTTTTTGTTCATCTAAACAATAAAGGGACTGAAAAGAAAAACTTGCATTCTGCATATTGTAGTTTGTGAATTCTTGATAGGAATATCTAGGGAAATTGCATTAGGTGTGCTCTTTTCTCTTTGTCAAAGATCTGATTGCTCTATCCCTTACTAGATATGGTTTTCATTGTTAATTGAATGAATGAATATTTCTCATGTTAGTTTCATTCTAGGAATTGCAAACATACATCACGTGGTGAATCTTGAAAGGAAAAGTATTAAGAAGATAAACTGAAAAGTTATCTCAATTAACCTAATGGAGCTTTGTAACTTAACACATAAGATTTAGAGGTCTAGGCTAGAGACATGTTCCGACGTCGTTAAACACAGTAGCTGTCACTAACTTGTCTGCGATACATTCCGAGTGTGATACCTCATTCCACGTACGTAATTATATCGTAGATCATCCACATACCTTTGGGTATATAGGGTAGTGTTACAATATGAAAAGTATAAAGGAATGCTCTCACTGTGTGGTTTCGCATTAGACAACACTAACACGGATTGGGCCTCCACATACTTTTGGGTATATATGGGAGGACTAAATTATGTTGCTATCCATCCTTAGGTAACCGAGTCGACTGCCTTGTACACTGTGATACGCTGAACACAACATTCGGGGAGATTGCCTGCACGCATGTTAAGTCCTTGGTTTACTGAGGCAGTATATTGCAGTGCAAAGTTGCTTGGTAATCCTTTTGCCTAGATTATCCCTCTTTTGTTTTGTTATGTTATTTTGATTAAAATAAAATTAATTGACCATGGATAACATCCTCCATGCTCACTCCTTTATTGATCTTAGGTTGAGACATATGGCAACAACTCCAGAGTCCATTGATCAAGGAATTCCTTTTGATGGGAATCCTAGTCCTTTTCCTCATTTCGGAAATATTGGTGCTCCTTATATGGCTACATTGTCCCTTCCAGGATTTACCATTGGCTTGCTAGTATGGTTGTTTTCAACCTCCTTGGTTCAAAATTTCGTGATTTCTCTGTAATTGAGTACTCCTCCAATTGGACAAAATCAACCTCCAGTTGATCCTAAAGTTGACCCTTTGCCTTCTTCCTAGGTTTTTTCTTCCTCCCCTTCTTCCTCTTCACTTGATGAAAGTATTGACACTAGTAATCGTACCTTTACCGAAGAGACTGAATATGATACCACTCAGGTTCTTTTCGTTTCTTTATATTCCAATGAGCTTGGGGGAAATCCTCCTATTCCATCAGCACAGGAGGAAAATCCTCCTGCTCTCGTAACTCAAGGGGTTAATTCTCCCGTTTCTACGGTACCCCCTCCAAGTATTCTGGTCACTTCCTTCGATTGGAATCGACTGACAGGATGTTGTCTTCCTTATTATGTTCCTTTACAGATCATAGTACATGTTTGTAATATGATTGTACCTGGCACTATTATAGATGAAGGTGCATCTGTGAGTATCCTTTCCTCCATTGCTTGGCAAGCGCCCGGTTCACCGCCACTTGTGCTTGTTACCTAGAATCTGTTGGCTTTTAAAAGAGGAACCAATCAACCATTAGGGATCCTTCCTCAGTTGCTTATTACTTTGGGAGGAAATTTTTTTATCTCAATGTGATGGTAGTCCCAGGCCCTTTAGATTACAATTTACTTCTTGGGTGTGACTATGTTTATGACATGGGAGCTATTGTTTCAACACTCTTTCGAGTGATGTGTTTCCTGCATGAAGGCAGAATTGTCACCGTTGACCAACTTTCATTTCCCGGTCCAAATATAGCTTCCAGTCAACCATCTCCCCTAAATGGTCCTTTTGTCCCAATGGTATCTTCCCCGCCACGGGTCAGTTATGTGGCAACCTGTTCCATGCCTACGTCAACTGAAGATCAATTCTATGATGGTGTACATTATGTACTGGGGGCATTGAACCACATCTCGGATTCCTTGTTAGTAATCCATTCCAGAGCATAGGTCTCCCATTTGATGAGAACCTCTTGGAAGTCATGACCTCTTATGGGTCATGAACAAGGAATATGAGGATAGTTCCCGGTCTTGTGTCAACCTCATTAAAAAATGAAACAAAAGGTATGAGGATAGTTCTTTTACTGTGTCAACCTCATTAAAAAATGAAATAGGTCCATGAGCAGAGTTCCTTGTCTTATGTCAAGCTCGTTAAAAAATGAAACAAGGAATATGAGCATAGTTCCTTATCTTGTGTCAAGCTTGTTAAAAAATGAAACAAGGAATATGAGGATAGTTCCTTGTCTTGTTTCAACCTCGTTAAAAAATGAAACAAAGGGTATGAGCATAGTTCCTTGTCTTGTGTCAATCTCATTAAAAAATGAAACAAGTAATATGAGGATAGTTCTTTTACTGTTTCAACTTCACTAAAAAATGAAATAGGTCCCAAAGCATAGTTCCTTGTATTGTGTCAAGCTTGTTAAAAAATGAAATAAGGAATCTGACCAGAGTTCCTTGTCTTGTGTCAAGCTCACTAAAAAATGAAACAAGTTCCCTTGGAGCAAAGTTCCAAGTTGAGTCTTTGATTAGATCTCGTAAAATCCCAATCGAGTCTTTCACTTGATCTCGTAAATGAACCTTCATTCCATCCACCTCATAGATGTGAGTAACCTACTTAAGTGAATGCAATGAAGCTTGGGGGGCATGCACCTAGAATCGAGTCATCATGCTAGGGGCATGTAAACCAATCTCAAGCATACGTTTTCATTTCAAGCTTGTGTAAACATGAAACTGAACCCAAGCATAGTTTTTTGTTTCAAGCTTGTGTAAACATGAAATTGAATCCAAGCATAGTTCCCTATGGTTCAAGCTTGTGTAAAAATGAACCCATCTCCATTTTAACCCTCATGATTTCCATTCTATCAACCATCAACCTCTTACGTCAGATGAGCCTTGGTTTTTCTCCTTCCATCGTCACTATCTGCTTGGTCAATCATATACTTTCACTTGGTTGTTTTACCCTTTTTGAGGAACAGTTGCAATGAGTGGTCTTATTAGCCAGACTCTTCACATAAATCAACATGTTTTGAGAAGTTCCAACATCACCGGAACCAGTTGCTATCCTAGACACCACTTATTCCTCTAAGTAGAGTCCTCTTTAAGCTCTTTTCAGACTCTTGAAACATGAAAAGATTCCTGAGCACTTGTCCTTTTCAGCTCATTAATGGATTGGAAATGACATCTACTTAGTATAAGTTTAACCCTTTTCCAGAATGAGATAGATTACTTACGAAAAAGGAATACGTTGAACGAACATGGTCAATAGGTTCTCTCTGATATTATTTTACGCTTTTTTGGACTTGAGAGACAAATCTACGAAAACAAACTTGTGGAGTTTTCTTTTTGTCCCTTTTCAAACTCTCTAAACATGAAAAGGACTGAGTTATCATTGTCGTTAAACTTGTTAAAACATCAAATAGCGAAAAACTTGTCCATCATGACAAGATCGAGTTTCACCTTCACTAGACTCGTTAAAACATCACATAGTGATGGATTCACCCGAAGGGTGGAATTATACAACAAGCATATGTTATCCTCCTCAAGCTTGATTAAAAATAAAGAGGTACTGGTCAGCAATGACTGAGGAAAATGGGAAAAGGGGTAAACCACTTTATGGTAGTAGGTTGCTCTTGAACATGACACTTTCACTTCATCTCTATGACTACTTGGGTTGGGTTATCTGCTTGATGGTTATCATACCATCCATTACTTTGGTTTTGGGTCAATGCTACCAATTCATTCAGTTTCACCAACATGTTCAAGAGAAGTCACTCAATTAAATTCATCCTTTGCAATACTCATAAACCTTCATTTTCATGGTCACCATTCCTGAACTTTGTGTCGTCAATTAAATTCCATCTCCAAAATCATTACACTCATTTCATGTCATTGAGGTGGGATACATCAAGGTCCTCCTGCGACGAGTTGCTTCTTGTCGACATCAGCACATTATCCAAGAAGTTGACTTACAAACACCCTTCCAGTGCCTTGAGGCTTGTCTACATTAATGGCAAGTTTCTCGCTTCCGGCAACGGGTTGACATCATGGGCCTTCAACTGAAAGACTTTGTATGGTGTTCGACATCAAAACATATATTCACACAATGCAAAATGTACTGCAGTACCTTGAGGATCATTATCATTATCGATGATTTCTCTCGCGTCTATCAACGGCTTACATCAATGGATGGTAACAGACGGTGTCTTCCCATGTTTGACTTCAGATCATATATTCGCATGGTTAGACTTGTACTTTAGCGAACGATTGAACGAGATAGAAGACCCCATATCTAGTTTCATCCATCCAAGATGCTATTTAAGGAGAGTACTAAATCATCTGTACGATGGCTTTACATTGATGGTCATCCCATCATGGGTCTATATCTGTAGATGACTATCTATGTACATGTAATGAAAGTTTATATGTTGAGCATGGGTATGCCTTCCCTCAACGATTCATGAAAAATCCAAAATATCATGATATTATGTATTGTAATTGATGCAGGTCACCATCCGCTTCAGAACCTCCTCATCACATCATAAAGCATATCACTCGAAATTATCATTTTCGACTTCATGCTGTAGGGGGCAGCTGTTACAGGTCTATTTGGGCACATCCCTCCCAACATTCAGATCAATACTTTTAGGGCTTATCAAACCCTAAATTTAGTTTCTACATTCCCTAAACAAGTCATCACATTGAATGCCATCATTCTTTAGAGTTTCTTGGCCTGAAGACATCTTTAAATGACTCCTTGAGGGACCAGCACAACCTTGGTTAGGGGTAAATGTGCTGTAGGGAACTTAGGCCCAATCAAGCCTACTCTGCAGAGCACCTAGGCCCACTTTGACTTGTGATGGGCAAGATTGAGCGAAACCTTCATAGGGTTCTGGGAATATTCCTCCATTCTATACTATTCTAGAAGATTTCCACCTATTATCCTCTCCTATGAGATCGAAATTGGATAGGGAATGAATAAAATAACCTCCTATCCTCTCATCCCTTCCTCCATGGAAACCAAATCCCAAATTGGAAAGCCATTCAATACCCAATTTATGACAAAACCACCTCCATTTCCCTATAAATTGAGCACTCATCATAGTGATCAGGGCGCTGGAATTTGAAGAATTGTAAGGATATAATGTTGCTTTGAGGTTTGAGATCATAAGCAAGTATTGTTATGCTGCCAGAGTGTTGTGATTTTGGTGTGATGAAGGATGGAACTCAAGCTAGATGAGTGGCATGGGATCAAACTTCTTTGGTTGTAACTCTTCCTTCTACTTAATAAAGCTATTTATACCTTTTCCCATATTCTTCTATTTATGTATGATGATTATATGTGTAAATGCTTTCGATTCCATTTAATTATAGGAGATAGATCTCTTGCTTTGATTGGTTTTTGTCCTCTATTTATGATTGCAGGTTCTGATCGAGCATATTCAATTTGAGAAGGGGCGATGGGAGCCATTCAAAGGAGACAAAGGGAAGCGAAATATAACAAGTAGGTCCCTTGTCTTATTTATCTTCTATAGGAAAAGGTTAAAGTCTTTAATTCTGTTGTTCTAAGTGTAGCTACCCACTTAGGGAAGTTGTGTTTATCTGTAGATTCAAAAGTCCACATAGCAGAGCCCTGCTGTATTAATTGAAATGTTTAAGTTCTTTCCTCATGTGTTCCTGGCCATGTTGATTTCTCTCTTTAAAATCCTGTTATGAGCAACATAATATCTATCTCGCTTGCTCCAATCCTCAACCAACTTCCACAATTTCTCATTCTTAACACTTAGCCTGTTGTTTTTATCATGCATCTTAATGCATAGTTTCTCATTGTATGGAATGACAGTGATACAGTCCAAGAATGAGTTTCATCATAAAAGTGATTCCAGATAGCCTCCAACACCATAATTACATTATATGTGCATGGGTAATATCATAAGCATTCGACAGATATTCTGAGAGAGAAATCATAATTATAAAATCAGGGCATCTCTAGCACAAACACTTGTCATCAAAGTACCAGACACATCAAAAATATATGTGCATATACCATTATCTTTATTGAAAGTCTAGGGCATGGAGTACCGAATGCAAAATCATGGAAGATGGTCGAGGGGAATTACTTAAATATTAATGATCAGAAAGACACTGATACATCCTTTTAAAGTTTCCATCAAGTCTGCAACATAATTATAGTGTCTACTAAACCGTGTTACAACCCTTATGTAAGCATTGAGTGCAAGAATGATAAAATTATCAAGGGGATGAAATCTTCAATGTAACAAGATCAGGTATAGGAAAGAAGTACTTTGTACAAAACATTATGAAAAAAATATTGCACCATTATGATAGATATTACATACCTATTGTCCTGTCTCAAATGAACTCCCTGTTTTTCATAGATTTCTTTTCATAATTCTATTGTTTTCTCAGAGTCTTATTAACATCAAAAAAATCAAATCTTTGTTGAAAAGGTGCAATTTCAAGAAGACTACCACAAGATTCCTGCACCTACTATAGCAATCCTGTACCTAGGCCATGTAGTGCTTATTTAGAGGCAGCCACAATCAACACACATTGTTGTCCATCAACACCTTGTGAGTAATCATCACTGAGTAATTCATCACTCTAAATACCATGAAAAATTGAAGTGAGTTATGATACCAGAAAAGGGAAATAAAAATAGAACAAAATGACACCTTCCTGGATCAATCAGAAAATTATTAATTGAACACTCTAATTTTTTTTTTCATCCAGATGCGAAACTAAATTTATTATTAATCCAGTACAAAGAATTACCTTCACTAAGGGTACCACATTCATTAAATATTCCTAATTTTTGAAAAAATAGAACTCAAAGCATCATGCTCAAATCATCTTAAAACCATTGTCCAAGAAATAAGATGATGAGATTTAGGGAAAGACAAAGATAACTCAGTAAATCATAGTGTGAAATTAACTTTAATACCACAAACATGGCCCTACTGCTCACAGGTGTCTATAGCCTCAGCAGGGATGTCTTTTGACCCAACAAAATGTTTGTGTCCCACTTACTAAATATAGATTCAGAGTTATCTTATTTAATTTTAAAATTTAGATGAAGGCCATTGTCCCGGATTGGTAACAAGATGATGGTAGTACCACTCACAAGAAGTAACATGGATGAACAGGCCGGCTCATGATGAGACCTCCTATCTTCCAGCTTTTCAGCTGAAAGCCATTACTCTGGCTTGGTGACCAGTAGCAGTAATTTCATGCATGTTAGATCTCATGATTGTGGTAGGTCGGCTCATCATGAGACCTCCTATCCTCCAATCAATCCTTTGTAAACTCTGATTATGATTAACTTCAAAGGTTACTTAATAAGTGGGGAGGCAGATCTACTCCTTAAGAGTATGGGATGGTGTGAAAAGTTTTAAATGACTAATCATTATTGGCTAGTTCCTCTACCCTAAAGATTCATTTAAATAAGATGTCCCAGATAATGACTGAAAGATTCTTTGAGTTAATAATGCTAGTGTTCTCATGAATGGCTCATTATGATCTTTACAAGAGTGGTCCACCATAGGAGGTTTTCCAATGATACCTTCTAAGGGAAACTAAAAATATATATCTCAGATGACAACTCATTAGAGTGATTAATCATGGTCACTTTTGAAAATCATGAGGTATTAGAGTGAATCATACTCAACAAGACTTACCATAGATGTGTGTGTTAACAACCAATGTGGATTAAAACAGTTTCAGTGGCCATACTTTGGAAGTCAAAGCCCTAATAGCATTGTTGTAACATCTTTATTCATGGCATTGATTTATTCTTCTATCCTACTCTACCCTAAGAAGCAGAAGACTTCCTCTTAAGTATAGGAGTACTTCCAATGCAACCATGTGCGCAACAAGAGGATAATCTTACTCATGTTCAAATTTGAAAAGTATATTCGAGAAAATACCAGAACATGAGGAACCAATTGCATTAACTGATGTGATGCTACAAATTGTCGAATGATAAAGGAGGAGTGGATACTGACAGTCATCTAAAACCAAGATTCAATGGGATCCATATACTCTTGGTCATCATGCAAATCCTCCAAATTTCTTTGTTTATACCCTGAAGTGCAAGCTGGATTTGATGGATGTTCTTTAGTCTCTGTTTTTTATGGCTTCTCCTCATCAAGCATGATCCACAGCTTCTTGATTTCCCTAGGGAAAAATTATGGATCTACAGGAGTCTTTTCTTCCAGGGGAATAGACCTATTTCGTATTGATGCCAAAATTTGTTCTTTCTGTGAAGCAAAGACCCCAGCTTCTACTAGTATTTGAGATAGCTCTTGTAGTAACATCAAACTACCTGGAATTTTTCCTACTAGCTGGAAGATATTGTTAGCACATGGATTAGAGCAAGGAGTTCTTTCAGTGCCAAAAGAACTAGAAATTCACTAGCTCAAAATTTCAATTGCAATTAAAAGAAACAAACCAAGTTTGTAAGCTTAGCGAGCAACTCACCTAATGATCCAGGTCTGGGTGTGACGAAGGACCCTTCTAAGACCTTTTACTTTCATGATGTGTTAAATTTCATTTTTAAAAAGAACATAAATGAATACATCTGCATGTTGTAAAGAATAGAAACATGACAATCATCAGCACATGAAAACATAAGCTGTTGATAATGGAGTTCGTCCAGGAGGGACTACATCTCTGGGCCCCAGTGTCAAGATGGTGTAGGCCACTACATTAAGTGCTTTCAATAGTGATGATGTACACAAGAGATGATGTTGCTATCATACAAGGAAAATTCCCTCACACAGGAGTGGCTCTAAGAGATGTTCCACTACAAGAACTCTCAGTCAAAAGACTCCTATCAGTATGACACAAAACTCATGCATGATCCATTTCCTTCCAATGGGTTTCCTTCCAACTGGCAACTACAAAAGATCACAAGCCTCATTTTTGTCCAAAGATCTCATTTCATCAACCATGGCCTATTTCTAGAGTTTGCCATCCTCTGAATCTACTAATTTCCTGACAGTTATGGGATCATCATCAGTAATAGATAAAGAAAAATTTTAAAATAAATCAGATGGACTATACCTTTCTAGCTACCTTCTTTCCCAAACTGATATTCTCATAGCCGAAGTTTGTGGGTCTTCATCTTCTGATTCTTGTTCTATTGTAGAGTTTGATTCTTCCTCCTTTAGCTTAAACTCTATCTTCCCAGGTTCCTTTGGTAGGACTTAATGTTTAATAACATTTTTCATCTCTCTAAACACCACATCTTGGTTGTACACAACCTTCCTTGTTTCTTGGTTCCAAATCTTATAACCTTTTAAACCATCCTTATACCCAATAAATGTGCACATTTCATATTTACTATCCAACTTGGTTATTTTCTCCTTTGGAACATGTACGTATGCATCACAGCCAAATACCCTCAAATGTGAAAGAGAATATTTCTTACTATTCCATACCTCATGTGGAGTCTTATCCTCCAATGTTGATGAAGCTCATATGTTAACCATATAACATGCAGTCTCCACTGCCTCTGCCCATAATTCTTGTCCTGACTCGATACCACTCAGCATGCTTCTTTTCTTTTCCATCAACGTCATGTCCATTCTTTCTGTAACTCCATTTTTCTTAGGTTTGGATGGAGTAGTCTTCTCCTGTGTTATTCCACACTTCTTACATAACTCTTCAAAATCCTTCCTATAGAACTCTCCACCATTATCTGTCCTCAACACCTTTATCTTCTTCTCTGTCTGGTTTTCCACCAGAGCCTTAAATTCTTTAAACCTATCAAAGAATTCATATTTCTTCCTAAGGAAATATATCCATGTATTCCTTGAGAAGTCATATAAATGATACATAGTACACAAACTTACCCAGTGATGGAACCGACACAGGCCCAAACACATCATTGTGCACAAGCTCTAATATCACTTTCGCCCTCTTAGCACCAAAGGGGAAACTCACTCGATTTTTCTTCCCATATACACAATGTTCATATAAATCGAAATACAGAGAGCAATTAGACATACATTCTACCATCCCATTACCATGAAGTATTCAAAGGCACCTCTCTCTAATTTTTCCAAGCCTTTGATGCCATAGCATGGTCTGTTTTCCAGAGACCACTATATTTTATGATTCACTTTTAGGAACCACATAGTTGTTGCACCCAAAAATAACAGTACTACCCATATGCTTGTACAGAGTTCCAATACGAACTCCCAAATCAATACCAGTGCTCTCTGAACCATCTTGCAGGTATCTTTCTCGAACACTATTTTACATCTACATCATCCATATTGCTTACATAAATCAAATATTTGGCCAATGCAAGAATATGTAGAACACTCAGAAGTGTTCTAATCCTTCCACCTTACAACTTCAGCCTCACTTTTCTGTGTCTGACAATTCTAGCTTTCCTATCACCCCTAAGAAGACATCACCACCATCATATTTCTCATACTTGTAGAACCACACCCTATGAGGAGTGAAGTGAAAGGATGCACTTGAATAAATCAACCGTGGTTCATGATCTACGTGTGTACTTGAAGAAGAATCCAAGTACACATCCCCACCTTCATATGAGGTGCTTTTCACCTCTATAGAAGGAGGATCGTTAGATCCCTTTCCTTTCTTAGGAGATTTAGATCTACAGTTCTTTTTGTAGTGTTGTTCCTTTCCGCATTTCCAACATACCTTTACAAGTTTTCCTGGAGATTTAGATGTCCAACTTGAGGAATTATTTTTGTTTCTATTCTAGGACCGTTGCTATATGGATTAATGCATGGGTGTTTGGTGTTGTATAAAAGCCTCAAGGATATTCCTGGGATCCTCGGCAGACAGTTAAATTAGCTGTAGTTGTCACAAAGATACATGCATATCTATGTTTAAAAAATGAATATTAAAGTGAGAAGGAATTATTACCTAGAGTCTTAGTGTGGTGTTGCTGGAGAGCGCAATGTAGCTAGGAGGAAGACCCCTAAGCCTGCTCCAGATCAAAACCTGCACATATAAAAGACAACCATAATATCACAGCATAAAACCTTGATAAACAAATGCATCAACATATAAAAGATATCTAGTTGCATATAACTAAGCCACTCATGTTAGAAGATATTAGATCAGCTATAAACAATTTATACTACCAACATCACAGAGTGGACAACACAACTGTAGTTCTATATTGATGTAGAAAGAGTGATTACAACCATTAGTTGCATCAACCTTCCCTTACCCCTCGAGCTCCTCTCTCTCTCTCCCTTCTTAACCTCTTCTAATGCCTTAGTCTAAGACTCTACTTGACAGTCAAATAGGCAATCCTTTCAAATGTTTCGGCCTCTTTCACAATGGCCCAAGCCTTGCATATATAACATGTAGGGTTAGGGTTGCCAAGTCCTTCATGAGTTCCATTAGGCAAAAGCGGTGATGTTTCCATGATTTAGTGCTCTTTCCCGTCTGCATACTCCATTAGGAATTAGTAATTACCCCAAACAGGTCGAGTTTTGATGTTTCCCTGCTTTTATGAGCTAACATAGGAGAGAATATAGGGATATTTTCTCAGTAAATTCGCTCCTTTGACCCATGGAACTTGATGTAGGTTCACTAACGTTGTTCCCGAGGTAGCAAGTAGAGTTTCCCTAGGCACTAACACACCGTTAATCTTACGGAGAAGCTTTATAAAGTAGGTTGATAGTGTCTATACAACGTTAGCTTGACAACTGGGCCTGTGAACATGGTTAGTCCTTCATTCATCATGTCTTTGTCTTTTGAGTTGATGAAGAGGTCATTTTCCTGTATAAAAGATGCCCCATAAAGTGTGAGATCAGAGGCTGTGACGATGGCCAAAATACCTTATATTTAACTGTCCTTTTCTTTGGAAAAAAGAGAGATAGGATTAGAGCTTCGAGCGGTATGGGAAAGCTGATACAACACATATATATAAAACAGCTAAAATCATGTCCTGATTCAGGCATTCCCACACTCAGTATCTATGTCAGAGTGATTTTCTCAGAAAAGAGATATGACGATGTTGGCCACCGATAAGCACAATGGGGAACTGGTGTCATACTAGGATCATTCTATTGAGTTGTCTCCAAAAACAATAACTGCAACTTGGGATAGGAAACAAGGCTGAGTGATGCAAGCCTCTACATAAGGTCTTGATTTCCGCTTCACCGAACAACATAGATCGATACATGTGAATATATGCATTGATGTCAAACATGCATGAAATCATCTAATTACCAGTCAATAATGGAGACTGTTAACAGACACGATGATGGCCACCGATTATGGTGATGGTCTCCAAGATGCACAGTACAATCTAGCGAGTGCAAAAAATGTTTTTGTCATCGAACACTCGTAGAATCATTTAACCAGGAGCCAATAATGAAAACCCCTGATCAAACACAAGGTGACCTGCCACTAATGTCTGCAAGTACCAAGGAACTGATGCGTTTCTGGGTCTTCTTCCTAGATAGACCATCGTCGTATGTGTTTAATGAGCTCAACGATGAAAAACTCAGGATTTTTTAGTTTTAGAGCGAGAAAACATCCCATAAAAGAAAGCACTCATATCTTCTTTGTAGTAGTTTAATGAGCCCAAAGAAGGAGACTCAAGGTTTTTCAAATTAACGAGCAAGAAAAATACCATAAAAAGAACACTCGCTCTTCTTCATGGTAGTTTAATGAGCCTGAAGAAGGAGACTCTAGGATTTTTTAGATTAACAATCAAGAAAAATACCATAAAAAGAATGCTCGATACTTCTTGATCTCATGCTTGACAATAGAAGGGTCTATGCCATGAATTTCCCCATAAGACCAAGGGAAAACATCGTGGATACCCTTAAAAGGGTAGGCGAAGCTCGTAATTTCCTCAAGAGTGCAATCGGCTCCAGCCTGGATGTTTTCCACGATGCCTGTCTTGAGAGAAATATCAATGAGCAATGTCTTTGAAATATTGCTCATGTTTCCCTCCGAGTCCAAAGTTTGGATAGTCGTATAAGGTGAGGAGACGATTTCAAGTGTGTCAAATGATAAGATTTGAAGAGGCATCATGTTTGAATCAGATATTGAAACACGATGGTGCGAGTCCTCCCATGGTCTCTCTTCTAAACTCATGATCTCTCTAATAGCTTCGTCCGTAGGTAGGACTTGATTGAGGGGATTGAAAGAAGGAGCAGTTATGGGAGGGCGGTGGTACCATTGGTTGTGACCAAAGTGACCGGAGACTCGGATGCAGATTGAATGGCCTGGTAGGCCAATTCAGCTGGTGACATCGGCATTTGTTCTTCATAAGTGTCAATGTATGAAGGGGTCGGTAGGATCCAAGGATCGGTTGGTTCATGAGGAATGGATGAAACCATATTGACCGTCTGTGGAACCGTTGGCAGCAGATGAGGGAAAAAACCCATCATGGAAAAGCCCTTCAATAGACCGGTATCGATACTAACATAAGAGTCAGGTACACCACCCACTAAGGGTACAAAGCCGCTAGGTAACGAGGAGTAATTTGGGGTGCAAATGGACAACTGGTCCACTGTGACTATCTTTCCATCCAAGGGAAATAAGATGATGCAAAATACTAAAGACACAATGGCATTCATGGCATAAGTCCAACTGCGGCCCAAAATTAGATTATAGTCGAGTTTATGATCCACGACTTCAATATCCACCGTTACCATTTTTCCACTCAGAGTGATGGGTTAGTCGGCAAGGTAACCTTTTGGGATTAAAGTGTGGTCGTCGAAAGCTTTAAGGGAATTCGATGGTAGGGATAGGGTTGGAGAACCCAAAGCGAGCCAACATGAAGCTAACATTACGCAGGTTGAAGCACCTTCATCAATGACAATTCTATGTATTCCTTTACCTTTCGAAAACATTCGCACCTGATATGCAAGCTGGTGAGAAAGGGGAGGTTTACATTTTTCGATGTCGAAAATTGCAAGCATGGAATCTTGAGGTTTGATACCACCAATAGTCGAAATCAGAGCTTTCCTTTGTGCTGGATAGGTTTGTAATACTTCAATCGCCGACATAGACGACGGCACTTGCACCAAGTCTTCTGCAATGCTATAGTTTTGGGTGGCACGTGCAGATGTATTGTGCATTGTGCATCAAAGTGCCCCTTTAGGGGGGTGAATCACAAGGTCAGCAACCGTCCTTTCGATATGAAGATTGTTAGGTGGTGGTGGGTTTTTATTTGAGGAGGGTTCCTCTGCATGAGCGACTAGAGCTCCATAATATTTGGCTCTGGTTTGTAGATCTACCATTTTAAAGGTGTAAACAGTAGATGTTCCTTCACCAGCTGAAGGATGTTGTGAATCGCCATTGCCCCCTTGTAGGGGTTGGGGTTGGTTTGCAATAAGGTGATGTTGCTGCTGAGCGGGGAAAGAATTATTCAGGACAGCAGGGGTCCTGCTAGTGTCCTTTTTAGCAATGAAATCTGTGCATTCCTGAAGACGCGGACAACGATAAGTCATGTGGTCTTCGGCACAGATTTTGCAAGGGAATCTGGTGAGTTTATCCTTTCCATCGTCATAGGGTGCAACAACCTTCTACTTTGGGTTTTGCTGCTTTGTTGATTGCTCTTTAGAAGGAGCGATATTTTTCTTATTCTTCTTGTTCTTACCACTGAGTTTTTGTGTAGACTGCATAGATTTTATTGTGGTGGTAGGAAGAGCAGTCGATTTGGTAGAGGGGTCCACTAACATCTGGGCAATGTGACCGCTGAGTTGTTTTATAACAGTCCTGGAGGTTGCGCCGATAATCCCATCAGTGTGCATTCCGGGTTGCTAAGTAGCGAGAGCATTAGAGTTATGAGGGGCATTTGCAATTACATCGTATAGAGTGCCAGACTACGAATATATCAGATATAAGTGTTGGGCATGACAAATGGATTGGTCTTCTGTGACCGCACCACCTAAGGTGACATCCTTAGTGATTTGGGGGAGTAGAAACTTGCAGAACCAATCTACTAACAGATAGTTTGGGAGGGGAGCTTTGACTAACATCTGCCTACATCTCCATTCATGTATATGATCAGATATGGGTGGTGTTATCCTGATGTAATGAAGTGAGGAGTTTCGTCCCAGTTTCATAGCTAATAGGTAGCTGGAAGTGCTTTAAGAATTCCATCGCTAGAGCGCAAAAGGTATTGACTGACGCACATGGTAGCTCAATGTACCACTTGGCTACATTGCCAGTAAGGGTGCGGGGAAAGAGACGTAACCGGATACTATCATCCACCATGGAGTTAGAAACACACCATAGATGATAGGTGGTGATGTGTGTACCTGGATCCTCCCCTTGTTTCCCTTTGAACTTCGGGATGTCTATTGGTATTTTATGCGGGATTGGCAGCCAAAGTAAGTTATGATAGATGGGGTCATTTGTAAGTTTGTACAAGTCAGGGATATCAATCGTTGCCAAGAAAGGCAAAGTGTTTGATGCCCCTGAATCAGACCAAGGCGATGACATATGACTTGAGGATCCTTGCGGTCCTCCCATCGTGTTGTTCCCAATATTATACACAGGTTGTTTAGTATAATGGGTGCCTTGGGGTATGGTATTGTATTGTGGATTTCCATACGGATTGTTAGGTTGGGGGATATAAGTGCCCCCAGGATAAGAAGTGCCTCCTTGACTCATTTGAGGTTGTGAGTAGGGTGCCCCCATGGATTGATTGGGACCTCCTTGAGGGTTCCCGCTCGCCACATAACTAATCATAGATCATTGACTGACATAAGGAGGGTTCATGTCAATCAGTTACTGACCCTGCATGCCTGAAAATGGAGTGGGAATTGTTACACTCCCGACCGGTATATGCATATTAGGAGTGGTGACCCCAGATACCTGAATCTAGGGGTTAGAACTATACAATTGATGCCAACAATATTGTTGGTTGAAGGGACCCGCGCTAACTGTGCTATATTGAGCGTTATAAGGAGTTTTATATGTAGCACTTGTCCAGGGGTTGATACAAAAGGGGTTGAACCTTGAATCAACTGGGTTCCACTCGTGGAGGGTGTCACGATAGGGTTTGAACCTGGGACAAATGGGATAGCAGGGTTCGCCATCAGAGATGTGGTACTGACTATCTACTCGGGAAGTGGTGGTGGACCAAAAGTGTCCAAAAAATCCCATGACCTGTTATTCATTGATGGGATGGGTGGAAATGTTCCAACTAAAGACAAAGGAGGTACAAATGCAACAGGAACCAAGATTGGGCCCAACAGATTCATGATCAAAGGATTGTATGGAGGAAGAAATCCTTTAGTAAAGAAATCCTCCGGTAAGCTTGAATCGTGGGATGTCCAAACTGATTCTGTGTGAGATCTCAGAGAATGATTTCCCGAAGACGGGGAATTCGGTTCATTGGAGCTTTGGGGATCCTCCACAGTGAGTGGGCGAAGTCTTAACAACTGTCTAGATTGACGACAAGGGCCGGATGTAGCCACAGTGGCTGATAATTTTTATCAGTAAATTTTACATTTATGTTTATTAAAGTCTATGTGATAACACTCTGACACTTAAAAACTAAAAAAATACAATAAGTAAATCAATCAACAAGCAAAGGGAAATGACTCTGTATGATAAGCACCGATCATTGGAGATGAAACCTAGTATCACAATGAATAACAGAGAGAGTTGGCCAAATTTATAGTTACGGTTACTCAAGAGCTTCGCCCGAACCTTAGATTAAGGGGCCAAGTACTCTCGTGAAGATGAGCACCCTCCAAAAAACTGAAGATAGAGTAGGTTCGTTTGTGTTAGTACCAGGGAAGCCCACCCCAGTCACCTTGTGTTAGTCCATAAAAGTATGACCATTAAGGATACCTCAGATCACAGACACTACCAGGGGGGACATAGTCGCAGACAGTACGCTGTGTGGGAAGGATACCTAATCCCTCGACTCAGCGCCGACATCCCCAAAGGGATCCCTGATACACAAAATACCCAAAGGAGATGTAAGAAGGTGGGCTACCTTCACTTACAGTCCGATGTTGTATCGTATTTAGCTCTGCTTTTACTGGAGTGGTCCCAGATTGTATGAGTGCATAAGGATTTCTCTCTTTAATGACACTAATTTTGGTGTATGATCTTGGGCAGTTAACTCACACTTCCTATCCCAAGATCCTAGCCTAAACTAAAGTGTGTTTACTCTAAAAAGTGTTGCTAATTGATTTTGTTAGGTAGATTTTAAATGTACTTCGTTAGACTCTTCGGTAGGGGTGTTGATGTATGAATTTATATGGGACTCTGACTCAAATCATGCAGAAACAATGCTTGTAAATTTTCACTTTCGATGAATAAGCTGCTTCTACAAAGGGAGAGTCATTCATATATCAATCTTCATTCCATGCATCCTATTCATTACAACACTAGCATAAATGACAGAACTTCAATGCTCACTAACAACTATTGAAACCTAATAATGCAGAACTTAACTAGCTAAGCAGAAAACAATAAATTTTTTTGTATTTTTTCTTTTCATGAAAACAAAAACTTTAAGAAGTAAAGTTATTTTCTCTAAAAAAAAGGTTTGTTCAGGACATAGATCAGTCAAACAAGTGAAGCTACAGATCCCTTATCATTCTGTAAGTAGATTTCCCAACCCATGAGTTCACAGGGTAAGCTGTTTATCAAGAAATGGCTGACTAACGCTCTGTACTAGAGGCTACAGAGAGTTAGTTTCAGCACTAACGCTCTGTTTCTGAGGGCACAGAGATTTATAAAGCACTGTTTTCACTGGTAACCTGCATTAGTGAGGGAAAACACTCAAAAATAGGTTGTGGAGATCAGATCTATGGCTAAGCACTGAAAGAAGGGTGTTGTATGGTCTTGAGTGGTCGGAAGGGAATAAAGAAGTATAGGAGGGCATGGAAGAAAGAGAGATCTAGGAACTTTCTAGGAAAAACCAGGAACTGAGTGTAGTCCCCAGTGGAGTCGCCAATTCTGCTATAGGGATTAATGCACGAGTGTTTGGTGTTGTAGAAAACCATCAAGGATCTCCCCGGGATCCTCGACAGACAATCATATTAGCTGCAATTGTCACAAAGATACATGCATATCTATGTTTAACAAATGAATATAAAAGTGAGAAGGAATTATTACCTCGAGTCTTAGTGTGGTGTTGCTGGAGAGCACAATGCAGCTAGACGGAAGACCCCTGAGCTGGCTCCAGATCAAAACCTGCACATAGCAAAGAAAAGCATAACATCACAACATAAAACCTTGATAAACAAATGCATGAACATATAAAAGATATCTAGTTGCATATAACTAAGCCACTCATGCTAGAATATATTATATCAGCATATAAACAAGTTATACTACCAACATCACGGAGTGGACAACACAACTGCAGTTCTATATTGATGTAAAAAGAGTGATTACAACCATCAATTGCATTAGCCTTCCCTTACCCCTCCAGCTCCTCTCTCTCTCTCTCCCTTCTTAACCTCTTCTAATGTGTTAGTCTAAGACTCTGCTTGACAGTCAAATAGGAAATCGTTTCAAATGTTTCGACCTCTTTCACAATGGCCAAGCCTTGCATATATAGCATGTAGGGTTAGGGTTGCCAAGTCCTTCATGAGTTCCATTAGGAAAAAGCAGTGATGTTTCCATGCTTTAGTGCTCTTTTCCATTTGCATACTCCATTAGGAATTAGTAATTCCCCAAAACAGGTCAAGTTCTGATGTTTCCCTGCTTTTATGAGCTGATATAGGAGAGAATATAGGGATATTTTCTCAGTCAATTCTCTCCTTTTACACATAGAACTTGATGTAGGTTCACTAACGTTGTTACCGAGGTAGCAAGTAGAGTTATCCTAGGCACTAACACACTCTTAAGCTTGCTGAGAAGCTTTATAAAGCAGGTTTATAGTGTCTAGATAGTGTTAGCTTGACAACTAGGCCTATGAACTTGGTCAGTCCTGCAGTCATCATGTCTTTGTCCTCTGAGTTGATGAGGCGGTCATTTTCCTATATAACAACCGTTCTTGTACAAACAATGAATTTCTGGATCTCCATATTTTTCCATCTCATCTCTGCCGACAACAAGGATGAGACTATTTCATCAAACCTCAAGGTAGTTGTATTTCTACCGATAACAACAACCAGACTATCCCACGAATCTGTTAGAGAAGACAACAAACTAATGCACTTATCTTCATATGGAATTTTTATATCAACAAATGACAATTAGCTTACCATAGTATTAAAGGCGTTTGGATGCTCCGTCACCGAGTCCCCATCCTTCATCCTCAAGTTATACATCTTTTTCCGCTGGAATAATTTGTTCACCAGAGGCTTATATTGGTACAAGCTCCCTAAATTGACCCACAAATCCTTCGTCATAGCTTCCCCTAATACATTAAAAAACATTAAATTGGAGATACACAACCATATTGTTCTACTTTCCTTTCGATCCAACATTGTCGTTGGTTTAGTACTTAGATATACCATGATCCATAGATCTTTATCCACCAGCAGATCCTCCATATTAAGTTTTCACAACTCAAAACTCTAACCATTAAATTTCTCGATATCTATCTTTCCATTGTTCGCCATCTTCTTTCACCACAAGAATTGATCCCACAGATCACCCACTGAACATGATCTACCAAAGATCTGAGAAAAACCCCTCAGCAGTAAAGGCATCCCCTTGAAGTCAAAACAACTCTGATACCAAATATAGGTTTTAACCCTATACAGAAATTGCCTGCAAACAAATTCTTAAAAAATAGAAAATATAGTATGGCGAGAAACACAAAACAAATACATAGAGATTTTCCCCTGGCTCCGAAAACTGGGACTACCAGATTGATTTTCATTATTTTCCTTTCAATGTTACAATACATATATATACATGTGGAGGCATTCATAAACCCCAATCCATTAAAACTAGATTAGAAAATAATTGTAGTTCTCTTGACCAGATCTACAAAATACCATGGGCAGAAAACCATCTTGCCCAAAACCATGTGAAAAACCCATGCACAAAACCATAGGTAGGTCCACCCACCTAATATAGGGTCAAAAATGTTTTTCCGAAGGCATTTCCCTCGACCCCATGTAGGGTGGCTACCATCCCCCTGAAACCCCTCGACAGTGGGGGGATGCTCCCCTTTGTGACCCCCTTGCTACGCCCGACACAACCAAGCGGTGGTTTTTTCCCCCCCATGAACCCCCTCTGCATTTGAAACTAGTTGTGTAAAGAATATAAAACACACCCAAAATCAACTACAAAATACTAAGGGGAAGAATAAATAGTTGAAGGAACAATTATTAAAAGTAGAAGGTGGTATTTATCACTATGATGATGAAACCTTTTATATTTAGAAAGTGAAATTAGAAGAGTAAATTAGACTTAAAGAAAATTCGGTACAACAATTGAAAGACAAATAAGACTCGTGACAAATTAGATGAGAATGAGTTTCTAAAGCTGAAATTATCCAAGAAGCAAGGAAAGAGAGATTCAAATGCATATGAATAAGATATTATATCCTTCAAAACAAAACTTTAAGAAGTAAGGAAAAAAGAGAAAGTTCTTACAAGTTAGGTCAATGGATAGACAAGCACAAAGTCCTTGAGAAATGAAGCTCCTCTAATCTACACAAATGCACTCAAGGGGAAGGCTAAAGAAGGAAAAGGAAGAACAAAGGACAGAAACAATAAAAAAGGTGTTGATCCTGTTAAATCCACAAATATCCCTCAATTAATACTTGTGCACTAGTGAGATAGACATCTAAATTTCAATGGATCCACCCATATGCAACAACTACACAATTTCAGGCACCCAAAGTTATTTTTATGGAAATTTCTATGCTTATCATAAATTTGGGAATAATGTTTTCAGTTGTAGATCCAATAGGTTTGATAGAAATGAGGATGTTAGATTCAGTTATTTTCCAAATCCTAGTTCTAGGAACTGTTATGCCAAAAAGAGAAATTTATTTTTCCCTCTCATGAATGAAATTGAATGTTTCAATTATAACAAACTTGGACACACAACTAGTGAATGCAGAAGAATATTCTTTAACCCTCTCAGGCAAAAAATTCATGAGCAATCTACATATCAAGAAAGCATAAAGAAATGGAAACAAAAACTAGAAAGGTATAAAGAATGTGGATTTTTCCTATATGCTCATGATAAAGAAGGGAAATTGTATGTGGAGAGTGGGTGTTAAAAACACATGACTGGAGACAAAAGAGAATTCCTATTTCTTAGATAAGATAGAAAAGGAAGTGTCACATTTGGAAATAATGCACCAACTCAAATAAAAGGAAGAGGAATTGTCAAGTTAGATGAGAAGAACAAAGCTCAGAACATCTTATATGTGAATGGTCTAAAGAATAATATCTTAAGTGTGATACAAATGTGTGATCATGGCTACAATGTAACCTTTCATTTTAAGGATTATGAAATAAGAAAAGTTGAGAATTTTAAATTGGTAGGAAAAGAAATCATAACTCCTAGTAATGTGTATAGCTTTTATGATTCTAGAGTAAAGCTTTTCTTGAAAAAGGTATATGAATCTTGATTAGGGCATAAACGAATGGGTCATATGAACTTTGACAATTTAGTGAAAATTAGCAGGATAAAGGTAGTAAGAGACATGTCAAAACTATCAAAGTGAGATAGCTCCATATGTAGATCATGTCAATATGGAAAGAAGAAAAGGGTGCACTTTAA
Organism: Pinus tabuliformis; assembly: GCA_031772625.1. Classification (NCBI taxonomy): domain Eukaryota; kingdom Viridiplantae; phylum Streptophyta; class Pinopsida; order Pinales; family Pinaceae; genus Pinus; species Pinus tabuliformis. The sequence continues at coordinate 105,011,235 of CM062816.1, forward strand.
GATAAAAGAGTATTCAATATCTAAACCCCTAGGGCTGGTTGACACTAATATATCCAGTCATAAAAAAACTCAAATCCCAAGAGGAGTGAAATATTTCATTATGTTTGTCAATGACTTTACCAAAGAAACTTAGATTATGTTGCTTAAGTGAAATTCAAAATCTCTCAGCAAGTTCTAGGTGATTAAGGTTCAGGTAGAAAATGAAAAAGACTTGAAATAAAATGTTTATGTTCAAACAGAGAGGAGGAGAATTTACCTTCAATTATTTGAGTAATTCTATGAGGAATACGAGATCATAAGAAAATATTCAATTGCAAAAACTCCTCAGCAAAATGGCGTAGTGGAAAGAAAGAGCAAGTCAGTTCAGGAAATGGCTAGAGCAATGATGGATGAAGAAAAAGTGGAAAACACTTTTTGGGGAGAAATAACTCAAATTATTGGATATTTATCAAACATAATTATGCTTATACCAAAAAATGACAAAACCCCTTATGGGTTATGGAAAGGATGGCCATCTTCGGTAAAACATCTCAAATAATTTTGGAGAAAATGCTACATAAAAAAGAATGATGACAAAATGAGAAAGTTTGAATCTTGAGAAGATGAGGGAATTTTCCTTCGATATTTATTTAAAATCGAGGTCTGTAAGTGCTATAACAAGAGAACTGATAAGATCATGGAATGTATTGGTGTCAGGGTAGATGAAACCTTACCACATTTAGAATAACCATAGGAAGATGTAAAATCAAATAATGACGAAATTTGTTCTTAAATATGTAGTATCAAAAGAGATAGATGAAGAAAAGGAAGAAGAAAGGACCCCTCATAGGCACAAAACACTTTAGAGGTATGTACAAAAGAAACATCTAAGATCCAAACAATTGGATATAGAAATCTAGGAGTTTAGACAAGAAGAAAATTCATAAGCAGTCCTAGACAGACAAATCTTTCTTTGTTGTCTCAACTAAGAAAGTAAAGATAAATTTTGGGTTAAAGAAATGGATGAAGAGTTGGATCAGATAGAGAAAAACTACACTTTGGAACAAGTTCCTAGACCAAAAGATAAGAAGATCATTGGTACCAAGTGGGTATTCAAGAAAAAACTAAATGAGGAAGGAAAGGTAGCAAGAAATAAATCCAGGCTCGTGTTAGCCTCCTATTGCGATAGGTTGTCATTTTTCATGATTGATAGTGGAAGTGCCAAATATGTTCATCTTTTCCATGCTGCAAAAGTTCCATATTTGATGTGGCATGCCATTTTTGTTTCAGTTAAGGGAAGGCCAAACAGTTTAATCTTGGCTTCCCTAGGTTTTAATTTCATGTTTTAGAATATAGAGAATAAATATCTGTCCAAACTGTTTTGGCAGATTTGTAGATAGGTAGAGAATCTTGGGTGCTCAACAGCTTAATCTGAGCCCCGGATGCAATAAGGGTAGATGTAGATAGGAGGATAGCAAGAAGAAAAGAATGAAAAGTTGGGTTTGCTAGTTCAAGTGCACCCAAACCAAAAAGAAGAGAAAATGCTAGGCAAGTAGGTTGGGTAGGTAGTTTTGTGGTTGCAGAATCATGGCTTGTGATCCATTTCATGTTTTCAAGTGTCATATCTATTCACATCACAAGTTTGAGGCCAAGTCCATTTGGAGGAGCTCAAGCGAGGCATGTCTAACTTCCCCTTCTTCCTCTTCCCCAAATCACTCACTAACTTCCCCTAAAGAGGTCAAGATCTGCTTGATATCTCTTAGTCTCATCATTTTTCATATCAGTTGCCTTGATAAAGATCTGCTTTACTCAAGGAATGTTCATACTTCCTCTACAAGTCTTATTTCTCCTTTTAGCCTAAGATCTCCATACTTAGCGCTTTTCTCATCACAATTCATATTAACTACTAACTCTATTATGTAACTCCCTATCTATCTCCCCTTCCCCTATTAAAAATATGCTAAATAGCTCCCCTATGTACATATCCCCTCCCTCTGGTTGAAAAATAACCATAAGTATGCTTGGGAATTGCTAAGTTTGCCTAAAACTTGGGAAGAACCCTCCTCTTACCTCTTTAAGCCATCTCCCAATGCTTCGGACCCCTTCCAAAGCATAAAATCCTTCTTCCTATGCATTAAAACCCTCCATCAGCCATGTTTTACCCTTTTTCAAGGCATAAAACGCCTTCCAAATGCATTTGGACTTCTTCCATTGCATAAATCCCTCCCTCCGATTTCCTAAAAACCTTCTCTGATCATCAAAAATCCTTTAAAAGGCCTTAAAACCCTTTTGCATTCATTAAAACACCCCTCCGATTACATCGCCCCCCCTTCGATGCGATATCGCTGTCGGAGGTCGCAGCAATCACATGTTTGCCCCGTTTATATGCCTCCGATCCGTAAACCCCCGATGCGATTTCGCATATCGCATGTCGCATTGTGTTTGTGCCCCCATATATATATGCCGATGCATGCCTCCGATGCGATATCGCTATCGCACCCGAAGCGATATCGCATCATCCCTCTATCGCAACCCTTCCTTGCCGCAATCGCCCTTTTTTCCCATTTCCCCGCTTTATTGTTAACACTTCATTTTATCGCAAAATTCTCCATATTTTATTAAGCCCCGCTATACCGCAAAAGCATTCATTTCCTCGTTTTTTTCGCTATATCGCATCGCCCACAGCATATCGCAATCGCAATAATATAAGGACCACACCCATGGTTCCCTGCCGACGCGATATTGCGACTTAATCGCAACCATCCATTGCCCCGCCCAGATCGATGGCCCATATTTCTTATCGCATCATTCCATATATATGGCTCCGACCAGCGGAGCCGAAATATTATAAAGCATAGCATGTAATAATTTCGGGTTCCAAAAGGTCTTTTGGTACGGCAAAGAGGGACCGCTCCGATATGGCGGAGCCGAAATAACAATAAATCAGAGCATAAAGTGTCTCGGGCCTGGAAAGAGGTAGTACTGTACCCTCCATTTCGTGACCCGAAAAGTAATGAAAGACAGTTTTGAAGGGTTTCGGGTCTGCGGACCCGTCCCATTATGAATTCCGCCGATTGGGTTTCGCCGATGGGCCGGACCCAATTTCAAATAAAAGGGGCCTTAATGCATTTTCGGTTCCGCCAGCTATATCGCTCATTGGGGTTTTTACATGTTGGGACTGTCGATCTGCCGACCACCGATTTAGCGCTAGCCGTTGGATCGGCCCGCGCCGGATCCAACGGCCAGGATTTAATCCAGTGAATAGTGATCGCTCCCGCCCCAGTTTTGGTAAAAATTTCATGTTTTAAGGCATTTTTTCCTTATAAAAGGAAAATGGCCATTTTTACAGGACTTCCTCCAGCGCCCGGGCCCGGCTCCCGATAAGTGAATTCATGCATTTCTAAGCCATTTTGGATCGCTCCAAAGCCTAGTTTCGCTTCAGGGAGCCAATCTCGGCCTCAGCATAGTCAGCAGCATGCAATTCCTCCTTTTTGTGGCATTTCTTCAGAGTCTAACATTATTTTGATCGGCCAAGCGCCGATAGCATTCCAAAGGCCACAAAAATCATTACAGCAGTCATTTTTGCATTAAATTGGCAGATAAAGGGGCGATGGGACAGTCAAAGCGTATCAGAAGCCAAGAAGGAGCCCAGGTTCAGTGAAAGTGTATCAGAGGAAGCGGCGAAGAGTATCAGTTAGTGTTTTTGGTGGAAATCCGTATTTCCAAAGCAGGCAAACATTAAGAGGCCCCCATCAAAGTCAATAAAGCAGTGTTGGGCCATCAAAGCTCACCAAAACATTGTTAAAGCGTTAAAGGCACCTAAAGGCGGCAGAACCGCTTGAGAGGCACTGTTAAGAGGATTTAAGGCCCAGATTTTGCAGAGACAGTGTACAAAGACACATAGGAGCGGTGCTGCAAGTCCCAAAGCACAGTTATGGCTAAAATGCCAGTGCATTGCAGCAAAGGACCAATATTTATTCATTCTTATGGCTGTTGCCTCCAGCGCAGCTCATAGAGATATTTTTAGCATTTATTTCAACAGATGTTAGGTTAGAGTCATTCATTTCTCCAGATCTGTCTCAGATCTGCTGTTGTAGATATTTTTTAGATATTTTCTATATAAATACCTCCCTTTGTATTGTGAAAGGGGTTGGTTGGTTGTATTTCTCATTCTAGACTTGTGCTGTAAACTTAAGAACTTCTGTAGTCAAAGATTGCTGGAATATTTGCATCTGAACTGGCTGGTTGTGCTTTCAATGGCTGAAGAGCTTGATATGGAATTCTCGTGCTTGCTCATGGTCCAATAAGTCTTTCCTCCCTCTATTTATCAGTTTATATGCATCTGTATCATCTATATATCATAATCTAAGTTGCAAGAAGAAAGAATAGATCAGACTGGCTTTCATGCCCTCTGTGCTCAATTCTTGTAACTTTTCTATGTTTTCCTCTGAATTAGTGATGAATATGCATGCTTAATTGAACATGTTTAATCTATTTCCTTCATTTCTGAATGCTGTTTAGGAATCCTTCATTGCTCCTACATAGTCTTCATTCACTTTCCCTCTTTGGCTGGATGAGAGATCCTTAATTGCCTCTCATCCCCTAACCTCCATTTCATCCTTGTTCCAGCATTAATCATTGTGCCATGTGTAGCTATCCTGCTCTGTATTCCCCTCTTCTGCCAAGGAAAACACATCCATCAAGTTCACATTCATAGACTCCATGCCCAATGGTTTGAACTTCTTACACTTTGCATGCCAACTCTGCTTGAATAGATCAACCATCCCACCAAACTCAAACAAAACCCATGTGCATCATATCTAGCCTAAAATCATCCCTTAAACAAAGCTAAATTATAAAGAGAGAGCCCTCTCTGATTGCAGGTAGGCTAGGACCTGTAGTCCAAAGATTGGTTTGTGGTTACCTCGGCCGTATCCCTTAAGGAGCTTAGGGACAACCTGAGTGTTAACAGCTAGTATTCAAAGGATATGCTTAGGTAGAAAGTATTGAATTCGAAGAATTTTTTTCCCTTGTCGCTAGATTAGAAACTATTAGGATGTTTCTATCATTTGCAAGTCATAGGAACTTTAATGTATACCATATGGATGTCAAGTCAACCTTTCTCAATAGTGAGCTAGAAGAGGAGGAATTATATATTTAGTAGCTAGGGGTTTTTCAACTATATAAACATGGAGATAAAGTTTGTAGACTAAAGAAAGCATTGTATGGGTTAAAACAAGCTCCAAGAGCTTGGTATGCAAGACTAGAAAAATATCTACAACAAAAAGGTTTTAAACAAGGAACAACAAACAACAATTTATATATTAAATATGATAATGAAAATTCACTAATAATTGTTGTGTATGTAGATGACATCACTTTTGGGAGTGATATGGAATAAATGGGTCAATTGTTCACTGAATAAATGCAGAAGGAATTTAAAATGTCCATGTTGGGAAAACTCTCATTTTTCCTTGGGTTGCAAGTCACTCAATCAGAGAAAGTTATTTCCATTTCCCATCCCAAGTATCCAAAATATACTTTGAAAAAGTTTGGTATGGGAGAGTGAAAAATTGATCATGGAGAAAGGAGGCGAGGAAAAGAGGAAGCTAGCTCCTCAAATTAGGGGAAGGATACACAAGAGCAGAAGATGGAGGAAATGAATAAATTGATAAGAAACATGTCTAATAAGCTCATGAAGTTGGAGCTAGAAAATAAGAATTCTCGCAGACAAAATACTAAGCACTTTAACTGAGGGTTCAATCATCAGTACAAGAGACCTCCCTTGTAAATTCTGCAGAGCGAGATAAAATAGCATCAAGACCACATTCAGCCCCCATTATACCTAGAGGATGATCCAGAAGAACATATACAAGAAACCAGTGAGGTTCAAGAAAATATGTTCTCTTCTTTTTCAGATGAGGAATGCGAAGTTGAAATACATGAGGAAGAAGGGGATGATTTAGATGCCATGTTGGATGATGGTGACATTGATGATTACTGTAGGTAATTTGCAGACTTCATGCAAGCGCAACTGCATAGGAAATATGATCTCAAGTCTTCTAGAAAGAGATCTAGGAGGTAGGACCAAAATGAAGTCCCCTCTCCCAAAAATTCTCCTAAAACAGAAGAAAAGGGAAAGAAGCCTTTAGACTCAGTGTTACCCAAAAATAAGGAATCCTTAGATCCAATCTGTTATAAATCTGATGCTTATAAAGTAAAAAAATCACCCTAACCGACCAAACCAGTCTATGATAAGGAAAAAGAGTTCCCTGAGTTTGTCATAGCTGAGAAGATTATTGTCGTCTTTAATCTCTAGAAAGAAATTAATAAGGTCAAAATATATGTCCCACTATCTGAATTGTTAAACAACCAACTTAAAAAGCTCAGGTTTCTTAGTTTATGTGTCCATCCACCAAGGCCCCCCTACATGATAGTTTGAATCTCCAAGAGGAATGACCTATGGTTGTATTTGGACCCCACGCTAAAGAACACAACCCTTCCACCACCCCTTTTTATGTTACCTTGGTAGTACATGACCTTCTGCTACATAACTACATGCTAGACTCAGGTGCTTCTCATAACCTGATGCCTGTTAGAGTCGGTCATTACAGCCCTCCATCAGAGATCTGTTCATTTTTTGCATATCATTCTTAGGTGTCTCGCTCATTCCACTTCGTTGCATTTCGCTAGGGGCATGCCATTGACTGATGAGAGGGTCTGGTCATCTTATCTTTCCTCATGCTTGTACCTACAGGGATAATTAAAATTCCTCAAAAATCACTGAAGTTCAGGTCACGTCATCATGGTCATAAATGATCATTTTCATTAAAAAGAGTCTTTAGTCCTAGAGTCTAGGGTTTCAAGTCTTTGGATACATGTGATAAAAGCTCGTAGGCCATGAGGTTGGTTTCGAAAGTTTCACATTCCATATTTTTATGCTCAAAAACATTTGAAAACATTTTTTAGTTCAAAACTTTGTTTTGAACTGGAAATTGTCAAATTTATTTTTGTAATGGATGTATTTGTTTCACCATAAGAAGTTTCAAAGCAAGCCTCTAATTTTTTCCAAAGCCAAATGTCAAAATTCCTGCAAAAAGTCAAGACATTCATCAGTCAAAGATTCAGAGAAAGAGTGACAAGTCAAAGACCGAATTGCATTAAATAATAAAGTTCCAAAAGCCAAACATTATAAAAGTGGGTTATGGGTTAATGAGATATTTTATAACCCATATAAAGCATGGAAAACAAATCATTTTCACAAGTTTCCCAAAGCAAAACCAAATCAGAGTGTTGAAGACAAAGTGGAAGCATTTCAAGGCTGTGGAGTTGGAGGGGAAGTGCGCGCTACGCATTGGATAAGCGTGCTACGCACAAGAGGCGCGCGACGCACTAGGGTTCACTGGCCTGTGTAAATTTACATGCGCGCTACGCACATACTGCGCGCTACGCATTGGGTAAGCACGCGGTGCATACAAACTCAGAGCCAAAAAAAAATTCTCCTTCATCCAGATTCATGCCAAATCGCCTCCAGCTGCTTGGAAGTAGGTTCTTTATGATTGCTCAGTGAATTTTACACAGGATTATGGTGTTTTGAATGTGGAGAAACAAGTGTGAAATGTAAAACCCTATGTTTATTGCCAATTTCACTTCTTAGGGTTTGAAACAAATATTAGGGACTGTGTGGGTTAATATATGCCTGTGTCATCTATTTTCAGTGGTGTTCATGCTCATTATTTACCTTAGCCTCACGCCCTCTCTTTGCCATTACATCACTGCTGTCATTATTATGGCCATTGTCATTTTCACACTGTTTTTTCAGGCAAACTCATTTGACAAAACTATTCTCATTGTGGCTTTCCTATGATACTTTGACACACATGTGACACATTTGAGGAGTAAAGCATACACTGAAATTTTTGCCTTCACTATACCTATATCAGCATACATTTTGCAAACAGTCAAATTTCAGCACAATGTCAGAGATGGATTAAGTTTATGAACAGGAGTATGACAATGATTCCACAGCAGAAATTAATGTACCACGGAGGTCTCATAAAAGTGGCAAAAGTGGTAAGCATCTCAGGGAGGAACCTACTTCTTTGGCTCAATTGCATGCTTGCCTGCTTGCAATGGATTGTTTTCGCTATCAGTCATGTTACCACTATTGTGAGTTCATTTCACAAACTCAGCATCATCATGAGCTAGCTCGTCTATTTGTTCTACAATTACATGATGGCCATGTAAATCTTGCCGGAGTAGATTTCATTCTGTCACCAGAGACCATTGCTCAGGCCACCGGAATACCAAATGTAGGAGAGGAATGGAACAAAAGACAGCAGCTAGATAAATTCTACTATGAGCCATACATCAAACCTGGGTTTATAAGGCAGCTAAGCAGGGTATTTCCATTCAGATTTCTAAAGGATGAGTTTGCACCCTTGATGAAGCTTATCATTCGATATTTCAGTTGTGAGGGAAGATTCTCGCGCCTCTATACGTACCATATTCGTTTGTTGATGCATTTCACGAGGGTACGTATGATGAGCATTCCATACTTCATGTATCGCAATATAGAGAGGATGACATATCTTGTACAGAGGAAGACCCCAGCACAGCAGCATAGAAGTATATATCATTACGCACTGATCAAAATCATTGTGGTATAGCAGCTCACACAGCAGGGCATTACTTGGGAGGATTTCATCTCCCGTGACTTCTTCACAACGCTACAGCCGCCTCCTGAGGTAGTTCATGATGAGGGAGAGCCTTCACATCAGCTTGACATTCCTGAGACCGAGCATATCAATGCTCCAGTGCATGTGACATACCAGCGAGGCCACAGGGCCTTATTTGCAGCTACACAACAAGTACTATCTCCACATGGCATGGAAGGGGTCTCGCCTTCTTCTTCAGTACAGGTACAGGTTCAGGACAGAGACAAGATTCCGATGCATGAGGAGGGCCTGTTAGGAGGCCATGATATTGATGTTACACTCAGTGATGTTCATGGGAGCTATCCTGGCTCGAAACAGAAAGAGATCATCCAAAAGCAGAAGGCTAAGATTGACAGATTGAATGAGAAGTTGCTGAAGGCAGAAGGGGTGATCAAATATTTGGAGCAGTGCAATAAGCAGCTAGAGGACCAGCACACACTTTTAGAGCTGCGACAAATCTGTGAAGACCGAAAGTTGGCCCGGAAAAGCCCTGGCGATTTGACACCTTTTGAGCGGCAATTTTGGTTTGAGAAAATCAATCGACATCTGGAGGAGTTGTTGGCGAAGGCCAATAGAGACAAAGACATGCTCCATCATATGAAACATCACTATTGGGCTCGCATGCATGTCGGTAAAGCAAAAATAAAGATTTTGAAGAGGAGGTTGAGCAGAGCATTAAAACGGCGAAAGAGGCCTAATCCACTTCGGATTTTGGCTGAGGCTTCAGTGGCTGAGCATGATACATGATGGAGGGTCTTCACTCCGAATTTGAGCAAATTCGGAGAAATTTTTGTCATTTTGAAATTTTTGGCTTGCAAAACAGATTTTTCAGCCCAACGCGTAGCGCGTCGAAGCATGCGCTTATGATTGGGACACTTGCAGGAGGAAAACTTTATAGTTTTGGATTTGTCATGGTAAGTTATGCATGCTCTAGTATGGCCAATGCATTCTATCAAGTTCTGGATGATCAAAAGGGTCGAAAACACCATGAAAATCACTTCTCTGCCACCTTTTGCACCAGCAGGAAGTACTTGTGGGAGAATGAAATTTTGAAGGGGAAAATGAGCTTCAAATTGGGAAATTCCACTTGGGATGGATAGCAGACATCCAGGGCTTTCCAGCAAGCTAACATAGCTTAATTTTGACGTCAGGAAGTGCCCCAAAAGCAGGCTGAAAGGCGCGCGACGCATAGAGCTCAGGCGCGCGGCGCATAGAGATTTTTGGTCAAATTTTCATCTTCCAGCTCAGGAATTCGGCCAGTTTTCACCAGTTTCACCTTCTGATGTAATATGTGACTTATCTTGATGTAATTTGATGTATATGATGTAACTTTGGCACTTATTTACCTACTCTAGATGATTCATTCACAAAATAGCAAAAATTTAATGTAATGAATCAGTTTCCCTTCTTTTAGAGGCAGGTTGTTTGGATGCCTAGTTTTCAGCTCTATGTTTGGAATCAGTTCAAACTGCTCTTAGAAGGAGGAGCTCGACCCCTAGAGGTTAGGGGATAGGTTGGCATGGTCTATATTATGTATATTTTCAGTCAGTAGCAAGGGTTGGACCTTTGGGAAAGTTTTGGCACACTATTTTACATATCTTCTGCATTTTGGCTAAGGAAAGATCAGAGGTTTTGCAGCACCTGTTGGGATTCATGTGGTTTTTAGTTTTGATGGTGTGTTCTCTCAGTTATTTATAAGTTCTTTAAAGTTTTAATGTATGCCATTCCCTTCTTTTTCTTCTGAAACTAAATGAATGAGTAAGTGAGGTAGAATTCATTGATTTCAGTGCTCTGCCTTTGAATTTGTTTAGTTTTATATGTTTTCACCAGTCTAGAGAGGATCCATGTTTCCCCTTGCCCTTTTCAGCTCCTTGTCATTCTGATCCATCCATATATATGATCAAAAAGCATCAAAACTACTTCCTACCTTGCCCCAACTCGAATTCTGCAAAGATCTGGTCTCATCCCCGAGCCCAAATTTGTTTTTTCCCTTTTCTCCAACAAAACCCCAAAAAATTTTAAATCAAACCTACCTATCCATTTACTAGCCTAAAATCAATATCCATTATAAGTCATCTCAGCTCCTTTGAAAACCTTTTGCCGAGATAGACCCGGAGAGAGCCCTCTCCTGTCCTCGTAGGGCTAGCTACGAGGCTGAGCTTGGTTTGATGTGGCCTTGAGTCTCGCCTTCCCTCAGCCTAAGGCAAATTCTAGCGCTAACATAGTGGCGACCATACTGGGGAATAAAATGGTTTGCTTGTTGATGTCATTGGTTTTCTAAGCTACAGACGGAGCCTGAAGATTAGCCAGGTAGCCTTCGAAACGCTTTTGCTTTGCATTAGCGCAAGTAGATAAATGCTACTTCAGTCAATCTCCGGTCTAGCTTGTAATCGTGACACTTGAAACACCCTAGTACATCTACAAATTCTAAGCTTCTGGATGATAAGTTTAGGGTTTGATAGGCTGAAAAATTTGTTTATGTTCCTTTGATTTCTTGAAAATAACACGTTGGCTTCAAAGAGATATACCAGAGCTAATCCAGATCCTAATCCTCCTCCTGTTTACGAAAATCCTAATTTGATTCCGAGACTCCTTCGTCAAGAGAGCTCTGTGACTCCCATGTTTAAATATCTTGAAGAACTTGATTTTGATGAGAAGTTTGAATTGTCACTGTTTAAAACCAAATCCGAAAGTGCTCTTGGTTCTCTAGTTCCAAATCCTGACTTTGCTGCAGCTCTTGAAGTTGAAAGAAACAATAAATTAGTTGAAAATTTTATCTTGAGCCACCTTCAGAGAGAAATTCAGTTTTCAAATCTTTCTGATTTCCTAGAAGTTGCATCTGCAAATATTGGATCTTCTATCACGGCTTCCACCTCGAAAGTTCCCACCGAACCGCCTTTCATTCCCACTATTCCCCTGCAGCCTATAATCACATATCAATAGTCTGCAGTAAATTCTCCTTCTGTATCCCACATTGCTTCTCCTCCGCATACACCTCCTCATACTCCTCCAACAACCCCCCGACCAAATCCGCCAAGAGCGATGGCCGCTCGGTTTGTACCTCTCGCTCTGCCTCAATTTTTGAATGACATGCCCGCAGATTATCAAAGAAAAATTCCTTTGTTTGATGGCACACCTCAGAATATCACAGCTCAGCAACATGTCGACAAAATGATCGACTTCTTCGATCTCCATGAGATTGATGAAGAGAATGTGACCATGAGGTTATTCGTGCAAACCTTTGGTGGAGAGGTAAGGAAATGGTTCAGAGCTTTTCCGGCCAGAAGTGTTCCTACAATAGAAGATCTGAAGAGACAGTTTTTGGAACGTTGGGAAGTAAAGAAAGATCCGCTGCAAATCAAATCTGAATACACTAAGATCAAACGAAATGCTGGAGAATCCATTCAAGACTATTGCATTAGATTTAATGCGGTGTATAATGAAATTCCAGATGATTTAAAACCAACTAGAAAATCAGCGTTTCTTAAGTTCCTGGATGGTTTTGATCCGAACATGGCTTATCAATTAAGGGAGAGAGATCCAACTACCTTAGAAGAAATGCAGAAAATTGCCGTTAGTGTTGAGGCAAATTTGAATGATAAGAGAGCCAGAATGAAAGTCGAGAAGAAAGTCTCAATAAAAGAAGAAGCCTCTACATCAGACCAAGTTCTCTGCAAGGTAGAAAAGATGATTGAAAGGTTAGCACTTGATAAGCCGGAACCACAGATTCGAAATCCAAATTTCCGTGGCCAGCAGCAGCCACAATTCAGGATCAAACAGCGTGAGCAGCGAGCACAAGAAACGGCAACACAACAGCAGCAAGTAAAGACACCTCTTCAGCAGAATTTTGTTGGTCAAGAATCAGATGATGAAGATAATGTAGTTGGGGAAGAAAATCACTTCTTTACTCCTGATGATATGCCCACATTTATCACTGAAGATGATGAAAATGCAGCAAGTTCAGCAGTACAGCATGATGCAGATTTTATCTTGGCAAACGATACAGTTCTCGAGGAAGAGTCGGATGAGTATCAGAGAGGTTATATGCATGCTTTGTCTGCCCAGCAGTGTCAGTATTCACTTAGAAACAGAAATGTTCTCATCAATCCAGTCCAGAAAAGAAAAGAAGTTCCAACATCCAAAGATGAAACACTGGCCGCACCAAAGAAAGGAAAAGAGAGTGTTGATCCTATGACTAGCAAGCCTCCACCAACAAATGAAAGGGTAAATCAGCCCATTGTATCAAAGGATAAACCTGAAAAGAAAGATGTTCCAGCCAAAGAGGTGGAAAAGACTTCTGCTTTTAGTTTAGAAAATGAAATTTCTAAGTTGAAGGTATCCATTCCTTTGATTGAGCTCATGAAAAACAACAGCTATAGAGGTCAAGTCTCCAAAATTCTGAATTTTGACCCAATGTCTAATATGGTGAGTGTGGAGGATGATCAACCGGAATTGATTTTTGGACTAGCATTGAGTGGTGAGTCTGAAGTACCTCCCTTTTATATCAGTTTGAGAGTGCATGAGTTTGTGTTGCATAATGCTATGTTTGATTCCGGTGCCTCCCACAATATTATGCCGAAAGCTATCATGGAGAAGTTGGGTTTGGACATCACCAGGAAATACCATGATCTCTACTCATTTGATTCTAGCAGGGTGAGATGTATTGGGCTTATTAAAGACTTAGTTGTAAGTTTGGATCAGATCCCCGCAAAGAATGTCTTGATGGATGTTGTCGTGGCTAACATTCCTCCCCGCTTTGGTATGCTCCTTTCCAGATCTTGGGGAGAAAAATTGCAAGGAACAATACAACTTGATTTCTCCTATGCAACGATTCCCGTGTTTGGCCAAATGAGAAAATTGTACCGGGAACAGAAAATGAAATACATGATCACCAGCAAGGAGAAACCAATTAATCATCCGGTTAATTATGTACATACATATCTAGAGTCTTTTGTTTTGTATTCAGATAGTTTCAATGATATTGATAGTTAGTTAGTTGTAGCAGATGATATTCCAGAAATAGCAGAGAATTTCAGAGACGTTTTGAAGAAAGAACGACAAGAACAGCAAAACACCATTGAGCAATCAGCTGGAGGTAATGGACGGCAAGCAGAAAAAATACAGCAAACAGCATTTCAGCACTTGGCAGAAGAGGAAGATGGTTTGTGGACCATGGATTTTGATGGAGCAGTGGGCAATGATGGTGCTGGGATTGGTATTTGGGTACGTAGTCCTTTTTCTGCTTCAAACAAAGTGCCTAGTAATGTGTGGGTATGTTCTTACAAGCTTGCTTTTGATTGTTCAAACAATGAAGATGAATACGAAGCTTTGATTGCTGGCCTGAAAATTCTAAGAAAGCTGAATGCTAAGAGGATTTCAGTATATGGCGACTCCGAGTTGGTGATCAAGCAAGTTAAAGGCGAATATCAAGAAAAACATCTTCGGATGCAGGCATACCAGAATGATGTTCTAGATATCCTGAAGGTGTTTTCAGATTATACATTGACGTGTGTGGCTCGTATTCAAAATAGCATTGCAGATGCACTTGCTAAGGAAGCCAGCAATTTGAAGATTCCTATGAACTCAAGCAATAAATTTGAAATTCATGTGAAGCACCGTCCGACTATCCCGGACAATCAGAGACATTGGCAAGTTTTCCAAGATGATGAGGAGATTAATGATTTTCTGCAAAACAAAGGTAAGTTCAAGGATACTTCAATGGATGTAGAGCATGATGATGGTAAAGATAATGTGCAAATAAATCAAATGGAAGTGTTGCAGCTCAAGGATAATGTGATTCCTAAAGGCTTGATACCTTTAGAGGAGCTCTTTGATCATGATGACGTAGCCCGCAAACCGACATTGCAGCCAACGGAAAAGGGAGTTGAAGACGTGAATCTTGGAACAGCTGAGCATCCGAAGTGTTAGACTCCGTCTTGTATGTCAGTGTGAGATTGATTCTTCTTCAAAACCCTGTGCTGAAGAAGAAATCATTAAATGTGGTTTTTTAGAATATGTATCAAATTCTCCAGCTCTTCAAAAGGCAGCAGCTTCCTCAGCTCCTATCTCTGCAAAAGCACAAACAGAAGAAAACAAAACATCATCAGCAATCAGAGGCAAAGCAAGTTACAAGCTATTTGGAGAGGTCTCACTGGAAATCCCAAACAAACTTCATTGTCACAGCTATTGAATCAAATGATTGTGTTAGCGTTGGGAATGCCCTGCGTCTTATTGATCAGAGGAATGTGATCCGAGGTGATTTTGTGCTTGTTAGTAGTGACACTGTGAGTAATATGTCTTTGAGGCAAGAGTTCATTCTGAGCAGCATGCATACAAGCCTCCATTGATAATTTCTTGCAATCTAGAAGCCGGCATATACTTTCGCTTTTACTAAGCTCAGGGTGTTCCTTAAGGTATATATCAATCGCTCTGTACAAATCATCATGAACTGGGCGTGCGAAATCGGGTATAGCTTCTGCAAAAATGGTGAATCTTGAAATTAATAGATTTGCATCTCGAGCAATCTCTGCCAAATATGCATCAATCAGCTTTGCAACTTTAAGCTTTGAGCTGTGTGCTGCAGAAGATGATCTTCTGCTCTCTACAAAGTCCAGGCTGAGACAGAGAAGGAAGTGGGGTTAAACAAGGGTGTATCTGACAAGCAAATCAGGTTAAAAATATTTTCTCCAAATGTCCTCAATATAACATTGGTCGACTTACCTGGGATAACAAGGGTTCCAGTGGGTGATCAACCTTCAGATATAGAGGCTAGAATCAGAACAATGATTCTATCATGCATTAAGCACGAGACGTGCATCATCCTAGCTGTTTCTCCTGCAAACTCTGATTTGTCAAATTCAGATGCCCTTCAGATGGCAAGAATGGCTGACCCAGATGGATCTCGAACCATCGGTGTGATAACAAAGCTCGATATTATGGACAGGGGAACTGATGCTCGTAACTTCCTTCTTGGAAATGTTGTCCCCCTTCGACTTGGCTATATAGGGATTGTAAATCGCAGTCAAGAGGATATTATTGCAAACAAAAGCATTCGAGATGCACTGGCTTATGAAGAAGAATTTTTCCGCAGTCGGCCAGTGTATCACAGTTTAGCTGATCGATGCGGTGTTCCCCAGTTAGCAAAGAAGTTGAATCAGATTTTAGTACAGCATATCAAGGCAATCTTACCAGAATTGAAAGCTCGAATAAATAGCCAAATGGTTAGTGTTGTGAAGTAACTTTCTTCCTATGGCGAGACCATAGATTCCAAATATTTAATTCAATTGTGGATGGTAAAAGTGAATAGATGGCAACAGCAGAGTTGTATGGAGGAGTAAGGATTCATTATATATTTCAGTCTATTTTTGTTAAGTGCTTAGAGGAAGTTGATCCTTGTGATGATATCACTGATGAAGATATCTGAATGGCTATTCAAAATGCTACTGGCCCAAAAAATGCTTTGTTCATTCTCGAGGTTCCTTTCGAAGTTCTAGTAAGAAGGCACATTTTTCGTTTATTAGATCCAAGCCTTCAATGTGCTCGTTTTATTTATGATGAGTTGGTAAAGATAGCTCATCAATGTGAAACAGTCGAGCTACAACGGTTTCCTGCTTTATGTAAGAAGTTGTAGGGATCTTTTTACAGGAAGGTCTGGCTCCTGCGGAGAGTATGATTGAAAATCTTATTGCCATGGAGATGGACTATATCAACACTTCGCATCCATCATTTATGGGTGGCAGAATTTCCTTTATTAAAGGATAGTTGACTCATTTGTAGGCTACGACTACATGACATTTCCAAGTTTTATGAAGAATCATTAGATTGAGAGATTCTATGAGTATTTTCAGGCAGATAAGAGCATTCAACGAATACAATTGGCATAATATGCACAATTGTGAAATTGTTAAAGATTTCAAACAGAAAGCGAAGGTGAAAAGTAAAGGACCAAACACCACGAAGACATTGACCACAACAGAAAAATAGGAACCGATCTCCTACTAAGGACTTCAGTTAATGATTCAACAGGATCTGCGCTCCAGTTTGTCGATCATCAGAGGATTTTTAGAGGGACGCTGTTTATTTTAGAATAGAGGAAACGCTCTTTTCGATTTTTATAACTGCAGGTGAAACAGCGCCCCTGTTTTGGGGTCGATTTGTTTTTCCCCTAGCAGCGTTTATTTAATGTATTAAAAAATCATTTGTAAAAGTTAGTGTGAAGAGGGGGAGAGAGTTCTGAGAGCTGGTGGAGAATAGAGAGCTTCCATTGTACAGTCTTTGACAGAGATTTTAATGAAAATACACAGCTCTGGCTTCTGAGATTCCTGTGGTATTAGATTTAACATTTGTGTCCTCTTTTGTTTCATATGTAGCCTGTTATGTGTTCATGTCATTTCATGATCGTTTCCATTTGAACAAATGAAGTGTTAAGGTAGAATTCATAATTTATATGCTCTGCCTTTAAGTTTGTTCATATTTAATGTTTTCTTCTATTTGACAAGGATTCATCTTCTATGCCCTTGTCAGCTCCTCAGCAGTCTTGCCATTCCATTTAATCTCAATTTGATGTTAAACTTTCTTGCCTACCTTGCCTCAGGAGACAATCTGTGTTTTTGATTACATTTCTCTGTTCAAGCTGTTTCTTTGCCCCATGCAACCCAGAAAAACCCCATCATTTTATTAAAAACCCCTTTTTTATTCAATTTACTAGCCTAAAATCAGTATTCATATCGGTCATCTCAGCCCCTTTGAAAACCTTTTGCCGAGATAGACCTAGAGAGAGCCCTCTCCTGTCCTCGTAGGGCTAGCTACGAGGCTAAGTGGTTTGATGTTGCCTTGGATTTTGCCTTCCTCAGCCTGAGGCAGATTCGAGCGCTAACACAAAGATGGTAAAGCTCTCCAAAGCATTGCCACCGAAGGTAAAGGCCAAATATATCAATTTGTTGTCATCTTTTGCCGATGTGTTTGCTTGGGACTATTCTGATTTGAAGACGTATGATACAAATATAATTCCGCATACCATTCCTATTAAGCCTAATCAAAAACCTTTCAGACAAAAGTTAATAAGGCTTAATCAAAAATTGCTGCCATCAATTGAGAAGGAGATAAATAGGCTATACAAATCAAGAATCATTGTTCCCATCCGTTTTTCTGATTGGATATCCAATTTGGTCCCTGTGCGAAAGAAGACCGGTGAGATTCGTTTGTGCATTGATTTCCGGAATCTCAACAAAGTTTCATTGAAGGATAATTATCCGCTGCCCAAAATGGATCACATACTACAGCGAGTAGTTGGAGCATCACGCATGTCACTACTCGATGGTTATTCCGGATATAACCAAATTTTAGTCCATGAAGATGACCGGGACAAAACAGCGTTCACCACTCTATGGGGAACCTTTCATTATGCGAAAATGCCTTTCGGTTTGAAGAATGCGGGTGCTACTTTTCAGCGGGCAATGGACTTGGCTTTCACAAATGAGAAGGATGTCTTCTTAGTGGTGTACCTTGATGATTTGACCGTGTTTTCCAAATCAGATGATGAACACTTGCTTCATTTGAAAATTGTCTTTGAAAAGTGCAGAAAATATGGTGTGTCGCTGAATCCTAAGAAGAGTTTGTTTGCCATGGATGAAGGCAAACTACTTGGGCACATTATCTCAAAGGATGGCATCCGTATTGATCCAGCACGTGTGGAAGCAATTCAACAAATTGACTTGCCCCAGAATAAGAAGGAGATTCAATCATTCAATGGTAAGATGAATTTTTTGCGCCGTTTTGTTCCTAATCTTGCTGAGCATCTTAGGGAGATTACAAACATGCTTAAGAAGGACAGCCAAGTGTCATGGACGGAAGAAGCTGTAAAATCTTTCAATTTAGTTAAATTGGTTCTTTCTTCAGCTCCGGTTCTAATCAGCCCGGATTATACTCAGGATTTTATATTGTTTTCTTTTGCTTCGGAGCATACTATGGCAGCTGTGTTAATGCAGAAAAAAGATGAGCATGAGAGACCCATTGCTTTCTTCAGCCGGACCATAAGAGATGCTGCTTTGAAATACAACATTATCGAGAAACAAGCCCTTGCACTTGTAAAAGCACTGAAAGATTTCCGTGTGTACATTCTGCATTCCCATATTTTAGCTTATGTTCCTAATGCTGCTGTCAAAGATGTTTTGGTTCAGACCGACCCAGAGGGAAGACGTGGCAAATGGATAGCAGCTTTGCTGGAGTATGATGTGGAGATAAGGCCCACAAAGCTTGTTAAAGGTCAGGGATTGGCGAAATTGATGGTTGAATCAAATTTACACGTCTTAGACATAAATCTGATCACTGCCTTGTCTGATGAAAATGAGGAAAGTTCTTCGCTTCAGGTATCAGAAATGTTTGTTCTTTCTCCGTGGTATTCGGATATCATATATGTACTTCAAAATTTGTCTGCACCACCTGGTATGGCTAGAAACAAAGCGAGAACTCTTAAGTTGAAGGCTGCTAAGTTTTGTGTTTTAAATTCTGCACTTTATTGGAAAGATCCCGGTGGCGTTTTGTTAAATTGTTTGGTGGAAGAAGAAGCGAAGCAGGTCATAGAAGATTTCCATAAAGGGGATTGTGGCGGTCACCTTTTTTGGAAAACAACGGCAAATAAAATTTTGAGGGCTGGATACTATTGGCCGACATTGTTTGCTGATGTGTTTAAGGCTGTCAAGAGCTATCATAATTGCCAGATTTTTGAAGGGAAACAAAAATTACAGCCCTTGCCGCTTAAGCCCATTGAGGTGAGTGCCCCTTTTCAGCAGTGGGGGTTGGATTTTATTGGTGAAATTCATCCTTCTTCTTCAGGTCAGCATAGATGGATCCTCACGGGAACGGATTACTTCACAAAATGGATCGAAGCAATTCCCACCAGGCAAGCTACGGATGCGGTAATAGTTTCATTCCTTGAGAATAATATTTTGTCTCGTTTTGGTTGCCCGAATAAGTTAATAACTGATAATGTAGCAGCTTTCAAGTCAAAGAGGATGGTTGAGTTTTGTAGTAAATATCATATTACTTTGGGGCACTCAACCGCCTATCATTCGCAAGGCAATGGATTGGCGGAGTCTTCCAATAAATCTTTGGTTAATATCATTAAGAAAATGCTGGAAATGAACAAGAAAAGTTGGCATAAGAAGTTGGTCCATGCACTTTGGGCAGATCGAGTGAGTCAAAAGAAATCTATTGGGATGTCTCCTTTCGAGTTGGTGTATGGAGTGGACACAATGTTTCCTTCATCTCTGGCTGTCCCGGTAGTCAAATTGCTTCAAGAAGCAGGCAGCGAGGAGGATCCTATGCAGCGAAGACTTAATCAGATGATTCATTTACAGCAAACACGGGAGGAAGTCTTTCAGAACACATTCAAGTTACAGGAACGCATAAAGAAGATCTATGACAGAAAAGCTAAAACAGATAAATTTCAGCTGGATGAGATAGTTTTGAGGTGGGATGCAAGAAATGAAGAAAAGGGCAAGCACGGCAAGTTTGAAAATCTCTGGAAAGGTCCTTTTAAGATTGCAGCATTTCGGGGTCAGAACGCTTTTCTTCTTAAGGAGATGAACGGGGAAGATTGTCCAGGAGGGCCGGTCAATGGTCGGCTGCTCAAGCGGTACATTTTCTGAGTTTTTCTGCTGTTCTATTATCATTGTAAATACCATTTTATTTCAGTTTCGTTGCAAGTGTGTGCTGTGATCTTCTCTTCAATCTGGGGCCCGAAGTGAAGGCTATAATTCTGAAGAAAGATTTCAGTTTTGAGTTCAGTTTGTCGAGTCAGTTTGTTAAGTCATATATCGAGTCATTTTCAAGTTAGTTTTCAGTCAAATAAATTGAGTCAACATCTTGAATTGTTTGTCACAATAATGATTCCATAGCCCAATGGATGAAAGGCACTGTCTAGCTATCTCAGAGATCTGCCATTCTTGGCACCTCTTTGGAGTTACCATCCCCATTGGAGCCAATGTTAGAGTCGGTCCTTACAGCCCTCCGTCAGAGATCTGTTCATTTTTTGTATATCATTCTTAGGTGTCTCGCTCATTCCACTTCGTTGCATTTCGCTAGGGGCATGCCATTGACTGATGAGAGGGTCTGGTCGTCTTGTCTTTCCTCATGCTTGTACCTACAGGGCTAATTAAAATTCCTCAAAAATCACTGAAGTTCAGGTCACATCATCATGGTTATAAATGATTATTTTCGTTAAAAAGAGTCTTTAGTCCTAGAGTCTAGGGTTTCAAGTCTTTGGATACATGTGATAAAAGCTCGTAGGCCATGAGGTTGGTTTCGAAAGGTTCCCATTCCATATTTTTATTCTCAAAAATATTTGAAAACATTTTTTAGTTCAAAACTATGTTTTGAACTGGAAATTGTCAAATTTATTTTTGTAATGGATGTATTTGTTTCACCATAAGAAGTTTCAAAGCAAGCCTCTAATTTTTGCCAAAGCCAAATGCCAAAATTCCTGCAAAAAGTCAAGACATTCATCAGTCAAAGATTCAAAGAAAGAGTGACAAGACAAAGACTGAATTGCATTAAATAATAAACTTCCAAAAGCCAAACATTATAAAAGCGGGTTATGGTTTAATGAGATATTTTATAACCCATATAAAGCATGGAAAACAAATCATTTTCACAAGTTTCCCAAAGCAAAACCAAATCAGAGTGTTGAAGACAAAGTGGAAGCATTTCAAGGCTATGGAGTTGGAGGGGAAGTGCGCGCTACGCATTGGGTAAGCGCGCTACGCACAAGAGGCGCGCGACGCACTGGGCCTCACTAGCTTGTGCAAAATTACATGCGCGCTACGCACATACTGCGCGCTACGCATTGGGTAAGCGCGCGGCGCATACAAACTCAGAGCCAAAAATTTTTGCTCCTTCGTCTAGATTCATGCCAAATCCCCTCCAGCTGCTTGCAAGTAGGTTCTTTATGATTGCTCAGTGAATTTTACACATGACTATGGTGTTTTGAATGTGGAGAAACAAGTGTGAAATGTAAAACCCTATGTTTATTGCCAATTTCACTTCTTAGGGTTTGAAACAAATATTAGGGACTGTGTGGGTTAATATATGCCTGTGTCATCTATTTTCAGTGGTGTTCATGCTCATCATTTACCTTAGCCTCACGCCCTCTCTTTGCCATTACATCACTGCTGTCATTATTATGGCCATTGTCATTTTCACACTGTTTTTTCAGGCAAACTCATTTGACAAAACTATTCTCATTGTGGCTTTCCTATGATACTTTGATACACATGTGACACATTTGAGGAGTAAAGCATACACTCAAATTTTTGCCTTCACTATACCTATATCAACATACATTTTGCAAACAGTCAGATTTCAGCACAATGTCAGAGATGGATTCAGTTTATGAACAGGAGTATGACAGTGATTCCACAGCAGAAATTAATGTACCACAGAGGTCTCATAAAAGTGGCAAAAGTGGTAAGCATCTCAGGGAGGAACCTACTTCTTTGGCTCAATTGCATGCTTGCCCGCTTGCAATGGATTGTTTTCGCTATCAGTCATGTTACCACTATTGTGAGTTGATTTCACAAACTCAGCATCATCATGAGCTAGCTCATCTATTTGTTCTACAATTACATGATGGCCATGTAAATCTTGCCGGAGTAGATTTCATTATGTCACCAGAGAACATTGCTCAGGCCACCGGAATACCAAATGTAGGAGAGGAATGGAACAAAAGACAGCAGCTAGATAAATTCTACTATGAGCCATACATCAAACCTAGGTTTATAAGGCAGCTAAGCAGGGTATTTCCATTCAGATTTCTAAAGGATGAGTTTGCACCCTTGATGAAGCTTATCATTCGATATTTCAGTTGTGAGGGCAGATTCTCTCCCCTCTATACGTACCATATTCGTTTGTTGATGCATTTCACGAGGGTATGTATGATGAGCATTCCATACTTCATGTATCGCAATATAGAGAGGATGACATATCTTGTACAGAGGAAGACCCCAGCACAGCAGCATAGAAGTATATATCATTACGCGCTGATCAAAATCATTGTGGTACAGCAGCTCACACAGCAGGGCATTACTTGGGAGGATTTCATCTCCCGTGACTTCTTCACAGTGCTACAGCCGCCTCCCGAGGTAGTTCATGATGAGGGAGAGCCTTCACATCAGCTTGACATTCCTGAGACCGAGCATATCAATGCTCCAGTGCATGTGACATACCAGCGAGGCCACAGGGCCTTATTTGCAGCTACACGACGAGTACTATCTCCACATGGCATGGAAGGGATCTCGCCTTCTTCTTCAGTTCAGGTACAGGTTCAGGATAGAGACAAGATGTCGATGCATGAGGAGGGCCTGTTAGGAGGCCATGATATTGATGTTACACTCAGTGATGTGGATGGGAGCTATCCTGGCTCGAAACTGAAAGAGATCATCCAAAAGCAGAAGGCTGAGATTGACAGCTTGAATGAGAAGTTGCTGAAGGCAGAAGGGGTGATCAAATATTTGGAGCAGCGCAATAAGCAACTAGAGGACCAGCACACACTTTTAGAGCTGCGACAAATCCGTGAAGACCGAAAGTTGGCCCAGAAAAGACCTGGCGATTTGACACCTTTTGAGCGGCAATTTTGGCTTGAGAAAATCAATCGACATCTGGAGGAGTTGTTGGCGAAGGCCAATAGAGACAAAGACATGCTCCGTCATATGAAACATCACTATTGGGCTCGCATGCACGTCGGTAAAGCAAAAATAAATATTTTGAAGAGGAGGTTGAGCAGAGCATTAAAACGGCAAAAGAGGCCTAATCCACTTCAGCTTTTGGCTGAGGCTTCAGTGGCTGAGCATGATACATGATGGAGGTTCTTTGCTCCGAATTTGAGCAAATTCGGAGAAATTTTTGTCATTTTGAAATTTTTGGCTTGCAAAACAGATTTTTCAGCCCAACGCGTAGCGCGTCGACGCGCGCGCTTATGATTGGGACACTTGCTGGAGGAAAACTTTATAGTTTTGGATTTGTCATGGTAAGTTATGCATGCTCTAGTATGGCCAACGCATTCTATCAAGTTCTGGATGATCAAAAGGGTCAAAAACACCATGAAAATCACTTCTCTGCCACCTTTTGCACCAGCAGGAAGTACTTGTGGGAGAATGAAATTTTGAAGGGGCAAATGAGCTTCAAATTGGGAAATTCCACTTGGACTGGATAGCAGACATCTAGGGCTTTCCAACAAGCTAACATAAGCTTAATTTTGATGTCAAGAAGTGCCCCAAAAGCAGGCTGAAAGGCGCACGATGCATAGAGCTCAGGCGCGCGGCGCATAGAGATTTTTGGTCAAATTTTCATCTTCCAGCTCAGGAATTCAGCCAGTTTTCACCAGTTTCACCTTCTGATGTAATATGTGACTTATCTTGATGTAATTTGATGTATATGATGTAACTTTGACACTTATTTACCTATTCTAGATGATTCATTCACAAAATAGCAAAAATTTAATGTAATGAATCAGTTTCCCTTCTTTTAGAGGCAGGTTGTTTGGATGCCTAGTTTTCAGCTCTATGTTTGGAATCAGTTCAAACTGCTCTTAGAAGGAGGAGCTCGACCCCTAGAGGTTAGGAGATAGGTTGGCATGGTCTATATTTTGTAGATTTTCAGTCAGTAGCAAGGGTTGGACCTTTGGGAAAGTTTTGGCACACTATTGTACATATCTTCTGCATTTTGGCTAAGGAAAGATCAGAGGTTTTGCAGCACCTGTTGGGATTCATGTGGTTTTCAGTTTTGATGGTGTGTTCTCTCATTTATTTGTAAGTTCTTTAATGTTTTAATGTATGCCATTCCCTTCTTTTGCTTCTGAAACTAAATGAATGAGTAAGTGAGGTAGAATTCATTGATTTCAGTGCTCTGCCTTTAAATTTGTTTAGTTTTATATGTTTTCACCAGTCTAGAGAGGATCCCTGTTTCCCCTTGCCCTTTTCAGCTCCTTGTCATTCTGATCCATCCATACATATGATCAAAAGGCATCAAAACTACTTCCTACCTTGCCCCAACTCGAATTCTGCAAAGATCTGGTCTCATACCCGAGCCCAAATTTGTTTTTTCGCTTTTCTCCAACAAAACCCCAAAAAATTTTAAATCAAACCTACCTATTCATTTACTAGCCTAAAATCAATATCCATTATAAGTCATCTCAGCTCCTTTGAAAACCTTTTGCCGAGATAGACCCGGAGAGAGCCCTCTCCTGTCCTCGTAGGGCTAGCTACGAGGCTGAACTTGGTTTGATGTGGCCTTGAGTCTCGCCTTCCCTCAGCCTAAGGCAGATTCCAGCACTAACAATGCCTATATCTATCATGGAGCAATTGGGGATGCAAATAACCAGACCATATAAAGGCTTGTATTTCTTTGACTCCAAAAGGGTAAAGTGTTTAGGTATGATTAATGATTTGGTGGTGAATTTGGCTTAGATTCCTGTAAAAAGTGTAGTGATGGATATTGCAGTGGCTAACATCTGCAAGGTTTCATATGCTCTTATCAAGGTCATAGGGGTCCAATATTTTAGGGTCCATTCAATTGGATTTTACTTATGCTGCCATCCCTATATTTAGTGGAGAAGAAAGATGATTGTATAGAGAATCAAGGTTTGTCAAAACAGTTACAAGAGTTGATTGTTCGAATAATGCTCCTGTGTATGGTAAAGAAAGAGAGTTCTCTTGCTTGCTATTAGAGGAAGATGATCTGATCTTGGAAGAGACACAGGTGTAATCTTTAGTCCAACTAGGTGAGAAATTGTCAGATTGTGATAAGGTGTGGAAGTTATGCTTTGATGGTGCTTGTTCCCAGGAGGGAAATGGGGCAGGTGTGTTGTTGATATCCCCATAAGGAAGTTTGATCCCGCTCTCTTTTAAATTGGAATTTGAGGCTACCAATAATGTTGTTGAGTATGAAGCTTTACTCTTGGGCCTATAAGCTGCAAATAATATGAATATTGAATGCTTGGTTTTGTTTGGAGATTCGGAGCTGGTAGTGAAACAAATCAGAAACTAGTGCCAAAACAAGCATAGGATATCGAAGGCTTACGGTAATGAGGTCTGGGATCTAATTGATAACTTTTTCTTAGCCTTCAACATTCAATTCTTCCCTAGAGAAGTAAATCAAATGGATGAATCCTTGGCCCTAATTGCCAATAATTTTAAACCACCTCAAAATCCTCTTCTCGGGTATGAGGTTGAAGTCAGATATAGGACCTCAGTGCCAGAAAATATCATACATTGGCACGTGTTTGAAGATGAGGAGCAGATAAAATGCTTCATGGAAGTTATTATGGAATTCTCAAATTCAGTAATTGACCAAGGGGATGAGAGGATGATAGATGAGCAGTAGGCCGGTTGGGAAGAAGCCGTTGCGGGGCACAACATTTTACAGTTGAAGGGTAATTCTATTCCTCGGGGTTTGTTTCCCCTAGAAAGATTGTTTAATTCAAACGATGTAGCTACCAAATTAATCAAACAATAAATTGAAGAACAAGGGCATGATTGCAACATCAGTTCAGAGAGGGATCCCTAGATAATCAAGCTGGAAAAAGGAGTTTCCCACGAGTGCAAGGAAAGGTATCTAAATATTTTTATAGATTGTAGAGATGTATTCACTTGGTCATATGTTGGTTTAAAAACTTTTTATACCAATATTATTCAGCATAAGGTTCCTTTAAAGAATGGGGTGTAACCATACAAGAAAAAGCTTAGATAGATTAATCCTCTTCTACTCCCATCCATTGAGTAGGAAGTATGGAAATCACTCCAGGCCAAAATCATTTTACCCCTGAGATATTTGGATTGGGTGGTGAACCTTGTTCCTATTAGGAAAATGAATGGAGAGATAAGGTTGTGCATGGATTTCGGGAATCTCAATAAGCCTCATTAAAAGACAACTGCCCATTTCCTAAAATGAATTATATCTTACATAAGGTAGTAGGGTCAATTCAAATGTCTATGATGGACGGTTTTTCAGGATACAACTAGGTGGCAGTCCATCCCAAAGATCAAAAGAAATCTGCATGCACCACACTATGGGGGACCTTCATGTATGCCAGAATGCCATTTGGTCTCATAGATGCATTTTAGAGAAAACAATAATGTCATCAAGACAAGTTTTAAGTAATTTACCTCGATGACATTACTGTTTTCTCTAAAACAAATGAGGAACACATGGAACACTTATGACTCACTCTTGAGAACTACAAAAAGTATATCTTGTCCCTGAATCCTAAAAAATATCAGTTTTCTCTAAGTGAGGGAAAACTATTAGGGCACATAGTAGCAAAATAAGGGGTGAATATTTATCCCAGGAGGGTGGAAGACATAAACAACATTCCCCTACCAAGGAATAAGAAAGAGGTTCAAGTGTTTTTGGGTAATATTAACTTTTTGAGGAGATTCGTACCTAATTATTATGAGATAGTAAAAGAGATCACATAAATGTTGAAGAAGGACAACAAAGTAAAATGGAATTCAGAGTCTCAGGAATCCTTCTCTAGGATTAAAAGGAATCTTGTAGAAGCTCCTGTATTAGTCAGCCTTGATGACCTAAAACCATTTTTTATTTTCTCTTTTGCTTCTCCTCATACAGTGGTTGTTGTCTTCTTGTCGAAAAACAATGAAGGACATGAACAAGCAATAGTGTTTTTCACCCAGGTGCTACAAGATGTTGATTTAAATTATAATATTTTGGAGAAGCGGGCCCATGCTTTAGTTAAAGTCATAAAGGATTTTAGAATTTATGTCCTCCAATCCAACATAATCTCTTATATTCCTACAACAGTCGTGAAATACATTCTGGTACAATAAGATAGCGAGAGAAAAAGAGGCAAGTGGATTTCTAAAATTCAGGAATACGACATGGATATAAAGCCCAATAAACTCATCAAGGGGCAGGGATTAGCCAAAATCTTGTCTGAATCAAACTTCCAAGCCTTGGGTATTAATTTGTTGATAGAGGAGGAAGAATGCCGAAGAGAAGAGGAGCAGAACAAGGTCAAGGGCTCAACACAAAAATTCCAAATGAAGTACCTCATTTCTCACTGGTATAAACAAATAATCCACTATTTCATTTTTCTGATTTCTCCAGTCAATATTGATAAAAGTAAATATAGAGCTTTGAGGCTACAAGCCCATAAGTTTGTCATTTTAAATGGAAAATTGTATTGGAAGGACCCAGTGGGGATTTTTCTTTTATGCCTAGTTGAAGGAGAGATCCATAAAGTGATAGATGAGTTTCATAACTGTGTGTATGGAGGGCATTATAGTTGGAGAGAAACGACTCATAAAATTCTCAAGGTAGGTTTCTATTGGCCTAAATTGTTCGGTAAGGTACATGCATATGTTCGGGCCTATGAGAAGTGCCAAATGTTTATTGAAAAACAGAAATTAGCACCTTTTCCTTTAATCCATGTTTTCGTTGAAGAACCTTTCAGATAGTGGGGTTTAGACTTCATTGCAGAAATACACCCACCCTCCAACGGTAAGCATAAATGAATCCTTACGACCACTAATTACTTCACTAAGTGAGTGGAGGTAGTCCAAGCTAGAAATGAAATCGATGTTGTGGTGATCAAATTCGTCCTAATTTATGATTTTCTTTCTGGAAGTACAACATCATTATGGGTCACTCCACCAACTACTATCCACAAGGAAATGGATTGGCTGAATCATCAAATAAAACTTTGGTAAGGATTATTAATAAGAAAATATCAGAGAATTAGAAAAATTGGGACTCACAACTGAAGTTTTCTTTGTCGGAAAATAGAGTTATTGTTGGCTTGTAGGGACCTGACCCAGGTTTAGAGGTGATTTAGCCAAACAAACCCTGGAACTACTGGCCCTTTCAGCAACAGTACGCGGAGCACAGATTGAGATCTCACCCGAAGTAGTATGGGAGGGTGCTAGAACTAGGTTTCCGCACCCTAGAAATGTCTGATGATTTTCAGTGGTCGGCAGTTTGACCCTGCGTGCACGTCGCTACGCGCACCTATCAGTACCTCGCAGCCTGCGATGTTGCCTTTGCGTAGCCCTACTCAGGGCTCGATCCGCATTATTACCCAATCCCTTACTATTAACCCGATATTAGTTGATCACTTAGCTTATCTATATGTGTTTAGTTATACTTAATAGTGTTCATCATTCATACAAGTGCATGTGATAAATAAAATAGTACAATTGCAAAAGATATCAACCATATAATAACTCAAAATAGATACACAAGATTTGGAATCAATCTTCTCTTTATTTTCACCTTCCCTAGTTACAAACCTGACTCTACCCTGTGCACTCAGCTGCAGACTCTACTAGGCCTCTGCACACTCAGCTACAGAGCCTCTTCCTACTACTACGACCCAAGATACTAGACTCTTGCTCTATGCTCACTATCTTCTTGACTCCATCCGTTTGTCAACTTACTTCTTCCTAACTACTTTACAACTTAGAGCCTCACTCTATTTATACAATCCCATGGTCCGCGGACCATGGGTAGGCCGACACTACATTCAAAACTTAGGGCGGACAACCCTATGACTCTAACATACAATTTGCGCTCCACGCCCGCAATTCGCGAAGTATTTACAACAATAGTACTCAAAACTTGGGCTCTGAGCCCCAAAACATGTTGTGGGGGGATTCCATGCCCAACAAGCCCCCAACACAAACATTTTGACTCACCCCCGAGTCAATCTGTCGGCGTAGCGATCTTGGTGCGAAGTCCCTCCAACTGTTCCCATACGGCACTGATGTCTACTGCGCATTGAGTTGTTGCTTGTTGTACCTGTTGTATTCATTCCTCAGTGTCTGAATTGTGTCCTTACATGTGTACCAGCATCCGCTACATATGTTTATAGTCCCGTGCCCTTGTCTATCTCCTTGGGTCGCGAAGACTGTGCTTCGGTTGATTAGTCAGGTAGTCGGCCCACCCGTGTAGGGCTTCAAGTGGCTGCCGTTTACTTTTCCTGGGAAAGGTTCTCCATTTAGTTTGACTAGCTGGACCGCGCCTCCATCTGTGACCTCCTTAACCACTTATGGTCCTAGCCAGTGCATTCTAAATTTTCCTGGAAATTTTTCAAACTTACTGTCATACAGCAGCACTAAGTCATTTACCTTGAAGGTGCACAACCCTATATGGCAGTCGTGCCAGGCTTTTTCACACTGATTTTTTACCTGTTGATGAAATCCAACCAAAATCCTTTCTTCCTCGAGTTCTTCTAATTGCGCGAACCTTTCTTCCAGAGCTTCACGGTCCATCATGCTTGTAAGCACTGTTATTCGCAGACTAGGTACAATATATTCCATCGGCATGATAGCTTCCACACCATAAACTAACTAGAAAGGTGTTTGTCCCGTCAGTTTCTTGCACACTGTTCTGTAAGCCCATAGCACGACAGGTACGCACAGGTCCCGATCATTTCACTGCGCGTTGCATATTTTGGTTAGCGCAATCTCCAGTATTTTGTTGAATGCCTCTACTATCCCATTATCTTGTGGGTGGTACGGTGTACTTTTCTGATGATACACCTGGAACTCTTCTATGAGCGCGTTGATGGTTTCATTCAGGAAATGTGTTCCACTATCACTCATTAAGATTTTCGGACAACCAAATCGGGTCAACACGTTTTCGAACAAAAACTTCGCAGCCATGGCAACGATGCAGTCTTTGACTGGCTGCGCTTCTGCCCATCGTGTCAGGTACTCCGTCATGGTGATGATGTAGCATTTACCCGTCTTTCCCTGAGGTTTGATCTGTCCAACAAAGTCGATTGCCCATTTCTCAAACGACTGCAGTGTCCTTTGTGGATTTAACGACATCTCATCCCTCCACGATGGTTTTCCAATCCTTTGACATATATCGCAAGCCTTACAATGTGCTTTCGAATCCTGGTGCAGGGTTGGCCACCATAACCCTACACGAAGAATCTTTTGTGCGGTTGCATGTCCTGCATAGTGTCCTCTTGTAGCGCCCCCATGTGCTTCCGCAAGGATCTAGCTTCGTTCAAATTCAAGTACATATCTTCGCAATATCTCATCATTTCCCATTTTGTATAGGTGCCTGCAATGACTAAAACATCCACCGTGCGCGCCACCAATTCCTTCTTCTGTTGGACAGAGTATTCCTTCGCAACAATCCCTGTTGTCAGAAAATGGATTATATCTTCGAAGTTCCCATCTGCGATGCGCACCGCAAAGAGCTATGCATCAGGTAGTCTCTCCTCCAAATTAGTGGGTTCCTCGCCCATCTCAATTCGCGACAAGTGATCTGGTCCTGCATTCAGGCTTCCTGACTTGACTATGACCTCAAAATCATATTCTTGGAACAGTAAGAGCCATCTACATATGCGCCCCCCCAACAGAGGCTTATTGACAGGGTCCACCATCAATCCTTATTTGCAGACCACATGTCCCAGTAGGTTTCCAAAGGGAACGAGGAATGTGCACTTCTTAAGGTTCAGCGCAATCTGGTGTCGGCGGCAAGTATCCAGCATCAAGCGTAAGCTTGCTACATGGTGCTTAACTAATCCAAAGACAATCCAATCATCCAGATACACCTCCAAGAAATTGTGGATGTATTCTTTGAACGCAGCCACAACAATGCGCGAAAACATGGTTGGCGCGTTCTTCAGTCCAAACGACATAATGGTGTATTGAAAGCAGCCCCATTATGTTGCGAAGGTAATTTTTCTCTTGTCTTCCGACGCGATCTTGATCTAATGGTACCCTGAGAACCCATCCATGAATGAGTATGCTTCCTGACCGCCAACATTCTCTAGTACTTCATCTGTGAACGATGTCGGGAATGGATCGTGTACACAGGCATCGTTCAGCTTCTTGAGGTCCATGCATATTCTTATTTTGCCCTTCTGCTTTTTCTCCTGTACTACCATAGGACTCACCCAGTTGGATTCTTCAACTAGCTCAATAATTCCGGTTGCGAGCATTTTGTCTAATTCTTCATAGACCTTTTCCTTATATTTTGGATTCAAGCGGTAAGGGCGCTGCTTAACTGGCTTCACATCGGGTTTCAGGGTGATCTTCATCATCCCTAAATCGCCAACAATCCCTTTTAAGTCCGTAATTTTGGTTGGGAAAAAGTCTTGGTATTCGCGGAGTAACTCACCGACCTTATCCACCGTGGCATCATCCCAATAGTCCCCAAGTGTTGCGTACTTCAGCTCCGCCTCCATTTCAATGTTTACCTGCTTCGTTTTTAGCGGCATGGTGATGTCAGGATCCTCAATCGATAGTCCTCGAACCTCGCAACAGCCTTCCATTTCTGGAATGTTAATATTTTGTGGGTCCTCATCAACCTCCTCAACATTTACATTGTAACACTCTATCGCGCAGTTTAGCTGCATCGCCCATTCTGGCTAAAGTAATTCCATTGGTTCCTGGGGTATTTTGAAGATAGCTGCTTTTACTGCCTGTAGCCTGTCACCAACAGTATCCCACCAATGATCTTCAAACGTGAATGTTAACAGAAATCCCTCGTGCAATATATCCCATTCTCTCATACCATGGTGGAGCTCCGTCTCAGTATACCAATTCATGGGTATGACATCCAGGGTATGATAGAATAAATGTACCCATTCAGGCTGTGGCTCTTCCCCATAGGCCTTGGTCCATTTCACGAGGTGTGTACGTGGATCATCCCGTCCATCATACTTGTCTACTAGCCGCATCTGCAGTTTCCCAAATTGTAGGCGCATCATCCTTCTGCATCTGCACCAGTCCTCAAAACTTCTCTGATGTGTAACCCACCATCTTGTGGGCGTCGCGCGCAGTGCCCATTTCAAAGCATCAAACCGCTGTTGTTCTTGCATTGAACTTTCAAATTTTTTCAGGAATTCATCCACTGCTTTCAACCCATCATACATAAGCAAATCCCTTACGTCTGTTGTCACACAGCGTAGTGATCTAACCATCATGTTGCAATTTAGCGTGGTTACCTCATGTAACCAGTTCTGCCATCATTCTATTTCCTCATCCGAATCTAATGTTCAGGAGCTTTCGCACTCCCACGAAATCTGGCCATCCGCTATAGGATTCACCCAATCTTGTTCCCGAGTGGTTATTTTGTAGATAAAATCTAGCTCATTGTTGTGCATTGGCTCTGTGTAGTGTGCTCCTTCCATAGGGTCTAAAGGAACCACTACATGTAGTGACTTTTTCTCAGAAATCATTTTTCGCTTCTTTAGATTTATTACTCCGTTCATATCGATGGCCCAATCTATTCCTAGTAGCACAGGATAGGGATTGATGTCATCAACACTCTCTATCACTTCAAAATCCACCAGCGCACTCCACCTTCAATATCCAGCGTTACTCCTTGCAATCTTCCCATGGATAAGATCTTTTGTTGGTTCGCCATTCACAATTGAATAGGAGACCATTGTAGCGCGGTTCTGCCCATGCGTTCCCATGTTTGTTTTAGCAGTACATTCGCGTCCAATCCTAGATCCAAAATTACCTGATCCATTTCATACTCTCCAATTTGCACAGTCAGTCTCATTTCCCTTCCTGTGCGCAATGCATGCTTTCCAAGTTTCTGGACCACGCGCAGTTCTCCTGACCCAGCACACCTAGTGATAAGTTCCTGCAGCCCTTTCATAGCCTTGTTGTCTCACAATAGTTTCATACATGTCTCCAGAAAGGTAGTGAGCATTGAAGGATCCATCCTTGGTTCTAGTTGATCCTTACTACCTGAAGTGGAGGCCTCCGTGAAGCTCTTCTTAGCTTCCATGAATGTCTCCTTTGTGCGTTCCAAATCAAATTCAGGTTCCTTTGTAGGAGCCTTGCGAACCCACGCACTCTCTTCTGATTGCTTACCTTTATCATCGCTAGTGGTGATACCGCTTCTGAGTACTATGTTTACATTCGGGTCTTCTTCGTGCGGCTCAAACCTCATCATTTGCAAATTCTGAGTTGGGGGAGGCTGGAGCACCCCTTTTTTGTGCAGCCTCGCTATCAGTGTAGGGCAGTCCTCTGCCTCATGATCAAACTGAGTACAGTATAAACATGATGTTCTCTTCGGATTCGTATAATTGCGGGCATAGTGCCCTGGCCCTCCGCAATTGTAAGAAATTAGTTGTCTGCGACCCCTTGCTAGTCCCATTCCACCTCGACTTCGTCTGTGCCCCTGAAATCCAGCGCTTGCCATTCCTACATTTGGGTTGAGGGCTCGTGTTTCGGTCTGTACCCTATAGGCAGGAGTCTAATCCATCAATAGTTCGTAGCTTCTGCAGGTGCGTTCATCATGGCCTCCTGACCTGCAAAAATTACAAACAATTGTTGGGACATCTACATTTACTTCTGTAATAGATGAAAATTATCCGTAGTGTGTTTTCCTCCTATTTGACAAATCGCGCATCATAGTGGAGGTGCCGCGCTCGGTCCTGCTTGTGCCTCAGGTCTTAATAGAATCGGCCCTCCTCCCACCAAGTAATTCACAAAAAATGGACACTGGTCCTTGTCATGCCCCTGGCCTTTGCATTTTATGCACCATACCTCCTCGTGCACCTCTCGCCGAGGTGTTCTGTCATGTTTCAAACTCTGCATTTCTAGACACAAATTTTGCAGTTGCACATGGATTTGTTGGACTCCTAGACCAGGATCTTGTATAGGGGTCTCATGCAATCTCATTGCCATCTCCAAAGCTTCGGCCTACATGGAAAGCTTTTGTTGTGACAGCGTCATCCTTAAATGCGGTGTTAGTGATGCTACAAACCATGCGTGGTGTTGTATCCGTCAAAGTCATGTTGGCTTCACGAATCATACTCTTCAGTCTTTGGTCCAGATCCCAAGGGGTGTCACCCGGGAGTATCCTATCTCCTTAAACCCGATAATTGATTGTGTCTCTGACTTTGGCCTGCTAAATTCTGTGTTTAGCGCGGCCTAGATTTCTGCGATTCCTGCGTTTGGGTGGTCACTAGAATGCTTAATGTACCATGTTAATGCGTGATCCTGCAACGCACTTACCAGCATAGCCTTCTTTATATTGTCATCCACAACTCTTTGTGCTTCCCATACCGCCCTTACCACGAACCAGAATTTGACCGGATCTTCATTCCCTACTCCTCTGAATATCAGCAGTTGGATTACACTCGCCATACTGAACTGTGGTGGTGGCGGAGGTGTGGTGGGTGGAGATGGAGGTGAAAATGGTGAGACAAGTGGTGGTGTAGGTGGAGGTGGTAAGCGCGGAATTCGTTGCCTTATCAGACTAACCACGCTTATCAGAGAAACTTTATCCAGCTCTTCCTCGCTTTCCCACGAGGGTGAAATTAAGGGACTAGTTTCTAATTCTTCACTACTTCCATTTTTGTAGATCTTCCCACTTCGTGTAGTCCCAAACATTAATTTATTCGCATAACCCACTTTTCACACAATAGCATCTTAATCCAAGTGTTCAAATATTTAATATACTTACCTCGCAGTCCTTTGAGGAAGCGTCATTCCGCCTCACTGTAGCTGACGGTCATATCTACCACGAACTTAGTGATAAATCCTCCTATAATTCGATCGAGCCAATGGTCCACAGCTCGCACAATCTTATCTTCTAACGCTTCTAGTCTACGCACTAATTCCGGAGACCACACGATTGGTTTGTTTAGCCTACACTTTCCCTGAATGTCTGCTAGCTTCACGATCCACTCATACAACTCAAAAGGAAAGGATGCAAAGAAAATTTTGTGGATTTCCGTATACAAGTAGCGCTCCAACCACTGTTCCTTAGATACTCGCAGATTCTTGTTTTCCTACGTCGCGAACTCGTGAATCTTCTTGTCCAACCACCCTTCAATTTCTTTCTTTGTTGGATTCTAGTGACACGACGTCAGACATCCCTTATGCAGATCCCGATCCCGGCAAAATAACCATTTGTTGGATTGTAGAGGCCTGACCCAGGTTTGAAGGTGATTTAGCCAAACAAATCCCGGTAAAACTGGCCCTTTCGGCAACAGTCCGCTGAGCATGGACTTAGGTCTCACCTGAAGTAGTATGGGAGGGTGCTAGAACCAGCTTTCCGCACCCTAGAGAAGTCTTATGATTTTCGGTGATCCGCGGTTTGACCCTATGTGCATGTCGCTACGTGCACCTATCTGTACCTCGCAACTTGCAATGTTTCCTTCGCACAGCCCTACTCGGGGCTCGATCCGCGTTATTACCCAATCCCTTACTATTAACTCAATATTAGTTGATCACTTAGCTTATTTGTATGTGTTTAGTTATACTTAACAGTGTTCACCATTCATAAAAGTGCACGCGATAAATAAAATAGTACAATTGCAAAAGATATCAACCATATAATAAGTCAAAACAGATACACAAGATTTGGAATCAAACTTCTCTTTATTATCTCTTTCCCTGGTTACAGACCTGACTCTACCCTGCACACTCAGGTGCAGGGGTCTGTGCACTCAGCTGCAAACTCTACTAGGTCTCTGCACACTTAGCTGCAGAGCCTCTTCCTACTACTACGACCCAAGATACTAGACTCTTACTCTATGCCCGCTATCTTCTTGACTCCATCCGTTTATCAACTTATTTCTTCCTAACTACTTTACAACTTAGAGCCTCGCTCTATTTATACAATCCCATGGTCCGCGTACCATGGGTAGGCCGACACTACATTCAAAACTTAGGGCGGACAACCCTATGACTTTAACATACAATTTACGCTCTGCACCCGCAATTCGTAAAGTCTTTACAACAGTAGTACTCAAAACTTGGGTTTTGAGCCCCAAAACATGTTGTGGGGGAATTCCATGCCCAACAAATACTACCAAGAGATTAACTGGAAAATCTCGTTTTTATATTAGTGTATGGGAAAGCTACAATTTTCCCCATACAACTAGCAATGCCTATGGCAAAAATTCTACAGGATGTCGATGAAGAGCCAAACTCTCTAACCAGCAGGATCCATCATCTAGTAGAACTTCAAGAAGTGAGGGGTGAGGTGACTCAGAATTTGATTCAATATCAGTAAAATATGAAAGCTCTGTTTCATAGAAAGGCAAATGAAAAAACCTTACAACTAGGGGATTTGGTGCTCAGGTGGGATGTCTAGTGAGAAGATAAAGGAAAACATGGAAAATTTGATCCTTTATGGTTCAGAACTTTCAAGGTTTTTGAGGAAAAGGGGAAAATTACTTTATTGTTGGGAAAATTTGATGGTGAAATGCTTGAGATGCCTGTGAATGGGCAGCTTCTCAAGCTTTACTTCTAGTAACGAAGAGATCCCCTTTCACCCATTGTATATACAAGTGAGCCATTGTAGATACCAATAATTTTGTAAGTGTTTGATGTTTTTGTTTTTGTTTTTATATACTTGAATAAAATGACTCCATTCCCAATGGATAGAAGGCTACTAGTTTGCAGGTTCTCAACACCTTGCTAGCAAGGAACTATCCCTAATTGGAGCCATTATTGTCACTTACTACAAAAGTGTTTGAATGGTGCCAAATTATGTTAAAAGAGTGAAAAAGGTCAAAAAGAGAACAAATATCAGAGGTTGAAAGTCCAAAGAGGAGGAAACAAGCCAAAAAGCCTAAGTTTCAAATCCAAGGAGCAAGCTAAGTTTTACAGAGGAGTGTCAAAGTTCGGGAGCCAATTATATTAGAAACTGATATCAAAGGGATGTGAAGATAAACATATCAGATTAATGCATATCAGAGGGTTGTTCTTCGGAGGGTTGAAAACCTCGTAACTTAAATTTAAATCCTTTTCAAAAATTTCTGATGAAGAGGAGCTTTGTGCAAAGCAAGGAAGTGCTATTGGTTTACAGTTAGAGCTATTGGGTGATTGTTTTTCCAGAGGTGAAGAGGAGACTTCTTGCTGCTGGGGAGGTGCTGCTGGATTGGAGCCATTGATGGTTGTAACCTTCTCAGAACCCTGTTACTTTTATCAATAAAGCTTTAAATGTTCTCCTATATACTTGTATTGCATTGATGTATTGTATTTACTTGTATATTTGATTCACTCTAATCCATGCATCAGTTATGAGTACATGTATCTTGTAGTTTTTCTTCTCTCTGTTGTGCAGGATCTGTGTGTAGCTAGACCGGCAAAGAGAGCAAGGAGCTGGGAACAAGAGATAAAGAGAGAGGATAAGGATCGACAAAAGCGAAAGACACCGGTTGGTTAATCTTTTCTTCCTTCTCTCTGTACTTTCATAAAGAAAAACATTAAAGCTTTACTTTCAGTGGAGCAGCTGACATGATCCAAAAATAGCCTGTTTTTGAGTGTTTTCAGGTGGAGAACTGATGGGAAGTGCTGTGGTTTGCTGACCTTGTTCTTCTAGGGGTAAGAACAACATGTTTAGGGACTGAGGATCCCTGTAATTATCGACATTTCATGCTCAATGTTACGAGGCACAAAAATGTCTATAACAGTTGCCCCCTAAAGTATGAGGCCGTTTATCGGGTGAAATGCTTTATCCAGAGGGTCCGAAGTTCATTCAAGTGCTGAGAGGTGCCCTGTAATACAATACAATACAATACATTATTTTTCATTCTGTTTTCATGATCTAGCTGAGGCGGGCATTCCCATGCTCAGCTTTATAAATACATTTTGGTACATAGAACAGACGATCGTCTGATGGTAGACTGATAATTTTCTGCTGAAATTATCATCCTTTGAGTAGGATGATCATCTGCTGCAATGATGTACATGACAAATGCTTTTATATTTCCTGAATATGTATCGCAGCCCGGATGGATGAAACTAGATCCGGGGTCTTCAAACTCATTCGATCTTCACTCTAAGTACAAGTCGATCCATGTGAGAATTTCGCTGAAGTCGAACATGGAAAGACATCGCTTGATTACCGGTCAATGATGAAAACCGTTAACAAGCGCGAGAGGAATCACCGATAATGATAATGACCCTCAAGGTACTGCAGTACAATTCACGTGGCGTGAATAAAGGACTTGGCGTCGAACGCCACGCAAAATCTTATGGTCGAAGGTCATTGATGTATACCTGTCGCCGGAAGTGAGAAACTTGCCATTGAGGCATGCAAGCTTCAAAGTACTGATGGGGTTGTTCCTAGATCAACTTCTTGGATAATGAGCTGAAGTCGACAAGAAGCGATCCGTCAAAGGAGGGCCTTAATGAATCCCACATCAATGACACGGAACGGAGCTAATGATTTTAGTGGAGGTGAAAACAAACTGTGATATATGATTCAGGGTGGCGATCATGAATGGATGAAGGATAATGTATGGCAGTGGATGGGACATGGTTGACACTTTCAGAATGACCCCTCTTGAACATATAACGACACTGATGCGATGGATCGGTAGCATTACCCCAAATGTGGATGGTTTGGCGAAGACCATGGTGATGAGACCGGTGAATGAAACAACCCAACCCGATGTGATACGGAAGAAAAGTGTCATGTTCAAGAGTGACTTGCTACCATTAAGCTTTGATGTTCTCCCAATTTTTCCCCAGTCATTTCTGACCAGTACCTCTTTATTTTTGTCAAGCTTGAGGAGGATAACATATGCTTGTTCTATAACCTGCCCTTCGGGCAAGCCCATCGCTATGATTTAACGAGCTTAGCGATAGGGAAACTCGTTCTCGTCTAAAGACAAGTTTGTCGCTATTTAACGAATTTAACGAGTCTAACGACAAGGATAACTCGGTCCTTTTCATTTTTAGAGAGTCTGAAAAGGTACATAAAGTCAACTCCAAAATTCCTTTTTCGTCATCTAATCCCTTAAGTCCGAAAAAGTATAAAACAATACAGAAGGGATGAATTTTCGATTGCTTTAACGAGCCGAACAAAACAAGCGCTCGATCTTTTTGTGCAATAATCCCTCAGGTCCAAAAAGATTAAAATCTAGAGGAGGGATAGCTCTTCCGGTCGCTTTAACGAGCTGGAAGGCCAAAACTCGGCAAACTTTTCATATTTTACGAGTCAGTGAAAAGAGCTCAAAGAAGACTCGTCTTTTGAGGAACGAGTGATAAACAGGGATAGCAACTGATTCCAGGTACAAGTTGGAATATTCCAATCACGGCAGTGTCACAAGGATGGCTAAGTGAAATCACTCTTCGCAGATGTTCCTCAAAAAGGGTAAACACACAAGTGGAAGTGAATGATCGGCCAAATGACGGTGGAGGTGACGGTGCACAAACACGACCAAGGCTTTTATGGCTGATGAATTTACGATCTCAGAAGGGTATTTACCGGTTCATTTTTTCTGAATGAGCTTGAACTCTAAAGGAAAGCCTGCTCATAAACTTATGTTTATTTTTTAACGAGCATGAACTATGCGCTAAAACTGCTCGGATCTTGCGTTTATTTTTTAACGAGCATGAACTATGTGCTAAAACTGCTCGATATACCAGTCATAGAATAAGAACGCCTCCTGTGAGATAACTATTTTTTAAGGAGCTTTATCTCACGAAGCTATGCTCCAATTTGGCAAGTTTTTACCTTTGCCCCACAGACTTTCTTCATGCAAGGTCGGAAACGGCTAATCCTACGAGTTTAAAGGGTTAGACCTACAGGTTTAAAGGGAGGACCTAAAAATTTAAAAAATAAATAGTCGTCCCTTGCTTACATTCCAAAAGTTTGCATGCCCCCAGACATAGGATAGAATTTCGAGGCCGCCCCTCCTCTCCCCTACCTCTGCTTTTCTTTGGGTGTTCACAGCTACTTGTCATCTTGCTAATCTAATGTTAACGATACTAGTCTTCTCGTTATTTTAAGGGGTCTTATGCGGTACTCAGGCTTCCCGTCGGCCCAACTTTTAACGAACAGCTATTTGTGACAAGAGAAGAACACTACTCAAAGACAAAACATTGGTATTATTGAGGGAGGCTTGATTCTTTCTTATTATCCGAAGAGGGTTCTATTTGCTGCCGCAAATCAATCTCTTTCTTCGGCGATGTCTAACATTAGGTTACTAAAAATGGTGGCCACCTGTTGTAACAATAGAATCTCTTTCTTTGGAGGCTGACCCTACTTATCCTTCAAAACATATGTTTTAATGGGTGAGGCTTGTCTTCAAAGATGGTTACTACTTGCTACAGCAAATGGTCCTCATCCTCGGTATCCTGATTATCTAGACAAGGGGAGTGAGAAGCTAATTATCTCACTCGCATAACTTTGACAAAAGAATATTATTCTAGAACAACCCCTCTTCCATCCACGGACGGGGTACGGACTAGTCATATTCTTCTGCGGAAATTCTGCCTTATACCCGGGGTTTCTCCTGCCCGAAGCAGACCAAGGTGCATGCCCCCTGGGTTCCAGTCTTTCTTTCCGAATCACTCGCACTCATCGGGAAGGAGGACTGGGGGTGGAGGCATATCTTGAGTGAACAGACCATTTAGGATTGGTATTTCTAACAAAGTTTGTTGCAGCAATTGAATGTGAAGTACTACATTTGAAAAGAGAAAAGCTAGTAAAAGTAAAAAATCAAATTTGACCATGAATCGAGCAGTTTTACCACGGAATTTATGCTCGTTAAAAAATAGAAAAGTGTGAGCAAAAGTTTCCACCAGAGTTCAAGCTCATTAAAAAATGAACCTATCTCGGTAAATAACCATTGTGATCATAAATTTATCAGCCTTAAAAGCCTTGGTCGTGTTTTCATCCATCACCTCCATCTCATTTGGCCGGTCGTTCACCCCCATATGTGTGTTTACCCATTTTGAGGAACAGCTGCAAAGAGTGATTTCACCTAGCCATCCTTGTGACACTACCGTGATTGGAAAATTCCAACTTGTACCTGGAATCAGTTGCTATCCCTGTTTATCACTCGTTCCTCAAAAGACGAGTCTTCTTTGAGCTCTTTTCACTTACTCGTAAAATATGAAAAGTTTGCCGAGTTTTGGCCTTCCAGCTCGTTAAAGCGACCGGAAGAGCTATCCCTCCTCTAGATTTTAATCTTTTTGGACCTGAGGGATTATTGCACAAAAAGATCGAGCGCTTGTTTTGTTCGGCTCGTTAAAAGTACCGAACACCCATCCCTTCTGTATTGTTTTATACTTTTTCGGACTTAAGGGATTAGATGACGAAAAAGGAATTTTGGAGTTGACTTTATGTACCTTTTTAGACTCTCTAAAAATGAAAAGGACCGAGTTTTCCTTGTCGTTAGACTCGTTAAAATGATTAAATAGTGACAAACTTGTCTTTAGACGAGAACGAGTTTCCCTATCACTAAGCTCGTTAAATCATAGCGATGGGCTTGCCCGAAGGGCAGGTTATAGAACAAGCATATGTTATCCTCCTCAAGCTTGACAAAAATAAAGAGGTACTGGTCAGAAATGACTGGGGAAAAATTGGGAGAACATCAAAGCTTAATGGTAGCAAGTCACTCTTGAACATGACACTTTTCCTCCGTTCCACATCGGGTTGGGTTGTTTCATTCACCGGTCTCATCACCATGGTCTTCGCCAAACCATCCACATTTTGGGTAATGCTACCGATCCATCGCATCAGTGTCGTTATATGTTCAAGAGGGGTCATTCTGAAAGTGTCAACCGTGTCCCATCCACTGCCATACATTATCCTTCATCCATTCATGATCGCCACCCTGAATCATATATCACAGTTTGTTTTCACCTCCACTAAAATCATTAACTCCGTTCCGTGTCATTGATGTGGGATTCATTAAGGCCCTCCTTTGACGGATCGCTTCTTGTCGACTTCAGCTCATTATCCAAGAAGTTGATCTAGGAACAACCCCATCAGTACTTTGAAGCTTGCATGCCTCAATGGCAAGTTTCTCACTTCCGGCGACAGGTATACATCAATGACCTTCGACCAGAAGATTTTGCGTGGCGTTCGACGCCATGGGGAAAAGTATCCGACTCGGGTGACCCTATCCCTACTCTAAAGGTGACAGTCTTTAGCAACAACTGAAAGTAAAGCTATAATGTTTTCCTTTATGAAAGTACAGAGAGAAGGAAGAAAAGATTAACCAACCGGTGTCTTTCGCTTTTGTCGATCCTTATCCTCTCTCTTTATCTCTTATTCCCAGCTCCTTGCTCTCTTTTCCGGTCCAGCTACACATAGATCCTGCACAACAGAGAGAAGAAAAACTACAAGATACATGTACTCATAACTGATGCATGGATTAGAGTGAATCAAATATACAAGTAAATACAATACATCAATGCAATACAAGTATATAGGAGAACATTTAAAGCTTTATTGATAAAAGTAACAGGGTTCTGAGAAGGTTACAACCATCAATGGCTCCAATCCAGCAGCACCTCCCCAGCAGCAAGAAGTCTCCTCTTCACCTCTGGAAAAACAATCACCCAATAGCTCTAACTGTAAACCAACAGCACTTCCTTGCTTTGCACAAAATTCCAGCCTCCTTAGACCTCATAGAAGAGCTCTATATATAGGATAGAAGAAGAAAGGATGAGTCAGCTTGAGACTGACATAAAGCTGCCTTGTGTCCTCTCCCTCTTCAGTTAAACTTCAGTTCTTGAGTCCACTTGGAGATCCTTGCTTACACATGGAGATCAAGTACCTCTTACTCATCACAGGGCGAATCCCTTGAACCAAGTGTCAGTTTGGAAGCTTCCTGGGCAATTGACACCTTGCAGAATGACTGTGCCACTTGGCCAATCTCGCCCAGCGCAGGTAGCCTTCATTAGATTTGACTTTCAGCGCAGGTACAAGGAGGAGCAGTTGCATTCCAGTGCAGATGCTCAGTGGAGCAGCTGACATGATCCAAAAATAGCCTGTTTTTGAGTGTTTTCAGGTGGAGAACTGATGGGAAGTGCTGTGGTTTGCTGACCTTGTTCTTCTAGGGGTAAGAAAAACATGTTTAAGGACTGAGGATCCCTGTAATTATCGACATTTCATGCTCAATGTTACGAGGCACAAAAATGTCTATAACAGTTGCCCCCTAAAGTATGAGGCCGTTTATCGGGTGAAATGCTTTATCCAGAGGGTCCGAAGTTCATTCAAGTGCTGAGAGGTGCCCTGGAATACAATACAATACAATACATTATTTTTCATTCTGTTTTCATGATCTAGCTGAGGCGGGCATTCCCATGCTCAGCTTTATAAATACATTTTGGTACATAGAACAGACGATCGTCTGATGGTAGACTGATAATTTTTTGCTGAAATTATCATCCTTTGAGTAGGATGATCATCTGCTGCAATGATGTACATGACAAATGCTTTTATATTTCCTGAATATGTATCGCAGCCCGGATGGATGAAACTAGATCCGGGGTCTTCAAACTCATTCGATCTTCACTCTAAGTACAAGTCGATCCATGTGAGAATTTCGCTGAAGTCGAACATGGAAAGACATCGCTTGATTACCGGTCAATGATGAAAACCGTTAACAAGCGCGAGAGGAATCACCGATAATGATAATGACCCTCAAGGTACTGCAGTACAATTCACGTGGTGTGAATAAAGGACTTGGCGTCGAACGCCACGCAAAATCTTCTGGTCGAAGGTCATTGATGTATACCTGTCGCCGGAAGTGAGAAACTTGCCATTGAGGCATGTAAGCTTCAAAGTACTGATGGGGTTGTTCCTAGATCAACTTCTTGGATAATGAGCTGAAGTCGACAAGAAGCGATCCGTCAAAGGAGGGCCTTAATGAATCCCACATCAATGACACGGAACGGAGCTAATGATTTTAGTGGAGGTGAAAACAAA
The DNA here is from genome assembly GCA_031772625.1 of Pinus tabuliformis. Lineage (NCBI taxonomy): Eukaryota > Viridiplantae > Streptophyta > Pinopsida > Pinales > Pinaceae > Pinus > Pinus tabuliformis. The sequence continues at coordinate 105,055,610 of CM062816.1, forward strand.
CTGTGATATATGATTTAGGGTGGCGATCATGAATGGATGAAGGATAATGTATGGCAGTGGATGGGACACGGTTGACACTTTCAGAATGACCCCTCTTGAACATATAACGACACTGATGCGATGGATCGGTAGCATTACCCCAAATGTGGATGGTTTGGCGAAGACCATGGTGATGAGACCGGTGAATGAAACAACCCAACCCGATGTGATACGGAAGAAAAGTGTCATGTTCAAGAGCGACTTGCTACCATTAAGCTTTGATGTTCTCCCAATTTTTCCCCAGTCATTTCTGACCAGTACCTCTTTATTTTTGTCAAGCTTGAGGAGGATAACATATGCTTGTTCTATAACCTGCCCTTCGGGCAAGCCCATCGCTATGATTTAACGAGCTTAGCGATAGGGAAACTCGTTCTCGTCTAAAGACAAGTTTGTCGCTATTTAACGAATTTAACGAGTCTAACGACAAGGATAACTCGGTCCTTTTCATTTTTAGAGAGTCTGAAAAGGTACATAAAGTCAACTCCAAAATTCCTTTTTCGTCATCTAATCCCTTAAGTCCGAAAAAGTATAAAACAATACAGAAGGGATGAATTTTCGATTGCTTTAACGAGCCGAACAAAACAAGCGCTCGATCTTTTTGTGCAATAATCCCTCAGGTCCAAAAAGATTAAAATCTAGAGGAGGGATAGCTCTTCCGGTCGCTTTAACGAGCCGGAAGGCCAAAACTCGGCAAACTTTTCATATTTTACGAGTCAGTGAAAAGAGCTCAAAGAAGACTCGTCTTTTGAGGAACGAGTGATAAACAGGGATAGCAACTGATTCCAGGTACAAGTTGGAATATTCCAATCACGGCAGTGTCACAAGGATGGCTAAGTGAAATCACTCTTCGCAGATGTTCCTCAAAAAGGGTAAACACACAAGTGGAAGTGAATGATCGGCCAAATGACGGTGGAGGTGACGGTGCACAAACACGACCAAGGCTTTTATGGCTGATGAATTTACGATCTCAGAAGGGTATTTACCGGTTCATTTTTTCTGAATGAGCTTGAACTCTAAAGGAAAGCCTGCTCATAAACTTATGTTTATTTTTTAACGAGCATGAACTATGCGCTAAAACTGCTCGAATCTTGCGTTTATTTTTTAACGAGCATGAACTATGTGCTAAAACTGCTCGATATACCAGTCATAGAATAAGAACGCCTCCTGTGAGATAACTATTTTTTAAGGAGCTTTATCTCACGAAGCTATGCTCCAATTTGGCAAGTTTTTACCTTTGCCCCACAGACTTTCTTCATGCAAGGTCGGAAACGGCTAATCCTACGAGTTTAAAGGGTTAGACCTACAAGTTTAAAGGGAGGACCTAAAAATTTAAAAAATAAATAGTCATCCCTTGCTTACATTCCAAAAGTTTGCATGCCCCCAGACATAGGATAGAATTTCGAGGCCGCCCCTCCTCTCCCCTACCTCTGCTTTTCTTTGGGTGTTCACAGCTACTTGTCATCTTGCTAATCTAATGTTAACGATACTAGTCTTCTCGTTATTTTAAGGGGTCTTATGCGGTACTCAGGCTTCCCGTCGGCCCAACTTTTAACGAACAGCTATTTGTGACAAGAGAAGAACACTACTCAAAGACAAAACATTGGTATTATTGAGGGAGGCTTGCTTCTTTCTTATTATCCGAAGAGGGTTCTATTTGCTGCCGCAAATCAATCTCTTTCTTCGGCGATGTCTAACATTAGGTTACTAAAAATGGTGGCCACCTGTTGTAACAATAGAATCTCTTTCTTTGGAGGCTGCCCCTACTTATCCTTCAAAACATATGTTTTAATGGGTGAGGCTTGTCTTCAAAGATGGTTACTACTTGCTACAGCAAATGGTCCTCATCCTCGGTATCCTGATTATCTAGACAAGGGGAGTGAGAAGCTAATTATCTCACTCGCATAACTTTGACAAAAGAATATTATTCTAGAACAACCCCTCTTCCATCCACGGACGGGGTACGGACTAGTCATATTCTTCTGCGGAAATTCTGCCTTATACCCGGGGTTTCTCCTGCCCGAAGCAGACCAGGGTGCATGCCCCCTGGGTTCCAGTCTTTCTTTCCGAATCACTCGCACTCATCGGGAAGGAGGACTGGGGGTGGAGGCATATCTTGAGGGAACAGACCATTTAGGATTGGTATTTGACTATTTGCGATGCGAGATCCCGGAAATGAAAGTTGGTCTACGAGCTTGACCATCCTTCCTTCGTGTGGAAAACACATTACTCTAAAGAGTGAGGAGACTATCGCTCCCATGCAATAAATATAGTCACGTCCAAGGAGTAGGTTATAATCCAAGGGTCCCTGGACGACCATCACGTTTAAATTGACGGTCTTCCCTTTCAATGTAACAGGTACATTGGGGAGGATTCCTAATGGTCGACTGGTTCCTTTATCAAAACCTGAGAGATTTCTTAACTCAGGTAAAAGCGCTGGGGAACCCAGTGCTTTCCAAGCAATAGAGGAAAGGATACTCACAGAAGCCCCTTCATCAATGATAGTACCAGCCATAATCATTCTATAGATCTGGACAATGATTCTGAATGGTATACTGGCTGGTAACCGGGGTCTGCCTAGTTGATTCCAATCAAAGGATACAACCAGGTTGCTTGGTGGTGGGACCGAATATACGGCCGGGTATGACCCTGATGATGTTCCTTCCTACGATAAAGGAATGGGCGCATTGCCCTGACGCTCATCAGAGTCGGTGCTGATGAAAAGAACTTGGATGGTGTCATCCTTATTCTCTTCAGTGAGGGTGTCGCATGAAGCTGACTCTTCGGCGACGGTGTCATTTGAAGATGGGTCTTCAATGACGGAGTCATTGGACGATGAAACCTCTGAAGGAAGAACCGGGTCAACTGCCGTTTCGACCTTTAGACTTTCGTCTGGTCTGGATTCAGTAGGTTCATTCTCAATGACCGACACTTCAGCTGACCACTTGAGCGGGTCAACTGGATTTTCAACTATCGAGGGATTAGGCGCGAGTTTTTGGTATCCAGGAGGAAGTCGCAACGGTGAAACCGGGCGATCTTCCAAAACTCTCTTTGCCTCATCTAAGAATGGACATTTGTGGATGGCATGATTGCCTTCACACAATAGACAGGGTGATCTTGGTCCCCTTCTTCGTCCTTCACTCTCGTTAATTGACGGACTACAATCAACATGACAACCAGAGGTTGATGCTACCGGATTGTGCAACCTTGGGGACCAGTCCCTTAGTATTCGGGGAATACAAGGACAATCACGATGGAAGTGGATCCCTTTGCAAATGACACATGGCGATTTAGGCCCGGTCGGTGCAGTGTGTGGGTTTTTGTCAGCTTTCTTCTGCTTGCCCCCAGTCGCCTTCGCCAGAGGCTCCTTCTGCTTCTTTTCTCTCTTCTTCTTTTCCTTCTTCTCCTTGGGAGGCTGACTCTTGCCAGCTCTACCTTGCGAAGATGAAGGATCAGAGGAAGTATCGTAAGAAGTGGAAGGCTGGTGGGTAGTTCTAGATTGTTCTGACTGTTGATTCGACTGCTCAGGATTAGTGGCGATCTGGACTACATTAGTTGAAAAGAGCCATACAGGTAGGCCGATTGTCAATCCTGGAAGTGACAATGTTGCCATATGAGGCGCACCAACATCTCCCCAAGAGGAGAAGGGATTTGGACTTCCGCCAAGGTTACTTCCTTGGTTGGTGGGCTCCATACTTTTCAACTGAAAGATCAACGTGGGAATAACAGGTGATTATGTTCCGCTTAAAATAAATTTTATTAACGACGCTTTTAGACACAAACTTGCTTTTTCATGTTTTAAGAGTCGAGAAAAAGCTAAAGATGACTCTAGTCGACTCTTATCCTGAGCCAATGATAAAGTCGCCAAAGGGAGTAGTACACAAATCGACATTTAATCCTCGTGCCAAAGGAGCATAGAATTATAATATAGTAAAGGACCTGGCCCAATCGCCGTCCACTATGTCGACACTTGAAGTACCACAAAATTGCCCCTCCCAAGAGCAAGCTTTATTATCAGCAATAGGTGGGATTGGCCCAATGGATTCCAATCTTGTGGCCTTTGATCATAAAGGATATGACCCTCAGTTACCAGCTCAACTAGCTTTCCTTATTCAAGTGAAAGCCCTCAACAAAACTGTTCATCGAACAATTATTGATGAGGGGGCATCTACATTTCTTATGTCGATGAGTTGCTAGAAAGATTTAGGCTCACCACCCTTGTCGAAATCGTCAACGACGTTAAAAGCATTTGATGGACGATCATACACTCCATACGGGATTTTAAGTAACTTGCAAGTTGAACTGGGGGGCAAAACAGTAGGAATTGATGTTGAAGTAATTGATGGAAACCTCGATTACAACATCCTACTAGGAAGGCCCTGGATCTACGCCATGGCCGCGGTTGTGTCGACCTACTTCAGGAAGATTGCATTTCCCTTCCAAGAAGGAATTACAATCGTCGACCAACAAACTTTTCTCCCCAACAGTTCACAAGTTACAGGAAGCATTCCAATGATCCATGGAAGGAATCATTTGCTTCAAAATATCGGAGTAGGTCTCCTAAAAGACCCTGCCTTAATGGGTACTTTCGCCCTACCACCTCCAAGTAATCTGGCGGGAGTGGCCATGGTGGAAACCTACAAAATGAAATCTAATCCAATCTTCTGGTTGGATTCGGAAGATTCCTAAATATTTTGTCGGCTCCGAGGACAGTTCTTATCTCGTGTCAACCTCGTTAAAAAATGAAACAAGGAGTTATGAGGATAGTTCTTTTACTATGTCAACCTCATTAAAAAATGAAACAAATCCCCTTTTCAAAATTCAAAGGTAAACCTTCATTCCAATCACCAAGTTGAATGCAATGAAGCTTGGGGGGCACCCTCCTTTTGACATGCGTTATTATGATGCTGGGGGCATGCAAGATTCGAGCAGTTTTAGCACATAGTTCATGCTCGTTAAAAAATAAACGCAAGATCCGAGCAGTTTTAGCGCATAGTTCATGCTCGTTAAAAAATAAACATAAGTTGTGAGCAATCTTCCCCTAGAGTTCAAGCTCATTCAGAAAAAATGAACCGGTAAATAACCTTTTGAGATCGTAAATTCATCAGCCATAAAAGCCTTGGTCGTGTTTGTGCACCGTCACCTCCACTTTTCATTTGGCCGATCATTCACCTCCATTTGTGTGTTTACCTCTTTTGAGTAACAGCTGCGAAGAGTGATTTCACCTAGCCATCCTTGTGACACTGCCGTGATTGGAAAATTCCAACCTGTACCTGGAATTTGCTGCTATCCCTGTTTATCACTCGTTCCTCAAAAGACGAGTCTTCTTTGAGCTCTTTTCACTGACTCGTAAAATATGAAAAGTTTGCCGAGTTTTGGCCTTCCAGCTCGTTAAACGACCGGAAGAGCTATCCCTCCTCTAGATTTTAATCTTTTTGGACCTGAGGGATTATTGCACAAAAAGGTCGAGCGCTTGTTTTGTTCGGCTCGTTAAAGCAATCGAAAATTCATCCCTTCTGTATTGTTTTATACTTTTTCGGACTTAAGGGATTAGATGACGAAAAAGGAATTCTGGAGTTGACTTTATGTACCTTTTCAGACTCTCTAAAAATGAAAAGGACCGAGTTATCCTTGTCGTTAGACTCGTTAAATTCATTGAATAGCGACAAACTTGTCTTTAGACGAGAACGAGTTTCCCTATCGCTAAGCTCGCTAAATCATAGCGATGGGCTTGCCCGAAGGGCAGGTTATAGAACAAGCATATGTTATCCTCCTCAAGCTTGACAAAAATAAAGAGGTACTGGTCAGAAATGACTGGGGAAAAATTGGGAGAACATCAAAGCATAATGGTAGCAAGTCGCTCTTGAACATGACACTTTTCCTCCGTACCACATCGGGTTGGGTTGTTTCATTCACCGGTCTCTTCACCATGGTCTTCGCCAAACCATCCACATTTTGGGGTAATGCTACCGATCCATCGCATCAGTGTCGTTATATGTTCAAGAGAGGTCATTCTGAAAGTGTCAACCGTGTCCCATCCACTGCCATACATTATCCTTCATCCATTCATGATCGCCACCCTGAATCATATGTCACAGTTTGTTTTCACCTCCACTAAAATCATTAGCTCCGTTCCGTGTCATTGATGTGGGATTCATTAAGGCCCTCCTTTGACGGATCGCTTCTTGTCGACTTCAGCTCATTATCCAAGAAGTTGATCTAGGAACAACCCCATCAGTACTTTGAAGCTTGCATGCCTCAATGGCAAGTTTCTCACTTCCGGCGACAGGTATACATCAATGACCTTCGACCAGAAGATTTTGCGTGGCGTTCGACACCAAGTCCTTTATTCACGCCACGTGAATTGTACTGCAGTACCTTGAGGGTCATTATCATTATCGGTGATTCCTCTCGCGCTTGTTAACGGTTTTCATCATTGACCGGTAATCAAGCGATGTCTTTCCATGTTCGACTTCAACGAAATTCTCACATGGATTGACTTGTACTTAGAGTGAAGATCGAACGAGTTTGAAGACCCCGGATCTAGTTTCATCCATCCGGGCTGCGATACATATTCAGGAAATATAAAAGCATTTGTCATGTACATCATTACAACAGATGATCATCCTACTCAAAGGATGATAATTTCAGCAGAGAATTATCAGTCTACCATCAGACGATCGTCTGTTCTATGTACCAAAATGAATTTATAAAGCTGAGCATGGGAATGCCCGCCTCAGCTAGATCATGAAAACAGAATGAAAAATAATGTATTGTATTGTATTGTATTACAGGGCACCTCTCAGCACTTGAATGAACTTCGGACCCTATGGATAAAGCATTTCACCCGATAAACGGCCTCATACTTTAGGGGGCAACTGTTATAGACATTTTTGTGCCTCGCAGCATGGAGCATGAAATGTCAATAATTACGGGGATCCTCAGTCCCTAAACATGTTGTTCTTACCCCTAGAGGAACAAGGTCAGCAAACCACAGCACTTCCTATCAGTTCTCCACCTGAAAACACTTAAAAACAGGCTTTTTTTGGATCATGTCAGCTGCTCCACTGAGCATCTGCGCTGAATGTCAACTGCTCCTCCTTGTACCTGCGCTGAAAGTCAACTCTAATGAAGGCTACCTGCGCTGGGCGAGATTGGCCAAGTGGCACAGTCATTCTGCAAGGTGTCAATTGCCCAGGAAGCTTCCAAACTGACACTTGGTTCGAGGAATTCGCCCTGTGATGAGTAAGAGGTACTTGATCTCCATGTGGAAGCAAGGATCTCCAAGTGGACTCAAGAACTGAAGTTTAACTGAAGAGGGAGAGGACACAAGGCAGCTTAATGTCAGTCTCAAGCTGACTCATCCTTTCTCCTTCTACCCTATATATAGAGCTCTTCTATGAGGTCTAGGGAGGCTGGAATTTTGTGCAAAGCAAGGAAGTGCTATTGGTTTACAGTTAGAGCTATTGGGTGATTGTTTTTCCAGAGGTGAAGAGGAGACTTCTTGCTGCTGGGGAGGTGCTGCTGGATTGGAGCCATTGATGGTTGTAACCTTCTCAGAACCCTGTTACTTTTATCAATAAAGCTTTAAATGTTCTCCTATATACTTGTATTGCATTGATGTATTGTATTTACTTGTATATTTGATTCACTCTAATCCATGCATCAGTTATGAGTACATGTATCTTGTAGTTTTCTTCTCTCTGTTGTGCAGGATCTGTGTGTAGCTGGACCGGCAAAGAGAGCAAGGAGCTGGGAACAAGAGATAAAGAGAGAGGATAAGGATCGACAAAAGCGAAAGACACCGGTTGGTTAATCTTTTCTTCCTTCTCTCTGTACTTTCATAAAGGAAAACATTAAAGCTTTACTTTCAGTTGTTGCTAAAGACTGTCACCTTTAGAGTAGGGATAGGGTCATCCGAGTCGGATACTTTTCCCCACAACAAACTGGCGACTCCGCTGGGGATCGCCGTTTGGATAAAAAATGGCCCAGGCTGCGGAGGACAAATTCCGCGTACTACGACTCGCTCCGTCGGCATATCCTACATATGTCTCAGAAAAATTCGACATCTGCAACAAACGAGAAGGGTGGATTACTAAACCGAAACAAACACTTTAGCGAAAACAAAATACAACAAAAGCACTCAGGTTACTATTCAGGCATAGTAACACTTGAGGTACAACCCGTTGCGGGGTTGCGCCAGTGGTATCCCGTCATAATCCATTAACTCGTAGGCTCCTTTTGCTAACACCCTTTTAACAATATAGGGACCCATCCATAAGGACTTAAATTTTCCTGCTCCTAATTTGTCGGATTCTTGGTCGTAAAGCAAAACCAAGTCACCTTCAGAGAAGATACGAGGTTTGACATTCTTGTCGAACTGCGCCTTGACTCGTTTCTTATGGGCTTCGTTTGCCAAAGCGGCGTCACGACGGTTTTCATCCAACTGGATCAATTCCAAGAAACGAGCCTCTTCTTCTGAGGTTCCGGGGAGGAGGTCAATTGCGAGTTTAAGAGACGAAATTTCGCACTGGCTCGGTAAGACTGCCTCCAGGCCATACACCAATTGGAATGGTGTGAACCCAGTGGCGTTTTTTACCGAGCTTCGGTAAGCCCACAATGCTGAGTACAGGAGTAGGTGCCATCTTCTTTTGTGAACCCCGATCATCCTTTGCAACATACGCTTCAGGACTTTGTTGATTGCCTCAACTTGTCCGTTGGCTTGTGGATAATATGGGGTAGAGCTGTCGTGCGATAGCCCTAATTTGGCAGCTAACTCTACCATCATGTGATTGCGAAAATGCGATCCATGATCTGTCACTATAGCCTGCGGAACGCCGAACCTGGCGACTACATGATTAAAAAAGAAAAGGGCAGCTGTTTCACCAGTGTTATCCAATGTAGGCATCGCCTCGGCCCATTTGGTAAAATAGTCAACAGCGACTATAATATACCCATGCCCCCCGGTCGAGGTGGGGTTACATTGCATGAAATCGATGCCCCACTTGGCGAAAGGCCCAACAGCAACTATAGGCTGCAACGGTGCGGGCGGTCTCCTGGTTTTGCTATCAAAGATCTGACACGCATGACAACTTCTGACAGCTATTATGCAATCTTTAAACATAGTTGGCCAGAAATATCCTGCTCGTAAGATTCTTTGTGCTGTTGCATATCCAGATTGATGCCCCCCGCACGCGCCTGAATGACAATCATTCAGGGCTTTCTCGGCCTCCTCATGGGTAAGGCACCTTCTCAGAACTGTATCGACACCACGACGGTAAAGTGTATCACCGACGATCATGTAGTCTTTAGATTGGTATCGTATACGCTTCTGTTCCGAGTGTGAGGTATTAGGCCTAAATTTTTGGGTTTGGAGATAAACAATGATGTCTCCATACCATTCATCGCTTACTGATATCAGAAACAAATTTTCATCCATGATTGACTCTTCTGATGTTTCATCGTTGGACGACGATGGGAGATCGCATAATAATTCCGCGAAAACTAGAGCTTTCTTCGATTTGGATTTTACAAAATCCAGATCAAACTCTTGAAGGATCGCTATCCATTTTGAATATTTGTCCCCAAGCAACTGTCGCGACAGTATATACGTCATGGGGTTGCAATCTGACATAATAGTAGTTTTCCTAAAGAGGACATAATGTCGAAACCTTTGAATCGCTTGAACAGCAGCAAGCGCTAGTTTTTCAACATAGGAATATTTACTTTCTGTGTCATTTAAGTTTTTACTTAAATAATAAATAGGATGTTCAATTCCATCGACTTCTTGCACTAAGACCATCGCAATGGTCGTATCTGCTGCAGCTAGATACAGGTTAAAATCTCTTTGATAGTCCGGGGCGTACATTAATGACGCTCTTACTAGGGAATCTTTCAGAGCGTCAAAGGAAGCTTGCGCAACCTGGTCCCAGACAAAAGGTACATCTTTTTTCAAAAGATGAGTATTATCTTTGGCAAGTTCTGCGTAACTTGGAATGAACCTCCTCAGAAAGTTTGCTTTCCCTTGGAGTTTCTGAATCTGAAGCAAATTTGAAGGTGGAGGCAAATTAATGATTGCCTGAACCTTACAGGGGTCGAGACGAATCCCATCCTTAGAGACTACAAAGCCAAGTAAACGACCAGAACCGACGCAAAACACACACTTGTGCGGATTGAGTCTTATCTTGTAGTGTCGGCAACGTAGAAATATCGCTCTCAAATGCCGCGGATGATCAGTCCGCTTCCGCGAATGAGCCGGAAGATCGTCGAGGTAAGGTTGAATGATGTTCTTGATGTCATGGAAGGCATAATTCATTTCCCTCTGAAACGTCGCCCCTGCGTTCTTCAAACCAAAGGGTAATTTTCGATAAGCGAATGTGCCCCACGGACAAATAAATGCAGTCTTAGACTGGTCCTGTGGGCGGATATTTATTTGATTATACCCGGAAAATCCATCCATAAAGGAAAAGATTTCACATCCGGCGCATTCATCAATTATCTGGTCGATGAAGGGTGTAGGGTAGTTGTCCTTTGGACAAGCTTGGTTTACATCCCTATAGTCGACGCACACTCTTATCGTCCCTTGTTTTTTCATAACAGGGACAATATTCGATACCCAATTGGTTAGAGGAACCGGGTAGATGAATCCAGCATGGAGAAGTTTTTCAACTTCTGCCTTAATGGCAGCGGCTTTCTTGGGGTGCACCTGCCGAAGCCGTTGTCTTACTGGTTTGACATCAGGATACATTTTAATCTCATGTTCAACTATGCTCGAGTCAATGCCTGGCATTTCATCATATGACCATGCGAAGAGATCTCTAAATTCGCGAAAGAGAGCACCATATATTTCCAGTTCTGAAGGGGAACAACTTTTGCCAACATGAATATTCTCTACAACATCAGGTTTTGTCGAGATATTTATGGCTACGGTCTCTTCAATATTGGATAGGTTTCGCTCTGAATCCACCGTATTTACAGTATTTGTTAGGAATTCAAACACTGAAGGGTGATATAGGTCGTGTTGAGCTTCTTCTTCACACTCTGGAAGAAGGGAACGATGGTGGTGATCATTCCATGGTGCCCCCTCAATCATCATTGATTGTAAGATTCCTTCGTCAGTCCCATGAACTTTTGACCATGGATCTAATGGGGTACCATATTCTCCAGACCTATCTACCCAAACGCTTGACGAGCGTTGATTTGGGCTCGCCTCCCATGCCTGAAACATTGATTGCTACAATATTTCTATAGGGCTAGGTGGCAAAACCACTTGATAATCCATGACGACTTTGTCTCCTGCGACCTTCGAAGAAGATACCATGTTGCATGTTGCTACAAATGGGATATCCCCTACATGGGAAGGAGGCGGCAACGCGAAAGTTCCCATCATTGTGGGATCTTTTAGCAAGCCTACTCCGATATCTTGCACTGAATGGTCGCTCCCATGGATCATGGGAATGCTTCCAGTAACTTGTGAACCATTAGGGAGGAAATTCTGTTGGTCGACGATCGTAATCCCTCCTTCAAACGGGAATGCGATCTTCCTAAAATATGTCGACACTACAGCTGCCATGGCATATATCCATGGTCTTCCCAGTAGGATGTTATAGTCAAGATTGCCATCAATGACTTCAACATCAATTTCCACTGTTTTTCCTCCTAGTTCAACCTTAAAGTTATTTAGGATACCGTACGGGGTTTCATTTGCATTTTTTCTTGTTGGAGCTCTGGAGGTGCCTCTTCTTCCTTGATTTTCACCATCTGATTCCGGGAGATTCTGTGGACGATTTTCGGTGCCGTTTGGACCAGGTAGGAGCTAAACCTTAGCCCTTCACTTTCATGGTTTCCTTTTTTAGTTTCATGCACATTTTTCAGGGTTTCAGAGCCCCAGGGGTTTCATCAGGGCTCCCTGGCATCAGCGCAGGTTCTCCTTTCGAAACTTGCACTGTATTTCAGGTGGTCTTAAGGCAGACTGCCTCTCAGCGCAAGGGGGAGACTCTCTGCCTGCACTGGGCCTAGAAAACTGATCCTGCATGCGTTTTTTGATGATTTTTCGCCAGTTTTTCATCAAAATTAGGAACTTACTCCTTCTCTTGTTTGCTTGCAGGGAACTTTGAACAAAATGTCCCTTACATGGCGAGAACGAGAACATGAAGCAGAGGACATGGTTGCACTCCATGACCCGGTCACGGTGAGCGCGCTTCGGAACTGTGGCCTACTGAAGTTCTTCCGTATCTCTAGCATGAGAGCACAGATTTCTTTACTGTAGTATATGCTTGATGCTTGGGATCCTGTTAACCAAGTATTCCAGATTAGGGGGAAAACTATCCCCTTGACCATAGAGGACATGTACTTCTTGACTGGGTTGTCAAGGCGGGGTGCCCCCATTTCTTTGTCAGGTACGGCTCGAGGGACTACTTCCACCAGAGACTATATCCGTCAGTATTGCCGGGAAGGTTCACAACCGAGCAAAGACGGCAAGATCAATATCCGTGACATCACTGACAGGTCTCTTAGGTCCATTCTGTTTACTATTGGTAGGATGGCCGGTAGCGCAGCTTTACATGTTGCCAACAGATCTTACATGCAGCACGCTTTGGAGTGTCTCCAACCGAAAGTGTTTAACTGGTGTGATGCAGTAGAAACCCCGGGTATAAGGCAGAATTTCCGCAGAAGAATATGACTAGTCCGTACCCCGTCCGTGGATGGAAGAGGGGTTGTTCTAGAATAATATTCTTTTGTCAAAGTTATGCGAGTGAGATAATTAGCTTCTCACTCCCCTTGTCTAGATAATCAGGATACCGAGGATGAGGACCATTTGCTGTAGCAAGTAGTAACCATCTTTGAAGACAAGCCTCACCCATTAAAACATATGTTTTGAAGGATAAGTAGGGGCAGCCTCCAAAGAAAGAGATTCTATTGTTACAACAGGTGGCCACCATTTTTAGTAACCTAATGTTAGACATCGCCGAAGAAAGAGATTGATTTGCGGCAGCAAATAGAACCCTCTTCGGATAATAAGAAAGAAGCAAGCCTCCCTCAATAATACCAATGTTTTGTCTTTGAGTAGTGTTCTTCTCTTGTCACAAATAGCTGTTCGTTAAAAGTTGGGCCGACGGGAAGCCTGAGTACCGCATAAGACCCCTTAAAATAACGAGAAGACTAGTATCGTTAACATTAGATTAGCAAGATGACAAGTAGCTGTGAACACCCAAAGAAAAGCAGAGGTAGGGGAGAGGAGGGGCGGCCTCGAAATTCTATCCTATGTCTGGGGGCATGCAAACTTTTGGAATGTAAGCAAGGGACGACTATTTATTTTTTAAATTTTTAGGTCCTCCCTTTAAACCTGTAGGTCTAACCCTTTAAACTCGTAGGATTAGCCGTTTCCAACCTTGCATGAAGAAAGTCTGTGGGGCAAAGGTAAAAACTTGCCAAATTGGAGCATAGCTTCGTGAGATAAAGCTCCTTAAAAAATAGTTATCTCACAGGAGGCGTTCTTATTCTATGACTGGTATATCGAGCAGTTTTAGCACATAGTTCATGCTCGTTAAAAAATAAACGCAAGATCCGAGCAGTTTTAGCGCATAGTTCATGCTCGTTAAAAAATAAACATAAGTTTATGAGCAGGCTTTCCTTTAGAGTTCAAGCTCATTTAGAAAAAATGAACCGGTAAATATCCTTCTGAGATCGTAAATTCATCAGCCATAAAAGCCTTGGTCATGTTTGTGCACCGTCACCTCCACCGTCATTTGGCCGATCATTCACTTCCACTTGTGTGTTTACCCTTTTTGAGGAACATCTGCGAAGAGTGATTTCACTTAGCCATCCTTGTGACACTGCCGTGATTGGAATATTCCAACTTGTACCTGGAATCAGTTGCTATCCCTGTTTATCACTCGTTCCTCAAAAGACGAGTCTTCTTTGAGCTCTTTTCACTGACTCGTAAAATATGAAAAGTTTGCCGAGTTTTGGCCTTCCAGCTCGTTAAAGCGACCGGAAGAGCTATCCCTCCTCTAGATTTTAATCTTTTTGGACCTGAGGGATTATTGCACAAAAAGATCGAGTGCTTGTTTTGTTCGGCTCGTTAAAGCAATCGAAAATTCATCCCTTCTGTATTGTTTTATACTTTTTCGGACTTAAGGGATTAGATGACGAAAAAGGAATTTTGGAGTTGACTTTATGTACCTTTTCAGACTCTCTAAAAATGAAAAGGACCGAGTTATCCTTGTCGTTAGACTCGTTAAATTCGTTAAATAGCGACAAACTTGTCTTTAGACGAGAACGAGTTTCCCTATCGCTAAGCTCGTTAAATCATAGCGATGGGCTTGCCCGAAGGGCAGGTTATAGAACAAGCATATGTTATCCTCCTCAAGCTTGACAAAAATAAAGAGGTACTGGTCAGAAATGACTGGGGAAAAATTGGGAGAACATCAAAGCTTAATGGTAGCAAGTCGCTCTTGAACATGACACTTTTCTTCCGTATCACATCGGGTTGGGTTGTTTCATTCACCGGTCTCATCACCATGGTCTTCGCCAAACCATCCACATTTGGGGTAATGCTACCGATCCATCGCATCAGTGTCGTTATATGTTCAAGAGGGGTCATTCTGAAAGTGTCAACCGTGTCCCATCCACTGCCATACATTATCCTTCATCCATTCATGATCGCCACCCTGAATCATATATCACAGTTTGTTTTCACCTCCACTAAAATCATTAGCTCCGTTCCGTGTCATTGATGTGGGATTCATTAAGGCCCTCCTTTGACGGATCGCTTCTTGTCGACTTCAGCTCATTATCCAAGAAGTTGATCTAGGAACAACCCCATCAGTACTTTGAAGCTTGCATGCCTCAATGGCAAGTTTCTCACTTCCGGCGACAGGTATACATCAATGACCTTCGACCAGAAGATTTTGCGTGGCGTTCGACGCCAAGTCCTTTATTCACGCCACGTGAATTGTACTGCAGTACCTTGAGGGTCATTATCATTATCGGTGATTCCTCTCGCGCTTGTTAACGGTTTTCATCATTGACCGGTAATCAAGCGATGTCTTTCCATGTTCGACTTCAGTGAAATTCTCACATGGATCGACTTGTACTTAGAGTGAAGATCGAATGAGTTTGAAGACCCCGGATCTAGTTTCATCCATCCGGGCTGCGATACATATTCAGGAAATATAAAAGCATTTGTCATGTACATCATTGCAGCAGATGATCATCCTACTCAAAGGATGATAATTTCAGCAGAAAATTATCAGTCTACCATCAGACGATCGTCTGTTCTATGTACCAAAATGTATTTATAAAGCTGAGCATGGGAATGCCCGCCTCAGCTAGATCATGAAAACAGAATGAAAAATAATGTATTGTATTGTATTGTATTACAGGGCACCTCTCAGCACTTGAATGAACTTCGGACCCTCTGGATAAAGCATTTCACCCGATAAACGGCCTCATACTTTAGGGGGCAACTGTTATAGACATTTTTGTGCCTCGTAACATTGAGCATGAAATGTCGATAATTACAGGGATCCTCAGTCCCTAAACATGTTGTTCTTACCCCTAGAAGAACAAGGTCAGCAAACCACAGCACTTCCCATCAGTTCTCCACCTGAAAACACTCAAAAACAGGCTATTTTTGGATCATGTCAGCTGCTCCACTGAGCATCTGCGCTGGAATGCAACTGCTCCTCCTTGTACCTGCGCTGAAAGTCAAATCTAATGAAGGCTACCTGCGCTGGGCGAGATTGGCCAAGTGGCACAGTCATTCTGCAAGGTGTCAATTGCCCAGGAAGCTTCCAAACTGACACTTGGTTCAAGGGATTCGCCCTGTGATGAGTAAGAGGTACTTGATCTCCATGTGTAAGCAAGGATATCCAAGTGGACTCAAGAACTGAATTTTAACTGAAGAGGGAGAGGACACAAGGCAGCTTTATGTCAGTCTCAAGCTGACTCATCCTTTCTTCTTCTATCCTATATATAGAGCTCTTCTATGAGGTCTAAGAAAGCTGGAATTTTGTGCAAAGCAAGGAAGTGCTGTTGGTTTACAGTTAGAGCTATTGGGTGATTGTTTTTCCAGAGGTGAAGAGGAGACTTCTTGCTGCTGGCTGCTGGGGAGGTGCTGCTGGATTGGAGCCATTGATGGTTGTAACCTTCTCAGAACCCTGTTACTTTTATCAATAAAGCTTTAAATGTTCTCCTATATACTTGTATTGCATTGATGTATTGTATTTACTTGTATATTTGATTCACTCTAATCCATGCATCAGTTATGAGTACATGTATCTTGTAGTTTTCTTCTCTCTGTTGTGCAGGATCTGTGTGTAGCTGGACCGACAAAGAGAGCAAGGAGCTGGGAACAAGAGATAAAGAGAGAGGATAAGGATCGACAAAAGCGAAAGACACCGGTTGGTTAATCTTTTCTTCCTTCTCTCTGTACTTTCATAAAGGAAAACATTAAAGCTTTACTTTCAGTTGTTGCTAAAGACTGTCACCTTTAGAGTAGGGATAGGGTCATCCGAGTCGGATACTTTTCCCCACAACAAACTGGCGACTCCATCGAAAGCGGAGTATATTGTAACTCCCTTTTAATTACTATTTGAAAAAGTTCCGATGAATGGGGGATTCTGATACAGGTCAACACTCAGTGATGAAAGATCCACGGGATTTGGAGCCAAGGGAAGATTTAACACCTGAGAGCTAGGAGCCCATCAAAAGGCATAGTTATTATAACTCTAAACCTAAAGCTTTTTGAAAACTTTCGATGGATGGGGATTCTAATATACAAGGGGTCCTGAACCAAGTTCAGATTTAAGTTTAGCCAAACAAATCCCTACACTACTGGCCCTTTCGGCATCAATTCGCGGAGTGCAGATTGAAGTCTCACCCGAAGCATTATGGGGGGATGCTAGAAACAAGTTTCTGCACCCAGAGATTGTTGTGATGTCATTTTATGACCTAGTTCTGCCTTCGCGCAGATCGATAAGCCTTTTAGGGCTTATCAATATACTTCTCCTAATCGACCTCTAGACCTTCGAGAAGGTCTACGACTATCTTTCGCAGACCCTAAACAGGTGAGTCAACCACTTACTCGCCTCTGTAATTACTCTTAGTTTTGTGTTTACTTAGATCATCTTAAGTATCTGATAACTTTGACATGCATTAAGATATCCTTCACGTAACAGATATTATTGCATTCATAGCACAAAGTAAACGATGTAGAATCGCGCATTAATACAGTATTAAATCATAAACCCAATATTCATCATAGCATAGTCGCATTCATTCATAACATAAGTAAATAGACCAAAGACAGATATTCCCATAATAATCTTCTTTATTAATGCTTCAGATCTTCTTACAGACTCAAGCTACCTTGCGCACTTAGCTACAAAGCCTTCCTTCTATTCTAAGACTCTTCGCTCTTAGCTCCTATTGACCCATTACATTCATCTTCTTCAATAACTAAACTTCCTTAGACTCTCTAATACTCTCATTTTTATACAATCCCATGGTCCGTGGACCATTGGATAGATCTTCTAAAACCGACACAATTTACATAAACGAAAGGTAAAACCATTTTATGAAACTTTACATCTACGCACTCCGTGACCACAATTTGCGGAGACTTTACACTTTACATACAAAAACTTGGGCTTTTAGCCCCAAAAATTTGCCTTTTTCCCAAAATTGAACTTAGGGGACCCTGTCCCAACAAGCCCCCAAAACAAATGTAGTGACTCGCCCCCAAGTCACCCTTCTAGCATGGAGATCTTAATGCGAAGACCTCCCAGCTCCACTTGCGCTACTACATCTTCAGTTGTGCACTATGTAGCTTCCTTCATGACCTGTTCCCATATGCTCAGTTGTTGGTCCTACGCTATCTTCTTGGATCTTCTGTTGTGTTCTTTGCAGGCTAGCCAGCTTCTTCCCAATGGTGGCAGCAATCACATTGGCCTCATCTAGCCAAGGCCCCAATCTGGCCTTGAGGATTACCTCTTTCCACTGCGTTGCTTCCACCTGTTCTTGCAATTTATTTGCCTCCTGCAGCTTTGCCAATCTCTGCGTGATAGCGACGATGCGCGTTGTTGCCTTTGCTTCGTAATATTGTTGCTGCAACTCTCGGTCCACTGTGTTCAACCTCTGCAAGTTGGGATCTTCTTGCAGACTCGTGAGTAGATCCATAGACTGCTCAAAGATCGTAGTGCACTCCACCATTGTGGCAACTACTACAGCGAATCCATCTCTCACAGTGGCTTCACATTGTTCTTTGACCTCTGGTGGAGTTGAAGGCTGTGAATTCAACTCGAGCTCTGTAATCTTCAGGTTCATCTCAAACTGGACCTTGGTCATCTTAGTCTTCGCGTTGCACACACCTACAACCAATTTCTGAATCTTGGTCTCCAACAACGCTTCCTCAAGGATGTGGAGTTCGAGAACTGTTCTTCGCGCTTCAGCTATCACAACTGCAGTGCGCTCATTCTTCTCCTAAACCTTTCTCCATGATATAATCACCGTTTTTTTCTCCACGAATATATAATCATTGTTAACTTTCTTCTCACTGATCAAGCTCAGCGCGTGTTGCTCTCAGGCCCTAAGCTCTGCAATCACACCTTATTGTAGAGTGTGAAGGAATTCGCTAGGGAGCGCGGCCAGGTTGAGGCCAACATTCCTCAAAGCGCTTGATCTGATAATGGGGCACTAAAGGCTTCTTGTTGGCTTACTAGAACCTCTCCCACTCCAAAGCTTAAACAATTTCCAAGATCTAGCTCATGCTTGACAATTTGCGGAATAAATAACTGGAAATAGGTGTATTCTTTTGTTTTTCTTTAGACTGTTCAAGTTTTTATGTTCATTTGCTTAAACTGATATGAAATGCATATAACAGCAAATAATCAGCAAATACAATGCAACAATAAGCAATCACACATAACAACAATATAATATGGAATTCACCTTGATATCTCAGGCTACGTCTCCTTGAGCTCTAATCAACTCGACTCGGCTCTTTGGGATTATGGCTGAATTCTTTTACAAGTTCCACACTCAACTCCAATAGGTTACGACTGAGCCATTGGGCTTAGAATACCATTTTTATCCCTGGCTGTTTGGCTCTCTGGCTCTCAACTCTAGCTCTCACTCTGGCTTCTGGCTCTGGGCTCTGGCTTTGGCTCTTGGCTCTGGCTCTGGCTCTCGGTTTTGGCTCTTGCTCTGGCTCTACCTCTGGACTCTGGCTCTAGCTCTTAGCTCTCGGTCTAGCTTCTGGCTCTCAGCTCTCGCTCTCGCTCTTGGCTCTGGCTCTGGCTCTAGCTCTCATCTCTGGCTCTTGGCTCTGGCTCTCACTCTTGGCTCTGGCTCTGGCTCTTGGCTCTCGCTCTCGCTCTTGGCTTTGGCTCTGGCTCTTGGCTCTCGCTCTCACTCTGGCTCTTGGGTCTGGCTCTCGCTCTGGCTCTGGCTCTCATCTCTGGCTCTGGCTCTTAGCTCTCGATTTGGCTTCTGGCTCTCAGCTCTGGCTCTAGCTCTTGGCTCTGGCTCTAGCTCTAGCTCTCGGCTCTGGCTCTTGGCTCTAGCTCTCGCTCTTGGCTCTCACTCTGGCTCTTGTCTCTCGCTCTTGGCTCTCACTCTAGCCCTTGGCTCTAGCTCTGGCTCTGGCTCTCAGCTCTATTAAGCGCTTTGCTTTCTCTGGTATTTTAGCATTCACTGGGCCTTCCAATGGATTCCCCAACATCCTTACTCTGCCCACACGTTCACTGAAGCCTCCCGTTAACTATGCTTTCTGTGTGTTTATAACACATTTGTTTACAGTCCTCAAGCGTGGAAAACATACCATTTCATCAAAAGAGTCAGTTCACAATTGAAATGAACCAATGGGCATGGGAAACCCAGTCGTTTGGCCTTCCTCTGCCTTAATTCCTAAAATAGCCACATAACGGAAATACACAGGCAAACATTCGAAAAACACATCACGAGCCTTTAACCTGGACTTCAAATAATATGTAGCCGCATTTAGAGACCCTCTCGGGTCTGTCCATTGATTGCATATCGCATATCACGCTGCCCAAAAGTCATGGTCCATCTCCCATGTCTTTTCAATTGCTTTATCGCAAGTCGCATGTTGCATTTCCCATGGCTAAAACCCGAGAAAAACCCAAATAATGGATTATATAGGAAATACAATGAAAATCCTGACTGTAAGACTTAACCAGATCTCAAGGAGAATAAACCTGCATTTATAACATCATCGGCCACGCACATCGCAAATCGCATGTCTCTAAGGTCCAATGCTCCCCTTTATATTATTGCACTCCGATCTACCGATCTCCAATCACTCCAATTAGCCTCATCCGCTATCGACGCATCGGAATTTCGGCATATCAGAGTACCGCTGCTCCCATGTTTCATGGTCCTTAAGCTTCCCCGATCACCAATCACCGATCAAATCATGACCATTGATCTGACTCTCAATCTGACAGCTAACGTTCGATCGCACCATCGCAATCTCACTATTTCAAAGGCCGGCTCCGATAACTCACCGTTTGGCTTTCTCCGATGTGATATATCAGAGATCGCTATCAGGGAGTCCTTCCACCTTTGGTTAAGTCCTCCCTTTGAACCTTTCTGATGTGATTTTCTTTAAGGAACACATATAAAGCCTTGAGCCTTTTTTTATAAGAATTTGCCTCCTTTTCTAAGGATAATGGGCAATCTTCTTTTTGCAATAACTTCTTCATCCGAAGTTGAGTTTAGCCCATTTAAATTACGTTAGATTCAAAATGAAGAGATCTATGCAATGAGACTATTTCCAAGAGCATCCTTTGACTTTCATTTTTTCTCTGTGAGGAAAATTCATAAACTTAGAGTGTATACTAGATCCATTTTGGATCATGCCTTCCCACTAAAAAGATTTTGGACTCCAAAAGACTGATATACTGATCTGAACAATAAATGAGAGTACCTCACCCTCTTCTTTCAGCCTCCATACACTTTCCTTGCATAGTGCCTCTGAACCAAAGCCTTTGAACACTCCCTTCCTGGATGTGCTTGTCCTCCTAGGAAGAACTGTCTTCCTTCTTGACTTCATGCAGAACTCCTGCTGAGAAGGTCATGGAAGGTAGTTTGAACTTCTCTGCCTTGATCATTGATCCAAGGTGGCTCAAACCAATGTGAAGTTACATCTGCTTCACAAAATTTTCATTTGTACCTGTTTGACATACTGTCAACAACAACTGTTAACAACAATAGGATTACAGACAACAATTGGATGGCCTAAACTCCTGCTTCAACAAAAGAAACAGATTTCACATCTTGTGAACACCTCCATGTCTTTACATCTGCATACAAATGATTGACTAGATAACAAGCCAACAAAACATGCCTTTAAAACAATTAACCCTTCAAGTCAAGCATGTAGAAAAAGAATTCTACAGTTCTTTTTCAAAGATGAAACACTTCATCATCATCTCCATCTTGGAGACCAAATCAACTTTTCTCAAGTCAATATTGCATTACATGCATGTTTAAAAACAAAGCAATCAACCCTTCAAGTTAATCACACATACATGTTCAAATACAAGGAAATCATCAACATCCCTGTGTTCATGCATATCATGCTTATGCATGCATTTCACCTTTCAAATTTTGCTTAAGCACACTGTACTTTCGAAGCTGAAATAATCATAATGTTGCAGCAATAAAGTGAGTATCCTACTCAACTTTTTCCATTCACCCTCTTGATAGAATCCTGCAACTTGCATTCCATTAACAAGGAAATGCAAATAGATGCATTATATAAATAGATATGCAATCTTAATTATATAAGAATTCTAACCATTTCTTACCAATCCATTTCAAAGGTCCTTCCTTTGTCTGCACATCAACAGCAACATGTGAATCATCTTGAAACACATCATTTATGGAATCTTCCTTTCCATTCCTGCCATTCTCTCTTTCCAACTTCTTCAAGTTTCATGGAAGCGTTGTTGGATTCAGAGTCCAACACTTTTCAGCAATATGTCCTTGCTTATGGCAGTAAATGCAGCACATGTGCATCTTCTTGACAGCATGATTTGCCTTTTCCAGTGGACCTTTGGCTTTTTGCTTCCTTTCCTTCAAAATTTTCCTGTATGTGGCCATTCTCTTCCAATATCTAGAAACATGATGGTTATCCAAACCACAAAAGGAACATGCAATTCTTTTCCCATGCTTATATGGAAATTTACCATGCTGAACATAATCAAAAGGAATATGATTAGAACCAGATTTATACCTTTCTCTTTCACCTTTATTACCTTCATGAGGAGGTGAATTGAATGAAGAAGTAGCTCCCTTTGGAACACCATCAACCTCTTCAATGGTTTTAGAGTTTCCACAACTCTCTGGTTCAAGTGTATGCTGATATACACCTTCTTTCTGCAAAGTATGCTTCACACTATTGCGTTCCCCAAGAATACAATCTTCACACTCTTGAGGTAGAATACTTGCAATGAAACTCCTTCTTGGAGCTGTTTCAATGGCCTTCATGGCAGCTTTGGAACTCTCTCCATAAGCTTGTCCATAGCCAAGACCCAAATACTTAGGCCTTTCCTCAACCATTATTGGCTCAACAATACCTTGTGCATGTTTGCCCAAGCCTTTTCCTTCATAGCCCATCTTGGACATTAACTTGGAAGTATGCCTCTGGTATGTTATTCAAAAGAACCAATATAAACACTCTTAGAGGAAATTGAAGACAAACCGGAAATGTTTACCTCTTCTTCAAGTTGATACTTGACTAAGGCTTCTTTGGCAACAAACAGCTATGTCTCCAACTCATGCAGTCTTTCCAGATCCATATTTGCAATATGAAGTTGCCTCTCCATTTCTTGCAATTTGTCAGAAAGCAACTGCTTCTCTTCCTTCATGGAATTCAACTGCTCTCTAAGTATGATGTTCTTCCTTCCATCATCATACATTTCTCTCACCATATCCATCATGGTGAACAAGTCTTGCTTCATGCCTTCATCAAAGACTCTTGTGAAGAAAGAAGAATTTGAGGACTCACTTGTAGAAGTTGTCATTATCAAAATGAACAAAAGAACTTCAAACAAGATTAAAAAAGAGCTTATTCAGCAACCTTTTGCAACAAACCTCTTGTGCTTCAAGGATTGCTTTGAGATCCTTTGGGATAAGAACAATGCCTTCAGCCCTTCTTCCTTCTTGTCCTCTCCTAGACTTAGCTATCAGTAGCTTTCCCTTCACCTCTGCAAACTCGCAAGTTTGAACACCTTTCAAGTCAAACAAGCATTCTGATCTGATACCACTTGCATCATGATATAATCTGCTCTAGTATAACTAGATTTGATATCACCTTCTTTGAAGGTGGGGTTAATCAACCTGATGCTCTGATACCACCTGATCTAATAATAGGGCACTAAAGGCTTCTTATCGGCTTACAAGAACCTCTCCCACTCCAAAGCTTAAATAATTTCCAAGGTCTAGCTTATGCTTGACAATTTGTGGAATAAATAACTGGAAATAGGTGTATGCTTGTGTTTGTCTTTAGACTATTCAAGTGCTTATGTTCATTTGATTAAACTGATATGAAATGCATATAACAGTAAATAAAGCAGCAAATACAATGCAGCAATAAGCAATCACACATAACAATAATATAATATGGAGTTCACCCTGATATCTCGGGCTACGTCTCCTTGAGATCTAATCAACTCGACTGGGCTCTTTGGGATTATGGCTGAATTCTTTTACAAGTTCCACACTCAACTCCAATAGGTTACGACTAAACCATTGGGCTTAGAATACCATTTTTATCCCTGGCCGTTTGGCTCTCTGACTCTTGGCTCTTGGCTCTAGCTCTCGGCTTTGGCTCTCGCTCTGGCTTCTGGCTCTCAGCTCTGGCTCTGGCTCTTGGCTCTGGCTCTGGCTCTGGCTCTTGGTTCTGGCTCTCGCTCTGGCTTTGGCTCTCAGCTCTGGCTCTAGCTCTTGGCTCTTAGTTTAGCTTCTGGCTCTTAGCTCTCACTTTGGCTCTTGGCTCTCACTTTGGTTCTAGCTCTCGGCTCTGGCTCTTGCTCTTGGCTCTGGCTCTGGATCTTGGCTCTGGCTCTCGAATCTGGCTCTAGCTCTGGCTCTGGCTCTTGGCTCTGGCTCTGGCTCTTGGCTCTCGGTCTGGCTTTTGGCTCTCGCCTCTCACTCTCACTCTTGGCTCTCACTCTGGCTTTGGCTCTCGACTTTGGCTCTCAGCTCTGGATCTTGCTCTTGGCTCTGGCTCTGGCTCTTGGCTCTCGCTCTCACTCTGGCTCTCGGCTCTGTTAAGTGCTCTGCTTTCTTCAGCATCTGAGCATTCACTGGGCCTTCCAATGGATTCCCCAGCATCCTTACTCTGCCCACGTGTTCACTAAATCCTCCCATTAACTATGCTTTTTGTGTGTTTATAACACATTTGTTTACAGTTCTCAAGCGTGGAAAACATACCATTTCATCAAAAGAATCAATTCACAATTGAAATGAACCAGCGAGCATGGGCAACCCGGTCGTTTGGCCTTCCTCTACCTTAATTCTGAAAATAGCCACATAACGGAAATACACAGGCAAACGTTCGAAAAACACATCATGAGCCTTTAACTCGAACTTCAAATAATATGTAGCACCATTTACAAACCCTCTCGGGTCCGTCCTTTGATCACATATTGCGCTGCCCACAAGTCATGGTCCATCTCCCATGCCTTTTTGCGATGCAATCAACTATCGTCGATCACTTTATCGCAAGTCGCATGTCGCATTGCCCATGGCTAAAACCCAAGAAAAACCCAAATAATGGATTATATAGGAAATACAATGAAAATCACAACCATAAGCCTTAGCTGAATCTCAAGGAGAATAAACCCGTATTTATAACATCATCGAGTCCACGCACATCGCAAATCACATGTCGCTAAGGTCCAATGCTCCCCTTTGTATTATTGCACTCCGATCTACCGATCCCTGATCGCTCCTATCGGCCTCATCGGCTATTGGCGCATCAGCATTTTGGCATATCGGAGTACCGTTGCTCCCATGGTCCATGGTCCATGGTCCTTAAGCTTTCTTGATCACCGATCACCGATCAAATCACAACCATTGATCTGACTCTCGATCCGACGGCTGACGTTTGATCGCACCATTGCAATCACACTAATTCAAAGGCCGGCTCCGATAACTCACTGTTTGGCTTTCTCCGATGCGATATATCAGAGATTGTTATCGGGGAGTCCTTCCGCCTTTGGTTGAGTCCTCCCTTTGAACCTTTCCAATGTGATTTTCTTTAAGGAACGCATATAAAGCCTTAAGCCTTTTTTTATAAGAATTTTCCTCCTTTTCTAAGGATAATGGGCAATCTTCCTTTTGCAATAACTTCTTCATCTGAAGTCCATTTTAGCCCATTCAAATTGCGTTAGATTCAGAATGAAGAGATTTATGCAATGAGACTATTTCCAAGAGCATCCTTTGACTTTCAATTTTCCTCTGTGAGGAAAATTCATAGACTTAGAGTCTATACTAGATCCATTTTGGATCAGCACTGACTGTAGCCCTGTCAGCGTCTGCCTCCACACTAAGAGCCCCATCAGGTAGCGTGACTGCCCAAAGATCAAAAGAGAAAACCAAATTTGCTGCTTTAGTTCTCCCCGATGTTAAATTGGTTGAGGCTGCGTTGCTCTGCCCTATACCTGCCTGCAGTCTAGTGGCTAGGATCTGCAACTCACACAGACCCATCTGAATGGCACTTAATGCCAAATTTTGTTGCTTCTCAAACTATTTTAGCAGTTCCGCTGTCATGTCCCTTACATTGTCCCAAATGTCATCCAAATAACCCTCTGTCGAGGTGATTGGGTCTAGCGACGACTTAGTGGCCTTGGTCTTTTTGCACGGTCCTTCCTTCTCCTGCTCCCTATTTCACTTTACCTGGAAGGGAATGCTTTCCTGAACTCCACCACCCTGTTCTGATCACTCCTCTTCTTCCGTCTGTTGTGAAGGAGATTTCTAACTTCTCTCAGAGTCGTGCTCTTCCTACTGTTCCTTCACGGCACGCTCCGCTTCTACTCGAGCTTTTTTCTCAGTCTCCTTCTTCTGCTTTTCAGCCAACTACTGAACCTTCAACCGAGCCACTTCCTTTTTCTTATTTTCCATGGACTTACTAGACTCAGTGGACAAATGTGATGTTGTGTGCCAATCTGCTGGCCAATGCTCGAGGACCGCTACAATGGCATCATTCGTCGCTAGGTATGGTAAATCATACCACTTCTGTTCTGGGTCCTTTCGCACCCGGATGGAGATACAGTGGAAGTCCACTTTGAACTCTGCGTACCCAGACAACTGCTCAAAGACAGTTGGTGACAACCGTGGCTTTCGGTTGATGGCCATATTAACGCTCATCTCCATCAATACCCAAAACACTTTGTTCTCCTAGACCCACTCAGCATCCTTTGTGGCCCATAACCAAGCAAACTTCGCTACTTCTAGAAAATCCCGTGTGATCAGAGGAAATTGGATGTCCTCCAGCAACTCCCACGTGACCAGCACAATCCTAAGTAAGAGCCATGAGTAGTGAAACGTCTTGCTATGGTCCTGTGCCTCCCTGCAGTTTGTGAGGAACTTTCTGCACAGGTAGCGGACCAGTTGAATTGTACGCCCTCTGTGCACTGGGCCGCTAGTGAAACAACTAGTGTCCTCACCTTGTTCGCGTGACACTTTCTCATTATTTTTCTAGCCAAGATCTGGATGGCCACCTTCAACGTGGGGTTGGTTATGCTAGAAATAGAATACCCACAGGACTTTTTGACAAGCTTAAACTTGTCCTTCATCCTTTTAGTGAGATTACGCTTGCTCGTCTTTCTGCCAAATTCCTTAGCCGGATTCAGCCCTAAATGTGGTAGTAAGGTGATCTAAAAATGGGGCTCTTAGGCTTCTTGTCTAACTTACAAGAACCTATCCCACTTCCAAAACTTTAAATTTTCCCAAGTCTTAATGATTAACTAATATGGAATTAAGAAATGCTTGAAAATATACGTGTATGCTTGTATTTGTTTTTTACTATTGAGTGCTTATGTTCATTTGCATATGTTGATGTGAAACACAAATAACAGTAAATAAAGCAGCAATTCAACAAACCCATAAGACAACAATATAATATGGACTTCACCCTGATATCTTGGGCTACGTCTCCTTGAGCTCTAATCAACTCGATTAGGCTCTCTGGGATTATGGCTTCAATTCTTTTACAAGTGCTACACTTAACTCCATTGGTTTACAGCTTAACCAATGGGCTTAGAATGCCACCTTACCCCTGGTTGTCCTTCTTCTGCAGACAGGTCTAGGCTTCTCTGGACTTGACTCCTTCTGTCAGTGCTCTGAACTTCTTGAGCTTCTGGTTTCTCTGACTCCCTCATAATTTTGCATTTGTCTCTGGAAATCCTCCTCCTATCTTCGACACACCTCAGACAACTAGCCACAGCTCGATCATTCGATCTCCTGTTGTGCTGCAACTTCACTGCAGCCTCATGGCTCTTTAGAAGTCTATTAGATCTCTCTGGATCTGCGGCTCTGCCTCCAACCTCTGGTGGCTCTGCCTATTACAGTGAGCTCGGCTCTGGTTTCTCTGCTTCCAGGTCTGCTTACTGCTTCTTGGGCTGCTCCCTCTCTCCTCTCTGTCAGTCTGTGGCTTTAAAGCCAATATGCTTCCTAACTGTTCATTTATGCTTCTCAGCTTTCTGGTTCCCTGCCTCTATCGGTTCGAATCCCTTCTTTCGGTGGTTATAGTAAATGCATAATGCCTTATAGGGAGGTGGCCACCCATTCCTTTAATGGATGAGCATGTCAGGTTCGCCGGAAACACTCGATTGTTTGAAACAACCATTATTTCCATTTACTCCAAGAATGCCCGTGAAACACGAATCTCTGCCAACTCATCATCCATGTCGAACTTCAAAATCCTGCATAATCTGCTTTATAACTTCATCAAATCTGGTCATCCATTAGATCGCATCTCTGTCGTTGATCTGGACCCTCCAGATCCTATGGTCATCACACATATCGAACGGATAACTTGCTCGACATTTACCTATCCGATGTGAGAGGTTTTCTCTCTCTTCTATCAAACGTGTGTCACTTGCTGTGTGGCATCAGGCAGGACTCGGTCTAAACCGCTTACCGCTTGAAGCCCTTCCGATGTCCTGTCGGTTTCTGTGGAATCCCGCCTTGAATGGAACCAAAACACTTCCTGCTGCATTTCATGATTTTTCGGGTCTGGACGCATGTGGCTCTCCTTCTTCGAGGGGTCTGCCCTGCGATATGAGATTAGCGACTTGCATATCAGAGTCCTCCCCTGTTGACTCAAACCATCGTTGACTTTGCTAATTCGCGACAGCGTGTGTTACCATGGTTCGCCGCTCTGCGCGCTTGATCGACGACCCTCGTTGATCCGCGCTGATCACAGTTAGCAACTGTCATGAGAATTCCTCTGATGAGCTTAATCTTCACAAGATTTTTAATCTTTGGCATAAATTATAGAGAGTTCATAAAGACTTAGAGAGCTTCAGGATCCATTTTGGATCACACCTTCCCACTAAAAGAACTTTTGGTCCACCAAAAGACTGATATACTGATCTGAGTAGTAAATGAGAGTAACAGTACCCTCTTCTTTCAGTCTCCATACAGTTGCCTTTGCATAGTGCCTCTGAACCAAAATCTCTGACCACTTCCCTTCTTGGATGGGTTGGCCATCTCGGGAAGAACTGTTTTCCTCCTTGACTTCATGCAGAACTTCTGTTGTGAAGTTTATAGAAGGTAGTTTGAACATCTTTTCCTTGATCCTTGATCCAAGCCAGCTCAAATGAATGTGAAGTACATATGCTCCACAAAAATTTCATTTGTACGTGTTTGAAAAGCTGCCAACAACAACTGTTAACAACAGTAGGCATACAGACAACAACTAGATGGACTAACTCTTGCTTCAACGAAGAAACAAATTTCACATCTTTTGAACCCTTCCATGTCTTATATCTTCATACAAATGATTGACCAGATAACACGCTAATAAAACATGCCTTTACAACAAATGACTCTTCAAGTCAAGAATGTAGGAAAAAGACCTTTAGGACTCTTTTCCAAAAGATGAAACACTTCATCATTATCTCCATTTTAGAGACCAAGTTAACTTCTCCCAAGCCAACATCACATGCATCTCATGCTCATGCATGCATTCCATATTTCAACTTTCACTTAAGTACACTGTACTTTCGAAGCTGAAATGAACATATTGTTGCAGCAATAAAGTGAGTTTCCTACTCAGCTTCTTTCCATTTACCATTTTGGTAAGATCCCGCAACTTGCATTTATTATACAAAGAAATGCAAACAGAATCAATAGACATGCATTCTTAATTGGATAAGAATTCTAACCATTTCTTACCAATCCATTTCAAAGGTCCCTCCTTTGTTTGCATATCAGCACCAATATGTGAATCATCCTGAAACACATCAATCATGGAATTTTTATTTCCATCCCTGCCATTTTCTTTTTCCACCTTCTCCTTTATCTTTGGTGGAAGCAGTGCTGGATTCAAAGTCCACCACCTTTCAACAATATGCCCTTGCTTATGGCAATAAGTGCAACACATGTGCATCCTTTTGACAACATGATTTTCCTTGTCCTGTGGACCTTTGGCTGCTTGCTTCTTTTCCTTCAAAAGTTTCCTGTATGTGGCCATCCTCTTCCAACATCTAGAAACATAATGGTTATCCAAACCAAAAAAGGAACATGCAATTCTTTTTCCATGCTTTAAAAAATCAAAAGGAATGTGTTTAGAACCAGATTTATACCTGCCTCTTTCACCTTTATTGCCTTCATGAGGAGATGAAGCAAATGAAGAAGTGGCTCCCTTTGGAACATCGTCACTTTCTTCAAGGCTGTCAGAGTTTCCACAACTCTCTGGTTCAAGTGTGTGCTTCTGAACACCTGCATCTTGCAAATGATGTTTCGAGCTATTGCATTCCTCCTTAACACAATCCTCACACTTATGAGGTAGAGGACCTGCAATGAAACTCCTTTTTGGAACTGTTTCAATGGCCTTCATGGCAGCTTTGGAACTCTCTCCATAAGGCTGTCCATAGCCAAGACCCAAATACTTAGGCCTTTCCTCAACCATTATTGGATCAACAATACCTTGTGCATGTTTGCTCAATCCTTTTCCTTCATAGCCCATCTTGGACATTAGCTTGGAACCTATGCCTCTAGTATGTTTTTCAAAAGAACCAATATAAGCATTCTTAGAAGAATTTGAAGACAAACAGGAATGGTTTACCTCTTCTTCAAGCTGATACTTGGCCAATGCTTCTTTGGCAACAAAGAGTTGTGACTCCTACTCATGCATCCTTTTTAGATTCATATTTGCAATATGAAGTTGCCTCTCCATTTCCTACAATTTGCCAGAAAGCATCTGCTTCTCTTCCTCCACAGAATTCAACTACTCTCTAAGTATGCTGCTCTTCCTTCCATCCTCATACATTTCTCTCACCATATCCATCATGGTGGACAAGTCTTGATTCATGTCTCCATCAAAGGAACTTGGGGAGAAAGAAGAATTTGAGAACTCACTTGTAGAAGTTGTCATTTGCAAAATGCACAAAAAAAACTTCAAACAAGATTATTAAAGAGCTTATTCAGTAACCTCTTGAACCAACCTTTTGTGCTTCAAGGATTGCCCTGAGGTCCTTTGGGATAGAAGAATGCCTCCAGCCCTTCTTCCTTCTTGTCCTTCCTGGACTGAGCTATCAATAGCTTTCCCTTCACTTCTGCAAACTCAAACAATAGTCAATCTGCAACCAAACATACAATCAATGAGGTAATCAATCCTTAACTGTCCAAACACCTTTCAGACAAGCAACCTTTGCCCTATCAATCAAGCATTCTAATACAACCTTCTTTGAAGGTGGGGTTAATCAAACTTAAGCTCTGATACCACCTGATCTAAAAATGGGGCTCTTAGGCTTCTTGTCTAACTTACAAGAACCTCTTCCACTTCCAAAACTTTAAATTTTCCCAAGTCTTAATGATTAGCTAATGTGGAATTAAGAAATGCTTGAAAATATAGGTGCATGCTTGTATTTGTTTTTACTTTTGAGTGCTTATGTTCATTTGCTTATGTTGATGTGAAACACAAATAATAGTAAATAAAGCAGCAATTCAACAAACCCATAAGACAACAATATAATATGGTGTTCACCCTGATATCTTGGGCTACGTCTCCTTGAGCTCTAATCAACTCAATTAGGATCTCTGGGATTATGGCTTCAATTCTTTTACAAGTGCTACACTTAACTCCATTGGTTTACAGTTGAACCAATGGGCTTAGAATGCCATCTTACCCCTGGTTGTCCTTGTTCTACAGACAGGTCTAGGCTTCTCTGGACTTGACTCCTTCTGTCAATGCTTTGAGCTTCTGGCTTCTCTGACTCCCTCAGAATTCTGCATTTGTCTCTGGAACTCCTTCTCCTGTCTTCAACACACCTTGGACAACCCGCCACAGCCCGATCATTCGATCTCCTATTGTGCTGCAACATCACTACAGCCTCGTGGCTCTTTAGAAGTCTATTAGAGCTCTCTGGATCTGCGGCTTTACCTCCAACCTCTGGTGGCTCTGCCTATTACAGTGAGATTGGCTCGGGTTTCTCTGCTTCCAGGTCTTCTTACTGCTTCCTAGGCTGCTCCCTCTCTCCTCTCTGTCAGTCTGTGGCTTTAAAGCTAATCTGCTTCCTGACTTTTCGTTTCTGCTCTCAGCTTTATGGTTCCCTACCTCTGTCCATTCGAATCCCTTCTTTCAATGGTTACAGTAACTGCATAACGCCTTATAGGGAGGTGGCCACCCATTCCTTTAATGGATGAGCGTGTTAGGTTCACCAGAAACACTCGATCGTTTGAAATGGCCATTATTTCCGTTTACTCCAAGAATGCCCGCGAAACACGAATCTCTGCCAACTCATCGTCCACGTCGGACTTCAAAATCCCGCACAATATGCTTTATAACTTTGTCAAATCCAGTCATCCATTGGGTCGTATCTCTGCCATTGATATGAACCCTCTAGATCCTATGGTCATCGCACATATCGAATGGATAACTTGCTCGACGTTTACCCGTTCGATGTGAGTGGTTTTCTCTCTCTTCCTCCGAACGCATGTCACTCGTTGTGTGGCATCGAGTGGGACTCAGTCTAAACTACTTACCGCTCGAAGCCCTTCCGATATCCTACCGGTTTTTTTGGAATCCCGCCTCGGATGGAACCGAAACACTTCTCGCTGCATTTCATGATTTTTCGGTTTTGGGTGCATGTGGCTCTCCTTCTTCGAGGGGTCTGCCCTGAGATATGCGATTAGTGACTTGCATATCATATTCCTCCCCTGTTGACTCAAACCATCGCTGACTTTGCTAATTCGCGACAGTGCATTATCATGGTCTGCCGCTCTGCACACTTGATCGATGGCCCTCGTTGATCCGCATTGATCGCAGTTAGCAACTATCATGAGGATTCCTCTAATGAGCTTAATCTTCACAAGATTTTTAATCTTTGGCATAAATTATAGAGATTTCATAAAGACTTAGAGATTTTCAGGATCCATTTTGGATCATAAGGTGATCCTATGGATCAGCATGTTGGTTATAGGGATCAGCTCTCCCAACCACAGGTACTCGTCATGCACCAAGCACAACAGTTGTTTGATAACTATCAAATTTATCGAGGCATGGTGGTAATGTGGAACCCATAGCAGATTCAACAATCCTGCCTTGTCTACCCCACGAATCCACTTCACCGGCTCTAGCACGGTGATACCAGACTCCCCGTAGAACACGTGCCTCATAAAAGTATCGGTAGCCAGGTGGAGGAACCACTCAATGTCCCCCAAGTCCCAATCTTCAAGCTTCAGATGTGGGACACACACCAAGCGCAGACCTTCAAATGTGATATTTTCTGGCAGCAGGGGTGTATGAAGGAGAAACTTTCCCTCATCTGGGTCCTTTGGGACCTTCACCTTGCCCTGGCGTGGAGGGATGTACTCTGGCAGCTTCGAAATTGGGTCTACCCCCTCAATATCAATGTCCTTTGCGCCCTCCTCGGCCTCCAGGTCTACTACTTTGCCTTTCTCCTACGCAGTGGGATTTTCTTTTCTCTGATGTTTCCTTGGTGACTCGCGCACCGGCAATGTCTTCTTCTGTTTATCTTTCTTCATCTTGGGAACCTCTCTTGCCGATGTAGGCTTCGGCCTAGGTGACCTCAGGGAATTTGGCACTATTGCAGACACCTCCATACTTACGACCTCAAGGGAAGCTCCCTTAGAGGCAATAAACCCTCCAGCATTTGTGGTTTCTACAGGTGCAGACATGAAGTTGTTAATGAGATGCTAGGTTTCCTTAGGTAACCTGTCAAACACAGAACTAGCCACCAAGTCCTCAAAGCGTTGTGCTCTACAACAACCCCCCATTTCATATTATTTTTATTCACAAAATTATCATGTGAAATGGGTCCCTTTAGATTTTGATTGGTATCAATATAGAATTATTTCAAAAAGGTCCGAAAACCTAATGAAAACATTATAAAACCTTTTCGAAAAACCCATTTTGATCAAATAAATCAATTCTTAATCATTGCGATAAAGCGATCGCAAGATCGCATATCGCAATGACATAAGGAGCATATTAAAGAGCGCCCCCAGGTCATACCCCCAATGCGATGCGATATCGCAATCGGCAATCGGCCATACACTATCTATGCACATTGTAATGCTCATTCACCCCGATGTGATGCGATATCGCTATCGGCAATCGGCGATACACGACCATCGTCTCAAGAAATGCCAATACCCCCGATGCGATACGATATCGCTATCGGCGATCGGGGATTTCAAAAAGTGGCAATATAAGGATTTAAGTCCTCCCAACGCCCGATTGCGATAAAGTGCAGATTTCAAAAAGCCGTTAAAGAGGAGGGATATAACGATCAATTCATATTAAAAGCTTGATCTGTCGAACAATGATTCACCTGCGCTCAACCGCCAAAACATCTACAGCACGCTTAAACGAATCATTCGGCCGATTAATGATATAATGGGCATTTAAGGATTGGCAGGTTTTAAACGGCCATTTAATGTAATTGTAAATCCTGAAATCTCCCCATAGATTGTATCCGCGGCCATTTTTAAAAGTTAATCTCTCACCACGCATTGATCAATATATATCTTCCCATATTCGATTTTCATTATCATTCCTCTGTATTACATTTGTTTCCGCTCTTGTGCAGAATTCTTCCAAAGCAGAAAACTCAGCCAGAATGGGGAAGAAGTCCAAGAAAACCACAGGCCCTTCCGCTGCGCCAGATACAGCACAAGCCATCGCTGATCCAACAAATAAGAAGAAGGGATTGATATCTGATACAACATGTTCGGGTCTCGTCAGAACTACTTGGCAAGGCACCTACAATTTGATTGAAGCCGAGGAACCGGAAATAACCATAGTACAAGCTACTGCAGATTCAACTCGAAAATCCGAAGGTACTCTAAAGGACTTAGCTGACTCCTTCCTTCATCGGATAGCAGCTAGGGAACAAATTCTCCCATACACAGATGTAGTGCGGTGGGAAATTGAGGAAATCCCAATCCTGGATAGAACCTTCAGCACCAGAGACAGGAGAATTTTCAGGTCGTTCAAAGCTGATGATCTAAGGCAAATGTATCATTTGCCTGAGCCAGAAAAGACATACAATAAGGCGTTCCTGGAAAAATTCTGAAACGAGAATGACGTTGAATCCGAACCCATCCGGGATTGGAGACAAAATCCAGCAAAGCACAAACATGAATCTTCCGGTAAGTACTCGGTCGATTCCCTGGCTTCTCCTTATTGCTACGTTGGAATAATGATGTGTAGATTGTGGGGATTGCATGATTCCTCTAATTTCACTATAGAAATGGTTCCTTTAATGGAAGCGGCATGCAACAGTATAATAATGGATTGGGCCACTATTCTCTCAGATAAACTAGCCAAAGCTGTTCTTGAGTTTAGAAATAAGACTCGCATCTCTGAAAGGATAATTCCCCCATTTCATTACAGTGCCTATATTTTAGATACCTTGTGTTTTAATTCTGAATTTCCTGTGCTCGGCTGGAGGTGGACGCCACAAGACTCCATGCCTATTCATATTTACCACCAGAAATTATGGAAATCCTCTTACAAGCACCATCTGTACCAAGTCTGCAATGGCTTTATGTTGCCTATTTATTATTCTATTTTTGATAAACCCATTCCCAAGATTTCCTACCAGGCAGGTATTGACTTAACATCAATAGGAAGATGGTTCGGGGAAGAGAAGTTCACTTATATAAGAGTTTTTGGTAGCCAAGCCAAACCCCACGTCCTTCCTTTGTACATACCTGATAAACTGCTGGCAAGGGAAATAGCTTATCAGATCATTGCTGAGAGTGTTACACAAACTCTCAAGAAGAATAAGAAGCAGGGCTGGCCCTCTTTTCCTTTGAGATGTGGTGTCTATACCTTGCATGATCTCAAACATGCAGAGAAGGAAGCTACAAAGATAAACTCGTTAACTCTAGCGACTCTCCCTAATAGGCCATTTGATCCCAACAAAGTCGCCTATAATGCTCTCGAACAGGCCAAATTGTCAAAATTTGATCATAAAGAAGATATTTTCGATGACCTGTTCTCCTCCTCGGAGTCAATAATGCAGGTTAAGACACTTGCCAGGATGAAATATCAAGATGAAGGGTTGGTTGAATTTAATAGACTCAGAGAACAGAGGTTGCAAACTCTGCCTCTAGATCTATTAGCAACAACCCCAACAACATCGTCAAGCGAGCCTGAACGGAAACAGTCAAAGGAACCTCCAGTTACAACAAAAGAACAGGAGAAAGAGCAGGGAAAAGAGCACGAGAAAGAACAAGAGAAGCCACAGGAGGAAAATCAGAAGAAAGAGCAGGAAAAAGTGTGGGAGAACACCCAAACTGAAAAGGAAAAACAGACCACCACTGAAGTGAACGTGGATACCCATATTGACCCCAAATTGCTTCAGGAATGGCAGCAATTTGATTCTATTATCAGTGGCTTGGAATGCTCAAAGGACACTGACACTTCAAAGGCAACAGATACTCAGGAAATCACTTCAACACAGGTTCTAAGTGGAACCAGCGGCCCACCCATTTCAAAAGAAGTAGAGGTAATACCAAAGGATCCCTCCGACCAAATCATTTTGCAGGTAGAAGAGATTCCTCCTTTGGATGTCTTCTACAGCCCAAGACATAAAGCTGTAGTAAAGCGACAAAGGAAGAGACGAAGGGCTGATCAACCTTCTCTCTTTCCAGAACAGACAGTCACGGGCAATGTGGTTTGGAAGGAGGAATTTGACCCCTCCGATGACCTAACAAAATTATCACAATATGCTGGAGCTTATTCAGCAGCGACCATAGATAAGGCATCGGAGGTGAGTCTTTTGCTCAAAACAAAGGACCAGGAGATTTTCTTGTTACAGGCACAGCTGACCGAAGCACAACAGAAAGCAGAGCAAGCGGAACAGCAATTGTTGACGCAACAACAATTAAACAGTCAACTGACTCAACAATTGCAGGCAAAAAAGCAAAGAATTGACCAAAGCGCAATCCAAAAGCAGAAAGAATTATCAGAGGCATTGGCACAATTGAAGGCAGCGAATGAGCAAATGGTGAAAACAAAAGATGAGCAAATTGCTCAATTATCAGCACAGCTCGAGAAAACAAAGGGCGTTCCACAAGTAGCTGAATTCAGAGTAGAAGCGCTACAGATAAATACTGCATTGATAGCCCAAATTAAGCTTCTATGTCAACAAATCGCCCAGGCAGAGCCATTATGTGAATTAACGGCATCCATAAGTGAGAAAGTAGACAAGGTTAGGACTGAATTGGATCAAGCTGAAGAAACTATAGCTGCGTTTCTTGACTGGCAGGATACTGATCAAGGACGAGAGGCGAATTTACCAAGAATCTTAGAGTCACATAAAGATATACTCTTTACAGAATGGCAGTCCCAGTTGATGAGAGCAGAGAGAGCAGTTTCAAGATGTAAATCAACTTCAAGTAATTTGGTTGAATTAGTCAACAACACTTTCTACTTATCAAACATGATTTCCCAATGCACACCAGGAAAGTTGACAACGATGAAAACATTGGAGCAATCATGCTATCCAGATTTAGAAGAGAAGGGAAGATTAATTGCTGGGATTAACAGTTTAACCTGGGACACCTATTGGTTCTTCTTGGTAAAACCACATTCACAAAGAGCCGCCCTCAAGTGCCTTACGGATGCAATCGGGTATATTATCCCCGATATTCAGGACGCCACCTATGCCGCCCAGCTCAGCTCTCGCCTCAACAGACCACCCGAAGTGGAGCCGATGCTTGCGATAAGTCAGCTCAGGTTTAAAGGCAAGCAGCCTACTTGATGATTCATGCCGCCGACTGCCAGATTGCAGAAGAAAATAGGATCAAAATCAATTGATACCAATTAAGTAGGATTTCAGTTTTTAGATAGTTATCTTAATTAGGTATTTATAGACCCTTTCATGTTTTTAGAAAGGGTCGTAAAGTTTTGTACTTGACTTAAAGACTGAAGTTGCACTATTGTGCTTCAGCCATATTCTTTTATGAAACTGGACCAGTTATTCTAATTTCAACAAGGCAGCTTTTATGCAATTGTGCACTATTGTCTTTGCTTTAAAGTATCTCTGTTTGAAGGAAGAATTGCAAGTAGCGATTGATATTGGGAGTGTCTAGCAGCTCATATGGTATTTTTATCTATGTCTGAATTCATTCCTTTCATATGAATTGTTATTTGATTATCTTTGCTATCATTAAATATATGTATGTGTTTTAACAGCGATTCTGTATTCCTTTCACTATTGAATGTTTATGGTACGCTTTGCTTTTAATCATATATATGCTGATGATATAAATGACAAGTGTAGTAATTTTGCTTTAATCGCTTTACTTAACTATTTGAGTAAAGTAGTCTTTGAATGAATTAATATCCATGTCTGTTAGATGGAGTCATCTATATGCCTGTCCATAGACATAGATCATCAAGCGCTACGCTTCAAAACACAATAGTTCCCGGGATAGTTAATAGTTCTTTTATTTTGCTGATAGATTTAGCTATTCGCCTATCATTAGACTAGACAACCAATCATTCATCCATCCCCTTTTATTCATTATTGGGAAACTGGTCCCATCATATCCAGTTGGAGCCACCATTCCAAACGGAAAAGGAGCTGTACTAAGGTCCGGACCGGGTGGTTATCCCCCAATGTTGTTGCAGCTATTTTCGAGGCATCAACACAAAGAAATCATGGTTCATGCGCAACAGATGGAACAACTCAGAAAATCTCAGAAAGCATGTTCCTTTGATTTCTTGAAAATAACACGTTGGCTTCAAAGAGATATACCAGAGCTAATCCAGATCCTAATCCTCCTCCTGTTTACGAAAATCCTAATTTGATTCCGAGACTCCTTCGTCAAGAGAGCTCTGTGACTCCCATGTTTAAATATCTTGAAGAACTTGATTTTGATGAGAAGTTTGAATTGTCACTGTTTAAAACCAAATCCGAAAGTGCTCTTGGTTCTCTAGTTCCAAATCCTGACTTTGCTGCAGCTCTTGAAGTTGAAAGAAACAATAAATTAGTTGAAAATTTTATCTTGAGCCACCTTCAGAGAGAAATTCAGTTTTCAAATCTTGCTGATTTCCTAGAAGTTGCATCTGCAAATATTGGATCTTCTATCACGGTTTCCACCTCGAAAGTTCCCACTGAACCGCCTTTCATTCCCACTATTCCCCTGCAGCCTATAATCACATATCAATAGTCTGCAGTAAATTCTCCTTCTGTATCCCACATTGCTTCTCCTCCGCATACACCTCCTCATACTCCTCCAACAACCCCCCGACCAAATCCGCCAAGAGCGATGGCCGCTCGGTTTGTACCTCTCACTCTGCCTCAATTTTTGAATGACATGCCCGCAGATTATCAAAGAAAAATTCCTTTGTTTGATGGCACACCTCAGAATATCACAGCTCAGCAACATGTCGACAAAATGATGGACTTCTTCGATCTCCATGAGATTGATGAAGAGAATGTGACCATGAGGTTATTCGTGCAGACCTTTGGTGGAGAGGTAAGGAAATGGTTCAGAGCTTTTCCGGCCAGAAGTGTTCCTACATTAGAAGATCTGAAGAGACAGTTTTTGGAATGTTGGGAAGTAAAGAAAGATCCGCTGCAAATCAAATCTGAATACACTAAGATCAAACGAAATGCTGGAGAATCCATTCAAGACTATTGCATTAGATTTAATGCGGTGTATAATGAAATTCCAGATGATTTAAAACCAACTAGAAAATCAGCGTTTCTTAAGTTCCTGGATGGTTTTGATCCGAACATGGCTTATCAATTAAGGGAGAGAGATCCAACTACCTTAGAAGAAATGCAGAAAATTGTCGTTAGTGTTGAGGCAAATTTGAATGATAAGAGAGCCAGAATGAAAGTCGAGAAGAAAGTCTCAATAAAATAAGAAGCCTCTACATCAGACCAAGTTCTCTGCAAGGTAGAAAAGATGATTGAAAGGTTAGCACTTGATAAGCCGGAACCACAGATTCGAAATCCAAATTTCCGTGGCCAGCAGCAGCCACAATTCAGGATCAAACAGCGTGAGCAGCGAGCACAAGAAACGGCAACACAACAGCAGCAAGTAAAGACACCTCTTCAGCAGAATTTTGTTGGTCAAGAATCAGATGATGAAGATAATGTAGTTGGGGAAGAAAATCACTTCTTTACTCCTGATGATATGCCCACATTTATCACTGAAGATGATGAAAATGCAGCAAGTTCAGCAGTACAGCATGATGCAGATTTTATCTTGGCAAACGATACAGTTCTCGAGG
This sequence comes from Pinus tabuliformis, assembly GCA_031772625.1. Lineage (NCBI taxonomy): Eukaryota > Viridiplantae > Streptophyta > Pinopsida > Pinales > Pinaceae > Pinus > Pinus tabuliformis. The sequence goes on from CM062816.1 coordinate 105,095,631, forward strand.
AAGAGTCGGATGAGTATCAGAGAGGTTATATGCATGCTTTGTCTGCCCAGCAGTGTCAGTATTCACTTAGAAACAGAAATGTTCTCATCAATCCAGTCCAGAAAAGAAAAGAAGTTCCAACATCCAAAGATGAAACACTGGCCGCACCAAAGAAAGGAAAAGAGAGTGTTGATCCTATGACTAGCAAGCCTCCACCAACAAATGAAAGGGTAAATCAGCCCATTGTATCAAAGGATAAACCTGAAAAGAAAGATGTTCCAGCCAAAGAGGTGGAAAAGACTTCTGCTTTTAGTTTAGAAAATGAAATTTCTAAGTTGAAGGTATCCATTCCTTTGATTGAGCTCATGAAAAACAGCAGCTATAGAGGTCAAGTCTCCAAAATTCTGAATTTTGACCCAATGTCTGATATGGTGAGTGTGGAGGATGATCAACCGGAATTGATTTTTGGACCAGCATTGAGTGGTGAGTCTGAAGTACCTCCCTTTTATATCAGTTTGAGAGTGCATGAGTTTGTGTTGCATAATACTATGTTTGATTCCGGTGCCTCCCACAATCTTATGCCAAAAGCTATCATGGAGAAGTTGGGTTTGGACATCACCAGGAAATACCATGATCTCTACTCATTTGATTCTAGCAGGGTGAGATGTATTGGGCTTATTAAAGACTTAGTTGTAAGTTTGGATCAGATCCCCGCAAAGAATGTCTTGATGGATGTTGTCGTGGCTAACATTCCTCCCCGCTTTGGTATGCTCCTTTCCAGATCTTGGGGAGAAAAATTGCAAGGAACAATACAGCTTGATTTCTCCTATGCAACGATTCCCGTGTTTGGCCAAATGAGAAAATTGTACCGGGAACAGAAAATGAAATACATGATCACCAGCAAGGAGAAACCAATTAATCATCCGATTAATTATGTACATACATATCTAGAGTCTTTTGTTTTGTATTCAGATAGTTTCAATGATATTGATAGTTAGTTAGTTGTAGCAGATGATATTCCAGAAATAGCAGAGAATTTCAGAGAAGTTTTGAAGAAAGAACGACAAGAACAGCAAAACACCATTGAGCAATCAGCTGGAGGTAATGGACAGCAAGCAGAAAAAATACAGCAAACAGCATTTCAGCACTTGGCAGAAGAGGAAGATGGTTTGTGGACCATGGATTTTGATGGAGCAGTGGGCAATGATGGTGCTGGGATTGGTATTTGGGTACGTAGTCCTTTTTCTGCTTCAAACAAAGTGCCTAGTAATGTGCGGGTATGTTCTTACAAGCTTGCTTTTGATTGTTCAAACAATGAAGATGAATACGAAGCTTTGATTGCTGGCCTGAAAATTCTAAGAAAGCTGAATGCTAAGAGGATTTCAGTATATGGCGACTCCGAGTTGGTGATCAAGCAAGTTAAAGGCGAATATCAAGAAAAACATCTTCGGATGCAGGCATACCAGAATGATGTTCTAGATATCCTGAAGGTGTTTTTAGATTATACATTGACGTGTGTGGCTCGTATTCAAAATAGCATTGCAGATGCACTTGCTAAGGAAGCCAACAATTTGAAGATTCCTATGAACTCAAGCAATAAATTTGAAATTCATGTGAAGCACCGTCCGACTATCCCGGACAATCAGAGACATTGGCAAGTTTTCCAAGATGATGAGGAGATTAATGATTTTCTGCAAAACAAAGGTAAGTTCAAGGATACTTCAATGGATGTAGAGCATGATGATGGTAAAGATAATGTGCAAATAAATCAAATGGAAGTGTTGCAGCTCAAGGATAATGTGATTCCTAAAGGCTTGATACCTTTAGAGGAGCTCTTTGATCATGATGACGTAGCCCGCAAACCGACATTGCAGCCAACGGAAAAGGGAGTTGAAGACGTGAATCTTGGAACAGCTGAGCATCCGAAGTGTTAGACTCCGTCTTGTATGTCAGTGTGAGATTGATTCTTCTTCAAAACCCTGTTTTGAAGAAGAAATCATTAAATGTGGTTTTTTAGAATATGTATCAAATTCTCCAGCTCTTCAAAAGGCAGCAGCTTCCTCAGCTCCTATCTCTGCAAAAGCACAAACAAAAGAAAACAAAACTTCATCAGCAATCAGAGGCAAAGCAAGTTACAAGCTATTTGGAGAGGTCTCACTGGAAATCCCAAACAAACTTCATTGTCACAGCTATTGAATCAAATGATTGTGTTAGCGCTGGGAATGCCCTGCGTCTTATTGATCAGAGGAATGTGATCCGAGGTGATTTTGTGCTTGTTAGTAGTGACACTGTGAGTAATATGTCTTTGAGGCAAGAGTTCATTCTGAGCAGCATGCATATAAGCCTCCATTGATAATTTCTTGCAATCTAGAAGCCGGCATATACTTTCGCTTTTACTAAGCTTAGGGTGTTCCTTAAGGTATATATCAATCGCTCTATACAAATCATCATGAACTGGGCGTGCGAAATCGGGTATAGCTTCTGCAAGAGTGGTGAATCTTGAAATTGATAGATTTGCATCTCGAGCAATCTCTGCCTGCATCAATCAGCTTTGCAACTTTAAGCTTTGAGCTGTGTGCTGCAGAAGATGATCTTCTGCTCTCTACAAAGTCCAGGCTGAGACAGAGAAGGAAGTGGGGTTAAACAAGGGTGTATCTGACAAGCAAATCAGGTTAAAAATATTTTCTCCAAATGTCCTCAATATAACATTGGTCGACTTACCTGGGATAACAAGGGTTCCAGTGGGTGATCAACCTTCAGATATAGAGGCTAGAATCAGAACAATGATTCTATCATGCATTAAGCACGAGACATGCATCATCCTAGCTGTTTCTCCTGCAAACTCTGATTTGTCAAATTCAGATGCCCTTCAGATGGCAAGAATGGCTGACCCAGATGGATCTCGAACCATCGGTGTGATAAAAAAGCTCGATATTATGGACAGGGGAACTGATGCTCGTAACTTCCTTCTTGGAAATGTTGTCCCCCTTCGACTTGGCTATATAGGGATTGTAAATCGCAGTCAAGAGGATATTATTGCAAACAAAAGCATTCGAGATGCACTGGCTTATGAAGAAGAATTTTTCCGCAGTCGGCCAGTGTATCACAGTTTAGCTGATCGATGCGGTGTTCCCCAGTTAGCAAAGAAGTTGAATCAGATTTTAGTACAGCATATCAAGGCAATCTTACCAGAATTGAAAGCTCGAATAAATTCCTATGGCGAGACCATAGATTCCAAACATTTAATTCAATTGTGGATGGTAAAAGTGAAGAGATGGCAACAGCAGAGTTGTATGGAGGAGTAAGGATTCATTATATATTTCAGTCTATTTTTGTTAAGTGCTTAGAGGAAGTTGATCCTTGTGATGATATCACTGATGAAGATATCCGAATGGCTATTCAAAATGCTACTGGCCCAAAAAATGCTTTGTTCGTTCCCGAGGTTCCTTTCGAAGTTCTAGTAAGAAGGCACATTTTTCGTTTATTAGATCCAAGCCTTCAATGTGCTCGTTTTATTTATGATGAGTTGGTAAAGATAGCTCATCAATGTGAAACAGTCGAGCTACAACGGTTTCCTGCTTTATGTAAGAAGTTGTAGGGATCTTTTTACAGGAAGGTCTGGCTCCTGCGGAGAGTATGATTGAAAATCTTATTGCCATGGAGATGGACTATATCAACACTTCGCATCCATCATTTATGGGTGGCAGAATTTCCTTTATTAAAGGATAGTTGACTCATTTGTAGGCTACGACTACATGACATTTCCAAGTTTTATGAAGAATCATTAGATTGAGAGATTCTATGAGTATTTTCAGGCAGATAAGAGCATTCAACGAATACAACTGGCATAATATGCACAATTGTGAAATTGTTACAGATTTCAAACAGAAAGCGAAGGTGAAAAGTAAAGGACCAAACACCACGAAGACATCGACCACAACAGAAAAATAGGAACCGATCTCCTACTAAGGACTTCAGTTAATGATTCAACAGGATCTGCGCTCCAGTTTGTCGATCATCAGAGGATTTTTAGAGGGACGTTGTTTATTTTAGAATAGAGGAAACGCTCTTTTCGATTTTTATAACTGCAGGTGAAACAGCGCCCCTGTTTTGGGGTCGATTTGTTTTTCCCCTAGCAGCGTTTATTTAATGTATTAAAAAATCATTTGTAAAAGTTAGTGTGAAGAGGGGGAGAGAGTTCTGAGAGCTGGTGGAGAACAGAGAGCTTCCATTGTACAGTCTTTGACAGAGATTTTAATGAAAATACACAGCTCTGGCTTCTGAGATTCCTGTGGTATTAGATTTAACATTTGTGTCCTCCTTTGTTTCATATGTAGCCTGTTATGTGTTCATGTCATTTCATGATCGTTTCCATTTGAACAAATGAAGTGTTAAGGTAGAATTCATAATTTATATGCTCTTCCTTTAAGTTTGTTCATATTTAATGTTTTCTTCTATTTGACAAGGATTCATCTTCTATGCCCTTGTCAGCTCCTCAGCAGTCTTGCCATTCCATTTAATCTCAATTTGATGTTAAACTTTCTTGCCTACCTTGCCTCAGGAGACAATCTGTGTTTTTGATTACATTTCTCTGTTCAAGCTGTTTCTTTGCCCCATGCAGCCCAGAAAAACCCCATCATTTTATTAAAAACCCCTTTTTTAATCAATTTACTAGCCTAAAATCAGTATTCATATCGGTCATCTCAGCCCCTTTGAAAACCTTTTGCCGAGATAGACCCGGAGAGAGCCCTCTCCTGTCCTCGTAGGGCTAGCTACGAGGCTAAGTGGTTTGATGTTGCCTTGGATTTTTCCTTCCTCAGCCTGAGGCAGATTCGAGCGCTAACACAAAGATGGTAAAGCTCTCCAAAGCATTGCCACCGAAGGTAAAGGCCAAATATATCAATTTGTTGTCATCTTTTGCCGATGTGTTTGCTTGGGACTATTCTGATTTGAAGACGTATGATACAAATATAATTCCGCATACCATTCCTATTAAGCCTAATAAAAAACCTTTCAGACAAAAGTTAATAAGGCTTAATCAAAAATTGCTGCCATCAATTGAGAAGGAGATAAATAGGCTATACAAATCAGGAATCATTGTTCCCATCCGTTTTTCTGATTGGATATCTAATTTGGTGCCTGTGCGAAAGAAGACCGGTGAGATTCGTTTGTGCATTGATTTCCGGAATCTCAACAAAGTTTCATTGAAGGATAATTATCCGCTGCCCAAAATGGATCACATACTACAGCGAGTAGTTGGAGCATCACGCATGTCACTACTCGATGGTTATTCCGGATATAACCAAATTTTAGTCCATGAAGATGACCGGGACAAAACAGCGTTCACCACTCTATGGGAAACCTTTCATTATGCGAAAATGCCTTTCGGTTTGAAGAATGCGGGTGCTACTTTTCAGCGGGCAATGGACTTGGCTTTCACAAATGAGAAGGATGTCTTCTTAGTGGTGTACCTTGATGATTTGACCGTGTTTTCCAAATCAGATGATGAACACTTGCTTCATTTGAAAATTGTCTTTGAAAAGTGCAGAAAATATGGTGTGTCGCTGAATCCTAAGAAGAGTTTGTTTGCCATGGATGAAGGCAAACTACTTGGGCACATTATCTCAAAGGATGGCATCCGTATTGATCCAGCACGTGTGGAAGCAATTCAACAAATTGACTTGCCCCAGAATAAGAAGGAGATTCAATCATTCAATGATAAGATGAATTTTTTGCGCCGTTTTGTTCCTAATCTTGCTGAGCATCTTAGGGAGATTACGAACATGCTTAAGAAGGACAGCCAAGTGTCATGGACGGAAGAAGCTGTAAAATCTTTCAATTTAGTTAAATTGGTTCTTTCTTCAGCTCCGGTTCTAATCAGCCTGGATTATACTCAGGATTTTATATTGTTTTCTTTTGCTTCGGAGCATACTATGGCAGCTGTGTTAATGCAGAAAAAAGATGAGCATGAGAGACCCATTGCTTTCTTCAGCCGGACCATAAGAGATGCTGCTTTGAAATACAACATTATCGAGAAATAAGCCCTTTCACTTGTAAAAGCACTGAAAGATTTCCGTGTGTACATTCTGCATTCCCATATTTTAGCTTATGTTCCTAATGCTGATGTCAAAGATGTTTTGGTTCAGACCGACCCAGAGGGAAGACGTGGCAAATGGATAGCAGCTTTGCTGGAGTATGATGTGGAGATAAGGCCCACAAAGCTTGTTAAAGGTCAGGGATTGGCGAAATTGATGGTTGAATCAAATTTACACGTCTTAGACATAAATCTGATCACTGCCTTGTCTGATGAAAATGAGGAAAGTTCTTCGCTTCAGGTATCAGAAATGTTTGTTCTTTCTCCGTGGTATTCGGATATCATATATGTACTTCAAAATTTGTCTGCACCACCTGGTATGGCTAGAAACAAAGCGAGAACTCTTAAGTTGAAGGCTGCTAAGTTTTTTGTTTTAAATTCTGCACTTTATTGGAAAGATCCCGGTGGCGTTTTGTTAAATTGTTTGGTGGAAGAAGAAGCGAAGCAGGTCATAGAAGATTTCCATAAAGGGGATTGTGGTGGTCACCTTTTTTGGAAAACAACGGCAAATAAAATTTTGAGGGCTGGATACTATTGGCCGACATTGTTTGCTGATGTGTTTAAGGCTGTCAAGAGCTATCATAATTGCCAGATTTTTGAAGGGAAACAAAAATTACAGCCCTTTCCGCTTAAGCCCATTGAGGTGAGTGCCCCTTTTCAACAGTGGGGGTTGGATTTTATTGGTGAAATTCATCCTTCTTCTTCAGGTCAGCATAGATGGATCCTCACGGGAACGGATTACTTCACAAAATGGATCGAAGCAATTCCCACCAAGCAAGCTACGGATGCGGTAATAGTTTCATTCCTTGAGAATAATATTTTGTCTCGTTTTGGTTGCCCGAATAAGATAATAACTGATAATGTAGCAGCTTTCAAGTCAAAGAGAATGGTTGAGTTTTGTAGTAAATATCATATTACTTTGGGGCACTCAACCGCCTATCATTTGCAAGGCAATGGATTGGCGGAGTCTTCCAATAAATCTTTGGTTAATATCATTAAGAAAATGCTGGAAATGAACAAGAAAAGTTGGCATAAGAAGTTGGTCCATGCACTTTGGGCAGATCGAGTGAGTCAAAAGAAATCTATTGGGATGTCTCCTTTCGAGTTGGTGTATGGAGTGGACACAATGTTTCCTTCATCTCCGGCTGTCCCGGTAGTCAAATTGCTTCAAGAAGCAGGCAGCGAGGAGGATCCTATGCAGCGAAGACTTAATCAGATGATTCATTTACAGCAAATACGGGAGGAAGTCTTTCAGAACACATTCAAGTTACAGGAACGCATAAAGAAGATCTATGACAAAAAAGCTAAAACAGATAAATTTCAGCTGGATGAGATAGTTTTGAGGTGGGATGCAAGAAATGAAGAAAAGGGCAAGCACGGCACGTTTGAAAATCTCTGGAAAGGTCCTTTTAAGATTGCAGCATTTCGGGGTCAGAACGCTTTTCTTCTTAAGGAGATGAACGGGGAAGATTGTCCAGGAGGGCCGGTCAATGGTCGGCTACTCAAGCGGTACATTTTCTGAGTTTTTCTGCTGTTCTATTACCATTGTAAATACCATTTTATTTCAGTTTCTTTGCAAGTGTGTGCTGTGATCTTCTCTTCAATCTGGGGCCCGAAGTGAAGGCTATAATTCTGAAGAAAGATTTCAGTTTTGAGTTCAGTTTGTCAAGTCATATATCGAGTCATTTTCAAGTTAGTTTTCAGTCAAATAAATTGAGTCAACATCTTGAATTGTTTGTCACAATAATGATTCCATAGCCCAATGGATGAAAGGCACTGTCTAGCTATCTCAGAGATCTGCCATTCTTGGCACCTCTTTGGAGTTACCATCCCCATTGGAGCCAATGTTAGAGTCGGTCCTTACAGCCCTCCGTCAGAGATCTGTTCATTTTTTGTATATCATTCTTAGGTGTCTCGCTCATTCCACTTCGTTGCATTTCGCTAGGGGCATGCCATTGACTGATGAGAGGGTCTGGTCGTCTTGTCTTTCCTCATGCTTGTACCTACAGGGCTAATTAAAATTCCTCAAAAATCACTGAAGTTCAGGTCACATCATCATGGTTATAAATGATTATTTTCGTTAAAAAGAGTCTTTAGTCCTAGAGTCTAGGGTTTCAAGTCTTTGGATACATGTGATAAAAGCTCGTAGGCCATGAGGTTGGTTTCGAAAGGTTCCCATTCCATATTTTTATTCTCAAAAATATTTGAAAACATTTTTTAGTTCAAAACTATGTTTTGAACTGGAAATTGTCAAATTTATTTTTGTAATGGATGTATTTGTTTCACCATAAGAAGTTTCAAAGCAAGCCTCTAATTTTTGCCAAAGCCAAATGCCAAAATTCCTGCAAAAAGTCAAGACATTCATCAGTCAAAGATTCAAAGAAAGAGTGACAAGACAAAGACTGAATTGCATTAAATAATAAACTTCCAAAAGCCAAACATTATAAAAGTGGGTTATGGGTTAATGAGATATTTTATAACCCATATAAAGCATGGAAAACAAATCATTTTCACAAGTTTCCCAAAGCAAAACCAAATCAGAGTGTTGAAGACAAAGTGGAAGCATTTCAAGGCTATGGAGTTGGAGGGGAAGTGCGCGCTACGCATTGGGTAAGCGCGCTACGCACAAGAGGCGCGCGACGCACTGGGCTTCACCGGCCTGTGTAAATTTACATGCGCGCTACGCACATACTGCGCGCTATGCATTGGGTAAGTGCGCGGCGCATACAAACTCAGAGCCAAAAATTTTTGCTCCTTCGTCTAGATTCATGCCAAATCCCCTCCAGCTGCTTGCAAGTAGGTTCTTTATGATTGCTCAGTGAATTTTACACATGACTATGGTGTTTTGAATGTGGAGAAACAAGTGTGAAATGTAAAACCCTATGTTTATTGCCAATTTCACTTCTTAGGGTTTGAAACAAATATTAGGGACTGTGTGGGTTAATATATGCCTGTGTCATCTATTTTTAGTGGTGTTCATGCTCATCATTTACCTTAGCCTCATGCCCTCTCTTTGCCATTACATCACTGTTGTCATTATTATGGCCATTGTCATTTTCACACTGTTTTTTCAGGCAAACTCATTTGACAAAACTATTCTCATTGTGGCTTTCCTATGATACTTTGATACACATGTGACACATTTGAGGAGTAAAGCATACACTCAAATTTTTGCCTTCACTATACCTATATCAACATACATTTTGCAAACAGTCAGATTTCAGCACAATGTCAGAGATGGATTCAGTTTATGAACAGGAGTATGACAGTGATTCCACAACAGAAATTAATGTACCACAGAGGTCTCATAAAAGTGGCAAAAGTGGTAAGCATCTCAGGGAGGAACCTACTTCTTTGGCTCAATTGCATGCTTGCCCGCTTGCAATGGATTGTTTTCGCTATCAGTCATGTTACCACTATTGTGAGTTGATTTCACAAACTCAGCATCATCATGAGCTAGCTCATCTATTTGTTCTACAATTACATGATGGCCATGTAAATCTTGCCGGAGTAGATTTCATTATGTCACCAGAGAACATTGCTCAGGCCACCAGAATACCAAATGTAGGAGAGGAATGGAACAAAAGACAGCAGCTAGATAAATTCTACTATGAGCCATACATCAAACCTAGGTTTATAAGGCAGCTAAGCAGGGTATTTCCATTCAGATTTCTAAAGGATGAGTTTGCACCCTTGATGAAGCTTATCATTCGATATTTTAGTTGTGAGGGCAGATTCTCTCCCCTCTATACGTACCATATTCGTTTGTTGATGCATTTCACGAGGGTATGTATGATGAGCATTCCATACTTCATGTATCGCAATATAGAGAGGATGACATATCTTGTACAGAGGAAGACCCCAGCACAGCAGCATAGAAGTATATATCATTACGCGCTGATCAAAATCATTGTGGTACAGCAGCTCACACAGCAGGGCATTACTTGGGAGGATTTCATCTCCCGTGACTTCTTCACAGTGCTACAGCCGCCTCCCGAGGTAGTTCATGATGAGGGAGAGCCTTCACATCAGCTTGACATTCCTGAGACCGAGCATATCAATGCTCCAGTGTATGTGACATACCAGCGAGGCCACAGGGCCTTATTTGCAGCTACACGACGAGTACTATCTCCACATGGCATGGAAGGGTTCTCGCCTTCTTCTTCAGTACAGGTACAGGTTCAGGAAAGAGACAAGATGTCGATGCATGAGGAGGGCCTGTTAGGAGGCCATGATATTGATGTTACACTCAGTGATGTGGATGGGAGCTATCCTGGCTCGAAACTGAAAGAGATCATCCAAAAGCAGAAGGCTGAGATTGACAGCTTGAATGAGAAGTTGCTGAAGGCAGAATGGGTGATCAAATATTTGGAGCAGCGCAATAAGCAGCTAGAGGACCAGCACACACTTCTAGAGTTGCGACAAATCCGTGAAGACCGAAAGTTGGCCCGGAAAAGACCTGGCGATTTGACACCTTTTGAGCGGCAATTTTGGCTTGAGAAAATCAATCGACATCTGGAGGAGTTGTTGGCGAAGGCCAATAGAGACAAAGACATGCTCCGTCATATGAAACATCACTATTGGGCTCGCATGCACGTCGGTAAAGCAAAAATAAATATTTTGAAGAGGAGGTTGAGCAGAGCATTAAAACGGCAAAAGAGGCCTAATCCACTTCAGATTTTGGCTGAGGCTTCAGTGGCTGAGCATGATACATGATGGAGGGTCTTTGCTCCGAATTTGAGCAAATTCGGAGAAATTTTTGTCATTTTGAAATTTTTGGCTTGCAAAACAGATTTTTCAGCCCAACGCGTAGCGCGTCGACGCGCGCGCTTATGATTGGGACACTTGCTGGAGGAAAACTTTATAGTTTTGGATTTGTCATGGTAAGTTATGCATGCTCTAGTATGGCAAACGCATTCTATCAAGTTCTGGATGATCAAAAGGGTCAAAAACACCATGAAAATCACTTCTCTGCCACCTTTTGCACCAGCAGGAAGTACTTGTGGGAGAATGAAATTTTGAAGGGGCAAATGAGCTTCAAATTGGGAAATTCCACTTGGACTGGATAGCAGACATCTAGGGCTTTCCAACAAGATAACATAAGCTTAATTTTGATGTCAAGAAGTGCCCCAAAAGCAGGCTGAAAGGCGCACGATGCATAGAGCTCAGGCGCGCGGCGCATAGAGATTTTTGGTCAAATTTTCATCTTCCAGCTCAGGAATTCAGCCAGTTTTCACCAGTTTCACCTTCTGATGTAATATGTGACTTATCTTGATGTAATTTGATGTATATGATGTAACTTTGACACTTATTTACCTATTCTAGATGATTCATTCACAAAATAGCAAAAATTTAATGTAATGAATCAGTTTCCCTTCTTTTAGAGGCAGGTTGTTTGGATGCCTAGTTTTCAACTCTATGTTTGGAATCAGTTCAAACTGCTCTTAGAAGGAGGAGCTCGACCCCTAGAGGTTAGGAGATAGGTTGGCATGGTCTATATTTTGTAGATTTTCAGTCAGTAGCAAGGGTTGGACCTTTGGGAAAGTTTTGGCACACTATTGTACATATCTTCTGCATTTTGGCTAAGGAAAGATCAGAGGTTTTGCAGCATCTGTTGGGATTCATGTGGTTTTCAGTTTTGATGGTGTGTTCTCTCAGTTATTTAATGTTTTAATGTATGCCATTCCCTTCTTTTGCTTCTAAAACTAAATGAATGAGTAAGTGAGGTAGAATTCATTGATTTCAGTGCTCTGCCTTTAAATTTGTTTAGTTTTATATGTTTTCACCAGTCTAGAGAGGATCCCTGTTTCCCCTTGCCCTTTTCAGCTCCTTGTCATTCTGATCCATCCATACATATGATCAAAAGGCATCAAAACTACTTCCTACCTTGCCCCAACTCGAATTCTGCAAAGATCTGGTCTCATACCCGAGCCCAAATTTGTTTTTTCGCTTTTCTCCAACAAAACCCCAAAAAAATTTAAATCAAACCTACCTATTCATTTACTAGCCTAAAATCAATATCCATTATAAGTCATCTCAGCTCCTTTGAAAACCTTTTGCCGAGATAGACCCGGAGAGAGCCCTCTCCTGTCCTCGTAGGGCTAGCTACGAGGCTGAACTTGGTTTGATGTGGCCTTGAGTCTCGCCTTCCCTCAGCCTAAGGCAGATTCCAGCACTAACAATGCCTATATCTATCATGGAGCAATTGGGGATGCAAATAACCAGACCATATAAAGGCTTGTATTTCTTTGACTCCAAAAGGGTAAAGTGTTTAGGTATGATTAATGATTTGGTGGTGAATTTGGCTTAGATTCCTGTAAAAAGTGTAGTGATGGATATTGCAGTGGCTAACATCTGCAAGGTTTCATATGCTCTTATCAAGGTCATAGGGGTCCAATATTTTAGGGTCCATTCAATTGGATTTTACTTATGCTGCCATCCCTATATTTAGTGGAGAAGAAAGATGATTGTATAGAGAATCAAGGTTTGTCAAAACAGTTACAAGAGTTGATTGTTCGAATAATGCTCCTGTGTATGGTAAAGAAAGAGAGTTCTCTTGCTTGCTATTAGAGGAAGATGATCTGATCTTGGAAGAGACACAGGTGTAATCTTTAGTCCAACTAGGTGAGAAATTGTCAAATTGTGATAAGGTGTGGAAGTTATGCTTTGATGGTGCTTGTTCCCAGGAGGGAAATGGGGCAGGTGTGTTGTTGATATCCCCATAAGGAAGTTTGATCCCGCTCTCTTTTAAATTGGAATTTGAGGCTACCAATAATGTTGTTGAGTATGAAGCTTTACTCTTGGGCCTATAAGCTGCAAATAATATGAATATTGAATGCTTGGTTTTGTTTGGAGATTCGGAGCTGGTAGTGAAACAAATCAGAAACTAGTGCCAAAACAAGCATAGGATATCGAAGGCTTACGGTAATGAGGTCTGGGATCTAATTGATAACTTTTTCTTAGCCTTCAACATTCAATTCTTCCCTAGAGAAGTAAATCAAATGGATGAATCCTTGGCCCTAATTGCCAATAATTTTAAACCACCTCAAAATCCTCTTCTCGGGTATGAGGTTGAAGTCAGATATAGGACCTCAGTGCCAGAAAATATCATACATTGGCACGTGTTTGAAGATGAGGAGCAGATAAAATGCTTCATGGAAGTTATTATGGAATTCTCAAATTCAGTAATTGACCAAGGGGATGAGAGGATGATAGATGAGCAGTAGGCCGGTTGGGAAGAAGCCGTTGCGGGGCACAACATTTTACAGTTGAAGGGTAATTCTATTCCTCGGGGTTTGTTTCCCCTAGAAAGATTGTTTAATTCAAACGATGTAGCTACCAAATTAATCAAACAATAAATTGAAGAACAAGGGCATGATTGCAACATCAGTTCAGAGAGGGATCCCTAGATAATCAAGCTGGAAAAAGGAGTTTCCCACGAGTGCAAGGAAAGGTATCTAAATATTTTTATAGATTGTAGAGATGTATTCACTTGGTCATATGTTGGTTTAAAAACTTTTTATACCAATATTATTCAGCATAAGGTTCCTTTAAAGAATGGGGTGTAACCATACAAGAAAAAGCTTAGATAGATTAATCCTCTTCTACTCCCATCCATTGAGTAGGAAGTATGGAAATCACTCCAGGCCAAAATCATTTTACCCCTGAGATATTTGGATTGGGTGGTGAACCTTGTTCCTATTAGGAAAATGAATGGAGAGATAAGGTTGTGCATGGATTTCGGGAATCTCAATAAGCCTCATTAAAAGACAACTGCCCATTTCCTAAAATGAATTATATCTTACATAAGGTAGTAGGGTCAATTCAAATGTCTATGATGGACGGTTTTTCAGGATACAACTAGGTGGCAGTCCATCCCAAAGATCAAAAGAAATCTGCATGCACCACACTATGGGGGACCTTCATGTATGCCAGAATGCCATTTGGTCTCATAGATGCATTTTAGAGAAAACAATAATGTCATCAAGACAAGTTTTAAGTAATTTACCTCGATGACATTACTGTTTTCTCTAAAACAAATGAGGAACACATGGAACACTTATGACTCACTCTTGAGAACTACAGAAAGTATATCTTGTCCCTGAATCCTAAAAAATATCAGTTTTCTCTAAGTGAGGGAAAACTATTAGGGCACATAGTAGCAAAATAAGGGGTGAATATTTATCCCAGGAGGGTGGAAGACATAAACAACATTCCCCTACCAAGGAATAAGAAAGAGGTTCAAGTGTTTTTGGGTAATATTAACTTTTTGAGGAGATTCGTACCTAATTATTATGAGATAGTAAAAGAGATCACATAAATGTTGAAGAAGGACAACAAAGTAAAATGGAATTCAGAGTCTCAGGAATCCTTCTCTAGGATTAAAAGGAATCTTGTAGAAGCTCCTGTATTAGTCAGCCTTGACTACCTAAAACCATTTTTTATTTTCTCTTTTGCTTCTCCTCATACAGTGGTTGTTGTCTTCTTGTCGAAAAACAATGAAGGACATGAACAAGCAATAGTGTTTTTCACCCAGGTGCTACAAGATGTTGATTTAAATTATAATATTTTGGAGAAGCGGGCCCATGCTTTAGTTAAAGTCATAAAGGATTTTAGAATTTATGTCCTCCAATCCAACATAATCTCTTATATTCCTACAACAGTCGTGAAATACATTCTGGTACAATAAGATAGCGAGAGAAAAAGAGGCAAGTGGATTTCTAAAATTCAGGAATACGACATGGATATAAAGCCCAATAAACTCATCAAGGGGCAGGGATTAGCCAAAATCTTGTCTGAATCAAACTTCCAAGCCTTGGGTATTAATTTGTTGATAGAGGAGGAAGAATGCCGAAGAGAAGAGGAGCAGAACAAGGTCAAGGGCTCAACACAAAAATTCCAAATGAAGTACCTCATTTCTCACTGGTATAAACAAATAATCCACTATTTCATTTTTCTGATTTCTCCAGTCAATATTGATAAAAGTAAATATAGAGCTTTGAGGCTACAAGCCCATAAGTTTGTCATTTTAAATGGAAAATTGTATTGGAAGGACCCAGTGGGGATTTTTCTTTTATGCCTAGTTGAAGGAGAGATCCATAAAGTGATAGATGAGTTTCATAACTGTGTGTATGGAGGGCATTATAGTTGGAGAGAAACGACTCATAAAATTCTCAAGGTAGGTTTCTATTGGCCTAAATTGTTCGGTAAGGTACATGCATATGTTCGGGCCTATGAGAAGTGCCAAATGTTTATTGAAAAACAGAAATTAGCACCTTTTCCTTTAATCCATGTTTTCGTTGAAGAACCTTTCAGATAGTGGGGTTTAGACTTCATTGCAGAAATACACCCACCCTCCAACGGTAAGCATAAATGAATCCTTACGACCACTAATTACTTCACTAAGTGAGTGGAGGTAGTCCAAGCTAGAAATGAAATCGATGTTGTGGTGATCAAATTCGTCCTAATTTATGATTTTCTTTCTGGAAGTACAACATCATTATGGGTCACTCCACCAACTACTATCCACAAGGAAATGGATTGGCTGAATCATCAAATAAAACTTTGGTAAGGATTATTAATAAGAAAATATCAGAGAATTAGAAAAATTGGGACTCACAACTGAAGTTTTCTTTGTCGGAAAATAGAGTTATTGTTGGCTTGTAGGGACCTGACCCAGGTTTAGAGGTGATTTAGCCAAACAAACCCTGGAACTACTGGCCCTTTCAGCAACAGTACGCGGAGCACAGATTGAGATCTCACCCGAAGTAGTATGGGAGGGTGCTAGAACTAGGTTTCCGCACCCTAGAAATGTCTGATGATTTTCAGTGGTCGGCAGTTTGACCCTGCGTGCACGTCGCTACGCGCACCTATCTGTACCTCGCAGCCTGCGATGTTGCCTTTGTGTAGCCCTACTCAGGGCTCGATCCGCATTATTACCCAATCCCTTACTATTAACCCGATATTAGTTGATCACTTAGCTTATCTATATGTGTTTATTTATACTTAATAGTGTTCACCATTCATACAAGTGCATGTGATAAATAAAATAGTACAATTGCAAAAGATATCAAACATATAATAACTCAAAATAGATACACAAGATTTGGAATCAATCTTCTCTTTATTTTCACCTTCCCTAGTTACAAACCTGACTCTACCCTGTGCACTCAGCTGCAGACTCTACTAGGCCTCTGCACACTCAGCTACAGAGCCTCTTCCTACTACTACGACCCAAGATACTAGACTCTTGCTCTATGCTCACTATCTTCTTGACTCCATCCGTTTGTCAACTTACTTCTTCCTAACTACTTTACCACTTAGAGACTCACTCTATTTATACAATCCCATGGTCCGCGGACCATGGGAAGGCCGACACTACATTCAAAACTTAGGGCGGACAACCCTATGACTCTAACATACAATTTGCGCTCCACGCCCGCAATTCGCGAAGTATTTACAACAGTAGTACTCAAAACTTGGGCTCTGAGCCCCAAAACATGTTGTGGGGGGATTCCATGCCCAACAAGCCCCCAACACAAACATTTTGACTCACCCCCGAGTCAATCTGTCGGCGTAGCGATCTTGGTGCGAAGTCCCTCCAACTGTTCCCATACGGCACTGATGTCTACTGCGCATTGAGTTGCTGCTTGTTGTACCTGTTGCATTCATTCCTCCGTGTCTGAATTGTGTCCTTACATGTGTACCAGCATCCGCTACATATGTTTATAGTCCCGTGCCCTTGTCTAGCTCCTTGGGTCGCGAAGACTGTGCTTCGGTTGATTAGTCAGGTAGTCGGCCCACCCGTGTAGGGCTTCAAGTGGCTGCCGTTTACTTTTCCTGGGAAGGGTTCTCCATTTAGTTTGACTAGCTGGACCGCGCCTCCATCTGTGACCTCCTTAACCACGTATGGTCCTAGCCAGTGCATTCTAAATTTTCCTGGAAATTTTTCAAACTTACTGTCATACAGCAGCACTAAGTCATTTACCTTGAAGGTGCACAACTTGATATGGCAGTCGTGCCAGGCTTTTTCACACTGATTTTTTACCTGTTGATGAAATCCAACCAAAATCCTTTCTTCCTCGAGTTCTTCTAATTGCGCGAACCTTTCTTCCAGAGCTTCGCGGTCCATCATGCTTGTAAGCACTGTTATTCGCAGACTAGGTACAATATATTCCATCGGCATGATAGCTTCCACACCATAAACTAACTAGAAAGGTGTTTGTCCCGTCAGTTTCTTGCACACTGTTCTGTAAGCCCATAGCACGACAGGTACGCACAGGTCCCGATCATTTCACTGCGCGTTGCATATTTTGGTTAGCGCAATCTCCAGTATTTTGTTGAATGCCTCTACTATCCCATTAGCTTGTGGGTGGTACGGTGTACTTTTCTGATGATACACCTGGAACTCTTCTATGAGCGCGTTGATGGTTTCATTCAGGAAATGTGTTCCACGATCACTCATTAAGATTTTCGGACAACCAAATCGGGTCAACACGTTTTCGAACAAAAACTTCGCAGCCATGGCAGCCATGCAGTCTTTGACTGGCTGCGCTTCTGCCCATCGTGTCAGGTACTCCGTCATGGTGATGATGTAGCATGTACCCGTCTTTCCCTGAGGTTTGATCTGTCCCACAAAGTCGATTGCCCATTTCTCAAACGACTGCAGTGTCATTTGTGGATTTAACGACATCTCATCCCTCCACGATGGTTTTCCAATCCTTTGACATATATCGCAAGCCTTACAATGTGCTTTCGAATCCTGGTGCAGGGTTGGCCACCATAACCCTACACGAAGAATCTTTTGTGCGGTTGCATGTCCTGCATAGTGTCCTCTTGTAGCGCCCCCATGTGCTTCCGCAAGGATCTAGCTTCGTTCAAATTCAAGTACATATCTTCGCAATATCTCATCATTTCCCATTTTGTATAGGTGCCTGCAATGACTAAAACATCCACCGTGCGCGCCACCAATTCCTTCTTCTGTTGGACAGAGTATTCCTTCGCAACAATCCCTGTTGTCAGAAAATGGATTATATCTTCGAAGTTCCCATCTGCGATGCGCACCGCAAAGAGCTATGCATCAGGTAGTCTCTCCTCCAAATTAGTGGGTTCCTCGCCCATCTCAATTCGCGACAAGTGATCTGGTCCTGCATTCAGGCTTCCTGACTTGACTATGACCTCAAAATCATATTCTTGGAACAGTAAGAGCCATCTACATATGCGCCCCCCCAACAGAGGCTTATTGACCAGGTATTTCAGCATGGAATGGTCAGTATACATCTTGAAATGTTCCCCGAGAAAATAGTGTTGGTATTTTTGGAGTGCGTACACCATCTCTAACCCCTCTCGCTCGGTGGTGGAATAGTCCTTTTCTGCTTTGGACAAACTCTGGCTTGCAAATGCAATCGGGTGATCCACGCCCTCCTGTGTGAGTACTGCTCCCAGCGCAATACCTGACGCATCGACATGTACATGAAACTCCACATCCCATTTTGGGAAGACCAGGATTGGAGCGGAGGCCAGTTTCCACTTCAAGACATCCAAACTCTTCATGCAATCATCCAGCAATATGTAACATCCTTTTTCAATAGCTTTTCCATCGGTGCTGTTATTTGGGCATAACTTTTGATGAACTTCCTATAGTATCCGGTGTGTCCCAAGGTAGCACGCAGTTGTTTAACACTTCGTGGTGCTTCCAAATTTAAAATAACGACAATCTTCGCAGGGTCCACCATCAATCCTTATTTGCAGACCACATGTCCCAGTAGGTTTCCAAAGGGAACGAGGAATGTGCACTTCTTAAGGTTCAGCGCAATCTGGTGTCGGCGGCAAGTATCCAGCATCAAGCGTAAGCTTGCTACATGGTGCTTAACTAATCCAAAGACAATCCAATCATCCAGATAGACCTCCAAGAACTTGTGGATGTATTCTTTGAACGCAGCCACAACAATGCGCGAAAAGATGGTTGGCGCGTTCTTCAGTCCAAACGACATAATGGTGTATTGAAAGCAGCCCCATTCTGTTGCGAAGGTCATTTTTCTCTTGTCTTCCGACGCGATCTTGATCTAATGGTACCCTGAGAACCCATCCATGAATGAGTATGCTTCCTGACCGCCAACATTCTCTAGTACTTCATCTGTGAACGATGTCGGGAATGGATCGTGTACACAGGCGTCGTTCAGCTTCTTGAGGTCCATGCATATTCTTATTTCGCCCTTCTGCTTTTTCTCCTGTACTACCATAGGACTCACCCAGTTGGATTCTTCCACTAGCTCAATAATTCCGGTTGCGAGCATTTTGTCTAATTCTTCATAGACCTTTTCCTTATATTTTGGATTCAAGCGGTAAGGCCGCTGCTTAACTGGCTTCACATCGGGTTTCAGGGTGATCTTCATCATCCCTAAATCGCCAACAATCCCTTTTAAGTCCGTAATTTTGGTTGGGAAAAAGTCTTGGTATTCGCGGAGTAACTCAGCGACCTTATCCACCGTGGCATCATCCCAATAGTCCCCAAGTGTTGCGTACTTCAGTTCCGCCTCCGTTTAGATGTTTACCTGCTTCGTTTTTAGCGGCATGGTGATGTCATGATCCTCAATCGATAGTCCTCGAACCTCGCAACAGCCTTCCATTTCTGGAATGTTAATATTTTGTGGGTCCTCATCAACCTCCTCAACATTTACATTGTAACACTCTATCACGCAGTTTAGCTGCATCGCCCATTCTGGCTAAAGTAATTCCATTGGTTCCTGGGGTATTTTGAAGATAGCTGCTTTTACTGCCTGTAGCCTGTCACCAACAGTATCCCACCAATGATCTTCAAACATGAATGTTAACAGAAATCCCTCGTGCAATATATCCCATTCTCTCATACCATGGGGGAGCTCCGTCTCAGTATACCAAGTCATGGGTATGACATCCAGGGTATGATAGAATAAATGTACCCATTCAGGCTGTGGCTCTTCCCCATAGGCCTTGGTCCATTTCACGAGGTGTGTACGTGGATCATCTCGTCCATCATACTTGTCTACTAGCCGCATCTGCAGTTTCCCAAATTGTAGGCGCATCATCCTTCTGCATCTGCACCAGTCCTCAAAACTTCTCTGATGTGTAACCCACCATCTTGTGGGCGTCGCGCGCAGTGCCCATTTCAAAGCATCAAACCGCTGTTGTTCTTGCATTGAACTTTCAAATTTTTTCAGGAATTCATCCACTGCTTTCAACCCATCATACATAAGCAAATCCCTTACGTCTGTTGTCACACAGCGTAGTGATCTAACCATCATGTTGCAATTTAGCGTGGTTACCTCATGTAACCAGTTCTGCCATCATTCTATTTCCTCATCCGAATCTAATGTTCAGGAGCTTTCGCACTCCCACGAAATCTGGCCATCCGCTATAGGATTCACCCAATCTTGTTCCCGAGTGGTTATTTTGTAGATACAATCTAGCTCATTGTTGTGCATTGGCTCTGTGTAGTGCGCTCCTTCCGTAGGGTCTAAAGGAACCACTACATGTAGTGACTTTTTCTCAGAAATCATTTTTCGCTTCTTTAGATTTATTACTCCGTTCATATCGATGGCCCAGTCTATTCCTAGTAGCACAGGATAGGGATTGATGTCATCAACACTCTCTATCACTTCAAAATCCACCAGCGCACTCCACCTTCAATATCCAACGTTACTCCTTGCAATCTTCCCATGGATAAGATCTTTTGTTGGTTCGCCATTCACAATTGAATAGGAGACCATTGTAGCGCGGTTCTGCCCATGCGTTCCCATGTTTGTTTTAGCAGTACATTCGCGTCCAATCCTAGATCCAAAATTACCTGATCCATTTCATACTCTCCAATTTGCACAGTCAGTCTCATTTCCCTTCCTGTGCGCAATGCATGCTTTCCAAGTTTCTGGACCACGCGCAGTTCTCCTGACCCAGCACACCTAGTGATAAGTTCCTGCAGCCCTTTCATAGCCTTGTTGTCGCACAATAGTTTCATACATGTCTCCAGAAAGGTAGTGAGCATTGAAGGATCCATCCTTGGTTCTAGTTGATCCTTACTACCTGAAGTGGAGGCCTCCGTGAAGCTCTTCTTAGCTTCCATGAATGTCTCCTTTGCGCGTTCCAAATCAAATTCAGGTTCCTTTGTAGGAGCCTTGCGAACCCACGCACTCTCTTCTGATTGCTTACCTTTATCATCGCTAGTGGTGATACCGCTTCTGAGTACTATGTTTACATTCGGGTCTTCTTCGTGCGGCTCAAACCTCATCATTTGCAAATTCTGAGTTGGGGGAGGCTGGAGCACCCCTTTTTTGTGCAGCCTCGCTATCAGTGTAGGGCAGTCCTCTGCCTCATGATCAAACTGAGTACAGTATAAACATGATGTTCTCTTCGGATTCGTATAATTGCGGGCATAGTGCCCTGGCCCTCCGCAATTGTAAGAAATTAGTTGTCTGCGACCCCTTGCTAGTCCCATTCCACCTCGACTTCGTCTGTGCCCCTGAAATCCAGCGCTTGCCATTCCTACATTTGGGTTGAGGGCTCGCGTTTCGGTCTGTACCCTATAGGCAGGAGTCTAATCCATCAATAGTTCGTAGCTTCTGCAGGTGCGTTCATCATGGCCTCCTGACCTGCAAAAATTACAAACAATTGTTGGGACATCTACATTTACTTCTGTAATAGATGAAAATTATCCGTAGTGTGTTTTCCTCCTATTTGACAAATCGCGCATCATAGTGGAGGTGCCGCGCTCGGTCCTGCTTGTGCCTCAGGTCTTAATAGAATCGGCCCTCCTCCCACCAAGT
The DNA here is from genome assembly GCA_031772625.1 of Pinus tabuliformis. NCBI lineage: Eukaryota > Viridiplantae > Streptophyta > Pinopsida > Pinales > Pinaceae > Pinus > Pinus tabuliformis. The sequence goes on from CM062816.1 coordinate 105,117,501, forward strand.
AATTCACAAAAAATGGACACTGGTCCTTGTCATGCCCCTGGCCTTTGCATTTTATGCACCATACCTCCTCGTGCACCTCTCGCCGAGGTGTTCTGTCATGTTTCAAACTCTGCATTTCTAGACACAAATTTTGCAGTTGCACATGGATTTGTTGGACTCCTAGACCAGGATCTTGTATAGGGGTCTCATGCAATCTCATTGCCATCTCCAAAGCTTCGGCCTACATGGAAAGCTTTTGTTGTGACAGCGTCATCCTTAAATGCGGTGTTAGTGATGCTACAAACCATGCGTGGTGTTGTATCCGTCAAAGTCATGTTGGCTTCACGAATCATACTCTTCAGTCTTTGGTCCAGATCCCAGGGGGTGTCACCCGGGAGTATCCTATCTCCTTAAACCCGATAATTGATTGTGTCTCTGACTTTGGCCTGCTAAATTCTGTGTTTAGCGCGGCCTAGATTTCTGCGATTCCTGCGTTTGGGTGGTCACTAGAATGCTTAATGTACCATGTTAATGCGTGATCCTGCAACGCACTTACCAGCGTAGCCTTCTTTATATTGTCATCCACAACTCTTTGTGCTTCCCATACCGCCCTTACCACGAACCAGAATTTGACCGAATCTTCATTCCCTACTCCTCTGAATATCAGCAGTTGGATTACACTCGCCATACTGAACTGTGGTGGTGGCGGAGGTGTGGTGGGTGGAGATGGAGGTGAAAATGGTGAGACAAGTGGTGGTGTAGGTGGAGGTGGTAAGCGCGGAATTCGTTGCCTTATCAGACTAACCACGCTTCTCAGAGAAACTTTCGCGAGCTCTTCCTCGCTTTCCCACGAGGGTGAAATTAAGGGACTAGTTTCTAATTCTTCACTACTTCCATTTTTGTAGATCTTCCCACTTCGTGTAGTCCCAAACATTAATTTATTCGCATAACCCACTTTTCACACAATAGCATCTTAATCCAAGTGTTCAAATATTTAATATACTTACCTCGCGGTCCTTTGAGGAAGCGTCATTCCGCCTCACTGTAGCTGACGGTCATATCTACCACGAACTTAGTGATAAATCCTCCTATAATTCGATCGAGCCAATGGTCCACAGCTCGCACAATCTTATCTTCTAACGCTTCTAGTCTACGCACTAATTCCGGAGTCCACACGATTGGTTTGTTGAGCCTACACCTTCCCTGACTGTCTGCTAGCTTCACGATCCACTCATACAACTCAAAAGGAAAGGATGCAAAGAAAATTTTGTGGATTTCCGTATATAAGTAGCGCTCCAACCACTGTTCCTTAGATACTCGCAGATTCTTGTTTTCCTACGTCGCGAACTCGTGAATCTTCTTGTCCAACCACCCTTCAATTTCTTTCTTTGTTGGATTCTAGTGACACGACATCAGACATCCCTTATGCAGATCCCGATCCCGGCAAAATAACCATTTGTTGGATTGTAGAGGCCTGACCCAGGTTTGAAGGTGATTTAGCCAAACAAATCCCGGTAAAACTGGCCCTTTCGGCAACAGTCCGCTGAGCATGGACTTAGGTCTCACCTGAAGTAGTATGGGAGGGTGCTAGAACCAGGTTTCCGCACCCTAGAGAAGTCTTATGATTTTCGGTGATCCGCGGTTTGACCCTATGTGCATGTCGCTACGTGCACCTATCTGTACCTCGCAACTTGCAATGTTTCCTTCGCACAGCCCTACTCGGGGCTCGATCCGCGTTATTACCCAATCCCTTACTATTAACTCAATATTAGTTGATCACTTAGCTTATTTGTATGTGTTTAGTTATACTTAACAGTGTTCACCATTCATAAAAGTGCACGCGATAAATAAAATAGTACAATTGCAAAAGATATCAACCATATAATAAGTCAAAACAGATACACAAGATTTGGAATCAAACTTCTCTTTATTATCTCTTTCCCTGGTTACAGACCTGACTCTACCCTGCACACTCAGGTGCAGGGGTCTGTGCACTCAGCTGCAAACTCTACTAGGTCTCTGCACACTTAGCTGCAGAGCCTCTTCCTACTACTACGACCCAAGATACTAGACTCTTACTCTATGCCCGCTATCTTCTTGACTCCATCCGTTTATCAACTTATTTCTTCCTAACTACTTTACAACTTAGAGCCTCGCTCTATTTATACAATCCCATGGTCCGCGTACCATGGGTAGGCCGACACTACATTCAAAACTTAGGGCGGACAACCCTATGACTTTAACATACAATTTACGCTCTGCACCCGCAATTCGTAAAGTCTTTACAACAGTAGTACTCAAAACTTGGGCTTTGAGCCCCAAAACATGTTGTGGGGGAATTCCATGCCCAACAAATACTACCAAGAGATTAACTGGAAAATCTCGTTTTTATATTAGTGTATGGGAAAGCTACAATTTTCCCCATACAACTAGCAATGCCTATGGCAAAAATTCTACAGGATGTCGATGAAGAGCCAAACTCTCTAACCAGCAGGATCCATCATCTAGTAGAACTTCAAGAAGTGAGGGGTGAGGTGACTCAGAATTTGATTCAATATCAGTAAAATATGAAAGCTCTGTTTCATAGAAAGGCAAATGAAAAAACCTTACAACTAGGGGATTTGGTGCTCAGGTGGGATGTCTAGTGAGAAGATAAAGGAAAACATGGAAAATTTGATCCTTTATGGTTCAGAACTTTCAAGGTTTTTGAGGAAAAGGGGAAAATTACTTTATTGTTGGGAAAATTTGATGGTGAAATGCTTGAGATGCCTGTGAATGGGCAGCTTCTCAAGCTTTACTTCTAGTAATGAAGAGATCCCCTTTCACCCATTGTATATACAAGTGAGCCATTGTAGATACCAATAATTTTGTAAGTGTTTGATGTTTTTGTTTTTGTTTTTATATACTTGAATAAAATGACTCCATTCCCAATGGATAGAAGGCTACTAGTTTGCAGGTTCTCAACACCTTGCTAGCAAGGAACTATCCCTAATTGGAGCCATTATTGTCACTTACTACAAAAGTGTTTGAATGGTGCCAAATTATGTTAAAAGAGTGAAAAAGGTCAAAAAGAGAACAAATATCAGAGGTTGAAAGTCCAAAGAGGAGGAAACAAGCCAAAAAGCCTAAGTTTCAAATCCAAGGAGCAAGCTAAGTTTTACAGAGGAGTGTCAAAGTTCGGGAGCCAATTATATTAGAAACCGATATCAAAGGGACGTGAAGATAAACATATCAGATTAATGCATATCAGAGGGTTGTTCTTCGGAGGGTTGAAAACCTCGTAACTTAAATTTAAATCCTTTTCAAAAATTTCTGATGAAGAGGAGCTTTGAAATTAGGTGGCATTCATTCACAAGGAATTCAAAAGGCCAAGCTCACAGGGCTAGGGGTCAAGCATTGAGTACTTAGAGCCCATCGAAAGCGGAGTATATTGTAACTCCCTTTTAATTACTATTTGAAAAAGTTCCGATGAATGGGGGATTCTGATACAGGTCAACACTCAGTGATGAAAGATCCACAGGATTTGGAGCCAAGGGAAGATTTAACACCTGAGAGCTAGGAGCCCATCAAAAGGCATAGTTATTATAACTCTAAACCTAAAGCTTTTTGAAAACTTTCGATGGATGGGGATTCTAATATACAAGGGGTCCTTAACCAAGTTCAGATTTAAGTTTAGCCAAACAAATCCCTACACTACTGGCCCTTTCGGCATCAATTCGCGGAGTGCAGATTGAAGTCTCACCCGAAGCATTATGGGGGGATGCTAGAAACAAGTTTCTGCACCCAGAGATGGTTGCGATGTCATTTTATGACCTAGTTCTGCCTTCGCGCAGATCGATAAGCCTTTTAGGGCTTATCAATATACTTCTCCTAATCGACCTCTAGACCTTCAAGAAGGTCTACGACTATCTTTCGCAGACCCTAAACAGGTGAGTCAACCACTTACTCGCCTCTGTAATTACTCTTAGTTTTGTGTTTACTTAGATCATATTAAGTATCTTATAACTTTGACATGCATTAAGATATCCTTCACGTAACAGATATTATTGCATTCATAGCACAAAGTAAACGATGTAGAATCGCGCATTAATACAGTATTAAATCATAAACCCAATATTCATCATAACATAGTCGCATTCATTCATAACATAAGTAAATAGACCAAAGACAGATATTCCCATAATAATCTTCTTTATTAATGCTTCAGATCTTCTTACAGACTCAAGCTACCTTGCGCACTTAGCTACAAAGCCTTCCTTCTATTCTAAGACTCTTCGCTCTTAGCTCCTATTGACCCATTACATTCATCTTCTTCAATAACTAAACTTCCTTAGACTCTCTAATACTCTCATTTTTATACAATCCCATGGTCCGTGGACCATTGGATAGATCTTCTAAAACTGACACAATTTACATAAACGAAAGGTAAAACCATTTTATGAAACTTTACATCTACGCACTCCGTGACCACAATTTGCGGAGACTTTACACTTTACATACAAAAACTTGGGCTTTTAGCCCCAAAAATTTGCCTTTTTCCCAAAATTGAACTTAGGGGACCCTGTCCCAACAAGCCCCCAAAACAAATGTAGTGACTCACCCCCAAGTCACCCTTCTAGCATGGAGATCTTAATGCGAAGACCTCCCAGCTCCACTTGCGCTACTACATCTTCAGTTGTGCACTATGTAGCTTCCTTCATGACCTGTTCCCATATGCTCAGTTGTTGGTCCTACGCTATCTTCTTGGATCTTCTGTTGTGTTCTTTGCAGGCTAGCCAGCTTCTTCCCAATGGTGGCAGCAATCACATTGGCCTCATCTAGCCAAGGCCCCAATCTGGCCTTGAGGATTACCTCTTTCCACTGCGTTGCTTCCACCTGTTCTTGCAATTTATTTGCCTCCTGCAGCTTTGCCAATCTCTGCGTGATAGCGACGATGCGCGTTGTTGCCTTTCCTTCGTAATATTGTTGCTGCAACTCTCGGTCCACTGTGTTCAACCTCTGCAAGTTGGGATCTTCTTGCAGACTCGTGAGTAGATCCATAGACTGCTCAAAGATCGTAGTGCACTCCACCATTGTGGCAACTACTGCAGCGAATCCATCTCTCACAGTGGCTTCACATTGTTCTTTGACCTCTGGTGGAGTTGAAGGCTGTGAATTCAACTCGAGCTCTGTAATCTTCAGGTTCATCTCAAACTGAACCTTGGTCATCTTAGTCTTCGCGTTGCACACACCTACAACCAATTTCCGAATCTTGGTCTCCAACAACGCTTCCTCAAGGATGTGGAGTTCGAGAACTGTTCTTCGCGCTTCAGCTATCACAACTGCAGTGCGCTCATTCTTCTCCTAAACCTTTCTCCATGATATAATCACCGTTTTTTTCTCCACGAATATATAATCATTGTTAACTTTCTGCTCACTGATCAAGCTCAGCGCGTGTTGCTCTCAGGCCCTAAGCTCTGCAATCACACCTTATTGTAGAGTGTGAAGGAATTCGCTAGGGAGCGCGGCCAGGTTGAGGCCAACATTCCTCAAAGCGCTTGATCTGATAATGGGGCACTAAAGGCTTCTTGTCGGCTTACTAGAACCTCTCCCACTCCAAAGCTTAAACAATTTCCAAGATCTAGCTTATGCTTGACAATTTGCGGAATAAATAACTGGAAATAGGTGTATTCTTTTGTTTTTCTTTAGACTGTTCAAGTTTTTATGTTCATTTGCTTAAACTGATATGAAATGCATATAACAGCAAATAATCAGCAAATACAATGCAACAATAAGCAATCACACATAACAACAATATAATATGGAATTCACCTTGATATCTCGGGCTACGTCTCCTTGAGCTCTAATCAACTCGACTCGGCTCTTTGGGATTATGGCTGAATTCTTTTACAAGTTCCACACTCAACTCCAATAGGTTACGACTGAGCCATTGGGCTTAGAATACCATTTTTATCCCTGGCTGTTTGGCTCTCTGGCTCTCAACTCTAGCTCTCACTCTGGCTTCTGGCTCTCGGCTCTGGCTTTGGCTCTTGGCTCTGGCTCTGGCTCTCGGTTCTGGCTCTTGCTCTGGCTCTACCTCTGGACTCTGGCTCTAGCTCTTAGCTCTCGGTCTAGCTTCTGGCTCTCAGCTCTCGCTCTCGCTCTTGGCTCTGGCTCTGGCTCTAGCTCTCATCTCTGGCTCTTGGCTCTGGCTCTCACTCTTGGCTCTGGCTCTGGCTCTTGGCTCTGGCTCTCGCTCTTGGCTTTGGCTCTGGCTCTTGGCTCTCGCTCTCACTCTGGCTCTTGGGTCTGGCTCTCGCTCTGGCTCTGGCTCTCATCTCTGGCTCTGGCTCTTGGCTCTCGATTTGGCTTCTGGCTCTCAGCTCTGGCTCTAGCTCTTGGCTCTGGCTCTAGCTCTAGCTCTCGGCTCTGGCTCTTGGCTCTAGCTCTCGCTCTTGGCTCTCGCTCTGGCTCTTGTCTCTCGCTCTTGGCTCTCACTCTAGCCCTTGGCTCTAGCTCTGGCTCTGGCTCTCAGCTCTATTAAGCGCTTTGCTTTCTCTGGTATTTTAGCATTCACTGGGCCTTCCAATGGATTCCCCAACATCCTTACTCTGCCCACACGTTCACTGAAGCCTCCCGTTAACTATGCTTTCTGTGTGTTTATAACACATTTGTTTACAGTCCTCAAGCGTGGAAAACATACCATTTCATCAAAAGAGTCAGTTCACAATTGAAATGAACCAATGGGCATGGGAAACCCAGTCGTTTGGCCTTCCTCTGCCTTAATTCCTAAAATAGCCACATAACGGAAATACACAGGCAAACATTCGAAAAACACATCACGAGCCTTTAACCTGGACTTCAAATAATATGTAGCCGCATTTAGAGACCCTCTCGGGTCTGTCCATTGATTGCATATCGCATATCACGCTGCCCAAAAGTCATGGTCCATCTCCCATGTCTTTTCAATCGCTTTATCGCAAGTCGCATGTCGCATTTCCCATGGCTAAAACCCGAGAAAAACCCAAATAATGGATTATATAGGAAATACAATGAAAATCCTGACTGTAAGACTTAACCAGATCTCAAGGAGAATAAACCTGCATTTATAACATCATCGGGTCCACGCACATCGCAAATCGCATGTCTCTAAGGTCCAATGCTCCCCTTTGTATTATTGCACTCCGATCTACCGATCTCCGATCACTCCAATTAGCCTCATCAGCTATCGACGCATCGGAATTTCGGCATATCAGAGTACCGCTGCTCCCATGTTTCATGGTCCTTAAGCTTCCCCGATCACCAATCACCGATCAAATCATGACCATTGATCTGACTCTCAATCTGACAGCTAACGTTCGATCGCACCATCGCAATCTCACTATTTCAAAGGCCGGCTCCGATAACTCACCGTTTGGCTTTCTCCGATGCGATATATCAGAGATCGCTATCAGGGAGTCCTTCCACCTTTGGTTAAGTCCTCCCTTTGAACCTTTCTGATGTGATTTTCTTTAAGGAACGCATATAAAGCCTTGAGCCTTTTTTTATAAGAATTTGCCTCCTTTTCTAAGGATAATGGGCAATCTTCTTTTTGCAATAACTTCTTCATCCGAAGTTGAGTTTAGCCCATTTAAATTACTTTAGATTCAAAATGAAGAGATCTATGCAATGAGACTATTTCCAAGAGCATCCTTTGACTTTCATTTTTTCTCTGTGAGGAAAATTCATAAACTTAGAGTGTATACTAGATCCATTTTGGATCATGCCTTCCCACTAAAAAGATTTTGGACTCCAAAAGACTGATATACTGATCTGAACAATAAATGAGAGTACCTCACCCTCTTCTTTCAGCCTCCATACACTTTCCTTGCATAGTGCCTCTGAACCAAAGCCTTTGAACACTCCCTTCCTGGATGTGCTTGTCCTCCTAGGAAGAACTGTCTTCCTTCTTGACTTCATGCAGAACTCCTGCTGAGAAGGTCATAGAAGGTAGTTTGAACTTCTCTGCCTTGATCATTGATCCAAGGTGGCTCAAACCAATGTGAAGTTACATCTGCTTCACAAAATTTTCATTTGTACCTGTTTGACATACTGTCAACAACAACTGTTAACAACAATAGGATTACAGACAACAACTGGATGGCCTAAACTCCTGCTTCAACAAAAGAAACAGATTTCACATCTTGTGAACACCTCCATGTCTTTACATCTGCATACAAATGATTGACTAGATAACAAGCCAACAAAACATGCCTTTAAAACAATTGACCCTTCAAGTCAAGCATGTAGAAAAAGAATTCTACAGTTCTTTTTCAAAGATGAAACACTTCATCATCATCTCCATCTTGGAGACCAAATCAACTTTTCTCAAGTCAATATTGCATTACATGCATGTTTAAAAACAAAGCAATCAACCCTTCAAGTTAATCACACATACATGTTCAAATACAAGGAAATCATCAACATCCCTGTGTTCATGCATATCATGCTTATGCATGCATTTCACCTTTCAAATTTTGCTTAAGCACACTGTACTTTCGAAGCTGAAATAATCATAATGTTGCAGCAATAAAGTGAGTATCCTACTCAACTTTTTCCATTCACCCTCTTGATAGAATCCTGCAACTTGCATTCCATTAACAAGGAAATGCAAATAGATGCATTATATAAATAGATATGCAATCTTAATTATATAAGAATTCTAACCATTTCTTACCAATCCATTTCAAAGGTCCTTCCTTTGTCTGCACATCAACAGCAACATGTGAATCATCTTGAAACACATCATTTATGGAATCTTCCTTTCCATTCCTGCCATTCTCTCTTTCCACCTTCTTCAAGTTTCATGGAAGCGTTGTTGGATTCAGAGTCCAACACTTTTCAGCAATATGTCCTTGCTTATGGCAGTAAATGCAACACATGTGCATCTTCTTGACAGCATGATTTGCCTTGTCCAGTGGACCTTTGGCTTTTTGCTTCCTTTCCTTCAAAATTTTCCTGTATGTGGCCATTCTCTTCCAACATCTAGAAACATGATGGTTATCCAAACCACAAAAGGAACATGCAATTCTTTTCCCATGCTTATATGGAAATTTACCATGCTGAACATAATCAAAAGGAATATGATTAGAACCAGATTTATACCTTTCTCTTTCACCTTTATTACCTTCATGAGGAGGTGAATTGAATGAAGAAGTAGCTCCCTTTGGAACACCATCAACCTCTTCAATGGTTTTAGAGTTTCCACAACTCTCTGGTTCAAGTGTATGCTGATATACACCTTCTTTCTGCAAAGTATGCTTCACACTATTGCATTCCCCAAGAATACAATCTTCACACTCTTGAGGTAGAAGACTTGCAATGAAACTCCTTCTTGGAGCTGTTTCAATGGCCTTCATGGCAGCTTTGGAACTCTCTCCATAAGCTTGTCCATAGCCAAGACCCAAATACTTAGGCCTTTCCTCAACCATTATTGGCTCAACAATACCTTGTGCATGTTTGCCCAAGCCTTTTCCTTCATAGCCCATCTTGGACATTAACTTGGAAGTATGCCTCTGGTATGTTTTTCAAAAGAACCAATATAAACACTCTTAGAGGAAATTGAAGACAAACCGGAAATGTTTACCTCTTCTTCAAGTTGATACTTGACTAAGGCTTCTTTGGCAACAAACAGCTATGTCTCCAACTCATGCAGTCTTTCCAGATCCATATTTGCAATATGAAGTTGCCTCTCCATTTCTTGCAATTTGTCAGAAAGCAACTGCTTCTCTTCCTTCATGGAATTCAACTGCTCTCTAAGTATGATGCTCTTCCTTCCATCATCATACATTTCTCTCACCATATCCATCATGGTGAACAAGTCTTGCTTCATGCCTTCATCAAAGACTCTTGTGAAGAAAGAAGAATTTGAGGACTCACTTGTAGAAGTTGTCATTATCAAAATGAACAAAAGAACTTCAAACAAGATTAAAAAAGAGCTTATTCAGCAACCTTTTGCAACAAACCTCTTGTGCTTCAAGGATTGCTTTGAGGTCCTTTGGGATAAGAACAATGCCTTCAGCCCTTCTTCCTTCTTGTCCTCTCCTAGACTTAGCTATCAGTAGCTTTCCCTTCACCTCTGCAAACTCGCACAACAGTCAGTTTACAAACAATCAAACAGATAAATTATTTCTACTGTTTGAACACCTTTCAAGTCAAACAAGCATTCTGATCTGATACCACTTGCATCATGATATAATCTGCTCTAGTATAACTAGATTTGATATCACCTTCTTTGAAGGTGGGGTTAATCAACCTGATGCTCTGATACCACCTGATCTAATAATAGGGCACTAAAGGCTTCTTATCGGCTTACAAGAACCTCTCCCACTCCAAAGCTTAAATAATTTCCAAGGTCTAGCTTATGCTTGACAATTTGTGGAATAAATAACTGGAAATAGGTGTATGCTTGTGTTTGTCTTTAGACTATTCAAGTGCTTATGTTCATTTGATTAAACTGATATGAAATGCATATAACAGTAAATAAAGCAGCAAATACAATGCAGCAATAAGCAATCACACATAACAATAATATAATATGGAGTTCACCCTGATATCTCGGGCTACGTCTCCTTGAGATCTAATCAACTCGACTGGGCTCTTTGGGATTATGGCTGAATTCTTTTACAAGTTCCACACTCAACTCCAATAGGTTACGACTAAACCATTGGGCTTAGAATACCATTTTTATCCCTGGCCGTTTGGCTCTCTGACTCTTGGCTCTTGGCTCTAGCTCTCGGCTTTGGCTCTCGCTCTGGCTTCTGGCTCTCAGCTCTGGCTCTGGCTCTTGGCTCTGGCTCTGGCTCTGGCTCTTGGTTCTGGCTCTCGCTCTGGCTTTGGCTCTCAGCTCTGGCTCTAGCTCTTGGCTCTTAGTTTAGCTTCTGGCTCTTAGCTCTCACTTTGGCTCTTGGCTCTCACTTTGGTTCTAGCTCTCGGCTCTGGCTCTCGGCTCTGGCTCTTGCTCTTGGCTCTGGCTCTGGATCTTGGCTCTGGCTCTCGAATCTGGCTCTAGCTCTGGCTCTGGCTCTTGGCTCTGGCTCTGGCTCTTGGCTCTCGGTCTGGCTTTTGGCTCTCGCCTCTCACTCTCGCTCTTGGCTCTCACTCTGGCTTTGGCTCTCGACTCTGGCTCTCAGCTCTGGATCTTGCTCTTGGCTCTGGCTCTGGCTCTTGGCTCTCGCTCTCACTCTGGCTCTCGGCTCTGTTAAGTGCTCTGCTTTCTTCAGCATCTGAGCATTCACTGGGCCTTCCAATGGATTCCCCAGCATCCTTACTCTGCCCACGTGTTCACTAAATCCTCCCATTAACTATGCTTTTTGTGTGTTTATAACACATTTGTTTACAGTTCTCAAGCGTGGAAAACATACCATTTCATCAAAAGAATCAATTCACAATTGAAATGAACCAGCGAGCATGGGCAACCCGGTCGTTTGGCCTTCCTCTACCTTAATTCTGAAAATAGCCACATAACGGAAATACACAGGCAAACGTTCGAAAAACACATCATGAGCCTTTAACTCGAACTTCAAATAATATGTAGCACCATTTACAAACCCTCTCGGGTCCGTCCTTTGATCACATATTGCGCTGCCCACAAGTCATGGTCCATCTCCCATGCCTTTTTGCGATGCAATCAACTATCGTCGATCACTTTATCGCAAGTCGCATGTCGCATTGCCCATGGCTAAAACCCAAGAAAAACCCAAATAATGGATTATATAGGAAATACAATGAAAATCACAACCGTAAGCCTTAGCTGAATCTCAAGGAGAATAAACCCGTATTTATAACATCATCGAGTCCACGCACATCGCAAATCACATGTCGCTAAGGTCCAATGCTCCCCTTTGTATTATTGCACTCCGATCTACCGATCCCTGATCGCTCCTATCGGCCTCATCGGCTATTGGCGCATCAGCATTTTGGCATATCGGAGTACCGTTGCTCCCATGGTCCATGGTCCATGGTCCTTAAGCTTTCTCGATCACCGATCACCGATCAAATCACAACCATTGATCTGACTCTCGATCCGACGGCTGACGTTTGATCGCACCATTGCAATCACACTAATTCAAAGGCCGGCTCTGATAACTCACTGTTTGGCTTTCTCCGATGCGATATATCAGAGATTGTTATCGGGGAGTCCTTCCGCCTTTGGTTGAGTCCTCCCTTTGAACCTTTCCAATGTGATTTTCTTTAAGGAACGCATATAAAGCCTTAAGCCTTTTTTTATAAGAATTTTCCTCCTTTTCTAAGGATAATGGGCAATCTTCCTTTTGCAATAACTTCTTCATCTGAAGTCCATTTTAGCCCATTCAAATTGCGTTAGATTCAGAATGAAGAGATTTATGCAATGAGACTATTTCCAAGAGCATCCTTTGACTTTCAATTTTCCTCTGTGAGGAAAATTCATAGACTTAGAGTCTATACTAGATCCATTTTGGATCAGCACTGACTGTAGCCCTATCAGCGTCTGCCTCCACACTAAGAGCCCCATCAGGTAGCGTGACTGCCCAAAGATCAAAAGATAAAACCAAATTTGTTGCTTTAGTTCTCCTCGATGTTAAATTGGTTGAGGCTGCATTGCTCTGCCCTATACCTGCCTGCAGTCTAGTGGCTAGGATCTGCAACTCACACAGACCCATCTGAATGGCACTTAATGCCAAATTTTGTTGCTTCTCAAACTATTTTAGCAGTTCCGCTGTCATGTCCCTTACATTGTCCCAAATGTCATCCAAATAACCCTCTGTCGAGGTGATCGGGTCTAGCGACGACTTAGTGGCCTTGGTCTTTTTGCACGGTCCTTCCTTCTCCTGCTCCCTATTTCACTTTACCTGGAAGGGAATGCTTTCCTGAACTCCACCACCCTGTTCTGATCACTCCTCTTCTTCCGTCTGTTGTGAAGGAGATTTCTAACTTCTGTCAGAGTCGTGCTCTTCCTACTGTTCCTTCACGGCACGCTCCGCTTCTACTCGAGCTTTTTTCTCAGTCTCCTTCTTCTGCTTTTCAGCCAACTACTGAACCTTCAACCGAGCCACTTCCTTTTTCTTATTTTCCATGGACTTACTAGACTCGGTGGACAAATTTGATGTTGTGTGCCAATCTGCTGGACAATGCTCGAGGACAGCTACAATGGCATCATTCGTCGCTAGGTATGGTAAATCATACCGCTTCTTTTCTGGGTCCTTTCGCACCCGGATGGAGATACAGTGGAAGTCCACTTTGAACTCTGCGTACCCAGACAACTGCTCAAAGACAGTTGGTGACAACCGTGGCTTTCGGTTGATGGCCATATTAACGCTCATCTCCATCAATACCCAAAACACTTTGTTCTCCTAGACCCACTCAGCATCCTTTGTGGCCCATAACCAAGCAAACTTCGCTACTTCTAGAAAATCCCGTGTGATCAGAGGAAATTGGATGTCCTCCAGCAACTCCCACGTGACCAGCACAATCCTAAGTAAGAGCCATGAGAAAAAAAAGGTCTTGCTATGGTCCTGTGCCTCCCTGCAGTTTGTGAGGAACTTTCTGCACAGGTAGCGGCCCAGTTGAATTGTACGCCCTCTGTGCACTGGGCCGCTAGTGAAACAACTAGTGTCCTCACCTCGTCCGCGTGACACTTTCTCATTATTTTTCTAGCCAAGATCTGGATGGCCACCTTCAACGTGGGGTTGGTTATGCTAGAAATAGAATACCCACAGGACTTTTTGACAAGCTTAAACTTGTCCTTCATCCTTTTAGTGAGATTACGCTTGCTCGTCTTTCTGCCAAATTCCTTAGCCGGATTCAGCCCTAAATGTGGTAGTAAGGTGATCTAAAAATGGGGCTCTTAGGCTTCTTGTCTAACTTACAAGAACCTATCCCACTTCCAAAACTTTAAATTTTCCCAAGTCTTAATGATTAACTAATATGGAATTAAGAAATGCTTGAAAATATACGTGTATGCTTGTATTTGTTTTTTACTATTGAGTGCTTATGTTCATTTGCTTATGTTGATGTGAAACACAAATAACAGTAAATAAAGCAGCAATTCAACAAACCCATAAGACAACAATATAATATGGAGTTCACCCTGATATCTTGGGCTACGTCTCCTTGAGCTCTAATCAACTCGATTAGGCTCTCTGGGATTATGGCTTCAATTCTTTTACAAGTGCTACACTTAACTCCATTGGTTTACAGCTGAACCAATGGGCTTAGAATGCCATCTTACCCCTGGTTGTCCTTGTTCTGCAGACAGGTCTAGGCTTCTCTGGACTTGACTCCTTCTGTCAGTGCTCTGAGCTTCTTGAGCTTCTGGCTTCTCTGACTCCCTCATAATTTTGCATTTGTCTCTGGAACTCCTTCTCCTATCTTCGACACACCTCAGACAACTAGCCACAGCTCGATCATTCGATCTCCTGTTGTGCTGCAACTTCACTGCAGCCTCATGGCTCTTTAGAAGTCTATTAGAGCTCTCTGGCTCTGCGGCTCTGCCTCCAACCTCTGGTGGCTCTGCCTATTACAGTGAGCTCGGCTCTGGTTTCTCTGCTTCCAGGTCTGCTTACTGCTTCTTGGGCTGCTCCCTCTCTCCTCTCTGTCAGTCTGTGGCTTTAAAGCCAATATGCTTCCTAACTGTTCATTTCTGCTTCTCAGCTTTCTGGTTCCCTGCCTCTATCCGTTCGAATCCCTTCTTTCGGCGGTTATAGTAAATGCATAATGCCTTATAGGGAGGTGGCCACCCATTCCTTTAATGGATGAGCATGTCAGGTTCACCGGAAACACTCGATTGTTTGAAACAACCATTATTTCCATTTACTCCAAGAATGCCCGTGAAACACGAATCTCTGCCAACTCATCATCCATGTCGAACTTCAAAATCCTGCATAATCTGCTTTATAACTTCATCAAATCCGGTCATCCATTAGATCGCATCTCCGTCGTTGATCTGGACCCTCCAGATCCTATGGTCATCACACATATCGAACGGATAACTTGCTCGACATTTACCTATCCGATGTGAGAGGTTTTCTCTCTCTTCTATCAAACGTGTGTCACTTGCTGTGTGGCATCAGGCAGGACTCGGTCTAAACCGCTTACCGCTTGAAGCCCTTCCGATGTCCTGTCGGTTTCTGTGGAATCCCGCCTTGAATGGAACCAAAACACTTCCTGCTGCATTTCATGATTTTTCGGGTCTGGACGCATGTGGCTCTCCTTCTTCGAGGGGTCTGCCCTGCGATATGAGATTAGCGACTTGCATATCAGAGTCCTCCCCTGTTGACTCAAACCATCGTTGACTTTGCTAATTCGCGACAGCGTGTGTTACCATGGTTCGCCGCTCTGCGCGCTTGATCGACGACCCTCGTTGATCCGCGCTGATCACAGTTAGCAACTGTCATGAGAATTCCTCTGATGAGCTTAATCTTCACAAGATTTTTAATCTTTGGCATAAATTATAGAGAGTTCATAAAGACTTAGAGAGCTTCAGGATCCATTTTGGATCACACCTTCCCACTAAAAGAACTTTTGGTCCACCAAAAGACTGATATACTGATCTGAGTAGTAAATGAGAGTAACAGTACCCTCTTCTTTCAGTCTCCATACAGTTGCCTTTGCATAGTGCCTCTGAACCAAAATCTCTGACCACTTCCCTTCTTGGATGGGTTGGCCATCTCGGGAAGAACTGTTTTCCTCCTTGACTTCATGCAGAACTTCTGTTGTGAAGTTTATAGAAGGTAGTTTGAACTTCTTTGCCTTGATCCTTGATCCAAGCCAGCTCAAATGAATGTGAAGTACATATGCTCCACAAAAATTTCATTTGTACGTGTTTGAAAAGCTGCCAACAACAACTGTTAACAACAGTAGGCATACAGACAACAACTAGATGGACTAACTCTTGCTTCAACGAAGAAACAAATTTCACATCTTTTGAACCCTTCCATGTCTTATATCTTCATACAAATGATTGACCAGATAACACGCTAATAAAACATGCCTTTACAACAAATGACTCTTCAAGTCAAGCATGTAGGAAAAAGACCTTTAGGACTCTTTTCCAAAAGATGAAACACTTCATCATTATCTCCATTTTAGAGACCAAGTTAACTTCTCCCAAGCCAACATCACATGCATCTCATGCTCATGCATGCATTCCATCTTTCAACTTTCACTTAAGTACACTGTACTTTCGAAGCTGAAATGAACATATTGTTGCAGCAATAAAGTGAGTTTCCTACTCAACTTCTTTCCATTTACCATTTTGGTAAGATCCCGCAACTTGCATTTATTATACAAAGAAATGCAAACAGAATCAATAGACATGCATTCTTAATTGGATAAGAATTCTAACCATTTCTTACCAATCCATTTCAAAGGTCCCTCCTTTGTTTGCATATCAGCACCAATATGTGAATCATCCTGAAACACATCAATCATGGAATTTTTATTTCCATCCCTGCCATTTTCTTTTTCCACCTTCTCCTTTATCTTTGGTGGAAGCAGTGCTGGATTCAAAGTCCACCACCTTTCAACAATATGCCCTTGCTTATGGCAATAAGTGCAACACATGTGCATCCTTTTGACAACATGATTTTCCTTGTCCTGTGGACCTTTGGCTGCTTGCTTCTTTTCCTTCAAAAGTTTCCTGTATGTGGCCATCCTCTTCCAACATCTAGAAACATAATGGTTATCCAAACCAAAAAAGGAACATGCAATTCTTTTTCCATGCTTTAAAAAATCAAAAGGAATGTGTTTAGAACCAGATTTATACCTGCCTCTTTCACCTTTATTGCCTTCATGAGGAGGTGAAGCAAATGAAGAAGTGGCTCCCTTTGGAACATCGTCACTTTCTTCAAGGCTGTCAGAGTTTCCACAACTCTCTGGTTCAAGTGTGTGCTTCTGAACACCTGCATCTTGCAAATGATGTTTCGAGCTATTGCATTCCTCCTTAACACAATCCTCACACTTATGAGGTAGAGGACCTGCAATGAAACTCCTTTTTGGAACTGTTTCAATGGCCTTCATGGCAGCTTTGGAACTCTCTCCATAAGGCTGTCCATAGCCAAGACCCAAATACTTAGGCCTTTCCTCAACCATTATTGGATCAACAATACCTTGTGCATGTTTGCTCAATCCTTTTCCTTCATAGCCCATCTTGGACATTAGCTTGGAACCTATGCCTCTAGTATGTTTTTCAAAAGAACCAATATAAGCATTCTTAGAAGAATTTGAAGACAAACAGGAATGGTTTACCTCTTCTTCAAGCTGATACTTGGCCAATGCTTCTTTGGCAACAAAGAGTTGTGACTCCTACTCATGCATCCTTTTTAGATTCATATTTGCAATATGAAGTTGCCTCTCCATTTCCTACAATTTGCCAAAAAGCATCTGCTTCTCTTCCTCCACGGAATTCAACTACTCTCTAAGTATGCTGCTCTTCCTTCCATCCTCATACATTTCTCTCACCATATCCATCATGGTGGACAAGTCTTGATTCATGTCTCCATCAAAGGAACTTGGGGAGAAAGAAGAATTTGAGAACTCACTTGTAGAAGTTGTCATTTGCAAAATGCACAAAAAAAACTTCAAACAAGATTATTAAAGAGCTTATTCAGTAACCTCTTGAACCAACCTTTTGTGCTTCAAGGATTGCCCTGAGGTCCTTTGGGATAGAAGAATGCCTCCAGCCCTTCTTCCTTCTTGTCCTTCCTGGACTGAGCTATCAATAGCTTTCCCTTCACTTCTGCAAACTCAAACAATAGTCAATCTGCAACCAAACATACAATCAATGAGGTAATCAATCCTTAACTGTCCAAACACCTTTCAGACAAGCAACCTTTGCCCTATCAATCAAGCATTCTAATACAACCTTCTTTGAAGGTGGGGTTAATCAAACTTAAGCTCTGATACCACCTGATCTAAAAATGGGGCTCTTAGGCTTCTTGTCTAACTTACAAGAACCTCTTCCACTTCCAAAACTTTAAATTTTCCCAAGTCTTAATGATTAGCTAATGTGGAATTAAGAAATGCTTGAAAATATAGGTGCATGCTTGTATTTGTTTTTACTTTTGAGTGCTTATGTTCATTTGCTTATGTTGATGTGAAACACAAATAATAGTAAATAAAGCAGCAATTCAACAAACCCATAAGACAACAATATAATATGGTGTTCACCCTGATATCTTGGGCTACGTCTCCTTGAGCTCTAATCAACTCAATTAGGATCTCTGGGATTATGGCTTCAATTCTTTTACAAGTGCTACACTTAACTCCATTGGTTTACAGTTGAACCAATGGGCTTAGAATGCCATCTTACCCCTGGTTGTCCTTGTTCTACAGACAGGTCTAGGCTTCTCTGGACTTGACTCCTTCTGTCAATGCTTTGAGCTTCTGGCTTCTCTGACTCCCTCAGAATTCTGCATTTGTCTCTGGAACTCCTTCTCCTGTCTTCAACACACCTTGGACAACCCGCCACAGCTCGATCATTCGATCTCCTATTGTGCTGCAACATCACTACAGCCTCGTGGCTCTTTAGAAGTCTATTAGAGCTCTCTGGATCTGCGGCTTTACCTCCAACCTCTGGTGGCTCTGCCTATTACAGTGAGATTGGCTCGGGTTTCTCTGCTTCCAGTTCTGCTTACTGCTTCCTAGGCTGCTCCCTCTCTCCTCTCTGTCAGTCTGTGGCTTTAAAGCTAATCTGCTTCCTGACTTTTCGTTTCTGCTCTCAGCTTTATGGTTCCCTACCTCTGTCCATTCGAATCCCTTCTTTCAATGGTTACAGTAACTGCATAACGCCTTATAGGGAGGTGGCCACCCATTCCTTTAATGGATGAGCGTGTTAGGTTCACCAGAAACACTCGATCGTTTGAAATGGCCATTATTTCCGTTTACTCCAAGAATGCCCGCGAAACACGAATCTCTGCCAACTCATCGTCCACGTCGGACTTCAAAATCCCGCACAATATGCTTTATAACTTTGTCAAATCCAGTCATCCATTGGGTCGTATCTCCGCCATTGATATGAACCCTCCAGATCCTATGGTCATCGCACATATCGAATGGATAACTTGCTCGACGTTTACCCGTTCGATGTGAGTGGTTTTCTCTCTCTTCCTCCGAACGCATGTCATTCGTTGTGTGGCATCGAGTGGGACTCAGTCTAAACTACTTACCGCTCGAAGCCCTTCCGATATCCTACCGGTTTTTTTGGAATCCCGCCTCGGATGGAACCGAAACACTTCTCGCTGCATTTCATGATTTTTCGGTTCTGGGTGCATGTGGCTCTCCTTCTTCGAGGGGTCTGCCCTGAGATATGCGATTAGTGACTTGCATATCATATTCCTCCCCTGTTGACTCAAACCATCGCTGACTTTGCTAATTCGTGACAGTGCATTATCATGGTCTGCCGCTCTGCACACTTGATCGACGGCCCTCGTTGATCCGCATTGATCGCAGTTAGCAACTATCATGAGGATTCCTCTGATGAGCTTAATCTTCACAAGATTTTTAATCTTTGGCATAAATTATAGAGATTTCATAAAGACTTAGAGATTTTCAGGATCCATTTTGGATCATAAGGTGATCCTATGGATCAGCATGTTGGTTATAGGGATCAGCTCTCCCAACCACAGGTACTCGTCATGCACCAAGCACAACAGTTGTTTGATAACTATCAAATTTATCGAGGCATGGTGGTAATGTGGAACCCATAGCAAATTCAACAATCCTGCCTTGTCTACCCCACGAATCCACTTCACCGGCTCTAGCACGGTGATACCAGACTCCCCATAGAACACGTGCCTCATAAAAGTATCGGTAGCCAGGTGGAGGAACCACTCAATGTCCCCCAAGTCCCAATCTTCAAGCTTCAGATGTGGGACACACACCAAGCGCAGACCTTCAAATGTGATATTTTCTGGCAGCAGGGGTGTATGAAGGAGAAACTTTCCCTCATCTGGGTCCTTTGGGACCTTCACCTTGCCCTGGCGTGGAGGGATGTACTCTGGCAGCTTCGAAATTGGGTCTACCCCCTCAATATCAATGTCCTATGCGCCCTCCTCGGCCTCCAGGCCTACTACTTGGGCTTTCTCCTACTCAGCGGGATTTTCTTTTCGCTGATGTTTCCTTGGTGACTCGCGCACCGGAAATGTCTTCTTCTGTTTATCTTTCTTCATCTTGGGAACCTCTCTTGCCGATGTAGGCTTCGGCCTAGGTGACCTCAGGGAATTTGGCACTATTGCAGACACCTCCATACTTACGACCTCAAGGGAAGCTCCCTTAGAGGCAATAAACCCTCCAGCATTTGTGGTTTCTACAGGTGCAGACATGAAGTTGTTAATGAGATGCTAGGTTTCCTTAGGTAACCTGTCAAACACAGAACTAGCCACCAAGTCCTCAAAGTGTTGTGCTCTACAACAACCCCCCATTTCATATTATTTTTATTCACAAAATTATCATGTGAAATGGGTCCCTTTAGATTTTGATTGGTATCAATATAGAATTATTTCAAAAAGGTCCGAAAACCTAATGAAAACATTATAAAACCTTTTCGAAAAACCCATTTTGATCAAATAAATCAATTCTTAATCATTGCGATAAAGCGATCGCAAGATCGCATATCGCAATGACATAAGGAGCATATTAAAGAGCGCCCCCAGGTCATGCCCCCAATGCGATGCGATATCGCAATCGGCAATCGGCCATACACTATCTATGCACATTGTAATGCTCATTCACCCCGATGCGATGCGATATCGCTATCGGCAATCGGCGATACACGACCATCGTCTCAAGCAATGCCAATACCCCCGATGCGATGCGATATCGCTATCGGCGATCGGGGATTTCAAAAAGTGGCAATATAAGGATTTAAGTCCTCCCAACGCCCGATTGCGATAAAGTGCAGATTTCAAAAAGCCGTTAAAGAGGAGGGATATAACGATCAATTCATATTAAAAGCTTGATCTGTCGAACAATGATTCACCTGCGCTCAACCGCCAAACCATCTACAGCACGCTTAAACGAATCATTCGGCCGATTAATGATATAATGGGCATTTAAGGATTGGCAGGTTTTAAACGGCCATTTAATGTAATTGTAAATCCTGAAATCTCCCCATAGATTGTATTCGCAGCCATTTTTAAAAGTTAATCTCTCACCACGCATTGATCAATATATATCTTCCCATATTCGATTTTCATTATCATTCCTCTGTATTACATTTGTTTCCGCTCTTGTGCAGAATTCTTCCAAAGCAGAAAACTCAGCCAGAATGGGGAAGAAGTCCAAGAAAACCACAGGCCCTTCCACTGCGCCAGATACAGCACAAGCCATCGCTGATCCAACAAATAAGAAGAAGGGATTGATATCTGATACAACATGTTCGGGTCTCGTCAGAACTACTTGGCAAGGCACCTACAATTTGATTGAAGCCGAGGAACCGGAAATAACCACAGTACAAGCTACTGCAGATTCAACTCGGAAATCCGAAGGTACTCTAAAGGACTTAGCTGACTCCTTCCTTCATCGGATAGCAGCTAGGGAACAAATTCTCCCATACACAGATGTAGTGCGGTGGGAAATTGAGGAAATCCCAATCCTGGATAGAACCTTCAGCACCAGAGACGGGAGAATTTTCAGGTCGTTCAAAGCTGATGATCTAAGGCAAATGTATCATTTGCCTGAGCCAGAAAAGACATACAATAAGGCGTTCCTGGAAAAATTCCGAAACGAGAATGACGTTGAATCCGAACCCATCCGGGATTGGAGACAAAATCCAGCAAAGCACAAACATGAATCTTCCGATAAGTACTCGGTCGATTCCCTGGCTTCTCCTTATTGCTACGCTGGAATAATGATGTGTAGATTGTGGGGATTGCATGATTCCTCTAATTTCACTATAGAAATGGTTCCTTTAATGGAAGCGGCATGCAACAGTATAATAATGGATTGGGCCACTATTCTCTCAGATAAACTAGCCAAAGCTGTTCTTGAGTTTAGAAATAAGACTCGCATCTCTGAAAGTATAATTCCCCCATTTCATTACAGTGCCTATATTTTAGATACCTTGTGTTTTAATTCTGAATTTCCTGTGCTCGGCTGGAGGTGGACGCCACAAGACTCCTGCCTATTCATATTTACCACCAGAAATTATGGAAATCCTCTTACAAGCACCATCTGTACCAAGTCTGCAATGGCTTTATGTTGCCTATTTATTATTCTATTTTTGATAAACCCATTCCCAAGATTTCCTACCAGGCAGGTATTGACTTAACATCAATAGGAAGATGGTTCGGGGAAGAGAAGTTCACTTATATAAGAGTTTTTGGTAGCCAAGCCAAACCCCACGTCCTTCCTTTGTACATACCTGATAAACTGCTGGCAAGGGAAATAGCTTATCAGATCATTGCTGAGAGTGTTACACAAACTCTCAAGAAGAATAAGAAGCAGGCCTGGCCCTCTTTTCCTTTGAGATGTGGTGTCTATACCTTGCATGATCTCAAACATGCAGAGAAGGAAGCTACAAAGATAAACTCGTTAACTCTAGCGACTCTCCCTAATAGGCCATTTGATCCCAACAAAGTCGCCTATAATGCTCTCGAACAGGCCAAATTGTCAAAATTTGATCATAAAGAAGATATTTTCGATGACCTGTTCTCCTCCTCGGAGTCAATAATGCAGGTTAAGACACTTGCCAGGATGAAATATCAAGATGAAGGGTTGGTTGAATTTAATAGACTCAGAGAACAGAGGTTGCAAACTCTGCCTCTAGATCTATTAGCAACAACCCCAACAACATCGTCAAGCGAGCCTGAATGGCAACAGTCAAAGGAACCTCTAGTTACAACAAAAGAACAGGAGAAAGAGCAGGGAAAAGAGCACGAGAAAGAACAAGAGAAGCCACAGGAGGAAAATCAGAAGAAAGAGTAGGAAAAAGTGTGGGAGAACACCCAAACTGAAAAGGAAAAACAGACCACCACTGAAGTGAACGTGGATACCCATATTGACCCCAAATTGCTTCAGGAATGGCAGCAATTTGATTCTATTATCAGTGGCTTGGAATGCTCAAAGGACACTGACACTTCAAAGGCAACAGATACTCAGGAAATCACTTCAACACAGGTTCTAAGTGGAACCAGCGGCCCACCCATTTCAAAAGAAGTAGAGGTAATACCAAAGGATCCCTCCGACCAAATCATTTTGCAGGTAGAAGAGATTCCTCCTTTGGATGTCTTCTACAGCCCAAGACATAAAGCTGTAGTAAAGCGACAAAGGAAGAGACGAAGGACTGATCAACCTTCTCTCTTTCCAGAACAGACAGTCACGGGCAATGTGGTTTGGAAGGAGGAATTTGACCCCTCCAATGACCTAACAAAATTATCACAATATGCTGGAGCTTATTTAGCAGCGACCATAGATAAGGCATCGGAGGTGAGTCTTTTGCTCAAAACAAAGGACCAGGAGATTTTCTTGTTACAGGCACAGCTGACCGAAGCACAACAGAAAGCAGAGCAGGCGGAACAGCAATTGTTGACGCAACAACAATTAAACAGTCAACTGACTCAACAATTGCAGGCAGAAAAGCAAAGAATTGACCAAAGCGCAATCCAAAAGCAGAAAGAATTATCAGAGGCATTGGCACAATTGAAGGCAGCGAATGAGCAAATGGTGAAAACAAAAGATGAGCAAATTGCTCAATTATCAGCACAGCTCGAGAAAACAAAGGGCGTTCCACAAGTAGCTGAATTCAGAGTAGAAGCGCTACAGATAAATACTGCATTGATAGCCCAAATTAAGCTTCTATGTCAACAAATCGCCCAGGCAGAGCCATTATGTGAATTAACGGCATCCATAAGTGAGAAAGTAGACAAGGTTAGGACTGAATTGGATCAAGCTGAAGAAACTATAGCTGCGTTTCTTGACTGGCAGGATACTGATCAAGGACGAGAGGCGAATTTACCAAGAATCTTAGAGTCACATAAAGATATACTCTTTACAGAATGGCAGTCCCAGTTGATGAGAGCAGAGAGAGCAGTTTCAAGATGTAAATCAACTTCAAGTAATTTGGTTGAATTAGTCAACAACACTCTCTACTTATCAAACATGATTTCCCAATGCACACCAGGAAAGTTGACAACGATGAAAACATTGGAGCAATCATGCTATCCAGATTTAGAAGAGAAGGGAAGATTAATTACTGGGATTAACAGTTTAACCTGGGACACCTATTGGTTCTTCTTGGTAAAACCACATTCACAGAGAACCGCCCTCAAGTGCCTTACGGATGCAATCGGGTATATTATCCCTGATATTCAGGACACCACCTATGCCGCCCAGCTCAGCTCTCGCCTCAACAGACCACCCGAAGTGGAGCCGATGCTTGCGATAAGTCAGCTCAGGTTTAAAGGCAAGCAGCCTACTTGATGATTCATGCCGCCGACTGCAAGATTGCAGAAGAAAATAGGATCAAAATCAATTGATACCAATTAAGTAGGATTTCAGTTTTTAGATAGTTATCTTAATTAGGTATTTATAGACCCTTTCATGTTTTTAGAAAGGGTCGTAAAGTTTTGTACTTGACTTAAAGACTGAAGTTGCACTATTGTGCTTCAGCCATATTCTTTTATGAAACTGGACCAGTTATTCTAATTTCAACAAGGCAGCTTTTATGCAATTGTGCACTATTGTCTTTGCTTTAAAGTATCTCTGCGTTGAAGGAAGAATTGCAAGTAGCGATTGATATTGGGAGTGTCTAGCAGCTCATATGGTATTTTTATCTATGTCTAAATTCATTCCTTTCATATGAATTGTTATTTGATTATCTTTGCTATCATTAAATATATGTATGTGCTTTAACAACGATTTTGTATTCCTTTCACTATTGAATGTTTATGGTACGCTTTGCTTTTAATCATATATATGTTGATGATATAAATGACAAGTGTAGTAATTTTGCTTTAATCGCTTTACTTAACTATTTGAGTAAAGTAGTCTTTGAATGAATTAATATCCATGTCTGTTAGATGGAGTCATCTATATGCCTGTCCATAGACATAGATCATCAAGCACTACGCTTCAAAACACAATAGTTCCCGGGATAGTTAATAGTTCTTTTATTTTGCTGATAGATTTAGCTATTCGCCTATCATTAGACTAGACAACCAATCATTCATCCATCCCCTTTTATTCATTGTTGGGAAACTGGTCCCATCATATCCAGTCGGAGCCACCATTCCAAACGAAAAAGGAGCTGTACTAAGGTCCGGACTGGGTGGTTATCCCCCAATGTTGTTGCAGCGATTTTCGAGGCATCAACATTTTTGGCGCTAGAAGGAGGGCCATCAACTGTGGATGGCAAGCAAACCTAAATTTGCAAGCCATTCTAAGAGTAATTCTCCCTCCTTATCTCCTCGTACTGCCCAATTGCATGCTGGTTCTCCAGTATACAAACAAGAAGAAGAGGAATCAACTACCACTGCTCAAACCCAACATACTCCAGAACAATTATGTCTTGAATCCCCTGAAGTTCAGTCTCTTATCCATAAACTTCAGAGCTTCTCGATTTCACCACAGAAATCTGAGGTATCGCAAAGCAGTGCGACTTCGCAGTTCAATTTACCTCACCCTCTCACCAGACTTCAGAGCGAAAAACTCGGTATTGAACCCACTGAGTTCCCTTTACCCAAAAGGAAAAAGGCGAAGAAATATACTGAAGGATCTGACACTGAAGAGCTTTCATCCACATCCTCCATTTCATCTTCTCCTCTGCGAAGTCAACCATCCACTCCTCCATTACATATTGTCGTTCATCAGGGAATAGGAGCTTCAACATCCCAACCTGCTCACTCCTCAACATTATTTCCTTCCCAGACATTTGGAACTCCAACAGTAGTATCATCTACTACTACTATTATAATGGCAGATCCATGGACCAGGCCTGGTGCAGTCAACATGCCTGCACCATTGCATGCATTACCAGATGCTCCTGAAAAATGGCTACCAAAGTTTAACCCGAATGATGGGACCCAGGCTGAGGAACATATCAATAATTTCATGTTGGCAGTCAACTTGAAAGGAGTAACAGAACAAGATGTTGTTGTCAGACTTTTCCCATATACTTTGCAAGGATCAGCAGGATCCTGGTATTTTTCCTTACCCTCTGGTTCCATTACCAGTTGGAACACTTGCCAGGAGCAGTTTCTTACCAAATATGGAGATGATAGGTCTTTGGCTACTTTAATAAACGATCTCTCCAATCTTAGGATAGAGCATAGAAAACCAATTAAGGAATTTAATGCTCGATTCAATAAGCTCCTCAATAAAATCCCGACGGCCTCCAAACCAAGTGAACAAATTCGAAGCGAATGGTATATAACCGCCCTACCTGCCAATAGAGCCATTTTTGTAGATAGGGCTGGGAAACCTACCTTAGCTGAAAACATGAAAGAGGCACTTGCTGTGGAGAGGCGTATCAATGCTCTGGAAAAGAAAGCTGCTCTTGAGGATAGAAAAACTAAAAAAGTTTCTTTCAAAGATGATTCAAAGAAGAAAACCCCAAAAGATCCCTATGACATGGAAGGTTTGCAAAAGGTCCTTAAGACTTTGTCAAATGAAATGGTTGAAATAAAAAAACAGGTAGCTGAAACCTCAACCAAAAGACCCTTTAGGACTTATAAGAAAACCGAATCAAAGCCACCGAATGTCATATCTAATGTAGATTCAGATCAAGAAGAAGAGGAAGAGGAAACAACCCCACCAACTGATGCTGAAGAAGAAGTTGTTGAATGTCATGGAATGTGGGATTTCATATTACCCAACTCCGATACCGATAATGAAGAAGAAGCGTTCCTTGTCACTACCAGGAGTAAAAGTACTTCCGAACCTGTTCAGGCAACGTCAAAGAAAAGGAGTGCAGGTACTGCTACAACAAAGGAAAAGGTCCTCGCAAAGAAATCACCTCCAGTAGTTCCCCAAAACCAACCTTCAACTTCTAATACTCCCTCAACATCTAAAACATTAGTGGTATCCGATTCAATGGATTACAATATTGTTGATGACATGAAGAAAACTAAAGCAAACATTACTATGTTTGAACTTAGTAAATTAAAGCATCAGCAGAAATTGCTTCTCAAAGAATTGAATGTTGTTCCTTCTTCACCTCTTCCCAGTGCTAAAGCTGCTAATGGTTCGGGGCAACCTCCTCCTGGTATGGTTGAAGCTACCGATTCAGTTCTGATTGGAGATAGATCAAATTCTCATACTCCACCTTTCCTTTTGACCTATGAGATTTACAACCAAAACCTACATAACTGTTTAATCGACTCAGGGGCATCATCCAACATAATGCCAGCTTCAGTTTGTGCTAAACTGAATATTGAACCCCAGAAGTCGGCTATTCATATTGTACAATTGGACAGGACTAAAGTACAAGTCTTAGGTGAGATTAATTCCGTAACTATTAGGTTGTCAGCTGATACTAGAGTAGTTCAAAGAATCGATATTCTGATCGCTGATATACCTGAGTTTTATGGTCTAATCTTGATTAGAGATTGGTCTGAAAAGCTCCATGGGTATATTTCCACTGATTGGTCTCATATGTGGTTACCCTATAAGGGAAAACCAAATCAAATAAAGATCTATTGGGAGAAACATATGACCCACACAGTAACTGATTTTGAACAAGAAAACCAACCAATAGCGTTCAATAACAACATTTTGGGGAATTATTCATCAGAGTCATTTTTTGGCAATTTCACTGCCCAACCATCTCCTTTCCCAGTAAACAGTTTAACATCACAGATTGAAAACTATTCTCAAACAGATAAGTCAAGATGTTTTAATGATACTGGGGAAACTGTAAATAAAATTGTTAATACTTCTTTATTTTGGTCTTTGTATTTTGATGGCTCCAAGTCTAGCGAGGGGTCAGGAGCAGGATGTATCTTGGTAAGCCCGGAAGGAGAAAAAACAATGCTGTCCTGTAGGTTAGAATTTGAATGCACTAATAATATAGCGGAGTATGAAGCCTTAATCCAAGGACTGTATAAAGCAATTGGCCTTAAAGTGCAATATTTGAAAGTATTCGGCGACTCTGAAATTATTGTCAAACAAGTGAGGAATGCAATTCATTGTCTTTCAACTCACCTCAAGCATTATCAGTCGCTAGTACAAGACCTCACTTCGCACTTTTCCGCATTCAATATTTCCTCCATTCCTAGGTCCCAAAACTCGGCAGCCGACCTCCTAGCCAATGTAGCTTCCAAGCTCTTACCTTCTGAAGAATACAGCCCAGATAGATTTTTGATAGAATTGCTTTTTAGGCCATCAATTCCTGACAATGTCACTAATTGGAGAGTATTCAATCATGATGAGGACATTTTACAGTTTTTAACTTCTGAGAAGTCCTATGATGATCAAATCATCGAGGAAAATGAGCATGACCTTCAAATGAAAGGTAAAACTGAGGAAAATTCAATCCCCAAGCTTGTGGTAAAGCTAGAGGATCTTTATGATATTAAAGACAGGTTTAAACTTGTGACCAATGCAAAGCTCCATAGTTCTACCCTTAGGTTTGAGTTGATAAACCTTGGCACTAAACAAAATCCTCAAAACATCAATCTAGGATTAGGACTTTCCTTCGAAGAAAAGGAGGCATTTATTAAACTGTTAAGGAAAAATAAACATGTTTTTGCTTGGAAGTATGATGATTTGAAGACCTATGACACATCCATTATCCAGCATACCATTCCAGTGCTTCCCGATCAGAAACCAATTGAGCAGAAGTTAAGAAAAATACATCCAAGCCTAGAGAGTCAGATCAAAACTGAACTTAACAAACTCTTAAAGGCCAAGATTATTTTTCCAGTCCGACACTCCAACTGGGTCTCTAATATGGTGCCAGTCAGAAAGAAAAATGGCGACATTCGGATTTGTATTGATTTCAGAAATTTAAACAAAGCAAGCTTAAAAGATAATTTCCCATTGCCTACTATGGAGCAGATACTCCAATCAGTAGCAGGCTCTGAATTAATGTCCTTTCTAGACGGTTTCTCAGGATATAACCAAGTCTTGGTCCATCCTGATGACCAGCTTAAAACCACATTCAGAACAAAATGGGGGACATATGCATATCAGAAAATGCCTTTCGGCCTTATTAATGCAGGAGCGACCTTCCAAAGAGCAATGGATATAGCTTTTAAAGGGTTGATTAATAGAACAGTAGTCGTCTATCTAGACGATATTACTATATTCTCTAAAGAGAGGTCCAATCATTTGCATGACCTAAATCAAATCTTTCAACGTTGCAAAAGATATGGTATTTCTCTTAACCCTAAAAAATCTTTCTTTGCTCTTGACCAAGGAAAGCTCTTAGGCTTTATTGTGTCTAAAGATGGCATTTATATTGATCCTGATCGGATCAAAGAAATCTCTGAAATCCCTTTCCCGCATAATAGGAAATCCATGCAGTCATTTTTAGGCCAAATCAATTTTGTTAAAAGATTTGTTCCAGATTTTTCTCAAATTGTTTTACCACTTCAAACTATGATCAAGAAAAATTCAGTCTTTAAGTGGGGATCAGCAGAAAAAGAGGCGTTTGAGTTAATCAAACAATCCATAGTCAATGCCCCAGCCTTAAATACTCCTAATTTTTCTAATCATTTTACATTGTATACTATCGCATCCAAATCATCTTATGCAGCAGTACTTACGCAACTCAACGATCACAATTTGGAAGCACCCATTTCATTTTTCAGTTCAAATCTTCAAGGTGCCGAATTGAACTACTCCGAAGTAGAAAAACAAGCCTTTGCTGTATTTAAAGTAGTCAAACATTATAGGCCCTTCCTTTTGAAAACCCACACAAAAGTTATAGTTCCCTTCCCTGCAGTTAGGCAACTATTAATCGAAAGAGAACTGGGTGAAAAAAGGGTGAACTGGGTCACAGCGCTTCAAGAATATGACTTAGAAATAAAGCCAGCAAAGATTGTTAGGGGCCAAGGTTTTTGCAGGTTATTGGCAGGAGCATCCAACATCCCAGGATCAGGCGATACAGATCAAACTGAAGAAATCAACCAGATAAGTGTTACTGATTCTGAATCGCAATATGCTGACTTAATCTTTTATTTAAAAAATGGATATGCACCTCCTAACCTGTCTTACAAAAACAAAAGGGCCATTCGGTTAAAAGCTAAAAATTTCATAATTATTGATGATGTGCTTTTTAGGCAGAACTATGATTCAATATTATTAAGATGCCTTGAGAAACCTGAAGCACAAAAGGTTTTGCAGGAGTTACATGATGGACCAGCAGGAGGACATTTTGGAGCTGACACAACGGCTCACAAAATTATTCATGCTGGATATTATTGGCCCACTCTGTTTAGAGATGCCCACGAGTATGTAAGGAAATGTCACAATTGTCAAACATCTAGTGGAAGACAACGAAAACCTGCTTTCCCTTTGCAACCAGTCAACATTGAACAGCCATTTGAGCAATGGGGATTGGACATCATTGGGGAAATTACTCCATCTTCTTCCAAACAGCATAAGTATATCCTTACTGCTACCGATTATTTTACTAAATGGGTTGAGGCAATCCCTTTGAAGACAGCAAATTCTGAAGCAATCATTGAATTCATTGATCAATTCATCATTACCAGGTTTGGTGTCCCAAATGCTCTTGTTTTTGATAATGCATCTTACTTCTCAGGCAATGCTATGTTTGATTTCGCTATTAAAAGAGGATTTAAATTGAAATATTCCGCTAATTACTATCCCCAGGGTAATGGGTTAGCAGAGTCTACCAATAAAAACCTGATCAAAATCATTAAGCGAACTATCGAACAGAACCATAGAAACTGGCACAAAGCCTTAATGTTTGCATTATGGGCTGATAGGATAACATAGAAAGCTTCTATAGGAACTTCTCCGTTCAATCTTGTGTATGGAAAAGAAGCAGTATTACCCACAAATCTTGTTCTTCCTTCTCTAGCCCTAGTTAAGTTCATTGAGGAAAGTCCTTCCTCTTCTATTCAACTTAGACATGATCAAATTCTAAAACTAGAAGAGGAAAGAGAAAAAGCCAAAGTTACTCATGCCAAACATCAGCAAATCATCAAGGCAGCTTTTGATTCAGTCTCATCCGGTTCAAAACAATTTCAAGTCGGTGATTTAGTTCTGAAATGGGACAAAGCCCATGAGGACAAGGGAAAACACACCAAGTTCCAAAAAATGTGGCTTGGACCATTCCAGATCTGTGAGAAGATAGGCCATTCGACCTTTGTATTGCAAGATTTATCAGGTTTGAGAGATGCTCTCCCTGTTAATGGCCTTATCTTGAAGAAATTCTTTAATTGAGGAGGTAACCCCTTCTCCTTTCATTTTAGTAGAGTTTTATAATTTGTAGTATTTTAGAAAATAAAGTTGTAAGATATCTCCCATTGACCTTTGCTGTGTTTGAAACTTGCTCTACAAAAGTAGTATGGA
Source organism: Pinus tabuliformis (assembly GCA_031772625.1). Classification (NCBI taxonomy): domain Eukaryota; kingdom Viridiplantae; phylum Streptophyta; class Pinopsida; order Pinales; family Pinaceae; genus Pinus; species Pinus tabuliformis. The sequence continues at coordinate 105,148,956 of CM062816.1, forward strand.
TATTTGCTTTTAAATAATGGAACTCTTGAACCAAAAGGGATAATTTCTAGGAAACTAGGTATCATTGTATTCTGAAACCACACTTCAAGTTTTGTGAACTCCTCTCAAAGTTTATAAGTAGTGTAAATCATTTTTTTTTTCAAATTGGTCACAAAAGGTTATCAATATCAAGATAGGAGCTAATCCAATTTCAGCATCTCCAACTCTTACCCTGTCATCCATTTACTCTTAAGGAGAAAATTGTCCATCCCATTCATTAAAGTTTATGATGACTCAGAGTGTAATTCTAAAATATCTGATATTAAAGATAAGAGGTCTTATTACAAGCCTGCTTACCATGTTCATAGGGAAATAGTTTAACCAACATTACCAATACTGCATACCAAAACAGGGTAATGGCTTAGAAATATAAGACAAGGGGTCTCATCACAAGCCAGCTTGCTTGGTTAAATTACTACCAGTGAATGGCATTGTCAATAGCTGGCCACCAAACCAGGACAATGGATTTTTATCTTATCAATAACAGAAAAAGGAAAAGAAATACAAAATATGAAAACATGTTTTGAATTCATTCTGTTAATCACACACTTAATTGGAAGGGAAAATGGACAATAACATGGTTAAAAGGTATCCTTGCCGAAACTATGAACGTTTGCTGGTAGCAGAGGCTCTACCTATGACAGACGAGTTTATTATAAAAGCTGATTTGGAAAGGTTTTCTGTTTTATCATTATAAACCAGTAAAGACCTGTTTAAAACTTAGAATGTATCTATTTTCTTAAAAAAGAGAGGAAATTAGCAAAAATAGTTTCATTTATTCGGAATGCATATATACCTAGTTATATTAGAATTTTCCCCTTTTGATTAGAATTCTATTTTTGAAAAAGTTTAAGTATTTCTATGCTTTTCAGAGATAACTGTTTCTTCCAGCGAATCGCCAATTGTTGTGCTCTACAACAACCCCCCATTTCATATTATTTTTATTCACAAAATTATCATGTGAAATGGGTCCCTTTAGACTTTGATTAGTATCAATATAGAATTATTTCAAAAAGGTCCGAAAACCTAATGAAAACATTATAAAACCTTTTCGAAAAACCCATTTTGATCAAATAAATCAATTCTTAATCATTGCGATAAAGTGATCGCAAGATCGCATATCGCAATGACATAAGGAGCATATTAAAGAGCGCCCCCAGGTCATACCCCCGATGCGATGCGATATCGCAATCGGCAATCGGCCATACACTATCTATGCACATTGTAATGCTCATTCACCCCGATGCGATGCGATATCGCTATCGGCAATCGGCGATACACGACCATCGTCTCAAGCAATTCCAATACCCCCGATGCGATGCGATATCGCTATCGGCGATCGGGGATTTCAAAAAGTGGCAATATAAGGATTTAAGTCCTCCCGACGCCCGATTGCGATAAAGCGCAGATTTCAAAAAGCCGTTAAAGAGGAGGGATATAACGATCAATTCATATTAAAAGCTTGATCTGTCGAACAATGATTCACCTGTGCTCAACCGCCAAAACATCTACAGCACGCTTAAACGAATCATTCGGCCGATTAATGATATAATGGGCATTTAAGGATTGGCAGGTTTTAAACGGCCATTTAATGTAATTGTAAATCCTGAAATCTCCCCATAGATTGTATCCGCGGCCATTTTTAAAAGTTAATCTCTCACCACACATTGATCAATATATATCTTCCCATATTTGATTTTCATTATCATTCCTCTGTATTACGTTTGTTTCCGCTCTTGTGCAGAATTCTTCCAAAGCAGAAAACTCAGCCAGAATGGGGAAGAAGTCCAAGAAAACCACAGGCCCTTCCGCTGCGCCAGCTACAGCACAAGCCATCGCTGATCCAACAAATAAGAAGAAGGGATTGATATCTGATACAACATGTTCGGGTCTCGTCAGAACTACTTGGCAAGGCACCTACAATTTGATTGAAGCCGAGGAACCGGAAATAACCACAGTACAAGCTACTGCAGATAGATTTAGCTATTCGCCTATCATTAGACTAGACAACCAATCATTCATCCATCCCCTTTTATTCATTATTGGGAAACTGGTCCCATCATATCCAGTCGGAGCCACCATTCCAAACGGAAAAGGAGCTGTACTAAGGTCCGGACCGGGTGGTTATCCCCCAATGTTGTTGCAGCTATTTTCGAGGCATCAACACAAAGAAATCATGGTTCATGCGCAACAGATGGAACAACTCAGAAAATCTCAGAAAGCATGTTTTTTTATTGGTCCTTCATTCCATTAGATTCCTTAAATCTTCTAAAATCCATAGTCTTTACCACTGCACCCTTCATCATTTCATCTTCTTTATTTAAAATCACCCAATCATACTAGGGTTTTTTTTCTAGATACCATCTCTATGCCCCTAGTCCATCCTTTTCATTAAAATTCAATGTACTCTCAATTACAAAAACATTTTTCAATTCTACCCAAGGAATAATAATACATGAATCTATCGCGTAGAAACCCTAGACTCAACCTTTTGTAATGCAAGAAGCATCTATATGGTGTGATATGGAACCATCTTCATCAATATTGTGATTTAATGAGCTACAATGTCATTCATAATCTCTCCCCTATTGACTCTTTACGAGTATTTCCTTTCCATATCCACATAAACCTGAGACCTATGTCTTGGTTTAAAAGTGGAAGAATAAGATATTAGACAAACACAAGAAATGTCAAGCCTAAACCTCATATTTCCCTAGATTTATTGCTTGTGAGCTAATATTTATAATGGGTGTTATTGTTTTAATGGGTCATGTAGTGAAACTATGTGTGTCAGGGAAAAGTGCTTGTAAATCCCCCTTCATTGATATCCGATATGAGGAGCCACCCATTAACAAACCCAAACCTTAGTTCATTGACACTCCATTCTTGATTTACTAGTGTACATCATATACATGGCCAAAGGTGTATTAGTTGTTTTAGAGAGCCAACCTGCCTATAGATGACCCAAAATCATAAATGTATAGGCTTGTTAGAAATATTTGGTTGAAAAATATGGTTACCTATACCCTTATCTTCCCATGCATAGAGGAAGTTGAATGGATTATAAAAGATGTTGACCATGAATAAGAGATGATCACAGACAAACACGAGAATCCTTTTGATTCATTTAGTTCTTTAGAAACTGAGATGTATTACAAGATCCCAAGAATAAATAACCTTGGATGAGGGCTAGATAGAAGATGTTGAGTTCCTTCCCAAAGAAATTTTGATTCATAAACTGTAGTGGATATTCCACTCTGTAGTTTGTCACAATATATCTTATAATACTATATTAAAAATGTAAAATTCTACACTATTATAATTTTATTAGATTTATGGATTTGTAGAGTTATTTTTAATAGTGCATGCATGCAAATGAAAATTGTGTAGAAAATAGAGAACAAAAAAATAAAATCTCACACACACATTTGACATAAGATATTCTCTGGGAAACATTTTGGGAGAAAAACGCAGCTCGAATGTGAGGTCACTCTGCTCTCTTACTCTGAATGGAAAATGTAGTTGTGAGTACAAATAAGTATGGCATGTCTCCCATGGTATCCTATAGTGCACAAATCTTCTCTATGTGTTATACCTCTTATCCCTCTTGGTTATTTTTGCTCAATTATGGCCTAGTTATAACAGAACCCGAAAGCCTACTAGTCGTTAGGTTTGACTACCTCAACTCTTAACCAGGGTTACAATATAGACTCTTATAAAGTCCTCTACATCATAATACCGTGTCTATCTCATTTTTCATGAATAATGGGGGCTAACATTGCATCCTCGTGAATTATGGAGGTCAAAATAGGAAGGTCAACTTATGAGTGGCATAACGTTTGCAAACAGACTCTGATTGATGTGATTCTTATGTCGTTGGAAATGTCTCTATGTATATAATAGCGTGAAAAAGTGATACACTAAGGTGACAAATTTTTACCCCCCAAAAAATGTCATTTTATGCTTCAAAATACTCCTGGAAGGTTTTAGACCATGTTTTGCCAAACTGGGTCCTACAAGTAATAATGGTCCCATGAGTTGATTCCTCCCCTTTTTCCACTCTGAAAGCATAGAGATGGATGAAAAAATATATAATGATCCAATCAGATCAACTAATAAATACATGGTGGGTAAAAAAATGAAGCTCTAGATCCCATCCAAACAGGGAGTATCCTACATATCCATTTAGGTTTTCCTTTCAGTTAGTGGACACCATGTTACACAAGTTGGACGATCAATCCAATGTAGATTTGTTCTATGAAGGATGGATTCCATTGATGTAATCTACAATGATTAAGGGAAACATTTTCAACTGGGATGGTATCCTATCTCTCTACTTGATAGAAAGCATCAGGAAAACTTTGAATCTGATAGAATTCTAACAACCTCAGTTCTTCATCACCTCCTACGTCTTGGATATTTTTTTGTAAAGTATGTGTTCTTGATAATGGGATGGAAATATATTTTAGGAGGATCCAATTCACATATACTATAAATTCCTTTGGGAGTCTCACTATGTCCTATCGTACACCAAAATCTACTAGTACTTCTATATTTCACTCTATTTGGTAAACTTGACTCAGGAAAAGAGCGAAAGTTGACTGAGTCAATAGTAGGGATTTTGGAACCATGTTTTTTTTGTTTCTCGTGGTTTTGTTCCCGTGTAATTCATGTAATGGAATCTTTGAAAAGGTTTGGAGGAACTTGTTGACAATGTTGGATACCTCCAACATATTGGGGTCTTCCCAGTGTGAAGTCCTAATTAGACTTCACACCGTTTGGAGTAGGAGCCCCATAAAGAGTATCAACCTAGCCACCATAACACAGAGGTTCATCTTGGTTTCAATGGATAACATAAGATATTATATACATAAACCTTGAATAAGCAAGTAAGTTGACATTGTGAAACATCAATTGCAATGTGTAAAAGGATACCTTCTTGAGTGGGAGACAAAAAGTAAGCCTCTCGTAGGAAGTAATAATATTAACCTAAGAGAGACACACAAGAGCATAAAAATATTCATTAGCGAAATAATTCACATAATGATTGTAAAACAAATACAACATGCATTCAATGGGATAAGTACCAAAGCCGCTGAAAAAGTTGAATTTCTCCAATACATATGAAAACAACATATACCATAAATATCCCATACAAACAAATGTCCCTCAAGTAAGCTAAGAAGGATAATAAATTATAACCAAAGTACTGTGGTCCTTACAATGTGTTGCAAAATATTGGCACTATGACATACAAATTTGAGCTTCCTACATATTCTCGAGTGCAATCGGTTTTCCATGTTTCATGCTTAAATAAGGTTATAGGTGACAAGCTCCCAATTCAAATAATATTACCAGAACTTGACGAGGAAGGAAAAATCATATTGGAACCTGAAGCAGTCACGAAAACAAGAACTCGATAGCTACAAAATCGATCAATTTCATAGTATCTCATCAAGTGGAAAGACTTATCCGTTGAACATTCAACATGGGAGGATGAGAATTTTATACAGAAGAATCCAAACTACTTAAGCATTGAGGACAACACCTTTTTTAAGGAGACAACCATGTTAGGTCCCTATAATACTAGTGTATTCCCTCATTGTTATTGTCAGTGTAGCCCCCTTATTGTTATTGTTGTGCCCATGTAGTCCCCATATTGTTATTATTGTGCCCCATAGAAGCCCACTATAATTATTGTTGTGCCCTTACATTATTATTGTTATGTTGGCTTCGATTATATTTTGACCCCTTACACTCATATATATAGAAAGGAGGCTTTTTCATTTGAATCATCCAAGAATTGTTCATTTATGTAATGTAAAGGAGGTTTTCCCCTCAAAGAGGCTAATTTTGAAGTCGTTGATCTATCTCTTCTTCTATTTTGTGAGCTTGTTGCATAACAATGTTCCATGTAATTCATCCATGATGAATAAAATTTCTTATACCATTAATGAGGCTTTTGTTCCAATCCATAGAGGCTCTTCTTCAACTTGCAAACCAAATTTTATTTACCTTTTATTTTGAAACCTTCTAACTACTCCATATAAACCTCTTCTTCCAATTCCCCATGAAGGAAGATGGTATTTACATATAGTTTTTCACATTCTCAATCTAAATAAAGAACAAGACCAACAATAAATTTTCTAATGGTTGACATTTTAATAATATGTGAAAATATTTCAATAAAATTAATACCTTATTTTTGAGAAAATCCCTTCACCACCAACCTTTCCTTATATCTTTCCTTTTTACCTTCTCCCTTATGCTTAATCATGTACACCAATTGTTTTTGTAAGGATATTCTTCCTTTTGGTGAAGCCAACCCAAACACATCAAAATGTATCAATTGTAAGAAATATATTTTCCATTGGTGGGCACTTCCAATAAATGAAATCCTTCATTTCCTACCATATATGAAATGCTCACACAATTCAATATTATAGGTTTTCAAACATAGAAACACATTTTTAGTGGTATGAATTTTAATGCACTTTTCATTCATGTGGCCCAAATACTTATGCCACAAATCAACTGAGATTTCTTCCTTTGGAACAACAACAAAATGTGATTTTTCTACCATTTCTCTTAATGTATTCAATGTTCTTGTCTTGTAACCTTTATCCATAAGTAGTGCCTCTTTACTAATTTATCCAACATTGTTTCCAAAACTCGTGAAATAGCCTTCATCATTAGTCATCATATAACAATCAGACTCATTAATATCTTTGATATATGCCTAACCTATTTTAGTAAGATATCTTGTCCATCTGCTCTCTTGATGTGGATATCCCCCACTCCAACAATGTTGCAAAATTGATTGTTTCCCAAGCATGCTTTACCATAATCACCAAGATTATATATAACATAATTAATTTTCATCATGGTTTAAAATCAATAAGGGATTGCAATCGTACTATTCTACCACTAGACCATTGGTGCTAGTATATGCAAAGGCTTGTTTATTCTCTTTCTATTTTTATTTTATGAAAGGGCTCCATTTAGTTTTTTTCTCATGTTCATTGGATCTATTTGAAGACCATGAATATGATGTGGGCCATTTATATATGTGCTTCAACAAGTGTGATAGGCATTGGGTAGGATTCTATGTTGACATCTCTAGTCATGCATATCTTATATGGCATGTCAGCATAAAGGACTTGATGTTTAATACAAAATATCTCGCATGACAAATTTTGTGATGTCCTTTCTAGTCAATTACCATCCAATGAGTTCCTAGAACATTCTAGATATAAATTGATCCCAAATTTGTCCCATGTACTTGTTTAGAGGTTTGTTCTCTCCAGTTTCCCTATCCTGATATGAAATTAAAATAACTTGAAGGTTTTCTTAAAAAATGCAAGAAATTTTATGTCTTGTGGGAAATGGATCAAGTTACGAAAGCGCATAAAATTATTGTTTTTAAACTTAGTTTGCAGAAATAAAACCGAGAAAAATGAAGTATGAACAACAACACAAAACAATTTTGATAACGAAGTGCACCCCTCCTAGGCTACGTCTCCAGGTTCAACTTCCAGTGTTGGGCTTCTTCAATTATATGCTCAAATCTAAAGTTGCATCAGTTTACAGTGCTCAGATTGCAAAAATTGTGTTGCCAATGGATTCAAAATGCTCAAAAACCCCTATCTAGGGTCTTCTTGAGCTTAAAAAGGTTGAAAAATGAGCAAGATATGTCCCGTGTAATAAGTTTTTGCTAACTGTTTTAAAAATATGCAAATATGGTTAATCATCCTACGAATTCCGCCTTTTCGCTTACCACTAAGTAATAAATTCGCTTGGGACCGACAGGATTCCTATCATAAATTGTGCAATTTATCACCTCATTAAATCCACTAATAACCCTTAACCGTTGTGTCAAGGTCACATTGTGTGCCATGTGGTTGGGGGCCAGGGCTAACGACTCGCCCCTGTCGGTTCAACCCTCTACCCTAGTTGGTATGGTCACTTGGAAACTGATAAGACCAAGGGTCAAGCCAGCCACCCACCCCTTCTGACAGAGCCTCCACCTTGGCCCGAGGGACTTTAATATGACCGGGGTCCAAGGCTAACTGCCCGGCCTCGTCACTTCCACATGTGGCTATATGGTACAACATGTGACCGGGGCTGGGGACATGTGCACTGCCCCTCCCGCCAACTCCAACCTGCCTTTAATTTAGATATATTTCGTTGATAATATGGTTAAGAACCAACGATATGGAGTAATAGTAAGGCACCTAATTAGTTTGGTGGAGGTCATGGGGTCAAACCCCATTGAGGCGAGTTGGCCTACCAAAAAAAATCTTGGCCAATGAGTGAGCGCCACGTTGTGCCATCTCATTGGACCACGTGGCGCCTCTTCATTGGGCCACTTCAAAAAACTATGACCAATGAAAAATTGGCAACTCGGTTGTACAACCCTGCCACATGGCGACACAAGATTGCCATGTTCCACCAATGTACTTTCCATTTGAGTTGTCAACGTCAGCTATGACCTGCCCAGTCAACAGCCTAGCTAACCCTACTATTTCACTTTTTAATTGTTTGTCCAAAACTTCAAAACACGATAGCTTGACCATATGATGTCTGTTTAAGGAAATTCAAGCAGTGTTGGATTCAGGACAACGAGCATTACGATCTGGCACTAGTTTTGAGCAATTTCAAGCACTTTAAATTTTGAGCATTTTCTTGATCCCCTAGATCATTCCTCCCCACTACAAGCTTTTGGACCACCAAAAGGTTGTTTTCAATCAAGAAGTAAGTGAGTGTACAACTCCCTCACCCTTCCGATCTCAATTCACCTTAACTTACTTGGATTAGTTCCATTGACCCCTACATAAAGGTACTCCACATTTCCTCTATGTGAAGTCCTTATACTCCTATCAAGAATAATATCTTACTTCAATTCTTATAAGTATTCAAGAGAGATGAAGATGATTGAAATGTCCCTCATTCTCGAAAATTAAGTTGAGCGCAAAGCCGACACGAGAAGCGGGAGCAAACGGCGACGGTTCAGAGGATAGCAGAGGTGGTTTCTGATGGAGGATGGTAGAGGAGGGAGATCAGCTCCCTCCTACAAGGACACAGTCTCCAACAAAGGCAAAACAACGGAATGTAACAATGAAGGCGTGGCTGGGGAAAAAAACAGATATAATGCTAAGGGGACAGAGGGAACTAAGACAAAGACAAATAGCAGCATAAAGGATAAGGAGGAAGAAGCCAAATATCTTGGGTCACGAGAACACAGGCAAAAGGGACCTTGCAAGCCTAAAGCTGCAATCACACCAAGAGTTATATTAAATGGCCCTGCTCTGCGAGCGCACAAAGAACACATGGGGAACTATGCCATTATTTGTAAATTCATGGAACTATGGCCCACTGAAAAAGCTTTGCAAACGTGGATCAAGTATCACTGGAAGCCCAAAGGAAGAATTGACCTACATCTTGAGTCAAAGGGATTCTTCACAGTGGTGTTCTCAAATATCGAAGACAAAGACAGAATATTCGAAGGAGGACCCTACTTTTATGCAGTGGCTGGTCTCTTTATGAGACCCTGGAGGATGAACTTCGTCCCAGAGCAGGAGACCTTCACCTCGGTTCTAGTATGGGTAAGGCTATATTCCCTACCTCTTGATTATTAGCAAACGGAATCATTAGCAGCTATTGGTAATAAACTAGGATGTTTTGTCAAAGTTTCTGAAGCCACAAGAAGAAGGAAATATACCTCCTTTGCAAGAATATGTGTGGAGATGGATCTATCAGAAGCTCTTCCAGATGAAGTTATTCTGGAGTTCATGACGAGGAATGGGTGCCAATAGTGGACTATGAAGATATCCCATTCAGATGTCGTAGATGCCATGAACATGGACATCTGCTCAGAGAATGCCCTCTTGGTAAAGTAGACAACAAAGAACACCTCAATACTTCGAAGGATACAGAGAGCTTTCAGAAAGTGGTAAGCAGAGGCTTAGCCAAAATAGGTTTCAAGTGTTGAATGAGGATGAGGATAACACGAAGGACGAACAAACCCAGGAGAAAGATTCTAAGGAAAAAGAAATGGAAGAAAATAGGAAACAAGCTCAAGACATGGTATACCATAATGAGACTGTTATGAGTGAGACAGAAATGGAGATGGAACAGGAAATGACCCAAAGCGAACTAGATCTGGAAGATCATGAACTACAGGAAATCCTAGACAAGGAAAACTTGGATCTGGAAGGATTCTTGAGGCAGGGTTCCAAGGAAGGAATAGAATCAATACCTCCAAAAGAATGCTCGAGAATACAGCAGTTATTTTTATGGAAATCCTAGGAAAGAGGATTGGATAAAGGTAAAAGTATTCACAAGCAGGAACACAGAGGGGTGAAAATAATGAAAGCAACTCCAGGATTAGCAACTAGAAATCCAGGAAAAAAAAGGGGCAGGAAAAAGCAAAATGAGCTCTTGATGGAGTGTGGAAAGATAATGATAGATTGGGTAAGATGAAAGACCTAACCAGTTACTCTTTTACAAATCTTTAATTATGAAGCTCATATCTTGGAATATTAGAGGTTTAGGCAGTAAAAGAAAACAAATAATGTTAAGTCACAAAATCAAACAAGCATCACCAGATATCATCTTTATTCAAGAAACAAAATGTTCCATTCAAAAGTTAAAGCAAATCCATAACAAATGGATGAACTGTTTTGAGTTTCTTGAAGTGAAAGTAGAAAACACAGCGGGTGGTATCCTCACTCTATGGAACCCCCAAAAAGTTAGTATTTTGGATGCGGAGACATCAAGAAACTATCTATCGGTAATTATTCAACCAGTGGGAGTTGTGGACACTTTCCTCGCCACAAATGTCTATGGGCCGCAAAGAATAGATGAAAAACTAAGACTATTAAACTCCTTAGCACAGCTCAAGAGCAGACATAAAGGAATACCTTGGGTCTTAGGAGGAGATTTTAATATGATCAAATCACTTTCGGAAAAAAAAAGGAGGCACCAGACTACTAAATAAGGACTCAAATCTGTTCCAAACCTTTACTGATGACATGAATCTGGTGGACTCGACAATGCAGAATGGCCTATATACTTGGAACAATAAAAGAGGAGGTGAATCTCAGGTCACCTCCAAGTTAGACAGATTTTTGATCTCCGAGGAGCTTATGCTAGCAAATAGAGAAATAACAGCTAAGGTTCTCCCCTTTGGAGGTTCTGATCACTAGCCGATTCAACTAGAACTCGTGGGGTTTGATTCTCCCAAGAACAGACCCTCCAGGTTTGAGAATATCTGGCTCTCCCACCCAGATTTCACTCATAACGTTGAACATTGGTGGGTTGAAGATCTTCAAATCCAGGGCACGAATATGTTCATCCTACACAAAAGCCTTCAACATATTAAATACAGACTCAAAGAATGGAACAAGGAGGTTTTTGGCAATATTTTTGTGGAGAAAAAGGCAATGGATGCCAAACTACAAGAACTCAATCAAGCATTGATCACAATGGGTTTTGATAAGGACAAAAGTCAACTAGCTGATAAACACCATCAAGAATGGGAGAATTTATGCAAACAAGAAGAAATCTTTTGGAGAAAAAAGTCTAGAATTCAATGGCTTAAAGAAGGGGAACGTAATACAAAATTTTTTCATAGATCCACCATAGCCAATAGGGCTCACAACAGAATCTATGTGATTCTGAATGACAAAGGGCAGCTACAGACCTCTCACAAGAACATCGAAGAAGTGCTGGTTCAACATTTTAGAAGCATCACGAAGGATAATAATCCAGACAGGGAGCAATGTATTAGAGAAATTGCAAATAACATCCCTAATCTGGTGACTAGAGAGGACAATTTCAACCTGAACAAACCTGTCACTGAAAAGGAAATTAGTGAGATTATCAAGGACATGCAAAATTGCAAAGCTCCGGGTCCAGATGGTTTCAATGTGGATTTTTTTAAGGCCTGCTGGAACATTGTCAAGCATGACATCCTGAATGTTGTGGAGGATTCCAGGAGAAATAGGACTATTCTAAAAGCCCTCAACACCTCCTTCATCTCTCTGATCCCCAAACAAGATTCAGCCCTGACTGCTGATAACTTTAGACCCATTACCTTACGTAATGTGGTTTACAAGATTATTTCTAAGATATTGGCTAGCAGGCTCAAACCTCTTCTTCCTTCTTTAATCTCAGGTGAACAATTTGGTTATGTGGAAGGCAGAAAAATTCTTAATAATATCATTCTAGCACACGAGATAGTCCACACGCTAACCAGTAAAAAATAGGTCGGTATGATCATGCAACTAGATATTGCCAAAGCTTATGACAAAGTCAACTGGAGCTATATCAAGAGGATCCTTGCTGCATTTGGGTTTGATCATAACTGGATCAGATGGGTCATGGCTCTTGTAACTTCATCCAGCTTTTCTATTCTGGTGAATGGATCTCCCTCAGCTATCTTCACTCCTTCTAGAGGTCTCAAGCAGGGAGACCCACTCTCTCCCTTCCTTTTTATCATCATGATGGAAGGATTGGGCAAAGCCATTAAGCAGGCTAAATTCTTGGGAAAAATTAAGGGACTGCAATTAACCGAGAATGGCCAGACAATGACTCATCAACAATTTGTTGATGACACAATGCTGCATGGAATTCCTACTGTCAAAGAAGCTTCAGAGTATAAACAAATCCTAAGCAATTTTGCCTTGGCCACAGGTATGGAAGTAAATCTCTCCAAATCTAAATTTTTTTTCTTAAATACTAACATTGCAATTCAGAGAAATATCTCAAGAATTCTGGGCTTTCAAAGGGATTCCCTCCCTTCAAAGTATTTTGGAGTTCCCCTTACAAACAAACCCCTGCACAAGAGCATTTGGGAACCGGTACTCAATAAGATGCGGGACAAAGTTAAAAAATGGGCCATCAGATCATTGAACCTGGCTGGTAGACAAATTCTGACAAAGGCTATCCTACAGTCAATCTTGGTGTTCTTGTTATCAGCTCTCCCAGCCCCCAAATGGGTCTTACAGCAATTCAGGAATATCCAGAGAGACTTCCTCTGGGGCAAGGAAGAAACAAGGAAGAAATTGGCACTTGTTTCTTGGGATAAAATCTGCAAACCTAAAAGTCATGGGGGACTAGGTTTAGATGATCAGGAAATCTTACGGAATGTACTAGGAGCCAAACTCTGGTGGAGATGGGTGAAAGAACCAGAAGCTCAATGGGCTAAAACCTGGAAAGAAAAATATGCAAGCTCTTGGAAAACTAATGATCTTATTAGAATGTCGGGAAATATAAAGGGCTCTTACATCTGGAACAAAGCCTGGGAAAACAAATGCCTAGTACAAAACCACAATTTCTGGCAAATCAGAGCAGGGGATCTTGCTCTCTTTTGGGAGTACAAATGGCAACAAGAACCAATGCTGCTAAAAGATGACTGTAAAGACCTCAAGCAAGAAACAGATTCCCAGGGTCTAACCAAAGTTAAATATTTCTAGAGTCCTTCTTACAGCTCTAAGAAATGGAGAAATTGGAGAAGCATAGAATGTAGTGACGACAGTCCCCAAAAAAAAAGCCGAGGAAATTATGACCATTGTAAAACAAAGGAAAATCTTGGCTGCAGAGGGGCAAGATCAATTAAGATGGGGCCTCAACAAAGAAGGCTCCTTTAATCTTAAGGAAGCTAAGAAGATTCTCGTGAACCTGGATTCTAGAACTGCAACGAATTCCTGGCGACATCTCTGGAGCCATCAAGGGTGGATGAAGATCAAGCTATTCATGTGGCTAGTTCACCATAAGAAAATCTTAACTTGGGACAACATTAGGAAAAAAGGTATTATTGGGCCCTCTAGATGTTAGCTATGTGAAGCTCAAGAGGAAACAATGGAGCATATTCTTAACAGCTACACCTTTACCACCTGGTTGTGGGACTCTTTTGCAACCATTTTTCAATAGACAGATCGAGATAAAGAAAGCATCACAAACACCCTAATCAAGTGGAGAAGGAACTTTTCGGAAAATGAATTTCTCAATCTAGCCTAGGCCTTTACACCTAGCTTCATCATCTGGAATGTCTGGAAAGAAAGGAATAAAAGGATTTTCAAGGATGAAAAATCCATTCCTCTTCAATTGTTGGATCTGATCTTGAAGCAGATTAGAGAGACAGTGGGCACAACTGTTCGCAATCTTCCCAAAAACACGCCTACAATAAATGAGATGAGAACCCTTAGACAACTGGGAATGCAAGAAACCATTATCAATGGACTCAGAAGAAAAGAAGGAAATTTGGGAAAGGAAAAGGATTTCTGGTAGCCTCCGCTGAAAGGCTACTTGAAATGCAATATAGATGGGGCTTCGAAAGGCAACCCTGGAACAGCTGGTTATGGAGGGGTGTTAAGAGACGAAGATTGAATTATAAGCTTCATTCCACTGCCACTTAGGTAAAGCCACAAATAACATGGCTGAATTAATGGCCTTGGAACAATGCCTGGAATTACTAAAGCACACTCATAGTTCAAATTTCATCATAGAGGCAAACTCAGAAATATCTATAAAAGTTGTTAGACAAATCAATTGTGGAGCAGCGCCAGAGAAGGTCTCAAAACATTGGAGACTAATTCAAGTGTATCAAAGAATACAGAATCATCTCCAGAGTCTGCAAACTATTAGTTTCAGACATGTTAGACGTGAAGCCAACAAACTAGCGGAAACTCTTGCCAATCAAGGAGCATCTAATACTGTAAACAGATTTGAGATGAACTGGGAGGAAATGCCTCTGGGAAGAGTAAAAGCTCTTTGTGAGGAACAAACGGCAGAAGATAGAGAACTTTTCAAACACTGGGCCTGAAGGAAAGAAATTGTTTGATGATGTCTAATCAAGTTCGATCACAGTTCTTGGGGAGGCTAGGGGAAGAAGGACAAGGCTACGTTGTCGGGTGTCTTCCTAGTGGAATGTGGAAAAACCCCTTCCTCTTCAGTTTGCTAATCAGGATCTACCCTCGATCTGCGGGGATCTCTGTTGCCGGTTCTATCAAGGGAGTGGTCGGGCTTTGGCGGCTCTTGTTTCCCGGCGAAGACGTTTCCCCATATTTCCTCTCCCCAATCGGAAAACCAAGATCAGGTGGCTTTCGGGTGATCGCGTTGATTTGGGATGGTAAGCGGTTTTTTTTTTGGGAGCGATCCCATTAGACTTTCGCCATGTGGCCAGCGCAAGGTTTTGAAACTACCATCCATTGCGAGATAAGTTTCGCACATTTTAGGTGGTGCGATATTTCGGGATGTTGTCTGATCTCTTGGGGTTGTGTCAACCGTCAGATCTGTTGGTACCTTTTTGGTGGGGCCTCGAGTTTTGGTGAGCTTTTCGCTCAAGTGGCATGAGTGTTTGAAAGCCTTAGTTTAGGCTTTTGTTTTGTTTGAGTCAGCCTAAAGTATGTTGTGCACAATCTTGCTGTCTGGTGTAGCGGGGTGAAGCTTTACTTTGGCTTCTTGCCCTTGGCTACCCTGTCGCCTCTGGGAGTTCAAGATTTTGTATATTTTGTAAATTTTTCTAGTTATAATGGAATAGAAGGAACTACTCTTGCTTAAGCAAAAAAAAAAGTATTCAAGAGAGAAATCTTCTATTGTTGAAATCTGAACATTCTCTCCTTAATCTTTAATCATAGGAGGCTCATATAATCTCAAGTTTTCCACATTTACAACAATATAAATTTTCATGTATGGTGGTAAATCTAATCGGAAGGCATTATTACCAATCTTCTCCAAGATTTTAAAAGGACCATATATGATTGGTTTGAGCTTTTTACCTTCACCTTGGAGCCTTTCCTTGCTGATATAAATCCAAACTTGATCTCCCACCTAGAAGTTGTGGTCAACACAATGCTTATCATGTCTTGTCTTATACTTGGCTTGACTCTTCTCCAACTGTTCTTGTACCATCTGATGCACCAACTAAGTTTGTTCAATGAAGTGCTTGGCCTGATCTAAATCACTATGTCCATCTACTGTAACATATTTCCTAAAGATAAAATCTAAGAGACATTTTGGTAAATATCCCAAACATGCTTCGAATGGAGATGTCTGAGTTGAAGAATGCTTGGCTCTATTGTAGGCATGCTAGATGTAATGTAAGTATTCATCCCAAATCTTAGGATGCTTAATGCAATATCCATGAAGGAGTTTTATTACTATTCAATTCATCACTTTTGTCAAGCCATCAGTTTGTGGATGAAATGATGTGCTCTTCTTTAACTTGGTCTCCATGATTTCCCATAAACTTGACCAAAATTTCTTGACAAATCAAGAATCTCGATTAGAACTAATAGATGTGGGTAAACCAAATTGCACCCATACATTTTGGAAGAAAATTTGTGCAGTCTATTCAGTTGTAATCTACTTCTTACAAGGCATCAAAACACACATTTTTCTGAAACAATCTACAACAACAAATATAATCATGACCTTTCCTAGACATAGTTAGTTCTCCCACAAAATTCATAGAAATACTTTCCCAAGAACTAGAAGGAATAGAAAGTCAAGTATACAAACCCAACTTTCTATTGTTAGGCTTGCTAGTAGCACACATGGTACATCCTCTTACATATCTTGAAACACTTTCATTCATGCGAGGCCAATAACAATACCTATGTAATTGTGTAATTGTTTTTCCTACACCAAAGTGGCCAACAATAAGAGAAGTATGAGCTTCCCTTATGATGTTGACTCTTTCACCCTGTGGAACACATAACTTGCCAAGATGATACAACAATTTATCATGAACATGATAATCTAACTCTTCAACATGATTTCCTTGACACAAAGTTGCATAAACATCTTTGAAATCTTCATCTTTAGCATATTGTTCAACATAGCTCTCATGCATGATTGAATTATGCTTAAGAATTACAAATGCACTAACAATAGGCCTTGATAAAATATCAAAAAATTTGTTGTATATGCCTTTCTTATACCTGATTAGTATATGGAATTGTTGTAGAAATCCCATCCACTTGAAATGTCTAGCTTGTTGTAGCTTGGTTTGCATTCGTAAATATTGCAAAGGTTGATGGCTAGTATGAATAATCATTTCCTTACCCATAAAATAATGCTTTGTACCAAATAATTCAACTCTTTATCATAAGTTGGATAGTTAATTACTACATTGGTAAAGGTTTCATAATGATAACAAATAGACTTACCATGGTGCATCAACAATGCTCCCATGGCATAATCACTTACATCGGTTTGAATCTCAAATGGTTGCTTAAGATCTGGAAGTGCAAGGACTGGTGTTCTACTGGTTTTTTCTTTCTATGTACCGAAGGATTTATGTTGCTTGCCTCCCCACTGAAATACCTATTTCACACGTGTCAAAGCATGTAGTGGAGCCGCAATAGATGATAAGTTAGCAATAAAATTTCTCCAATATTGGGCTGCTCCCAAAAAGCTCCTAACCTCTGTTACATTATTGGGCTTAGGCCAATTCACAATGACTTCAACCTTTGAGGGATCAATCTTCAATTCACCCCCTCCAACAATATGACCCAAATAAACTAAAGAGGTTTTCCCAAATTCACACTTAGACATCTTCAAATACAATTTCTCTTTCTTTAAGACATCTAAAGCTCACTTAACATGCTCTTCATGAGTCTTACTGAAAATCAAAATATCATCTAAGTAGACTATGAAAAAATCACCAAGGAATGGTCTCAACACATCATTCATAACTCTAATGAATGTTGGAGGTGCATTACAAAGCCCAAATGACATAACTAACCATTCAAACAAACATTTCTTTGTCTTGAAAGTAGTCTTCCAAATATCATCTTTAGCAATCCTAATATGATGATAACCACTTCTCAAGTCCAACTTACTGAAATAAACAGCATCCTTCAATTGGTCTAGCAAATCATCAATACGAGGAAGAGGATAGTGAGTCTTTACTGTGATTTTCTTCAAAGCTCTAAAATCCACACACATGCGCCATGTACCATCCTTCTTTAGAACCAAGACAATAGAAGACCCACAAGGAGATATGCTAGGCCTAATGGCCCCTTTGTCAAGCAAATCTTGAATTTACTTCTGGATCTCTACATTCTCCAAAAATGACATTGTATACATACCAATGTTTGGAAGAGGTGCATCTTTCTTTAATTGAATCTCATGTTGGATTCCTCTTTTAGGAGGCAACCATTCAGGTTCTTGAATCTAATGTTCCAAACTTAAATAAATAGTGATATGCAAAGCAAAAATGATTTACAGCACAAAAATTTTAAACAATTAGCAAATGCTCATTAAAACTCTGGAATTAAGAACCAGTTGAGCCATTTTATTAATCAATGGATCAAGTACAATAGTATGGAGGAATGCACCTGGGCTTTCCTCAATGGAAAGCGTGACAAAACCCAGGTGATAATACAATGATCTCAAATGCTAGAAATGATTGCTCCGCTAATGCTCTGCACTACCTAGAAAGCTTCACTACTACCTGGAAAGGGACTGCAAGAAACTCGTCCTCCAGTGTTCATAAAATGGTGAAACTTCAGCCACAAACTCCTTGGCCAAAACCCACAAAATCCCATAAATGGTTTGGCCCGATTTGGACTTCCCAAAATCGACCCCGAAAGGCACTATTCAATCCTCAACAATTATGCACTGTCTGCTACAAAGATACAGCTTAAAACCCCACCTATAGTGCTCAAAAAATTATGAAACTTTATATTTGGGATCCTTTTAAAAAATCTAGAAAAAACCAAAAAGGATTTTGGCTAGTTTAGACTTTTGCAATTCGACCCCCTTGGAGCCCAACCTCAGCTGCAACTGCAAAACTCGACCTACTGGAAACTGCCTGTAAATCCTCCCGAAAATGCCCCCAAAGTGCTCCGCTGACCCTTGCTATCCAATCCCTAACTTCTTGAGTGAGCTCTTAGCCTAAGACACCTGCTCCTAAGCTCCACGAAAAAATTTTGAGTGGCCTCTACGTTGTTCCCTAGCCCAGCAATTCGAACTATTGGAATGATGGCTCTGCTGGCTGTAAAACTCAGCAATAATGTTGGTCTATTGCTACTATCTCAGCTCTCTAACTCTCTTGAAAACAATCTGATCTTTTCTAACCTCTATTTCCCTCTTCTATTCTCTAACTACCTAGAAATACACACTGCTTGCTCTGCGCTAGTTGGTGGTGCTATGCCACTACCCCGAAACTCCTGAAATCCTTGTAGAACTGCCTCTCTAAGGTGGGCACGAATGGTCCCCCAAAGTAGAGGTTTAATCTCCCACTTGAGAGATTCGTGGCTAAACAACTAGTTGACTCAGCTAAACAGCGGAGTGAATAGTCAAGTGATTTTGTTTGCAAGATGTATGAATGAATCCAAAAATGAAAGCTACTCCCTCCTTATAACTCCTTGGGCCTCCCTTGCCTCATGTGGGCTGCTCCATCCACCTATTCGACTTTCCCTCCAAGATATTTGAATGGGCCAATTCGAATTCCCATGTGGGTGACCCCCACATTCCACTAGCAACCAAATTAATTTGAATTGCCTCCTAAGTCCCCAAGTCGAAAATGATGGGTTCTCCTCCTTAGCCAAAATTGTGCAAAATTGTGTAGCAGCAACCTGTTACAAATGTGTTTGAGAAGGGACATGATAGTCCTCCCCTCCCAAATGTTGCTTGCCCTCAAGCAACCTCAAAGCTGGGTGCTCTGATATGTGCTCACCCTCCAAGGTGGCATCGTCATCCGGCAAGTTCTTCCAATGCTCCAAAAATCGCTTGTCCTCAAGCAATTCCTAAATGAGAATCCTCTCTAACTGTTGCTCCCCATTGTCACTGCAACATGTGCCAAGATCCCAGATGTGCCACTGAATCGTCCATTACCTTAACACTGTCCTGCTATGAAATAGTCCTTCAATACTAGGATCCTAGGCCCTCCTGTCCAACATGAAGCTCCCCTCACTCTACTCACTATCCTGCCCGGTGCAAGTACCAGAAGTCCCTTGCTCCATCCGTGACTTGGTAAAGCCCAATGGAAGATCTGTATGATCTCCCCCTACAGTAGCCGACTCATCCCTAAAGGTTATTGAGATGTAAAGAGCTATGATGCCCCAGTTCCCTGCTAGTCCCATAGTGGTGCCACCATGCTGACGATGCACTACTATGACTATGTCATACTCCCCATCGTGCGCAGACAGTATCCTCCCCTCATGGAACTCGATGGTGGAATACTGAAAGAGGCAAGACACATGCCACCTAGGCATCTACATGGCACCAAGGCCTACCCATCCAAATCTAACTCCAAACATGTGCAACAATAGAGAATGTCTACCTCCCCATATGATGAAACCCTCTGTGAACCCCCATGTGTCATCCCAAGAGTGAACTATATCACTATCTGCCATGACTCCACTCATCGTGAGTGATCTATCGATCAACTGAATCCCTACATCCCATAGGAGGACCTACTATGGCATAGCCCTGATAACCGATGGAATCCCTTTGGCCCTCATCACTAGTCCCTGCATGCCACCGATATATAGGCTCCATACATCATGAACTGATATGAGGCATGCTAAATTGTCCGGTGCCTGCCACTGTGTAGTATTGATGACAACTAGAAACCACGTGTGCCAAATAGCTACCCCCTGGATGCAACCAATAGATGGGTATCTAATACGTGCAATTGACTCAGTGTATACAAATCCATCCTGCTCCTGCCAACCATCACTGCTAGTTCGGCTACTCGCCCCCTGGAGAATGTGTCGATACAATGTCGAGAACCCAGATACATATTGGACAACTATCTCAGTCGTACATGGTATCCTCTGTTCATGCATGGTCCAGACATGCCCTGTGGAAAGAGTGAAGCATTTCTCCCCCGTGACCAGCGCCCCAGGCATAAGATCAATGATGAATGATATTCCATCCCTATTGGTGATCACCTCATCCCTCGACCTATGGCTGTCAACTCCTGCACCGACTCAATGACGTCGATGATAAGTCTCCTCTCTATCGCACCAAGTGTCATCCAAATATCTTGGGTGAGCTCCCTATCCCCTGTTGCTCGTGACTAGAGTGTCAAAGGACAACAACCATATCGCTTGTTCCTATAAGTGACATAGAATAGGGTCAGGAGTGTGAGTCCCCACGGATACCATCAAGTATCGCTCATCTATGTCCCCGTCGATCCTGGGTGAACTACACCCAAAGGTATGCCTGGTATCTCCGTCCATAGGTGTCCCTAGAGGAAAAACTCCAAGACCTCGTTGTGTAGCACCATATGCCTTTGCATACCACCGATCATCCCAATACTCCTGGACATCCCACTGTACACCACGGCCTACCCCTGTACATTGTTGGATACCCTCGGCTACAGCTATGTCATCCTGTATTGTCCTACTTCCTACCTATGTCACTACACCTGTCACTCCCCACATGTACTCACTACAATGTGAGGCACTCCCACTCTGCAACACAGTCCAAAGCCCTACAACACACCACCATGCATCTCCATGCCCACTTGTAGACCACTGCTCAACGCTAGATGCTCCCACACATCCCTAGATATGATTGCCTAGAGATATGTCTCTACGTGTTAGGCCACATCTGGTCAGTATCATCACCTCCTCCATCGCATCATTATCCCCGCCGATGAATGGATCTTCCCTCCAAATCCCCCCTGAGGGATCCGAGAAGTGACTCTCCCTATGTGTCAATAGTGATGCCACCACTGCTTCGCTCCTCTGCGTCCTCTATGCCCCACACAAAAGTGAAAATCCCCCAGCTCCATGCAAGGCACCATTTGGTGGTCTGCCAATGCCACCTCTTCCGACGAACTCCTACCAAAATATGTTGATCACCCAGTGATACCGTGTACAAATGCCATACCAAGAAAACCAAAAGAGTGTGTCCATAAATTGGTCATCCACTAGTGTTGATTGAGACTTCCCTAGAAAATGTGCATGCTCAACTGTTAGGTCAACTGCACCATCCCGGTTGTAGTCAACCTGCATACATGGGAAATGATAAGTAGTCCCTCCCAGATCCCAATGCTAATAATGGTTTCCAGCATCCCAGTGCCTGAAAACTCCTGCTGAGCTCCACCTAGGTCCACTACCATCTCCATAATCCACTCCACTGGGTACCAACTCAGAATCTCTCGCCACCCAACCCCAAGAGAGGGATCGAATGCATGAAATCATGTCCATAGAACAACCCCAACATGCGGGTGTTGCACCTTTTGCAACTCAAGTCGTCTCATCTCGCTATCCTGGTCAATACATACAATCTGACTAGGTAGCTTTGTCTCCCTCTGTCCAATGGGCCAAGGTAACCTAACAGTGTTGTCAGCTCCGTCTATGTATGCCCGAAGAGGGCTACTCTCATGCTCCAACATGAACTCTCGCTGTACCAATAGGGAATCCAACTTCTCCCCAATGTAAGTCAATTTGGTCGTGGATTCAGCACAAACTTCTCTCATGCCCTCCAGCTCCTCATTTTGCTGCAGAATTGCCTCTCGCACTAATGAAGCCTTCCTTTTTAGTGCTAGAAGGTCGGCCTGAAACTGAAGGAACTGTTGTGGGCATCTGTTGACTCTTTTTCTTTTTCTTTTTGAGTGTTTGGGTTTTGAAGAGATGCTTCTTCAGAACCTTTATTTGCTTTAAGAGAATCCTCCTCAAAGGTATCTTGCTTATGAACATCTATAGAAGGTTTTTCTAGAACTCTACTAGACCTGAGTTGTACATCATTAAGAGGAACAATCATATAGGTAGGAAATTGTTGTCCTTCTACCATGTAAGCATTCTGAGGATTTTTGTTATTAGGATTTGGCAATGGCTGGGCTGGTAGTTGATTTGTCTTTTGTTGGAAAGGAAGCAAGAGTTGAGAATTTGGATTTTGTTGAGAAGGTTGTTGTTGTTGTGGAAATGGCAATGAAATTTGTGGGTTTTGATTTGGAAGTTGTGGAGCTTGTTGATTTTGAAAAGATGGAGGATATTGATAGAATTGAGAAAATCTCCCATAAGGATTTTGCATACCTAGTACCCATGATTGATATGGATTTTGAGGTTGGGACCAAGGTTGTTGCCAAGGATTCCAATTTGGCGGGG
Organism: Pinus tabuliformis; assembly: GCA_031772625.1. Taxonomy (NCBI): domain Eukaryota; kingdom Viridiplantae; phylum Streptophyta; class Pinopsida; order Pinales; family Pinaceae; genus Pinus; species Pinus tabuliformis. The sequence goes on from CM062816.1 coordinate 105,172,070, forward strand.
GTTGAAAGTTCATAGGGTTGTTAAACCCTTGATTTTGTTGCCCCTGCCAAGGTCTCCTTGAAACAAAACAGAGAGACTCTACTGAATTTGGATCTTCTTGAAAGACAGCTTTGAGCCCAGGAATTGAAGGACAATCCTTGGTCTCATGGCTTTCCGAGCAAATCATACATGTTTCTACAACTTTTGCATCCAAGGGGCATTCCCTTAGAGCATGTTTCTTCCTACATTTTGGACAAAATATGGCCAAGGCTTCAGCTTCTGCTTTCTGCTTGTTTTGTATTTTAAGGGTGTCTAGTTGTTCACTAAGGCTCCCTAGAATATCAGTTTTGAACTCATCAAGCATATTTCCAATCTCAGCCCTACTTACTGATCCAGTTGCAGATTTGTTTGCTCTAATAAGAGAAGGATCTCTAGGCCCTTTTCCCGTTTTAGATTTTCCCCTTGAGAGATGGACACATAGTTCTGCTATGTCATGAAGTGGAAGTTGAGAAATATCTCCCTTCCCCATCATGTTTAAAATATCTATCCATTCATCTCTAATGGCTTTTAATAGAAGGGCTTTCAAGGTCTCCTCATCTAAGTTACTCATTTTTTCTCTTTTTAAGTTGTATTGAAATCTTTCAAGTAAATCCTCCAAATTTTCATCTTCTTTTTGCACCATTTTGAATACCTCATCCTTATGGTTGGTGGGCATGCAATAGTCCAGGTATCTATCCAAAAATGTTTGTTTCATATCATTCCAAGTCCTAATAGATTGAGTGACTAATCCCATGAACCATTTCAAAGCAGCTCCCTTCAGTGTTGAAGGAAACAATTTGAGTTTTTGAGAGTCTTCCATATAATCATAAGTTCGGCACACGACTTCAAACTCAAATAGAAATGTTTTAGGATCCTCACTTCGCAGCCCATAAAAGTTTGGGAGGACAAATGGTGATATGTTTTTCATTGTTGTATGAGATTCCTCATCAACTATAGGAAATCCAAATGAGTTATCTCCATCCCTATTTTCCCCATTATTACCTCTACCTCCTCCATTATTTCCTCCTCCTCTACCCCCTCCTCCAAATCCGTTTACTACTTCCTCTGTCATGATAGTTTCCTCAGAGTTTTCAGAGTCCTCTGGTTCTTCTATTAATGGCAAACGAGGAGGAATTTCTCCCTCTTCTTCTTCAGGTGATTCTACTTCTTTGATTACAATATGTTCCCCTGTAGAAGTGAAGAAAGGTTCTTTCCCTAGGTCAGATTTGATGGATAGTGTGGGAGAGTCTCCTAATTCAACTGCTACCCCTTGAATTCCAGGAATCCTAAGGCTGGGAGTGTGAGTTGGAGATGATGGAGGTGTATCTTGTCTATGCCTTAAAGTAGATGGAGTTGTAAAAATCGAACTCTTGGCCCTAGCTATAAACCTTCCCCTAGAATCTCTTGCTCTATGCATGTCATTTTTATTTTTTTTCTTTATCTTCAAGTTGGGCTAATAATTCTCTTTCTAATCTTCCAGATCACACTAGGTGCAAGAAGAGAGCATACTCAAGAAATTATTGAACTAATAACTCTCTTTTCTGATCCTCCAGATCACACTAGGTGCAAGAGGAGAGCATACTTTGAGAAGTTATCAATTTTTCCCTTCTTTGAATATTTTTTTTTAAGAAATTGGCTACCTAGTTACACTTCCCTGGCAACGGCGCCAAAATGTTTGGTCAATTTAGAGTGTCCTAAATTGCTATATTAATTGTCAATCTGGGAGTCGTAAACTGTTGAAGTGTGGCACACTATATGTGCAAGATAACCTATTTCTTACTTTTTGTCGTTTTTTATTTTTATTTTGTTTTGGGGGTTTTTATCTCCGTTGATCTCCTAATGTGATATGGAGATTCTAAAAGACAAGTATGGATATAAATTTTCAAGGCAATTATGTCCTTTATAATGGTTTCCAAACTTCAAACTTCAAAAAGTCTTAGAACATGCTAATGATAAAATTAACTCCTAAAAGAGAATGAAAATGTGCCACTATTCTAATCAAACAAACAGTGAACTATTGATCATGAAACCATTATCCTTGCTGCTGTATAAATACAAAAGAAACTGTACTCAAAGAAATTCGAAAATTGCAAGCAAAGTAAAGCTAAAATCAAATTACATCAGTTCATATTCTGACCCCTCGCCAGTTAGTCTCGCTATGGCTTTCAGAGGTAATCATCGACAACCTGAGCAATCTGATATCTAATTGCAAAAAAGTAAACTTAAAATCAAATCACATCAATTCATAGTCTAACCCCTCGCCAGTTAGTCTCGCTATGGCTTTCGGAGGTAATCATCAACAACTTGAGCAATCTGATATCTAATTTGCAGAAAAATAAACTTAAAATCAAATCACATCAATTCATAGTCTGACCCCTCGCCAATTAGTCTCGCTATGGCTTTCGGAGGTAATCATCAACAACTTGAGCAATCTGATATCTAATTTGCAGAAAAATAAAACTAATATCAAATTACACACTCATACTTCAATCCCTCACCATTAGTCTCGCTATGGCTTTCGGAGGTAACTGACAATGATATGAGCAATTTAATATCTAAGCTAACTAATAAAGCCAATAAACAAAACAGAAATAAACAAAACAGAACTGAAATTAAAAACTAAGAAAGTAAGTCAGCAGAAAGACTAATTCCATGTCATTAGTCATTGTGAAAACTATATGCAAATGCCTGGGCTGCCTACTGTAATCTGGAACATACACACTGATCAGCATTAACAGCAATGTAAAGCATGTAAAATTATGAACAAAAATGAAACGTTAGTACCATAGGAAATGCAATATACATAAGTGAATAACTATGGCATAATAAACATAAAAACATAGCATGAAACTATATAGCAATATGAAACAAAACCTCGGCGTGTGCAAGGGCCCTCTGCACAACCTCGGGCAACAGCTATCAACCAAGAATTATGCTCAGAAACAGAGTCTTCTCATATATTCAGAACGCAGTCATAACAACGAAATAATGTCACAGCACAGTGGGCTCTTTAACAGTCAACAATACATTCAAAAAGACTAACTATTATGTGTGTAGAAACGCATTATTTATAACAGAAGGCTACATAACTGATTTCCTAAAAACTGCGCTGACAGAGGACACGTGAACGACAACGTCCATGGATCTAGCGTCATGGTTGCTTAGATGATGCAATCTATTGAAAGCGGCTTGTTGGATTTACATCGTGGGAAGCCTACAAGTGTCAGCGTGCCTCTAGAAATCTAGAACCAGCCACGAAAATATTTCATGTGCTGGGAAACAGAGTCCTGTTGCCGTAGGACTCTTCTGCTTGACCACCGTTGACCATGGCCTCCTCTGATGAATCCGACCGAGCCAATATGACTCGGTCCATGTCCACATCATTTTCAACTTGCCCATGTGGCTCGATTTGCCTGAAGACACCTGCAATATGGACTTTAACAAAAGCGGCTGCGAAAACTTGAAGCAGCGGCGAAAAGTGATAGGATTCCGCAGCTCAATGAGCAAAAATCTAATTCAAACAGCAGACACAAAACATAGTTAAAAACCACTTTAAATGCTCTTTTATGATTAATATGCAATGATGTTGATAGCTTAGGAGGTCTAGGTGAATGGAAAGAGTCTAGGAAGTTGTATAGGAAAGATGCAAGTTCGGGGCTCAACAGCATCTATTACCTGTAAACTCGGTCACGGCACCAGATACCTCAACAATTGTTGGCATCTCGTCCAGGGATGGCACCCCCTCAACAAATGGCTCTATGCGAGTAGGCTCTATCCTCTCCACCAGGGTGTCAACTGGGGCTATCAAAGAGGTCTCTAATAAAGGTGACTCCTGCGCCACACCGGGTATATCGATGTGCTCCTCACCATCCTGTGGTCTCTCAGCATCATGCTCAACCTCATCCTCAGGCTCCTAATATCTAAATCCAGGTCTCCACTAGAAAAATCACCCCCTGGTCTCACCCTCTAACCGTATTTGTCCTGTCTTCTCCTTTTCAGGAGATCTGGTACCCTGATCTGGTCGACTTTCCCCACATGATGTAGATGGTTGCACCTCCCACGGTCTGCTCACCTCTAATGTCTTTTTTGTAATTATGAGGATGGGTTTGGCCTGTCACCCTCCTCAACTGGGCCAACCTCTCATCGTCCCAATGAATTCTACCCCAGAATTTCTACATACTGGATTTCCATTGAGCCATGGGTTTCTCTCCAATTTCACCCGTCATTGTGCACTCATACCCAAAGCTTCCATGATCTTCTAGCTAATTTCCCACAGTTGGGCTAAGATCATGCTCTGATACCACTGTAATGTTCCAAACTTAAATAAATAGTGATATGCAAAGCAAAAACAATTTACAGCACAAAATTTTTTAACAATCAACGAATGCTCATAAAAACTCTGGAATTAAGAACCAGCTAAGCCATTTTATTAATCAATGGATCAAGTACAATAGTAATGGAGGAATGCACATGGGCTTGCCTCAATGGAAAGCGTGAAAGAACCCAAGAGATAATACAATGATCTCAAATGTTGGAAATGACTCCTCCAATGCTCTACGTTGCCTAGAAAACTTCATTGTTGCCTGGAAATGGATTGTAAGAAACTCCTCCTTTGGTGCTCAAAAAATGATGAAACTTCAGCCACAAACTCCTTGGCCAAAACCCAAAGAAACCCAGAAATTGTTTGACCCGATTTGGACTTCCCAAAATCGACCCCTAAAGGCACTATTCAATCCCCAATAATTCTACATTGTTTAGAGTTCTGAAATTTGACCCCCTTGGAGCCCAACCTCACCTACAACTGCAAAAATCGGCCTGCTGGAAACTGCCTATAAATCCTCCTAGAAATGCCCCCAAAGTGTTGGGCTAACCCTTGCTATCCAATCCCTAACTTCCCGGGTGAGCTCTTGGCCTAAGACACCCGATCTTAAGCTCCACGAAAAATTGTTGAGTGGCCTCTGCGCTGTCCCCTAGCCCAACAATTCGAACGGTTGGAATGTTGGCTATGCTGGCTGTAAAACTCAACAAGAATTTTGGTCTATTGTTGTTATCTCATCTCTCTAACTCTTCGACAAAAAAACTAATATTTGTTGGCCTCTATCTCCCTCTCCGTATTCTTTGGCTACCCAGAAATACGCACTCCCTACTCTACGCTAGTTGGTGGTGCTATGCCACTACCCTGAAACTCCTAAAATCTAAGTATGGGGGATTTACGCAGTGCATTATATTAGATATCATTTTTGGGATTCAACTGTGTTAAGTAAGTCATTCAAAGTATGACCATTTCCATGAGATCTCATGATTTTTGAATAGTTCACTTAGCACTCATTGCATCGGGTGATGCTCACAGGGGTGAAGAAGTGGGATTGAAACTAGTGAAATGTGGAGAACGAATCACATAGCATCAATCATCACTTCCGGGGCTTGCACCCGGTAACCAGGACTTCCTAGGAGGTCACCCATCCCAGAACTCCTCTGGCTCAAGCGCGCTTAACTGTGGAGTTTTTCCCCACAATCAAGCCCACTTAGCTTGCTACCCCATTTGCAAAACCTTAGCAAGTATTGTGCCTCATGAACCATTCAGGTAGAGATCCCTTGACTCTTTTTGAATTTAAGTATGGGGGATTTACGCAGTGCATTATATTAGATATCATTTTTGGGATTCAACTGCGTTAAGTAAGTCATTCAAAGTATGACCATTTCCATGAGAGGTAGTCGTAAAGTGACTAATATCTCATGATTTTTGAATAGTTCACTTAGCACTCATTGCATCGAGTGATGCTCACAGGGGTGAAGAAGTGGGATTGAAACTAGTGAAATGTGGAGAACGAATCACATAGCATCAATCATCACTTCCGGGGCTTGCACCCGGTAACCAGGACTTCCCAGGAGGTCACCCATCCCAGAACTCCTCTGGCTCAAGCGCGCTTAACTGTGGAGTTTTTCCCCACAATCAAGCCCACTTAGCTTGCTACCCCATTTGCAAAACCTTAGGAAGTATTGTGCCTCATGAACCATTCAGGTAGAGATCCCTTGACTCTTTTTGAATTTAAGTATGGGGGATTTACGCAGTGCATTATATTAGATATCATTTTTGGGATTCAACTGCGTTAAGTAAGTCATTCAAAGTATGACCATTTCCATGAGAGGTAGTCATAAAGTGACTAATATCTCATGATTTTTGAATAGTTCACTTAGCACTCATTGCATCGGGTGATGCTCACAGGGGTGAAGAAGTGGGATTGAAACTAGTGAAATGTGGAGAACGAATCACATAGCATCAATCATCACTTCCGGGGCTTGCACCCGGTAACCAGGACTTCCCAGGAGGTCACCCATCCCAGAACTCCTCTGGCTCAAGCGCGCTTAACTGTGGAGTTTTTCCCCACAATCAAGCCCACTTAGCTTGCTACCCCATTTGCAAAACCTTAGCAAGTATTGTGCCTCATGAACCATTCAGGTAGAGATCCCTTGACTCTTTTTGAATTTAAGTATGGGGGATTTACGCAGTGCATTATATTAGATATCATTTTTGGGATTCAACTGCGTTAAGTAAGTCATTCAAAGTATGACCATTTCCATGAGAGGTAGTCGTAAAGTGACTAATATCTCATGATTTTTGAATAGTTCACTTAGCACTCATTGCATCGGGTGATGCTCACAGGGGTGAAGAAGTGGGATTGAAACTAGTGAAATGTGGAGAACTGCCTCTATAGGGTGGGCACGAATGGTCCCCCGAAGTAGAGGTTGAATCTCCCACTTGAGAGATTCATGGCTAAAAAGTATATTGACTCAGCTAAGTAGTAGAGTGAACAGTCAAGTGATTTTGTTTGCAAGATGTATGAATGAATCCAAAAATTAGAGTTGCTCCCTCCTTATAACTCCTTGGGTCTCCCTTGCCTCATGTGGGCCTCTCCATCCACCTATTCGAATTTCCCTCCAAGGTATTCAAATGGGTCAATTCGAATTCCCATGTGGGTGACCCCCACATTCCACTAGCAACCAAATTAAGTCGAATTGCCTCCTAAGTCCCTAAGTCGAAAATGATGGGTTCTCTTTCTTAGCCAAAATTGTGCAAAATTTTGTAGCAACACCCTGTTACAAATGTGTTTGAGAAGGGACATGACATTTAAACATCTATCGTATGTGTTAACGACTTCAACCAAATCATAGTTGATTTTTGCATCACATCCTTGGAAAGCTTCAAATTTTGTTGTATCTTTGGGTTTGATCATCAACAATACAAAATTCTTACTAGCATTTACAAGCCTTTTCATTTGACCAACACTTACAAGAGATAAATTCATCTTCTTACAATGTGATCTAACAATATACTCAATTCCATCTTTAAAAAGATGATATCTTTTCTCATGACGATAAAATATGTCAAGTGGTACAACGTCGAGTTCTACCTCATCAATAAAGTTTGCAGCGATGGAGAATTTAAGTTTACATTTTCTTGTCACTTGTAATTTGGCATTGTCACATACCCAACCCAAAGGATAAGGTTTAGGATGAGGTGTAGTTTCTAAGTTTAGCTTCTTAACATTAGCTTCAGAAATAAGGTTAACTTGGGATCCACTGTCAAACAAGGTATCAAATTTGGTATGTTTTTTAATGACCCTAATATGGAAAAGCTCAATTCTTTCTTTATCATTTTGAGGCTCAATAGACTTACTAGAAGAACTAGTACTTGCAATAGAAGCTTTACCTTTCATTCCCATGGCTATGATTTTGGTCTCATCACTTGAATTAGATCCTAGATCTTGTTGATTTGTTGCAACAATCTTTTGTTTCCCGTTATTATTAAACTTCTTTGGTCTCATTTCCGAATGTAGTTTCCAACAATGTTCTTCATCATGTCCTTCTTTTGAACAATGTTTGCATGTGAGTTTCTCTCCCCCTTTCTTGAAGGTAGCATTCTTTTTTCCTTTGCCTTTAAACTTCCCCTTTTCTTTGTCTTTAGATTTGGATGACTTCTTGCTAGTCTCTTGAGGAACATTCTTCCCTCTTGCTTCTAAATGAGTTGTCTGAACACATACTTCATCTAGATTGTTGGGATTAAACATAAGAATTGTATGTCTCAAATAACTATATAATCCACCTAAGTATTTAAGAAGGGTGTCTTCTGAAGACAAATCTAGGCCCAAGATTAAAGCTCTTTTTCTAAATTCTTGTGTGTAACTTTGAACACTCTGACATTTAGCTTGTCTAAAACTTTTCCAATCCATAATTTCCTTTGACATGTAAGCTAATGGATAAAATTGCCTTCTTAATTCAGCTACAAAATCATTTGAAGAAGAGATAATTTTACCACTTTTCTTCAAGTCTTCTTGAGTTCTGGCCTCCCACAAGATGAGAGTTTCACCTTCCAAATGAATAGAACCAAGTTGGATCTTGTTCATATCATCCTTAATCATTTGAATCCTGCAATATACTTCAATCTAACGAACCCAATTATCCAACTTTTCAACATTTACTTCCCCATTGTACATACAAAATTCAAACTTGACATCAAGCTTTAACAAAGGAGACTTAGCATGTCCTTTTGGATATCTTGGAGTATGTGAAGGAGATGAACAAGATGAGGATGACAGTGAAGATGGAGGCTTTCTCCCATCAACACCATTACCTTTTGGTTGATTTGAGCTCTCTCCATGCAACCTTGTTGTCCTCACTTCATATAAAACTTTCACCACTTCAAACATGTCATAGAAATTCTTTCTGAAAGATATCTCATTCTCAGACATCATCTCACGTCCTTCTTCATGTGCCATGAATGGTGGATTTTGAGGAATTTTTGATCTCCTTGAACCAATTGGAGGATTTGTTTCTTCAAGAACTCCTTCTGCTCTTTTCAACTTTAACATTGTAAGCATCAAAAAACACTTGCAAACATAGTCAACCCTTCAAAAAATCCATGCTCTGATCCCAAAATGATCTGAAATTAGAAAACCTAAAGGTTTTCTTAAAAATTTGCAAGCAATTTTATGTCTTGTGGGCAATGGATCAAATTGAATAAACACATAAACTTATTGTTTTCGAACTTAGTTTGTAGAAATAAAATAGAGAAAAATGAACCATGAATAACAACATAATACAACAATTTGATAACAGAGTTCATCGCTCATGGGCTACATCTCTAGGTCCAACTTCCAATGTTGGGTCTCTTCAATGATATGCTCAAATATGAAATTACATCAGTTTGTAGTGCTCAGATTGCAAAAACATTGCTCCCAATGGATCCAGCATGCTCAAAAACACCTATATAGGCTCTTCTTGAGCTCAAAAAGGTTGAAAAATGAGCAAGATATGTCCCCTATAACAAATTTCTTCTAAGTGTTCTGCAAATATGAAAATATGGCTAATCATCGTACGAATTTCACCTTTCCCCTGGCCGGAGAGCGACAAATTCGCTTGGGACCAGCGAGATTCCTACCACAAATTGTGCAATTTTTTCGCCTCATTAAATCTGCCAATGACCCTTAAGCCCTAGATCAGGGTCACATTACGTGCCATGTGGCCTCGGACTAGGGCTAACCGTTTTCTCCTGCCAGTTCAACCCTCTGTGCCAGTCGGTATGGTCACCTGGCAACTGATAAGGTCGAGGGTCAGGCCAACCACTCACCCCCTCTTCCATGGTCCCATGGGCTTTAATGGGACCAAGGTTCGGGGCTAACCACCTGGTCACGTCACTTTTGCCAACTGCCATATGGTACAACATGTGACAGGGGTTAGGGCCACGTGCCCCTCCCCTCCTGCCAACTTCGACCTACCTTTAATTTAAATATATTCTGCCAATAGTATGGTTAAGAAGCAATGATATGGATTAATGGTAAGGCACCTAATTAGTTTGGTGGAGGTCATGACATCGAACTCTACCAAGGTCAGTTGGCCTACCAATAAAAATTCTTGGTCAATGAGTGATGGCCATGTGGTGCCCTCTCATTGGGCCATGTCGCGCCTCTTCATTGGACCACTTCAACAACCTGCGACCAATGAAAAACTGCCAACCCAGTTGTACAACCCTACCAAGTGGCAACATAGGATTCCTATACCACCCTCTCTAGTTGCCTAGTCAGCTGCTGAATTCAGCGTATGAACTACCCAGTCAATAGCCCAATCAACCCTGTTGTTTGACTTTGAACTTTTTGGCCAAAAATTTAGAACGTGATAACTTGAGAATACGATGTCACTTTGAGGAGATTTAAGTGGCGCTAGATTCAGGACTACAAGCACTACGATATGGCACTATTTTCAAGTGATTTAGAGCACTTTCAATTTTGAGCATTTTCTTGATCCCTTGGATCATGTCCTATGACCTTTAAGATCGAAAATATCATCAATTCAATTTAAGTGAGATTTTTCCTAAGAGCCCTCTATGAATCACTATGGTGAATAGTTTAAAGGAATTAATAGAACTCCTCGAAAGGAAATGAGGGTAACTTCTATATATGTGCTTTCATATCTATGTGCATGTACAGAAGTTGCACATATACGAAAGCCATCTTTCGTATATGTGAAACTTTTGTATATGCACATAGATATGGAAGAGTGCATACATGGAAGTGTCACATATGTGTAAATGCAATTTCATATAGGAAATTCGACTCCTATATATGTGCTTTCCTATCTATGTGCATATAAATGCACACATATGGAAAATGTCTTTTGTATATGTGAAGTTTCTTTATATGGACAAAGATGTGCAAGAACATATATGGAGGTATACTTTCTTGTATGCACTTACATTCATGCATATGTGTGACTTTCGTATATGCGCACTTATATATCTATTTTCATATACAAAAGTTGCACATATAGAGAAAATGACTTCTGCATATGTGCAACTTCTGTATAAGCACTTATATATGGAAGCATGCATATAGAAAATTATCACATATGCAGAAATGCAAGTGAATATACAAAGATGAATTATGCGTATGTTTGACTTTTGCATATGCACATAGATATAGATGTGTGCATATACGAAAGTCACACATATGTGTAAATGCAAGTGCATATAGGAAAGCTGAGTTTTAGATTTTACTTGTAAAGTCTCTAAAAAATGCGTATAGGAAGAAGGAAGCCCAGCAATTACAATTGTGACCATAAAGCTATCATCAATTGCGGGAAAACCAGCATTAATAATTTCCTGCTTAATATTCTTAAGTCTGGAGAGATATTCAAGAATATCACCATCTTCAGTTAATTTTTGTTGCAACAATTTTAATTGTAAATCGACTTTCTTTGATTCAGGCTGAGTATCAAAGAGGTCTTTAAAAGTTTTCAAGGCAGTCCATGCATCTAAAGCATTTTCTATATGGACATACATTTCATCATTCACAGACGATTTAATAAGAGCTAAGGCTTTAGCATTCTTGATTTCCCATTTTGCCAGTGCATCTGCATCTGTGGGTTTATTCGGCTTAACATCTCCATCACATATTCCTTGCCATAATTCATTGTAAATGAGTGTGCTTTCAATAAGACGATGCCACGTTTTATAAGATTTGGTGCCTTCAAGTTTGTTGGAATCAGAAAATAAGTTAATCAACTTAGACATTTTTAGCGTTGAAGAGACGCACCAAGAAGCAGAACAGAAAGTACAAGATAGTCAGCACAACACACCACGCAAAAAACACGATCTATCGGGGCTTGGCCTTGACCCTCGAATAGTCGTCAAAACAGGAGAATATTGACTGAGCTTTGCACTTGGCTCTAGTCAATTTCTCAAATTTTTACAAGGCAACTTTCAAAATTTGACTTTTTACAATGGTGCTTTTGCACAATCTGGTAAAAAAAAAATTTAACCCCCCCTCAAAGTAAAATTACTTTGAGTTACAGTTATCCTCTTTAAAAAATTACAAGTAAAATCTCCTTATTACTCCAAAACTTTACAAATCCTTATTTCTCCAAATATTTACAAAATTAAAAAATATTTCTAATTGTTGGCATGCTGACTTATTGCTGGCAGGCTGGCTCACGCTGGCTTGTTGCTGGCAAGTTGGTTCACGCTGGCTTGTTGCTGGCAAGTTGGTTCACGCTGGCTTGACGTTGGGTTTGCTGGCTTTCTCATGGACAAACGAAATTCAACACATTCAATATAAAGTGGCAAAGGAGAACCCGGCTCAGTGCAATGCATCACATGCTCTTCCCGTGTGGCTTTTCATTTTTTTGCTTCCAAGCAATGAGATTAAATAGTGTATAAACACGGTCGCGGCTTACAAGGCAAAACTCCGATATAACCAGCACTTGTTCATAATCATCTTTGAGAAGGCTCTAAATTTTACAAGCTTGTGCCCACAATCGATAAAACATGTCCGTCTGTTGTAAACACAAGATAGCATTTCTAGAATTTACATGATACTCAAAATTCAAAATTTATGAAGCTTTTATGACACAGTTAATTCTGATCCCAGCATCTATGGATGCCCTCGTTTGGGTATAGAAAATCAAGAATAAATACAAATGCAGGATTCGAATTTAGACTGAAACTTGAGCGCCCTAAGAAATATCAAGGTCATGAGACAGACCGCAAGTCCCACCAAAATAAGCAGAAATTTACATCAAAAATTCCTGTGCATCCCCTCTTTCGATCTGAAAAGGACCAAATTCTACTCTGAGCTTAGCACGGTGCAGATTCTCTGACTCAATCTTTCGGGAAGGATAGATACATTCCCATAATGTACAGAGAATAAGCAAATGAGCTACAGAAAAGAGATAAGAAATGAACAATCACCGAGGGAGCTTTTTGAGACCTGGATTGAGAGAAAATGACATTTGAAAACGCTGGAGCGCCAGATCTCTATCAAAAACCCACTGTTGAATGGCAGATACCGATCAACAAAAATTCATCGCCGCAATGAACCAGACGTGTCAGAAGTTCTTGTTGTAGATGCGTTTTGCCACAATTTTCAAAAGCTTTAGTTTCAGAGAGCATGAAACACTGCTAGATTCTGCCTAAATTTTGATTAGTCGTAGAAGAAACACAATGCTACATTTAAATTCAGCTGTGTAGACTTAAACAATTTAGATCATGAACACGGGTTTATCGAAGCAATGGAAGATCCGCATGGCCTTATATGGCAGGTTATGAATGCAGCTTGGGATGCTGGCATACCTGTTGCAAGTGTGAATCCTGTTCCATGTCATGATAGAGATGGCTATAATAGGATACTTGAGAATGCAAAGCCAAGGAATGATCCTGATGGGCGGCACTTGATTGCTTTTACTTACCTACGGCTGAGCCCTACTTTAATGGGAGAAGAAAATAAAGAAACTCAAACGAAAGCACGCATCGCAGGAGAAGAAAAATGTGAAGGCTAAGCAGAAGAAAAGTGTGAAGGCTGAGCAGAGGCAATTTTTATAATAAAAAAATGAATTTTAGATTTTAAAAAATCTAAAATCAATGATAAAATTTATTTTCCTTTTAAACAAAACTGTACAATTTCCATACCAATGATTTGCTGGCCAACTGAATGGAGTTTTCCAGGACTTTGTTGAGTTGGAATCTCCTCAAATCCACTGCAACATTACTGGAGCTCTGATACCACAATAATGGCAGAAGTGTCCTCAGACACGTAATTTTATTAATCAGAAAAAAACAATTACATAATTGATTTTGCAAGAGTTTACACCCGAACAACCAAACACTCTTGCAATGAGCTATTTATAAGCTCCATGTCCTAACTACCTCTAATTATGGATCACTTATTAAATAACAAGTGTCCATTTACAATAAATGCTATTCAAACCAACTAGCTAACTAATCTCCTAAAATAGAGCCTAAGATACGACACATTTGGAGAGTCATATCTAGTTACAAAAATATGCTAATTCTAAAAGTCTCCATTAAATAATTAAACATTCTAGAATAATAATTATTAATATAATATCTTAAATTAATAATTATTTTATTCTAATTTTATAACCTATGATAAAATTTGTATTTTTGGATCATCTAACAGTTCTTGCATATCTATGTGCATCTATAGAAGTTGTAAATATCTATGTGTGACTTTTGAATATGCATGTTTCCATATCTATGTGCATATATATAAATTTCACATATCTATATGTGATTTTCATATATGAATGCTTCCATATCTATGTGCATGCATATAAGTTGCGCATATACGAAAGATGACTTCTATAGATGTAAAATTATGTATATGCACATAGATATGGAAGTGTACATATACGAAAGTCAGACATATATGGAAACCGTCTTCCATATATGCATGCTTCCATATCTATGTGCATATATAGAAGTTATGCATATACGAAATATGGCTCCCATATATACACATAGAAATGGACCATTTACCTATATCCATGTGTGTCTTTACATAAGAAAAAATAATAAAAAAGAGTTTATTAATGCCCAACGAATGAAAACCAAATTATGTCAATGATACTTCAAGATTATTAGATAGATGAAAACAAGATAAAAAAATATGGAAATAAATAACTACAAGCATAGCAAAATCAATAACTTCAAACATATATAATAGATTACGTTTGTATATTTTTTTATTGTGGTGTCTCAAGGTCTTGTCCCTTGTTTCTTTTTTCTTTAGTGATTCTTTGGGCTTCTTTGAAATCATTAGGAGTTTTTTAAAATTCAAATTTTTCAACATGAGTTGGTATTTTTTATGGTCTTTTCTTTTCTCAAGAGACACACAAATGTTTCTACTAAATTTGCTAAAAACCATAGAAATTGAAGGCAATCGTTAAATTTAATGAGAATATGTAATGAAATATAAAATTTAAAGGACTAGAAATACGAGTAAGATACATATAAGACATATTCAAACATATTTCACCTAATATAGTCTCTCCTCCTCCTAATAGTTTCAAAGAATCTATGAAGGGTCCATTTATCCCTAAATTGTAAATTTGTTAACCTTCTATGTAGATAGTGTAGCATGTTCTTTGCTTACTATCACTACTTATTTGTGCTCATTTTTTGTGGCATTAATTTGGCCATTCCATGTGACTATGTCAAAATTTTCATTATGGAAAATTATACCATTGCCATATTTTAAAAAAAATCTCTCATTTATTGATAAGTTTTATATCATCACCATTGAGTGGATTTTATCTTTCTATTGATAAAACATATCTTTATCTATGTTCATCCATATCTCCATGCTCTATGTTCAAGCATTAATATGCATGTCATAGAATAAATAAATTCCACGAAAAATCCAGTATAATGGCTTCGTTTACATTCTTGAATTCATTGTAAAATATAGGACAAATCAAACCATGTCTAATGTTTTTGGATCTACTGCAACCACGACCCCTGAAATTTATCCCTATTGCACTAAGTACAAGTAATCCATATTCATGTGTCACCTCTCCCTTTTTTGTAGTGTTTCAAAATGATGCAATTTTTTTATCAAGATTTTTTCGAGTGTAAAATAAGGTATAATAAGTATTACTTAGAATTATTAATGAAATTCTCAATGAAATGGATAAATAAATTTCAATTTATATAGGAATCATGAGGTACGTAATAAGGGTCTTCCTACTATTATTGCCTTCGCCACTGACAATCTTTTAGTGCCTCTTCTTCTCTCATATTCCTCTATTTTCCGTACATCTAACATTATCATTCGAGGAATCTTCACCAGGTTCCATTGGAACTATAGATGTATGACAATGACACTCAAGTAAATCAAATACATAAAATCCATGGATGCATAATTTGGTATGAATATTAAAAAAAATACTTGCATAAGGTCAAAATATAGAGAAGCATAGAGAATGAACCTTTGACATTGCTAATTGTTCATCCTTTGTCTTGATGTGGATATCCCCCACTCCAACAATGTTGAAAAAGTGATAGTTTCCCAAGCACGCTTTACCATAATCACCAAGATTATATAGAACATAATTAATTTTCATCATGGTTTACAATTAATAAGAGATTGTGATCATGTGACCTTTTCATCCCATCAAATGGTTTCTAATTATGTGTGACTAATTGTATAGGAGGGGAAGGTATCGTAACCATAATACACAGTAATTCTCATGAGTTTAATTAGTTATAAGATGTTACTAATCTTCGTTGGCTTGATGTGCGTTGCTACGGGAGACTCTATTTGTTTTTAAAAAATTTCTTTTATGTGTATCCTCATCTTTTAGGGGTGATGTTAAAACTATTTTTTTTTTAATTTGTTCCTTTTAAGAAATTTCTTTTATGTGTATCCTCATATTTTAGGGGTGATGTTAAAACTATTTGTTCTAAAAAAATTTACTTTTAAGAAATTTCTTTTGTGTGTATCCTCATCTTTTAGGAGTGACGTTTTTAACACCTTTCCCTTGTAGAAATTAGGTAAATGAATGTAATCTTTACAAATAAGTCTATTGCATCTTTGTGTTTATGTTTATATTTGTATTATTTTTCATTCCTACATAAGTTTGGATCAGTGGTGTCAAAGTGGTCTACTCTTTATATGTTTTTCTTTGCATGTCCCCAGTGAGGTCAGGGTATAAGGATTTGGGGCTTGAACTAGTTGAACCATTGCAATACTAGGCTCGAAAACCCTGATGGCCTACCATGGCGTAAGAAAAGTAAGATGAGGGAGCATGAGATCCTTTCAAAATATTGCTCGAAGAATCCCTCGAGCGACAAAATAACATGATGATGGACAACTTTTCCTAGATCCTTCGGCGGACACCCACAAGCGATGCATCTTCATCCAACAGCTACTCTGGAGGTGCCACTCCCTTCAAGGTACAAGTCAACTTTGACATTCCAGTATTTGAAGTCCAGATAGATACAAATATTGTAGATAGATGGTTAAATTTATTGGGGATATTTTTCGGTTCATGATTTTTCCAATAGGGAAAAGATTACTTTTGCACTACTCAAACCTACCCCCCATGTCAAGGATTGGTGGGAAACCTATTGTGAGTAGAGTGGCGAGAGATAACGCTCATTGTTTTCAGCCACACCCACTTGGAATTCTTTCCAAGACGTTATCAAGGAACAATATTACCCCATGGGGAGCTATGAGGACAAATACATACAATGGACTATGTTGTGGCAACAAAGGGATCAAGATGTGCATGATCTGACAAATCATTTCCATAACATGTGCACAAAGTTGGGTATCAAATATTCTAAGAAACATCTGGTGCTCAAGTACCGCAATTGTTTGCACAAATACATTCAGGAGGAAATGTAGTTCCTGGAAATCTCCTTGCTTGGTGCAACATACCGATATGCTTCTAATATTAAGCATAAATTCAAGCAGAAGAAGAGAGACTTTAGATTTGTGAACCCAAAGTAGAGCAAAGGCATCCCCAAGCCATAGAAAAAAGGGAATATTTAGGCAGATATCCCCCAAGACAACTCCTCGAAGTCACAAGCCAAGAATAATGGGAAGGCAAAGAAAGGCATCGACTAGTGGTGTGAGCTCCATAAAACTCCCACTTACAACATGAATGAATGTCACGCGAAGTAGGAATTTGTGTCTAAGATAAAAGACTCAATGATGGATACATGCTCTGATTCTGAGCTAGAACCCGACAAGGGAAAGCAAATCATTGATGTCGAATGCACTGCGAAGGTAGCCATCACCAAGCTACAAAAGGCGAAAACTAAGGAACCTGAGGAGGGGAAGCGCCTCTTCCACTCACAGATGTGAGTAAAGGTTTCGTCGATACAGTTCATTGTTGATAGTGGGAGCCAGAAGAACTTGATCTCAACCAAGTTTGTTAAGATATTGAAGTTGCCAACATTGTCGCACCCACAACCGTACATCATTGGGTGGCTCAACTAAGGGTGAGAGCTTCATGTCAGTTAGCAGTGCCACCTAGTACCTTATAGCATCAAGCCCTTTGCAGATGAATTATTGTGCGATGTTTCCCCCCTGGAAGTCTGTGATGTTTTATTAGGCCAGACATACCTATGGAAGTTTCATGTTGTAAATGAATCTAAACCTCATTCTGTTATCATTACTTTGGGTCAAAAATTGTATAGGATACCAGAGGTAGCACCCCCTATCGCCTTTTCTTTGATCTTTGGTAAACAATGCAGTAAGATCATTTCCCAAACCAGGAAATTTGTCTTTCTTATGATTCGCCCTCATAACAAGAGTAAGACTATGGTTGCAT
Source organism: Pinus tabuliformis (assembly GCA_031772625.1). Taxonomy (NCBI): domain Eukaryota; kingdom Viridiplantae; phylum Streptophyta; class Pinopsida; order Pinales; family Pinaceae; genus Pinus; species Pinus tabuliformis. Next base: position 105,190,220 of record CM062816.1, read on the forward strand.
CCATAGTCTCCAAGCAGGGCTCCTCTGCATGGTAGCAACAGATGGGCAAGGTCATGGAGGAGTACAAGGACATCTTCACCTCAAGCATAGGGGTACCCCTACACTGTCAAGTCAGGCACTCCATCAATCTGACCCCGTGCGCGTCGCTACCCAATGGAACAATCTACCAATGGTCTGTTCTAGAGAATGATGAAATCAAGAGGTAGATTCAGGATCTTTTGTAGAAAGGGCACATCAGGCCAAGTTTATCACCCTATTGGAGCCCAATCATGTTGGTACAGAAGAAGGACAAAACCTGGAGACTCTGTATTGACTATCGGGCACTGAATAAGATCATTGTATAGAATAGGTCTCTAATCCCACGGATTGATGACTTTTTGGACTAGTTCAAGGGGGCTTAATAGTTCAGTAATATTGACTTGAAGTCCGGTTATCACTAGATAATGATTGAACCCTTTGATGTGTGGAAGACTGCCTTCAAATCTAAGGAGGGACTTTTTGAATGGCTAGTCATGCCTTTCAAGTTGATGAATTCCCCCACAACCTTCATGTGACTAATGGACAACTTCTTGTGGCCCTTCACAAGCTTGTTCGTGGTAGTATATATGGACGACATCTTGATCTGTAGCCAGAGTTGGGAAGAGAACTACACCATATTCGATAGGTCCTCCAAACCCTGCGACAACACAAATTGTGTGCCATTTGGAGAAATGCAGTTTTGGTATGACCCAGGTTCAATATCTGGGGTACATCATTGATGAGCAGGGTGTGCATGTGGACCCAACCAAGATATAATTTATTTGAGATTGGTCAGCCCCAACTACTCTAACACAACTCCGTATTTTTCTAGGTCATATCAATTTCTATCACAAGTTTGTGTTGGGATTCTCTCATATCACTTGGACAAGTCACCAAGGGTAGAGTAAAATCAAATTTATTTTGGTATGAATCCCAACAGAAGGAATTTTCTGAGTTGAAGCATCGCCTCTGCTCTGCACTAGTGCTCAAATTACCAGACTTGCAACAACCATTTGAAATTGAGACATATGCCTCTAACTATGTTGTTGGTGCAGTTCTTACCCAAAAGGGGCATCCAGTGGGATATCATAGTGAGACATTTTCAGATACCATCCGAAAGTATCCCACCTATGAAAAAGAAATTTATTCCATTATGAAGGTCTACTGACAATGGAAGCATTACATTATGGGGAAGGAAACAATCATCCACATAAACCACCGACCCCTGCAGTTCATACACACACAATGAAAGTTTCAGAATCATCACCATAGTAAATGGTCCAAATATCTTCAATAGTTCCATTTGAACATTAACTAAAAGAAGGGAAACACCAATAATGTTTCAAACTACCTCAGTCGACCACTGCTTGTGGCGCTGACCACTCTACTCGACTCTTATGGATATAAGACTTCGGGATATCCGCATCCTTACAAGAGTGATCCAAAATTTAACAACACATACCAAATGCTCCTCGAAGGTAAGAAAGTTCCATACTTTCACCTCTAGGAAATAGTAGTATGCCACCTGGGACACCTTTGTGTTCCTTCAAGCGAGCGTGCCAAGATGATTTGGCAGGCTTGTAGAAGTGTTTTCTTCGACAAGATCTTGGGAAGTACATCAGGTCTTGGACTGCTTGTGCCATTTCAAAACCTACAATCAAGAAGAAATTCATGTACACTCCTATGCCTACTCCTATCCAACCCTGGGAATCCATCTACATGGATTACATATCAGGCCTTCCTTCTACTGAGATGGAAATGACTATGTTTTCGTGGTCATCAAGAGAATCTCTTAGATGGCCATTCTGGCAGCGTACAAGAAGAGTATCGTAGCAGAAGCCACTGCCAAACTCTTCTTTCAATGAGTATGGGTACTCTTTGAGATCCTACAGTCCATTATCTCATATTAGGACAACAGGTTCCTAAGTGCATTCTGGTCAAGCCTCTAGTCATTGTTGGATACCAAACTCAGCAAGTCCACATCCTTCCACCCCCAAACTAATGGCCAGATAGAGGTCATCAATAGGATTATTGTGCACATCCTACACATGTACAACTGAAATCACCCAAGCACATGGGATGAAAGCCTCCCCTATGTCTAGCACAACTACAACAGAGCTCTCCACAGCTGAACTAACCACAATCCATTTCAGGTGGGATTAGGATTCCAGCCACTATGTCCCATTGATGTTTCCATACCACTTGCACTTACTCAGGAAAATTCATCTCATGTCTAGTCTGAAGCCAATAGAGCTAACAACTTCATTGAGCATATTCAACACATCTGCCAGCAGGTCCATGACATATTGGACAAAGAAAATGCTAAATACAAACAAAATCATGATCAACATCAAGTGTCACACAAGTTCCAGGTGGCATGGAAAATTTTAAGGGCTAATATTCACAAGTGGGATAATTTTCCATGGTTTTTCCAAAAAAAAAAATTGCTAATTTCCATTTTTTCTAAAAATGATTCGCCCAAATTTTATAGTATAAAATTATTTTACCCTAAGAATTGCCAAAATTGTATAAATACTATATATAAAACTATTATAAATTTAAATGATTTTACAAAGATATCAACAAACATTTTATAATTTGCAATTTAGGGACTAGTAAGATTCATCAAGGTTTCTAAACTTTAAGACAAATTTTCATCCTTAAATTTTTCCCTGCCAAGTGGGCGACAAAGTTTGGTTACATTTGTTGAATTGAGGCTTCTGTGATCCATATTAGGTTTAAGAGAGATTTTTCGGCGTAAATCACAAGATATTTCATTTGTCGACGCATTTTGAACCAACAAGTGTGGTTCATCGTCAGGACAAGTTGAATGAGCAGATCAGGGTTTGCATGTTAAATAGATAGAGAAAAAACCCCAACAGCTAAGACCAAGTAACGGCTATATAGACAACGGCTAGATTTGACATGATTAGGGGAATAACCATTATTTAAATAAAAATTAACTTGGGTAGTTAAATTCTTTAAAAGTAAATGGACCCTTTTTAAAACACTTATAAATATATCTCAAAAATAAATTATAACCTAAATTAATTTACATAAATAGTTAGTTATCAAAGTTGATATATCTAAAATGTTAGAGTAATTAATAGTTAAATATATAAAAACACATAAATATCTAGATATATAAGTCAAAGGGACTATTCCATCTAATAATAAATATTAAAATAATTATAAACTAAAAAAAATTTAAATAATAGTTAAATATAGAAGTTAAACAAATATATAAATGATAGAGTAATAAAGTAATTATGATATTATAAATATATAATATAAATAAAATATAAACTAAATTAATTTAAATAAATAGTATGTTATTCAAGTTATTAAATCTACATATTTAGAGTAATTAATAATAAAAGTTATAAATATTAGGGTAATACATAAATAGTAAGTTATAATGTTATTTACATTTATAATATTAAAAATAAATTAATTAAAAACAAATTAATATTAATTCAATGGTTATATATAAAAGTTAGTTAAATATAAAAATTAGAGTAATTTAAGGGTTAAAAAAAAAAAGAATAAATAAATAAATAAAATTTAATATTCAAAATAAAAGGTTAAAATAATCAAGGAATAATTTCAAGCTTAAAATCTTTATGTTATAAGTATAAAAAAGGGTTGCCACAATACCTCAGACTATATGAACCTCAAGGAACAAAGGCCACAAGAAAAAGAAAAAAAAAATCAATCCTAGAAGACCATAGGCAAAAAAAAGGGGGGGGGGGGAGGGAAGGCACGGAGACCACGACTAGGAGGAGAGGGCTGGGGTCCAGCAACTACTGATCTTCCAACCATCCTCTCTATTGAGATTGTTTGGCCTTTTTTCTATCTCAAGGGCTTCCCTAAATTTCCGGTGATGGAAATGGGACACTCTAGCAATCACACTAGCCTCCTCGATGCAAACATGATGATTGATTTTCTCCACATGCTCTGCTAAAGCAGAAGACTTGGCTCTTCTATGCTTGAGGTCAGCAGCGTGCTCACTAATCCTTTGATTAATGGAACGACCAGTCTCACCAATATAGGGAGTCCCACATGAACAAGGAATAATATAAACCCCTTTCATGTCCTTGGGGTCGATAGGATCCTTCACAGATCTGAGGGACATGCGAATGGTGTTGACAGGTCTAAAGGTCGAGGGGACATTATGCTTCTTAAGAATCCTCTCAATTCTATCCATAGTCCCCTGAACAAACGGAAGATGGACATCGGGAATCCTCTCCTTCTTATCTCTTCTAGCCACCAAATTCTTAACTGCTTTGAGGAAAGCCCTCTGACCCAAGTGCCTAGTATAACCGTTCTCAACAAAGACATTAAGGAGAAGGGATTTCTCCTCCTCGAAGCTCTTATCATCAGATATCCTTAAGGCACAAGTAGCAAGGGTGTTGAGAACCCCCAACTTCTGAGCTGGGAAATGGTGGGAACTAGCATGAAGATATTGCTCTGTATGAGTTTTCTTACGAAACACTCGGTGGGAGAGGGAACCATCACTATTCTTAGAGATAAGAATATCAAGGAAAGGGAGGCAGCCATCGACTCCCTGCCCCTTCGTGAACTTAATGGCCAAGGATTGATTATTGAGATGATCGAAGAAGCGGTCCAACTCCTCTTGGCCATGAGACCAGATGACATTAGTGTCATCTACATATCTTTTCCAAAGCTTAGGTAGGAGGCGGGCTGAGTTAAGAGCCTTGGATTCAAAATCCTCCATAAACAGATTCGCAACAATGGGAGAAAGAGGTGAGCCCATGGCAACACCACAGGTTTGCTCAAAGAACTCCCCTTCAAAACAAAAAAAGGTCGAAGTGAGGCAGATTTCAACTAACCGAGCAGTATCAGGATCAGTTAGACGGTTGATAACTTCCATGGCCTCATTTATAGGGATGCAAGGGTACAGGGAAACCACATCAAAACTAACCAGAATGTCTCCAGAGTCCAACTTGATGCCCTTGAGCTCCTCTATAAAAGAGGTTGAGTCTTTAACGAAGGACCCTGTACAACCAACTAAGGGTTTAAGCTTCAAGGCAAGGAACTTTGCCAAAAGATAGGTAGGACCTCCAATGGTGTTGACAATGGGCCTAAGGGGAGCTCCTACCTTATGAATTTTAGGGAGACCATAGATTCTAGGCATGATAGGATTGCTCTCAATGAGTTTACTGAGAGCAGAAGGATCACCTCGCTGAGGCCCACCGCAAGCTTTGTCCACTTCGCTATGGGCCTTACACCATCACTAAGGTTTTAGGGGACAATTCTTTCAAGCTCAATTTTCCATCATTCCTTGGCCTGCACCAAGTATTCTATTGAACAGAATATTCCAATTTTAATTTGTCCTTGAATTAAAATTGTAAATTAAAATTCGAATTTAGTCTCACCGGCTGCTTGAAAATAATTAATTAATTCATTATGGATTAATTAGTTGGATAAATTCAAGTTAGAACTCTTTTTGAAGTCATGCAACAATTATCCCTTAATTAAGGAGATAAGATTGAGTTATATTTGAGTTGTAATTAGTTAGCTCAGTTTACTGAGTTAAGTCCAGTTAAATTAATTCCAAACTGTTTGAGGAACTAATTGTGAGTTATCAGTCAGTTAATGCATGCATGCACTCAACCAGTGTAGTCCAGATAACTGAAGATTCCCTCATCAGTAACTCATGCATGTCTATTCTGAGAAAGACCCAGTTGAGATAAATGTCAAGGACAATGTACTATCAGTTGCATGTTTTCCTATAAAGAAAACTCATGCATGCAGAAGGAATTTTTTTCCTTGAGTATTGCACAATTCTGACAGTTTGTTAGAGTAGTGTGTGAGATCAGTGTTCCACTTGGTAATAGGAGGATCGCCTGGGAGAAACGGCACAAGGAAACAGGAGCTTGGAGGATAGAGGAGAAGGTTTTGTGAGAAGCCAAGTTTGCCTGTGAGAATCTGTGAGGATTGTACTGAGAGCTGGCTAGTTGTGAGAGCTAAGGCTTTGTATAATTCTGATGTATTTCCACCTTGTATGATAATACAGATAGTGGGGTTTTTAACTGAGGCTTTCCCCGAAGTATTCTTCTGTGTATTGTCCATTGATTCTTCTTCTTCTAGTTATATTGTTCATCTCGATCTTTAAGCATCCGCAAATTGACAGTAGAAGTAGATTATAGTATTTTGCTTAGGTTATATTGCATTATCAGGTTAATCTACATTCAAAATTTCTACATGGTATCAGAGCCTAGTTTATCAAAGTTGTGAACAGTATATGGAGAAGAGAATTCGAAGTTGAAGTTTAGGGTTGCAGGTGCAAATCGAATTCTTATCATACTTCAAGGTTGGCCAATGGCATTCTATGGCTTGAGACTCGAGTGTGCCTTGGAAGGCAGCTCGAATTACATAGCATGGAAAGATCGCATCGAGGTTGTATTAGAAGACAATGGCTTGAATGATTTCATTGATCAAGAAATCCCAAAGCCAGGTTCAACTAATGCACAAGAGTTGGCTGAGTGGAAGAAGTCTCTGGCGAGGGTGAGATGGATCATCCTCGAGGAAGTTCGAGACCATATTGTCTCGAGTCTCCATGGGAAGGATACTCCATATTCAATGTGGAAGACATTGAAGGACCTCTACCAGAACAGTAGCAACCAGAGGAATTGGCGTTCAAGGATAAGCTTCGAAGAATCAAGATGGAGCAGGGCGATACTATTTCCACATATCTAAACAAGCTCACCACCTACAGAGATGAGCTTAGCACTGTGGGAATAACTACTGTCAATGATGATATGGTGAGCCTTGCTCTCCTTGGCCTTCCAAAGAGCTGGAATAACTACCTGGACTCTATGAATGGAAGGGAGAAACTGCCAGATTGGGAACGATTGTGGTCGGATCTAATGTAGCAAGATATATGGAGGAGCACTCGAGATGGTTCTTCATCCAAGGATGATGATGAAGAAAATCTGGCCTTAGCAAGTAAGGCAAGGAAAGGGAAGGGGAAGGATTCCCATTCCAAATCGAATTCTTCCCATGGAGGGTAGAATGGTGACAAGTCTAAAGTGAGATGCTTTAATTGTCACGAGATGGGACATTATGCGACTAATTTCCCATCGAAGAAGTCTAAGAAGGGATCCTCAGAAGGATCAGAAGGTGAGGCAATAGCCTCTCAGTTCGAAGTGGACTTTAACCTCATCGCACGCATGGTGTCATCGATGATGGGTTGTGTTTGGTATCTTGACAATGGAGCCTCATTCCACAAGACCGGCAATAGAAGTTTATTCAGTGCCTTGGAGGAGAAAGACCTCAAGATGCACATAGAGATGGGTGACGAAGAAAGGTATAGTGTTTCAGGAGTGGGCACGGTTGTTTTTCAGAGGGAGCAAGGAGCTCCTATCACCTTGACAGATGTGAAGTATGTGCTTGGATTGAAGAAGAACTTGGTATCGGTCGTGATGTTGGAGGAAAAAGGATACGATGTTGTCTTCAGTAAAGGAAATGCATTCCTAAGACACATAGCCACGGGTCAGACCAAGAGGATAGGGATTCGGGCGAAGAATCTCTATAAAATAGAGGTAGATGATTGTGCAGCATTAAGTACGAAAGTAGAATTGGTGCAAAGACAAGATATTGGCGAGTTGTGGCACAGGCGATTGGGCCATTTGCATCATGGGGCTTTGAAGATAATGCAACAAATATCTACAGGACTTCCCAAAGGTAAACTTGAGCAAGTTGACACATGCAAAGGTTATACCTTGGGAAATTACACAAAGTCTTCCTTTCATGATCGAGACAGTCGAGAAGAGGCTATCTTAGAGCAAGTTCATACTGATTTGTGTGGAAAATTCTCGATGGCATCCACAGTGAAGCAAAGGTATTATGTGATTTTCATTAATGATTTTTCTTGTAAATGCTAGATTTATTTCATGCAGAAGAAGGACCAAACCTTCACAAAGTTTGGTGAGTTCAAAGCTTTGGTCGAGAAAGAGTCAGGGAAGAAGATCAAGGCCTTGAGAAGCAACAACAGTGGAGAATATGTCTCTCAAGAGTTTAAGGACTTCTGTGCAGCGGAAGGAATTAAATGAGAGTTGACGGCACCTCATAACCCACAGCAGAATGGAGTGGCCAAGAGGAAGAACAGAACTATTGTAGGGGCAGCACGGGTGATGCTATATGACCAAGGCCTACCACTTCACTTGTGGGATGAGGCATGCAACATAGCAGTCTATTTGCAGAATAGAAGTCCGCATCACATATTTGGGATGAAGACACCAGAGGAAGATTTCTCTGCTAAGAGACCAGATGTGGGTCACTTCAAGATCTTTGGCTCATCGGTATATTGCCATGTGACAAAGGATGCACAGAAGAAGCTTGAGCCAAAAGCAGAGTTGGGGATACTTGTGGGGTACACTGATACACCTCACAACTATCGGGTGTACTTGCCTACCAGTCGAAGGACAGTGATTCGCAGAGATCTCAAGTTTGATGAGCAGAAGGCCATGCGAGTTTCCCTTGAGAGGGAGTTCCAACTACAGGCTATGGAGGAACTGTTGGTTCCTAAGGAGGAGGAGCCTCAGACTGATGCGGAGCAACCACATGCAGAGGTTCCAGGAGTGGAGACATCCACACAAGCAGAGTCTTCCAGAGATGGACGAAAATGCACAAGAGAAGCTGACAGATTGTTGGAGGATGTGAGAGAGAATGTGGGAGCACCAACTTCTCAGCGCAGATAGAGGAGGTCACCTGAGAGGTACACTGGATACATGGCCCTTGTTGGGGAATGTGTTGAGACTGAGCCATCTTCCTTTGAGGAAGCAGTGCAACAGTCGATTTGGGTTGATGCTATGGTGGAGGAGTATGACTCCATAGTTCGTAACAGAGTTTGGGACGTGGTTTCGAGACCAGAGAACAAGTCAGTTGTGAGTTCCTGTTAGCTTTACAAGGTAAAGCAAGCTGCTGATGGTAGTGTGGAGAAGCATACGACAAGATTTGTTGCCCATGGCTTTTCATAGGTCGAGGGGATTGAATATGATGAGACTTTTTCTCCTATCGCAAGATACTCATCTATCGGATCGATGTTGGCACTATTAGCACAGATGGGCTGGAAGATCCATCAGATGGATGTGAAGACTGCATTCCTCAATGGCAAGATTGAGGAAGAGGTGTACATAGAGCAGCTAGAAGGTTTCGAGACCTTCGATCGTAAGTCGCATATGTGCCGACTCAAGAGAGCATTGTACGGGCTGAAGCAAGCACCTCGTGCTTGGTACACCAGGATAGACAACTACTTCACCAGGTTGGGCTTCACAAAGAGTGAAGCGAATGCAAACCTGTACAGCATCGTGGTGAAAGGTAAGCTATCGATCATCGTACTTTATGTTGATGATCTCATATTGACTGGTGATGATCAGTTGATCATGTCTTGCAAGGAGGACCTTGCAAGATAATTCGAGATGAAAGACATGGGTCTCATGCATTACTTCCTTGGCATGGAAGTGTGGCAGAAGGATGGGGAGTTGTTTGTGTCTCAGGGCAAGTATGCCAACGAGATACTCAGGAGATTCCACGTGCAGAAGTGCAAGCCCATGTAGACTCCTCTAGTTGATAGCTGGAGGAAGGAGGATGCTACCTCAGGAGAAGTAGTGGAGGCTACTGTGTATAGACAGCTTGTGGATTCATTGATGTACTTAGTCAACACACGACCAGATTTGTGCTATGCCGTGAACCAACTGAGTCAAGCCATGGTTCAACCTACCAAGATGTTTTGGAAGGCAGCAAAGCATGTATTGAGATACCTCAAAGGCACATCTCAGTATGGATTATGGTATAGATGGATAGAGGGAGTGAAGCTACAGGGTTTCACTGATGCAGATTGGGTAGGGAGTCCATCAGATCGGAAGAGCACATCAGGAGGGATTTTCAACCTTGGGTCAACGGCAGTTTCTTGGCACAGCAGGAAACAAAGGTCGGTTTCACTCAGCTCGGCAGAGGCTGAATACATGGCTGCAAGTCAGGCAGCATGTGAGGCCATCTGGATGTGGAAAATCCTAGTTGGTTTGTTTGATCAGAGGATGGATCCAACTGTGATCTATTGTGATAATCAGAGTTGTATCAAACTCTCTGAGAATCCAGTATTTCATGATAGGTCCAAGCACAACGACATCTGGTATCATCATCTAAGAGATTGTGTAGCGAGGAGGATCATGTTACTGCAATATATTTCGACAGAGGAGCAAGATGTTGAAATTTTGACAAAGGCATTGTCAAAGTGTAAATTCGAGTTCCATAGAGACAGGATCGGGGTGGCAGATAATCCCTTTCTTGTTGAGAGGGAGTGTTGAAATGTGGCAACAAGAATATTCCAATTTTAATTTGTCCTTGAAATAAAATTGTGAATTAAAATTCGAATTTAGTCTCACTAGCTGCCTGAAAATAATTAATTAATTCATTATGGATTAATTAGTTGGATAAATTCAAGTTAGAAGTATTTTTGAAGTCATGCAATAGTTATCCCTTAATTAAGGAGATAAGATTGAGTTATATTTGAGTTGTAATTAGTTAGCTCAGTTTACTAAGTTAAGTCCAGAATTAGTTCCAAACTGTTTGAGGAACTAATTGTGAGTTATCAGTCAGTTGATGCATGCATGCACTCAACCAATGTACTCCAAATAACTGAATATTCCCTCATCAGTAAGTCTGTTCTGAGAAAGACCCAGTTGAGCTAAATGTCAAGGATAGTGTACTATCAGTTGCATGTGTTTTCCTATAAAGAAAACTCATGCATGCAGAAGGAATTTTTTTCCTTGAGGATTGCGCAGTTCTGGCAGTGTGTTAGAGCAGTGTGTTAGATTAGTGTTCCACTTGGTAACAGGAGGATCACCAGGAGAAACTACACAAGGAAATAAGAGCTTGGAGGGTAGAGGAGAAGGTTTTGTGAGAAGCCAAGTTTGCCTGTGAGCATCTGTGAGGATTGTACTGAGAGCTGGCTAGTTGTGAGAGCTAATGCTTTGTATAATTCTGATGTATTTCTACCTTGTATGATAATACAAATAGTGGGGTTTTTAGCTGAGGCCTTCCCCGAAGTATTCTTCTGTGTATTGTGCATTGATTCTTCTTCTTTTGGTTATATTGTTCAGCTCGATCTTTAAGCTTCCACAAATTGACAGTAGAAGTAGATTATAGTATTTTGCTTTGGTTATATTGCATTATCGAGTTAATCTACATTCAAAATTTCTACATATTCAATGTGGACCAGTTGCGGCCATACTTTCCCCCATTGTTGGACACATCCAACGTTGCTAAGCAACTGACACCAACAGAGCTCAACCCAAGTTGTATCAAACATGCCACAACTTATAGGATCATGGAAAAACAAATCAAGAACACTCACCAGCAGAGGATACAACTATATCAAGTAGTCAAAGCAGGCCAACTCCTTCACTATGGCAAGGGGCTCACTAGAGACCAAGTTCAACAGAGATTTCCTCACCTCATGGAGGCTTTTCACGCAATGGCGACCATTGCTTCCTAAGGGGGGAGGACTGATCTAGGTGGATATTGGTGGCCACCCACCTATTCCACCTAGACCTCTAGTCAATTTCATCAGTTTCCTTTATTATAGCATAATTTACTATTTTTAGTAGTTTTTCGGGCCTAAACTTATGGAACTGTTTTGACCCCCTAAACGACATTTTTTTGAGGTCTGCATCAAGCCCATTATCACTTGCTGCAAATATTTTAGTAATCGAAGAGAACTTTTTAACGAGGTATCGTACACGCTAAACAAATATCATATGACCAGGTTACGACCTCGGGAAGTTGGCTTCCCAACTAACCCCAACAGGGCCCGCAAACTCTTAGTGTTCCATTTCTTAGGGTTAGGGTTTTGGTTGTTTAGGGTTTCCCTTTGTTGTTCAATAATAAAAATACCCTTTAGCCTCATTGTAACACAGTTCAGAGACATGTTTCCACCACATCTCTTCTCAAAGATAAGCTGTCGTCGCGCGAGCTAGTTTATTTCCATTCTGTATGTATGCATCTTTCAGTTCTTTGATATTAATGAAATGAAGATTTATTTTTGTTGCATCTTTGTGTTTATGTTTATATCTGTATTTTGTTTCATTCTTGTATAAGTCTGGATCAGTGAGATTTTTCATAAGATCCTTTTGTGAATCACTATGGTGAATAGTTTAAAGGAATTAATAGAACTTTCAGAAGGAAATAAGGGTAACTTCTATATATGTGCTTGCATATCTATGTGGATATATATAATTTTCACATATGCAAAATCCATCTTCCATATATGCACAACTTCTGTACATGCACATAGATATGGAAGTGTCACATATATGTAAATGCAATTGCATATAGAAAATCCGACTCCTATATATGTGCTTGCCTATCTATGTGGATATAAGTGCACACATATGGAAAATGTCTTTTGTATATGTGTAGTTTCTTTATATGGAAAAAGATATGCAAGAACATATATGGAGGTATACTTTCTTGTATGCACTTACATTTATGCATATGTGTGACTTTTGTATATGCAAGTGCATATAGGAAAGTTGACTTCTATATATGCTATTGCATATCTATGTGCATCTATAGAAGTTGCACATATCTATGTGTGACTTCTAAATATGCATGCTTCCATATCTATGTGCATATATAGAAACTGCACATATCTATATGTGACTTTCGTATATGCACGCTTCCATATCTATGTGCATGCATATAAGTTGCGCATATACGAAAGATGGCTTCCGTATATACTCATAGATATGGACCATTTACCTATATCCGTGTGTGTCTTTACATAAGAAAAAATAAGAAAAAAAGAGTTTATTAATGCTCAACGAATGAAAACGAAATTATGTCAATGATACTTCAAAGTTATTAGATAAATGAAAACAAGTTAAAAAAAAAATATGGAAATAAATAACTACAAGCATAGCAAAATCAATAACTTCAAACATATATGATAGATTACCTTTGTATATTTTTTTTATTGTGGTGTCTCAAGGTCTTGTCCCTTGTTTCTTTTTTCTTTAGTGATTCTTTGGGCTTCTTTGAAATCATTAGGAATTTTTTTAAATTCAAATTTGTCAACATGAGTTGGTATTTTTTATGGTCTTTTCTTTTCTCAAGAAACACACAAATGTTTTTGCTAAATTTGCTAAAAACCATAGAAATTGAAGGCAATAATTAAATTTAATGAGAATATGTAATGAAATATAAAAGGTAAAGGACTAGAAATACGAGTAAGTACATATAAGACATATTCGAACATATTTCACCCAATATAGTCTCCCCTCCTCCTAATAGTTTCAAAGAATCTATGAAGGGTTCATTTATCCCTAAATTGTAAATTTGTTAACCTTCTATGTAGATATTGTAACATGTTCTTTGCTTACTATCACTACTTATTTGTGCTCATTTTTTGTGGCATTAATTTGGCCATTCCCATGTCACCTCTCCCTTTTTTATAGTGTTTCAAAATGATGCAATTTTTTTATCAAGATTTTTTCGAGTGTAAAACCAGGTATAATAAGTATTACTTAGAATTATTAATGAAATTCTCAATGAAATGGATAAATAAATTTCAATTTATATAGGAATCATAAGGTACGTAATGGGGTCTTCCTACTATATTTTCCTTCGCCACTGACAATCTTTTAGTGCCTCTTCTTCTCTCATGTTCCTCTATTTTACATCTAACATTATCATTCGAGGAATCTTCACCAGGCGCCATTGGAACTATAGATTTATTACAATGACACCCAAGTAAGTCAAATACATAAAATCCATGGATGCATAATTTGGTATGAATATAGAAAAAATACTTGCATAAGGTCAAAATATAGAGATGCATAGAGAATGAACCTTTGACATTGCTAATTGTCCGTCCTTTGTCTTGATGTGCATATCCCCCACTCGAACAATGTTGCAAAAGTGATAGTTTCCCAAGCACGCTTTACCATAATCACCAAGATTATATATAGCATAATTAATTTTCATCATGGTTTACAATTAATAAGGAATTGCAATCATGTGACCTTTTCATCCCATCAAGTGGTTTCTAATTATGTGTGACTAATTGTATAGGAGGGAAAAGTAAAAGTAGTTTATAATTATGTGTGACTAATTGTAGAGGAGGGAAAAATGAAACCAATTTGTAATTATGTGTGACTAATTGTATAGGAGGGGAAGGTGTTGTAACCATAATACACATAGTAATCCTTATGAGTTTAATTAGTTATAAGATGTTACTAATCTTTGTTGGCTTGATGTGCGTTGCTACGAGAGACTATTTGTTTTTAAATTTTTTTCTTTTAAGAAATTTCTTTTATGTGTATCCTCATATTTTTGGGGTGATGTTAAAACTATTTGTTTTAAAATTTGTTCCTTTTAAGAAATTTCTTTTATGTATATCCTCATATTTTAGAGGTGATTTTAAAACCATTTGTTTTAAATTTTTTTTTTTAAGAAATTTATTTTGTATATATCCTCATTTTTAAGAGTGATGTTTTTAACGCTTTCCCCTTATAGAAATTAAGTAAATGAATGTAATCTTTACAAATAATTTGTAAGTAAAAATTTACGAGCCCTATAAAGAAAATATCTATTTCCATAGTCTGAAACATTGGAACGCACTATAATTTGGGCGAGGATATAATTCACTAAAATTAGCTTAAATTTTGGAAAAGTGATTGAAGTCCATTTTCAATAAATTTGTGATGAACATTTTGGGTATATACTAAAAAATACTCTTTTCAGAAAAACGGACTCGTTTTTTTAGTGTAGATTAGAAAGACTCTACAAATCTCATACACATGTTTTATTGCAATCTTGAAATGTTGCTTCGACCAACACTTTCAATAACAAAATTAGAAGTAATATTGGTGTCAAGAACAAAATTAATACACGTGTTTTATTGCAATTTTGAAATGTTGTTTCGCCCTTAAACACTTTCAATAACAAAATTAAAAAATAATGTTTTAGTGCAATTTTGAAATGTTGTTTCGACCTTAAACACTTTTAGTAATAAAATAAAAAATAATGTTTTAGTGCAATTTTGAAATGTTGCTTCGACCTTAAACACTTTCAATAACAAAATTAAAAATAATATTGGTACAAAGGTTATGGTTCTATACATTAAAAATAATATTGGTACAAAGGTTATGTTTTATACATTAAGCCCATTTGGCGAGCGATTGTGGCTTGTTGCTTAGCCAAAGGACCGCGTCAAAAGCAGAGAAAAGAGAAGGAGACGCTGTTGCCGGGGATCGAACCCGGGTCAACCGCTTGACAGGCGGGAATACTCACGACTATACTACTACAACGACAACAGATGATAGAATGAGTTTGCGACAGCTCGTGAAATTTAGGCTGATATGAAACAAAGGCTAAGTGAAATTGCTTGTTGCCTATCAGTACTGCTTTGTTTGTGATTGAATTTCAGCAAGAAATTATTATGACCAGTGGGCATTATTTTCAAAAGCAACCTACCAACAAACCGCAAAACCGAAACAGAAAAGAAAAACGACTTCCTTGTTGGTGCGCCAGCCGGGAATCGAACCCGGGTCGGGTCTGTAACGTGGCAAAACCAAAAGAGCAGTACTGCTTTGTTTGTGATTGAATTTCAGCTAGAAATTATTATGACCAGTGGGCATTATTTTCAAAAGCAACCTACCAACAAACCCCAAAACCGAAACAGAAAAGAAAAACGACTTCCTTGTGGTGCGCCAGCCGGGAATCGAACCCGGGTTGGGTCTGTAACGTGGCAAAACCGAAAGAGCAGTACTGCTTTGTTTGTGATTGAATTTCAGCAAGAAATTATTATGACCAGTGGGCATTACTTTCAAAAGCAACCTACCAACAAACCCCAAAACCGAAACAGAAAAGAAAACGACTTCCTTGTTCATGCCCCAGCCGGGAATCGAACCCGGGTCGGGTCTGTAACGTGGCAAAACCGAAACAGAAAAGTAAAATGGAATTCCAGTTGAATGGTGCACCAGCCGGGAATCGAACCCGGGTCTGTACCGTGGCAGAGTACTATTCTACCACTAGACCACTGGTGCCGCTATATGCGAAGAATTGTTTCTTGTTTGTTTCCTTCTATTTCTAGTTTATTAAAAAGCTCCTCATCTCATCCATTGGGAGAGCAGGAATCTAATGTGATGTCGGGGGCCGGGCCGTTTATATGTGCACTGCACTTCACAAGTGCAGTGCACATATAAGTATTGGGTGGGCATGTCCACTCATATATGGCACACAGGACTTGATGTTTAAAGCGGAGGAATTAAATTAATTGTCATGTCCTTTCCGGTCAACCGCCCTCCCACGACAGTCTAGGGGAGGGACGCCATTACCTGTGCGCCCTCCCCTCCACCTGGCGGACGGGCACGTTGCAGGCACGTGGCCTCGTACGACACCACGCCAACTCAATCCGCCACCTGTTGCCGAACGTGTCAAGGGTTTAGGGTTTATTAAACGAGCATGGAGGGGCTCATTTCCGCCTTTACCGCGCGATGTATGCTCCGACTGTGGGTTTTCTGTTCGGGTCTGGTGGTTGTTCGAAGCCCTCCGCCGATGATGGCGCGGGAGGGCTCCATTACCTGTGCATGAGGTCCGCCATTGTTGAGCTCCTGTCCGCCCATTGCTGTTCAGCCAGGACCGCCGGTGGTTTAGGGTGGTCCGCCATTGTTGAGCTCATGTCCGCCAATCGCTGTTCAGCCAGGACCGTCGGTGGTTTAGGGTGGTCCGCCATTGTTGAGCTCATGTCCGCCAATTGCTGTTCAGCCAGGACCGTCGGTGGTTTAATTCGTGCTATTTGCTGTTTGGGGAGGAGCCAGTACCAATTTACAGGTAACTGCAAATTTCGGTGGTATTTGACTGGTTTTTTGGGTTTTTTTCTTCTGCATTTGCTCATTTGTTAATTTTTTCCAATTGTTGCAGGTGTGGCAGGTCCGGCGAGCACTGGAGAAGGTCCGCCGAATGTGTGGCGAGCTCTGGACTGATGGCTTCTATCCGGTAGGATTTTTATCCTACCAGCCATTTTCTGAAGTGTTTTTCAACACCTCTCACCGTGTGTTTCTCAACACCTCACCTCGCTTATTGGAAGTTTTGTTGTAGCTTTTCGGTGTTAAGGTCTTGTGCTTTTTTCGGTGTTAAGGTCTTGTGCTTTTTTCTGATATAATGGTAGCCCTCTGGTTTTGTTGAATGTATAATTTATTAGCTGCTTTGTTGAAGGGTTTAGGGTTTTGGATTCTAATGGCAGCTTGGTTTTTCTGATATAATGGTAGCCCTCTGGTTTTGTTGAATGTATAATTTATTAGCTGCTTTGTTGAAGGGTTTAGGGTTTTGGATTCTAATGGCAGCTTGGTTTTGGTTGCCATCTCCAAAGCTTGCAGCTAGTGTGAGACTCGGAACATACGGAAATGATGTTGTAGCTTTTCGGTGTTAAGGTCTTGTGCTTTTTTCTGATATAATGGTTTTCTGATATAATGGTAGCCCTCTGGTTTTGTTGAAGGTATAATTTATTAGCTGCTTTGTTGAAGGGTTTAGGGTTTTGGATTCTCATGTGTATATTTCTTAATAGGAATTGTAAATGCTCTTCCGAGGCCAAGATATGCTATTTTTACTACACCTCTTCGCGTATCCACCAGGAGATTGTGAGGCTTCAGGTCCCTGCCATATTATAGGCTGCCTTTCAATATTGGAGCATGAACAGAGAATGTTTCAACTGCCTTTCGAGCTTCTGTACCATTCCATATAATTTAGGCATACTTCATGAATTGTAAGACTCCTAAGCCGGTGGTGTTCTAAGTTGTTTGCTTGTAGGAAGTTTGTCAGACTGTCTTAAGGTGGCTAAGCTGTTTCTAGGGTTCTACTGCGTCTAGTCTTGTTCTGAGGGTTTGAAGGGAGTTATACAGATAAGATGGTATGCGGATTCCTTCCTAAGCAGGTATTGGAATTGAACCACTAGTTCTTTGATATCATGATTTGAACAAGGTTACTGCTACTAATTTGAATACATCTTATATGTGTTAACACTATCATACCTAAGCTTTGAACAGTGTTAATTGAGTACCCCACTAGTTCTGTCCAATAATGATTGTTGTTGTATTTTATTCTTATCGCTAGTTCTGTCCAATAAAGATTGTTGTGGTATTTTGTTTGTATCGCTAGATGGAAAGTATCTCCAACAACAAGTAGCTCTAACATTGTTTCTCTTACATTTACTCTACTAGGAGTTGAATAGGGATAAAGTCTACAGAAATATCAAAGACTTTGGAGGAGTTGCCCAAGGCCATAACGCAATACAAGAATTGAATTGATGTTTATATGGAACCATAAAGTAATAAATAGTGGGTAAAGTTACACTATCATTACATGGATCTTCTTGAAGCGTGGTTGAGCTTACGAGTAGTCTAACTTATGACTACTAGATTGTTTCACTTTCTTATATTCTTTTTTCACAATATTTTGGGACCTTAACGCATGCTCTAGGATGTTTTCTTTTTGTTTTTCCACCTTATGTTTTCTATGAGATGTAAGGTTGTTTGCTTGTAGGAAGTTTGTCAGACTGTCTTAAGGTGGCTAAGCTGTTTCTAGGGTTCTACTGCGTCTAGTCTTGTTCTGAGGGTTTGAAGGGAGTTATACAGATAAGAAGGTATGCGGATTCCTTCCTAAGCAGGTATTGTAAGGATTCAAGGTCTAGTGTTTCATTCCAAAGATCTAGCTTCCTCAGTCCTTCTAAGCTAATGTCTCAGACCATCTTCAGATTGTCTCTGTCCTTCTTCGGAATGTTGGTTTGCTTCTTGAAGGATACTAGAGCCTATGGTGTAAGTAGCTTACGTATTATTCATATATTATGATAGCTTGTTTCTCTGTATTGGTTACTAGTAATCACAATGCATAACCTTATGGACAGTGTTCACATAATCTACATGCCTTAATTACGATAAGCTCTTGTTCCTGTATTAGTATAGCTTGATTACAGTGATATCATAACTCTTACATATTACTGATATAAGCTCAATGTAAGGATATGGAATATGAAGCGTATAGTCTAATCACTTACACGGGATCAATTGATGTACCATATATAATTGACTAAGCTTAAACTCCATATTAGTAGAAGCTGTAATACATTTATACCTATAACTATTTCACACATATGGCTCTGATTCCCATTGAATTGATTACAATGAGTACTCTTATTCAAGCATTGTGTTAGCTTCTCACTTCCATGGGACTAATCTGATGAATACCGATATAGTGCTTGCAGTAGTTTGGGTTAGGTTCCTAAAGACTATCTCCCATGTTTGCCTATGCCATTCAATTTTGTCTATCACATGCATTTTGTTCGTTTCCTTGGAAAAATACTTAGCTCAATTATTTTAGAACTATATATGACTACATATTTGATTATATTAAAATCAGATTTGTTGGATTTATTTACTTATTTATGGTTGAGAATTTATTTGCAGCTCTGTGTCTTATTATCTCAGTGTTTCAGGGTTTCTTCAACAAATTTAAATAATAATTACTTCAAAAATGAAGAAAATGACTTCAAAGAGTCCAGTAGTTCCAATTGTAACTCTTTATGATCTTTGTGGAGTAAATATGTTGTGTAGGCTTTAAGTTTAGTTCAGTTTTGGTTTTGAGCTATTGTTGTGTATTGACTTCTTTCTGTATTCAATAGAAGATGGATGTGTTTGAGAGTTGGGATATTTTACAGAAGTATGTGCTTGTAGGTAAGCTTACTTAGATCTAGGTTATTCTTTCAAAGTTGAAAAACTACTTACAGTGGCCTGCTTTCTATGATACTTGTTGACTGCAATGAATAATTAGATCTAAAGCATATTGCTACGGTGACTGCATAAATACCATAAGACAATAATAATAAGCCCAAGACCACTGCACATTGACCATAAGAGACTAATAAAGTCATATGTTTTTCTGTTGGTGACTTTCCAAGTGTTTATCTAAGGTCTGGTATATGTTTTCTGATATCTGAAATATGCTTTTCGAGATCTGGTGTACTTGTTTTAGTAAGAAGAAATCAATTTGCTAAGGTTTAATATCCATAAGAAATCACTTATCAGTGTTGGGAGCATCATTTTGAAGCTAATGGTGAAGTATTAAGTGATTTATTTTGTGAAATATAGTTCATCTTTGCAGTGGAAAAAGATGCCCCAAGACATAATATGAATTGACATAACAATTTCAAAAGGGAAATAAGTATCTAAGTTATCATTGTAGTGTCTTTTGTGGACTGATATCATTTGTGCTTAACTCGCAAATAAAACTACTTTACAACCAACCAAGCTGCTGTTGGCTTTTCAATGTAGTGAATGCATAGCACCATAATGTTGTTAGTGTTTCAAAGCAATAAAACAACCTAGGTTGTAAGCCAGAATGTTTTTGTGACAAGAAAAAGACACAATCCATCCAAAATCCACATCATAATGTGGTTACAAACAAAAACATATGACACCCCTATTCTTTATGGCCCTGAGAATCTTGAGTGCCAAAACTCCCCGAGTTATCTTCTTGAGCCAAGTAGGTTGGCCTACCTGTCAAGGGTTGATTAGGAAATGGTTGATTGCTGCCATATGATTGACTCCAATTTGCAGCTTCCAACCATGGAGGTATTGAGTACCCATACCTCACATTTGCACTACTGGTCCCTGCATTAAGTGGAGGTGTGTAATGAGCATACATAGAATTGGCACCAACTCTGGTAGGAATAAGGCAAGTGGGTAAACCCTCAGTAGTATAGTGAGGCACTTGAATGTTTATGAGATCTTGGAATAATGGTGTATTATCTGCAATGGAGTCCAATGAGTTTGAAATAATTCTGGTTTCATTAGCTATTCTTGTATCATTGTCAACCATATTGATCATCCCTTGTTCCTTTTCAAGCATTTGTTGTGCCTTTCGTTTTTCCTTTTCCTGTCTTGCCATTTGCTTTTGTTGGTCCTTAATTTGCCTTGCTTTATCTCTTTCAATCTTTTCATCTGCTCGATGTTGTGCGGCAACAATCCTTGCTGCCTTCTTCTCCTTGACTAGATCCTTCTTTTTCTGTTTTAATTCTTGCATTTCAAATTTCTTTTTTTCAGACTCAACTAACAGGGTTATATAGTCCTCTGAGGTGAGTAACTGTGAGCTTCGGCCCAGACGAAGACTACCTGGTGCACCTTGCTTTTTTTTCATTGATACTCTCTGTACTGGTAGCTTTAGGAATTGTCCAAGTGTCTTCTCCACCCCTCCCACCTGCATGTCATTGCTTGGTACTTCCCTTCCAGTTTCTGTTGGAACTGATTGAACTATATCATTATCTTCATTTGATGCCTCATTATGTCCTTCATCTTCTTCCATTGATATATTGTCCACAAAAAAATGAACAATTTCACTGTTCAATTCTGCTGGTTGTGAGGGCATGTTCATGCTTTCTTCATTGGTTGCTGAGACACTATGTGCATTCATATTGATCATTGCTTCTGCTAGCCATGAAGGTGGGGTTACTTGGCTTGGCAATGTCAATTGGTCATTGTCAACTGCATGTTCAGCAATAACATTAACAATATCAACAACAGGAATTTCATGTTCTTGAGTTGGTGGAACAATCTCCATGTTACTGCGAATTTGTTCATTGTTATATTGTGTTTCACATACAGTTTCATCATCTTCAGCATATAAGTGTCCTTGAGACAAGGAAATCATATTACCAGCTGCAACAACATCATCTTGGTCATCTACTTCTTGCACTTCAACACCTGTTTGGGCATTCCCTTCTTCCTGACCATCCACATGAAACGCTTGGCTACAACCAGTATCATGCATGAGAGCATCATAGTTCAGTGGCCAGATTCCTGTCCTCCTAAAGCCAGCCTTGATATTTGATGGTGTCAAAGCCCTTTTAAAAGCTTTACTTGCAAGCTCTGCTAGCTCAAACCTTTTCACCTCAACCCCTGGATTCTTTGCCATCCATGCAGCACGCTCCGACCTGAAATAGTTCTTGAAAGGGCCAAACACACTAACATCAAGGGGTTGCAGTCTATGAGTGGTATGAGCTGGCAATGTCAATAGGTCGATGCCTAAATTGTTTGCTTCCTCAATTGTTTGTACAGCCATGTGGCTCCCATGGCCATCTAATATCAAAAGGTGTCTGTTATTAGGCGAGACGCCACCTGGTACCGATGCAGCAAAGTGAAAAAGCCAACTTAGAAACAGTTCTTTAGTCATCCATGCATGGGGATGTGCAGCCATGCATGCACCTGGTTCGCAGTTCTGTATATAGTTTTTCAGTTGATTTTTACCTTTGAATAGATAAAATCCTGGGATTGAAGTACCAATTGCATTAACACAACATAAAATAGTTATCCACTCCCTGCTCTTGGGCAAAATCTTTGGCACATTTCGGCTCCCTCTCTTGGCAATTACCCGCATGCCACAATTCCTCCCTGCCTGTAAACCTGTTTCATCACAGTTCCATATATGGTCTGCTCCATAAGAATGTTTATCATAAGCACTAGAAAGTGTGTCATAGAATTTTTGCACAACTGCAGGGCGCAAATTTAATGCTCTGTCTCTGTCAAGGCCCTCAGCAGTACGCAATACAAGTTCTGGATGCCTTTTTTTAAACCCAAACCACCATGATTTACCAGGAAACCCATCTTTGAATGGGTTTGGCCTCCCTTGACAGATTTGAGCAACTGTTGATTTGAGTTGTATCAACTCTAGCCCATGTCCCAGTTGGGCCATCTCTTTACACCACTCAACCACCTCGGCCTCCTCATCCTCAGTCATAACTGTAAGAGGCCCTCTACGTTTTGTATGAGTCAGTCCATTTATCCAATAATGTATTGATGAGGGAGGAATACCATGTTTTTTTGCAGATGCCCGAACTGAGTATCCATTAAACTCTATGTCGTCAATTGCAACTAACATTTGTTCTTTTGTCCATCCTCTTATAGCACTGATTTTTTTAGTTGAGCTTGCCCCTTGGACTGTTGTTGATGGTGGTTCTGTGGCTGATGGTGTGTTAACATCAGCAGCTGTCACATGGTCATCTTCAACAATGTTCCCTGGTGCATTGCTGGCATCGACATCAGCTGGCCTGTCATCATCGGACGATGTGCATCGCAGCTGCGCACCCCTTGTCACTCTCCTGCCACTTCTCCTTGTACGAGCAGAGTAACTTCCTTTTGCCATAGATGCAACAACCTATAAAATTATTGCATGCATTTAGACATTAGAATATATGTTAAATTATGCTTTATTACTTCTGCAAAAATTATCCCTATGAAGCTGATGATCGAATAATTCCTGTAAGCTAACCTTCAATTCCTGTAAGGTAAGCAACAAATAAGGTCAACAAATAAGGTCAAAACAAGATTTTTACGATGGAGGTAAACTTGTGCTTTTATTTACATTATTGGGACATGTCTTCCTCTGCTTCGCATATCTGGTTACAAAAACTTAGAAATGCTTCCCACTTGACTGATATGGAATTTGTGAGTTTGATTTTAGTTTTTCATGTAATGTCTAAATGAGTCTTTTTCTCTATCTTTACATAATTTCAAAAGAGTTGAAATTATTGCTTCAGTGCTTCCTGTAAGGTAAGCAACAAATAAGGTCAACAAATAAGGTCAAAACAAGATTTTTACGATGGAGGTAAACTTGTGCTTTTATTTACATTATTGGGACATGTCTTCCTCTGCTTCGCATATCTGGTTACAAAAACTTAGAAATGCTTCCCACTTGACTGATATGGAATTTGTGAGTTTGATTTTAGTTTTTCATGTAATGTCTAAATGAGTCTTTTTCTCTATCTTTACATAATTTCAAAAGAGTTGAAATTATTGCTTCAGTGCTTAGTATTTTATTGGTGTTTACCATGCTCACTGGAAATTTGAATCGTTGAAATTATTGCTTCAGTGCTTAGTATTTTATTGGTGTTTACCATGCTTACTGGAAATTTGGATTCAGTGCCCTGTTTTGATTGTTTCCTTTACAGTTACTCTGTCTCTTCTTTCAATTAATTTGTCCTTAGGCTTTTTGAAACAAATGGCTTGCATCTCCTCATATTACTTCACCGATAGTTCACTAAAATCCTATTTAGTTTGTTCCATGTGCTTGTTGCATGAGCAAAAATAAGCGCGACCTTTGTAAAATGTGACTGAACTTAAAATTCGGCTGAGAGGTCTCACTTTTCATTATATTTTGATATATTTGTGAAATTTTCTCTCGTAATCATGTAAGTTCACGGGTTTCTTCAGTATCTGTTTTTCCTGGTATACCACTTAAGCGCGACCATTGTAAAATGTAACTGAACTTAAACTAGTATTTCTGAAATTGGCACCTTTAAAGTTTTGAGTTTTGCAGCTATGGCTTAATAGCGAGCTGGATTACTAATGTAGCCCAAGTATTTTTAAACTTAAAAACACCTGTTTTATTAAGCAGACTTAAAAATAACCCACAGTCGGAGCATACATCGCGCGGTAAAGGCGGAAATGAGCCCCTCCATGGTCGTTAAATAAACACTAAACCCTTGACACGTTCCTTAACAGGTGGCGGATTGAGTTGGCGTGGTGTCGTACGAGGCCACGTGCCTGCAACGTGCTTGTCCGCCAGGTGGAGGGGAGGGCGCACAGGTAATGGCGTCCCTCCCCTAGCCCAAGTATTTTTAAACTTAAAAACACCTGTTTTATTAAGCAGACTTAAAATCTAATAGCATCTTGTCCTCTTATTTGATTTGCTGTCTTTCTGAGCAATATGTTTGATAGCTTACTGCACTAATTTGTTTGTAATCCTAGAAAAAATGATCTATAAACTCTGTATAAAAAAGGTTAATTGTAACTGTATAGGTTAACTGTCACCACCCTATGGACAGAACTGTAATGTAAGAAATCTGATAAATGAATGGACAGAACTGTAATGTAAGAAATCTGATAAATGAAAACAATGAAAACAGAACTGTAATGTAAGAAAAATCTGATAAATGAAAACAGAACTGTAAGAAGATATAACTAACTTGAATATATTGGCCACTGTTTTGTGATGTTGTCTTCAAGTTTGCTGAATAGTTTGAAAGCATAAGATGCAACTTCAACAGTGGGTGGATTTGTTTTATAGTTTTGGGGACTTGATTTTAATTGGTGGACATGGATGCACATGGATTGCAATGGCTTCATTTTGAATGTGTGGTATGGATTTAATTTGCTGTGATCTAATGGTTGGGAATTGTTTATTTGTTGATCCATGTGCTTTGATTTGTTTTAATGAGAAATACAATGAGTTGGGTGTCATTTATTGCAGTTATTGGGTCTGGGTGTCATTTATTGAACAAAGTGGATTTAATTGTTATTGGGTTGGGTGTCATTTATTGAACAAATTGGATTTAATTGTTATTGGGTTGGGTGTCATTTATTGAACATAGGGTGCTTAGTTGTTGAACAACACAGCAGTTATGGCTGACATACATTCCTTTTGTTATGTGCAGGTAGGCATATTTATTTGGGATGCAAAGTTGGAGTTCTCATGAGTGGGGGTTGAAGTGACTGCTGTTTTGTACTTCTGGAATAGACCAGTTTGGAAGCCTTTATGGCTCTAGCTGTTTTCTACTTGGGTCAATATGTTTTGCAATATTAAGTAGTAAAATACTATTTATGGACAGTTGTGGGCCCAGTCAATGTATGGGTGATTTTTGGACATAATTTAAAACTTATTTATACATAATGTTATTTATTTCTGTTTAAAATTTGGTTTCACAAGTCTTAATCACTGGTGGTTTGGTGGGACCAGTATTATATCAACTACTGGTCCCTGCACAAGAATAGGAATCCCTCCCCTACATATATATAAATTTGTCCCTTCTCTCCAATTTCCGTAACCTAACTTTATCATCCAAAATCTCATCCATTCAATTCAACTGAAATTAAATTTCCTATTATTAACAGCCCTCTGCGAATCACCACGGCCAAGAATATTTTAACAACATTAACATAATTACTCCAACTTAAATATGCCTTTGCACCAAACCCTAACCACTCACTTGTTCTGCAACCATTGCAGCCCTCTGCGAATCACCACGGCCAAGAATATTTTAACAACATTAACATAATTACTCCAACTTAAATATGCCTTTGCACCAAACCCTAACCACTCACTTGCTCTGCAACCATTGCAAGGTCAAATTCAAATAGTGATTCTCTCACATCACTAGAGTCATATCTTTCTCATCGCATGAGAAATACTCTAGAGAGACTCAATCAAACAACAACCCTTAGGTGACAACTTTTTTGTTGTTGGAGAAGTTCACTAGATGAAACACCTTTGTGTTATTGCAACACCTTTACATTTCTACAACACTACCACCTCATGTTATTGCAACGCCCCAGATTGCATTGTTGCAAAGCCTCCAACACATTGTTGTTGCAAGAGCTCCAACGCGTCGTTGCTGCAACACACTACTGACGCTACATCACATTCAAGAGTATTGAAGTTGCAACACATTCATAGTACCAGTGTTGCAACATGTCTATAGTATTGATGATATTATGGAGTGTACTTGTTGTAACGCAGAATCCATCATGTCCACATCATCCATTGAAAGAGGGCCTATGAAAAGAGTGGACCAGGTGGACTCATGTGTAAAGTCTTTCACCACTGCTTAAAGATACATCAACTTTGGAATATGTCATACTCCCTAATTTTGGCCCGGCTCTGCTCGAACTATCTTTTGAGCTTCAGTATTAAGCATCAGCTCTGCCAATGTCCACTCATACCATCATTAAAAGTACGTAGTGATTTTTTATGCACGTATTCATTATGGCCATTGAAAATATCGACAATGCCAAACAAATGATCACTTTGAAATTACAGATTTTCTTAATGACCAAATTTCAAATAAGATAATTTAATTAACAAAGACAAAACACTAAACACTAAACAAAAACACTATGATAATCATGTGTGAATTATTACAGAGACAAAGCTATTATTACAACATTAAAATATTTTATGTGATAAGTTATTTATGTTATATTTTTTTTTAATTAATATTTTAGAAATTTACAGTTTAAATTTATAAATACATTTTTTTTAACATAAAATATATGGATATTTATCAAATAGTTAATTTATTATTAATAATATACTTTATTTTCTGGGCCTGGAGTATGCCCTAAAACTGCTTCTGCTTGGCTAAGAGCTCGTCTTCCTCGGACGTAAGGAAACAGGTTAACGGCCCAAGACCCAGAGGCATCTGGCAGGAGTGAAAGCCTGCTCCCTTACGGACCACCAGCGGGTTATTTCAGGTGGCGTGGTTTTCCTTGATAACAGTGATGTGTCAACTAACATTCGCGGATAGCAGCCAGAGATGGCTGTCCTCACTGTTGGTTTGACAAACTGAGTTTGATAGGTTTTTCCACCTTTTGAAAAAAAAAATATATATATACTTTATTTTCCTTTAATAAACCAAACTGATTTAATTTTAATTTTAATTTTAATGTTTAAAATAAAATATAAAATATTTTTATTTAAAACAACAAAATTTAAATAACATTTATGCAATTATAAATTTGATTTCTATTAAAATTTAGCAATTATTTAGTTCAATTTTTCTAATTTTCTGGTTTGTTTGGGGTATATTTTGGTGAATTTTTTTTATAGTCTTATTTTTGTCCTAGTTACAATAACTTTCGCTATCAAATACTTTTTGCATAAGAGACAGGTACTAATCAACAACACTGCATATCACGCTTGTTTTTATACTTTAGAGGGCCTTCAAAAGCTACAATACACCTCAACTTAACAACAAGAATGATGTATCAAAATGTAAATAAACAAAATTTATATTCAGTGGTCGAACAAGCAACCCAAGGTGGGGGCTTCGAGTAGTTGGGTCTCGTTAATTCTTTGTATGTAACATGAATGTGTTGTGTTTGTGCTTGGGGATAAAGTGGCTTCATTTCCAATTCAGACTTCTCTCTGTTGTGGCCCGATGTTCGGTTTTTGGGACCCCAATTCAGTCTTAGAGGCTACGACAATGGTGAATCCTCGAGGACGCAACGTGAGGACCACACCATCGATAGTATAATTTCTACGTCATCAAAGGTCTCTTATACTCCCTTATTGCGACAAGTCTCAATTTCTTGTATATTTGTTACTATGATCTCGTTTTTTATTTTTAGTGTTCCTGGAGTGGAGTGTGGGATGTCTCAGGGTCAGTCTCGCGGGGCCAATGTGAATGTTAAAAACCCCAGGGTGGTGTGTGCTTTGTCTTTTGGTGGTTTCATATCTTCGAATTGTCAAAGTGGCGAAGAGTTAGCAATAAGAAGCATATTTCTCCTTATGGTTGTAGCTGGAAGTTATACGTAGGGATGGAGAGCCTATAGGCATGTGGTAGGGTGGTGGTTTTGTTGGTGGGTTGACGTTGCCGCTTAGGGTTGGTGGTTTTCTACTTTTGGACCATTGTGTGGTGGATGTCGTGGGTTTGGGGGAAGTATTGACAGTGGGTCGATTAAGTGATGCAAGGACGAGCCAACTTGTGAGGGTTTTTGGGCGTGAGGGAAACTCTTATGTCTTGGTGGGCAAGATATTGGCTGGAAGTTGTGGTGTGGGCCAAGCAAGGGTATAAGCGGCAGTCTCATGGATTTCCAGCAAGGATGGGACTAGAGAGGGGCAGGTCCCCGCGGCCAAGGGGCGGTGCATCATCTTGACCAGCAGGACAAAGGGGAAGAGGTGGAACACTAGAATGTCATCTCCCTCGAGCATGTAGACCTACCTCTGCCTTTTGACTTGCTTGAAGAAAAAATTGAGATATGGGGCAACCAAAATGATTTAATTCTAATTTTAATTTTTAAAATAAAAAATAAATATTTTTATTTAAAACAACAAAATTTAAATAACATTCATGCAATTATAAATTTGATTTCTATTAAAATTTAGCAATTATTTAGTTCAATTTTTCTAATTTTCTAGTTTGTTTGGGGTATATTTTGGTGAATTTTTTTTATAGTCTTTTTTTTGTCCTAGTTACAATAACTTTCGCTATCAAATACTTTTTGCATAAGAGACAGGTACTAAGCAACAACACTGCATATCACGCTTGTTTTTATACTTCAAAGGGCCCTCAAAAGCTACAATACCACTCAACTTAACAACAAGAATGATGTATCAAAATATAAATAAACAAAATTTATATTCAGTGGTCAAACAAGAAACCCAAGGTGGGGGCTTCAGGTAGTTGGGTCTCATTAATTCTTTGTATGTAACATGAATGTGTTGGGGTTGTGCTTGGGGATAAAGTGGCTTCATTTCCAATTGAGATTTCTCTCTGTTGTGGCCCGATGTTCAGTTTTTGGGACCCCGATTCAGTGTTAGAGGCTACGACAATGGTGAATCCTCGGGGGCACAACGTGAGGACCACACCATCGATAGTATAATTTCAACGTCATCAAAGGTCTCTTATATTCCCTTATTGCGACAAGTCTCAATTTCTTGTATATTTGTTACTATGATCTGGTTTTTATTTTTAGTGTTCCTAGAGTGGAGTGTGGGGCGTCTCAGGGTCAGTCTCAGGGGGCCAATGTGAATGTTAAAAACCCCAGGGTGGTGTGTGCTTTATCTTTTGGTGATTTCCTATCTTCGGATCGTCGAAGTGGCGAAGAGTTAGCAATAGGAAGCATGTTTCTCCTTGTGGTTGTAGCTGGAAGTTATACGTAGGGACGAAGAGCCTATAGGCATGTGGTAGGGTGGTGGTTTTGTTAGTGGGTTGACGTTGCCGCTTACGGTTGGTGGTTTTCTACTTTTGGGCCATTGTGTGGTGGATGTCGTGGGTTTGGTGGAAATATTGATAGTGGGTTGATTGAGTGATGCAAGGACGAGCCAACATGTGAGGGTTTTTGGGCATGAGGGAAACTCTTATGTCCTGGCAGCCAAGATATTGGGTGGAAGTTGTGGTGTGGGCCAAGCAAGGGTATAAGTGGCGATCTCATCGATTTCCAGCAAGGATGGGACTAGAGAGGGGCAGGTCCCCACGGCCAAGGGACGGTGCATCATCTTGACCAGCAAGACAAAGGGGAAGAGGTGGAACACTAGAATTTCATCTCCCTGGAGTGTGTAGACCTACCTCTGCTTTTGACTTGCTTGAAGAAAAAATTCATCAGGGGATAGCAGTAGTAGAACAACAGGCTAGGGATCAAGATGGTGATTGCAATGAGATCATTGATTTTACAAATTCTCTCTAGCATAATCAATGGCACATGATTTTATGATTTTAGATCAAGATGAATGAGATTTTTCTAGGTTGACATGAGATTAACTTTTAAAGTGCATTTAATCTCTTCAATATGATTCTTTGAATGTATCTATATATATTTCAAATTAAAAAATTATATTTTTTTAGTGGATTTAATGGTTAAAAATCATGTATTTTCTTCTAATAAATTACATGTTCAAAATTAAAGAAAATAGATTCCATGTTTTTCTGTAAATTTTAGTAATCAAATTATTGTCAAAAGATAAATCCCTTATAAATAAAAAGATCACATCTACCAATTTAATATTTAACCAACATTTTAAAAAATAATTTATTATTATTTTTTTTGCAAAGTCGGTTGTTGTTTATATTCAAAAAAGATAGGGGAGACTAAGCTCCATTGTTACAGGGTAGTGTAGATGAGAAGCAGAGTTGGGGAGGACAA
The DNA here is from genome assembly GCA_031772625.1 of Pinus tabuliformis. Taxonomy (NCBI): domain Eukaryota; kingdom Viridiplantae; phylum Streptophyta; class Pinopsida; order Pinales; family Pinaceae; genus Pinus; species Pinus tabuliformis. The sequence goes on from CM062816.1 coordinate 105,220,954, forward strand.
CATTGAGAACAAAATCCCTTTTGCTTCCATCATTCTTAACTGTATGAAAAACTGAGCTAGTGTAGACTCGAACAAACTGAAATAACAAAAGATAGTATTTGCAATTCATGCTTAATCAATGCTTATGTGGTGGATTTGACATGCTATGGATTCTTCAGGGTTGCCTTCAGCATCTCTATTTCTTGCATTTGCTAAGCTAGTACTTGGAGCATTATTTTTTTCCAAAATATACTTCATAATATCCACGGACTCTTTGACATGGTTGCACCTATTTGAGAGGTCATTGAACTGTCCCTAGAGTGAAGACACTCTGTGATAGAAGAGATTGAGGTCGGCCTCATGTTTCTCCTTATTAATTTGAGCCTGAGTGTCAATTTTGGTATCCAAGATCTTTTGTTGTGCGCGGATTTGCTCCAGCTTTGCCTAGAGATCAGCACAGTGGAAACAATCTTCTCTTCTTGCCATGCTTTGAGAGCAATTTGTTGAACCTAAGTGTAGTACAAGCCTGTAAAAGTGCAGCTCCAATGGGCATAGATCTAGGATAGAGAGGTAGTACAGGGCTTTGAAAAGCAAAGGGACGGAAGATCGAGATGAAGAATGATGAGGGAGATGCAAATGCATAGAAGGGGAATGCAAGAGTGGAAGAGGGAAGAGGGAGGAGTGATTCAAATCGAGGGGACCATGATTAAATACAAGTGCTTGGCCAAAGAATTGAGGAGGTATGGAAATGCATTCACATGAAAATTGAGAGATAGTTCACGGGAATGGTATGAAGACAACAGGAGCGCTTGTGAGAAAAGATGGAGGCTGAGTATTTGGGTTGAATTCAGAGATTTTATGACATTGATATCCTTTGCAATAGATTCGAAGGAGATTTTAGGTGTCCCGTGAGCTAAATCAATCATGAGAATAATACAAATGTCAGTGAGGAGGGATCCAATGGAATTGGACACCTCTGCAGATAATCTGTGAGGTGATTTATATCTGATTATGGCAGAAAACATTGTGACTCAGAGGTGTTACAACGAAGAATTCCAATAGGGTGGAAGCAAGCTCTATTTGCACGTGTATCTGCCTCCTTGTTGAGAGTGCGGAGTACATGATAGAATCGAGCTTCTTTCATCTGATGGGCAAGTGCTTGGCATCTACTGATTGATTGTTGTAGGATCACATTGGAGGTGCTTCGGTTGTGTACCATCAGGCTGATGATAATAGTCGAGTCTCCAATGATCGTTGCTGTGTGTATGCCAAGTTTTTGAAGCTGGAGGAGACCTTGGTAGAGGGCAAGAACTTCGGCCCTGTTATTGGATAGATTGCCTAGTCCCCATTCATAGGCAGTTATGATGTCTCCATTGGCGTTACAGATGATTCCTCCAGCCCCGGCCATTCCTGGGTTAGATTTAGAGGCACCATCAAAGAAAAGATAATGGGTGTTGCAGTTTCTAAGCCATAAAGAAAACTCCTCATCTTTTATTCTAATTTTCCAACTGTAGCTAGAGATATTGTTGTTGTTGGTGTTACTCTTGCTGTGGGCATTGTTATTTTTGTCCAGAAAATACCCTATGAAGTTCCTTTCTTCCACATAGAGATCAGTTGTGTCAAGTTTCCCTTGACTTTTAGCAGACATTGCTTCCAATGTGAGACTCCATGCCTTATTGTATAACTTCCTGATGCTGGTTTCTTTGTCCTTGAAGACCATGCGATTTCGAGCTAGCCATATGTTCCACAAGAGAGAGCATGGTAAAGAATTCCATACTCTATGTGCAACATTGTTTTTCTTATGCTGCCAAGGGTAGTTTCTTTTCCATAGTTGCAGGGCTTCAGCAACAGAGCTGTTGGTACCCCAAGGTAGGTTGATGTTCCGGAAAGCTTCTCTCCAACAGGCTATGGAAAAGGGGCAATCTATGAATAGATGTTGAATGGTTTCTTCAGCTGCTTGACAATTTGGACAGCGGGATGGGCCAATTACCCCACGTTTTTTTAGATTCTCAGAGGTGAGGACTTTCCCTTTTAGGAGGACCCAAATAAAGAATTTTATTTTTGGGAGGGTCTCCGTTTTCCAAGCTATTTTCCACTGCATCCAAATGGGCATGGGGTGTTCATTGTTGTAGATCTGTTGGTAAGCAGCTTTGACTATGTAGTTGGAGCCTGAGGGGTCCCAACGAAAGCCATCATCACTGTTGCGTTTAGTGGGGGCAATGCCATGAAGATGGGTTTGAAGATTGGTGAGGCTTGCTTCCATTTCAATGGGTATATTTGGGAAGGTCCATCCTTTCCAAATCTGAGACTGGGCGTCCCACTGAGATATCTGATCCAAATTATGAATCCCCATGCTATTAAGAAAGGATAAGATCTGCTGAGTACCAGGTCTGCTGCTAATGGTTTGCTGGCCTATTATCTTGTCTACTCCAATTCTAATATTACTGCCACCCTTGGGAAACTTGGAAATGTTTTGTTCAAGGAGAGGGGTTGCTTTCTTACATAGCCCCCAGATTTTAGAACAAGATCTGCTAGGGATCTCAGGATCCAAGAGTTGTTGCCTTGGGGAATTGAGATATTTGGTTTCTAACACTTTTTTCCACCAAGCAGGCTTGCCATTAATGAGCCTCCACACAATTTTGCCACCAAACGCCAGATTTAGGAGTTTTGGTGATCTAATTACAAGCCCTCCTTGCTCCTGAGATTGAATAACCTGTTTCCAATTTATAAGGTTATATTTATTTCTTTCATTTGTCCCCCCTTGCCAAAGAAAGTGACGGAGGATGGCCTCCACTTTGTGATGAAAACTAGTTGGGGCTTGCAGGAGCGAGAATTGATATAAGGGTAAGGAGGAGAGACCTGATTTTAGAAGAATTAGGCGCCCTGCTGGGTTAAGCCAAGAGGTGTCCCATTGTTGCACTTTCCTTTTCATTTTGTCAATAATAGTGTCCTAGACTGCAGCTTTCAGATTGCCAAAACTCACTGGCATGCCCAGGTAGGAAAAGTGCCCCTAATCCAACTTGCAAGGGACTCCAAAAGTGTTGGCAATGCTGTGCAGAGTTTGAGCAGAAGTGTTCCAGCCATAGATGCATCTCTTGAGGTAGTTGACCAAACCTCCAGAGTAGCTCATATATTTATCTAGGAGGGATTTGAATCGGCAATCTATGATGTTGGAGGCTCCTTCCATTGACAGTGTATCGTTAGCAAATTGGGAATGGTTTATGTTCTTGACTCCATTTCCAAATTTGATCCCAGTAATAAGTCCCATGCGATGATTGTAGTCCAAGGCCTCACTGAAGGATTCATCCACCAAGATGAAAAGGTTGCTATGGGAAAAGAATTACAATTTTAATTCACAATTTAATTCAAGGACAAATTAAATTGAAATTTTTGGATTCTACTTTTAACATTTCTTGTTACTATTTTCAACAACAACATCAATCAACCCTAACTGCTCAAAAAGTAAGGAGGTCACAAAACTACATCAAGATTTATAATTGATACTTGTGAAAAATACAACATATTCATTAACTTGAAAATCCACTAATTTTTCTTATGAATTTAGATGGTTTGAGGCGATGGTCTTACATTCTAATGCATATATGATCAATTTGTTATAGAAATTACAATGTATATTTGCAACTCCTTATGAAGTTTTAATCAAAATAACAAGACAAAAATCTACTCTACTGATCTGCACACATCAAATCACAATTTCAAACAAAAATTTCATACATGCAATAAGAAATCACACACATGCAAATAGTATTTTTCTCGAGGAAAGCAATCTGCTAAAAACCTCAATGCTTGTTTGCATTAATCTGATGAATAGAAATGTATTACAATTCATTTGCACAATTGAGCACAACCTACAAGTGCATAACCTATCTTTCTGCTCACTGAGAAGCTATGACCCAAACTTAGTCAAATTTTTCTTTTGCTTGAGCTCTTATTTTCTTGCATTTTTCCTTGAGAAATTAGGCCCCTATTATTTAGCAATTTCTCCAAAATGGATTGCGCAATTCCTTAGGTTGATCATCTGACTGCATACAACACATCTACACTCAAGAATAGCCTACAATTGATGTTATACTTCCCTGGAATCTCCACCAAGCCTAGGTAACTCAAATTATCTACATGCACTAGCTATTTTGGGCTGATTGATTAGTTAACTAGATGATCACTGAGTTTGACTGAAGTCCCACTGCATAATTGACCCTCCACTAGTTCCTCCAACAGTTAGAACTAGTTTCACTGAGAATAACCTGAGATAACTGACCTTGATTGCTACAGTGATCCAGGTGGATATTGGTGGCCACTCGCCTATTCAACCTAGACCTCTAGTCAGTCTCATTTGTTTCCTTGTTTATTTTAGCATTTACTATTTTTAGCAATTTTTCAGGTCTTGAACTTCTAGAGCAGTTTTGACCCCCTAAACGACATTTTTTTGAGGTCTCTAGCATCCCACCATCGTATGCTAGGCCTATCACAAATATTGTAGTACATGGAGAGACCTTTGCAATAGGGTATTGTACACACCAAATGAAGATAATATGACAAAGTTATGACCCTGGGAAGTTGGCTGCCTAACTAACCCCAACAGGGCCCACAAACGCTTGGCGTTCCATCTCCTAGGGTTAGGGTTTTGGTTGTTTAGCATTTTCCATTGTTGTTCAATAATAAATAGGCCCTTGAGCCTCATTGTAACATAGTTCAGAGGCATGTAGCTAGCACATCTCTTCTCAAAGATAAGCTACCATTGCATAAGCTAGTTTATTTCCATTCTGTTTGTACACATATTTCAGTATTCTGATATTAATGAAATGAAGTGTTATTTTTGCTGCATATATGTATTTATGGTTATATCTGTAATTTGTTGCGTTATGGTTTAAGTTCAAATCAATGGTATCAAAGAGGTCTTCTCTTTCTCTATTTTTTCTTTGCATGTCCCCAACGAGATTAGGGTATAAGGAATTAGGGCTCGATTTGGTTGAACCTTTGCAAGACTAGCCTCGCAAGCATCGAAGACCTCGTATGGCAGAAGAAAAGAAAGACAAGGGGGTAGGAGATCCTATCAAAATATTGCTCGAGGAAGCCCTCTAGCGAGAAAGGAATGTGATGATGGATAACTTTATCTAGATCCTTCGATGGCTACCCACAGGCGATGCATCTTCTTCCAAAAACCACTCTGGAGGCACCACTCCTTTTAAGGTACAAGTTAAATTTGACAGTCCCATAATTGAGGCCTAGATAGATGTAGAGGTCATAGATAAATGGTTGAAATTTTTTGAAGGGTATTTTTTAGTTCATGACTTTTCCAATCGGGAAAAGACTGCTTTTGCACTTCTCAAAGCTGCCCCACACACCAAGGACTGGTGGGAAACCTACTGAGAATAAAAGGATGAGAGGGAATCCTCACTATTTTCAACCACACCCACTTGGGATTCTTTCAGAGATGCCATCAATGAACAGTATTACCCTGTCAGGAGCTATGAAGATAAATACATAAAGTGGACCACGCTAGCCAGGGAGGGGACCAAGATGTGCCGAAGTTCACAAATGTTTTCCTTACCATCTGCACAAAATTGGGTATCAAGGATTCTGAGTGACATTTGGTACTCAAGTACTGTGACCTCATGAAAGAGTACATCTAGGACAAAATGCAGTTCCTGGATATCTCCTCTCTTGGCACAACGTACCGATATGCAGTCAAGAATGAACATAAGTTTAAATAGAAGAAGGGAGACTTTGGATCTGTGAATCCAAGGTAAGGAAAATGCGCCTCCAAACCACAGAGCAAAGGCCAAAGCCAAGGCAGTGCGACCTAGGACAACCCGCCAAAGATACAAGAAAAGAACAACACCCTGAAGACAAAGAAGGACATGGGAAAATGGTGTGAATTCCATAAGAGTTCCACTCATAACACAAGTGAGTGTCGGGCCAACTAGTCAATGGTGGCTGAGCTAAAGGATTTTGAATCAGACACATGTTTTGACTCTAAGTTAGAACCCGAGAAGGGGAATAACAAAAGGGAAGTAGATAATTGACTTGGAGCCCAATACCACCATGGCCACAACCAATATCTAGAAGAATGGGCCTGATGATCCAGAGGAGGAGGAATGCCTCTTCCACTCATAGATGTGGGTGAAGGGATCTCCACTGCAGTTCATTGTCGACAGCGGGAGCCAAAGAACCTCATTTCAACATAGGTCATGAAGCGGTTGTGCCTACTGACGAGAACACATCCATAGTTGTACACCATAGAATGACTTCATCAAGGATGAGATCTTTGTTTCAGCCAACAATGTTGCCTTACCTACAACATCAAGCCCTTCACGAATGAGGTAATGTGTGATGTTTCTCCTCTTGAAGTTTGTGATGTATTATTAGGACAACCATACTTGTGGAAGTGGCATGTTGTATATGCGTCTAGACCTCGCTCTATGATTATTACTTTGGGAATAAGTTGTACAGGATACCAGAGGTAGCTCCGCCTACCATCATCTCTTTGATCAATGCAAAGAAATGCAGTAAGATACTTTCCCATGCCAGGATTTTTTTTCCTTATGATTCACCCTCAGGGTAAGAAGAAGGTTGTGGCCACGACTTCCAGACAAGGCTTCTCCTCAGAGCAGTAGCATATGTACAAGGTCATGGAAGAGTACAAGAACATTTCCACCTCACCTACATGGGTACCTCTGCATTGTCAGGTCGAGCACTCCATCGATTTGACCCCAGGCGCACCGCTACCCAATGGACCGATCTATCAATGCTCTGTTGTGGAGAACAATGAGATCAAGAGGCAAATTCAAGAGTTGTTGCGGAAAGGGCACATAAGGCCAAGCTCATCACCCTGCGAGAGCCTGATAATATTGGTATAGAAGAAGGACATGACCTAGAGACTCTGTATTGAATATCGGGTGTTGAACAAGATCACTGTATGGAATAGGTACCCAATCACACAGATTGACGACCTTCTAGACCAGCTCAAAGGGGAAAAATATTTTAGCAAGATTGACTTGAAGTCTAGTTATCACCAGGTGCCTATCATACCCTCTGATGTGTGGAAGACTGCCTTCAAATCCAAGGAGGGCCTTTTATAATGGTTGGTCATGCCTTTTGGGTCGACGAATGCCCCCATAAACTTCATGAGATTGATGGATGACATTTTGTGACCCTTCACTAATGAATTCATGATGGTGTATTTAGATGACATCTTAATCTTCAACCACAGCTGGGAAGAGCACCTCCACCATATTCGACAGGTCCTTCAAACCCTACAACAACACAAGTTGTGTGCCAATTTGGAGAAATGCACTTTTGGCATGACCCAGGTTCAATATACGAGGTACATCATTGATGAGAAGGGTGTGCATGTGGACCCGGACAAGATACAAGTCATTTGGGATTGGCCAACCCCAACCACTCTAACAGAGCTCCGAAACTTTCTAGGTCTTGCCAATTTCAACAGTAGGTTCGTATTGGGGTTCTCTCATATCGCTTGGCTTTTAATTCAAGTCACCAAGGGCAAAATGAAAGCAAAGTTCTTTTGGTTTGGAACCCAACAAAAGGTGTTTGCCGAGTTGAAGCATTGTCTCTGCTCTGCACCAATGCTCACATTACTATACATGCAACAACCATTTGAGATTGAGACAAACACCTCTGACTATGTTATTGGTGTAGTTCTTACTGAGTAGGGGCATCTAGTGGCTTACCACATTGAAACATTTTCATACATAGTCTGAAAGTATCCCACTTATTACAAAGAAATGTATTCCATTGTGTAGGCCTTCAGTCAATGGAAGCATTACATTCTAGGGAAGGAAACAGCCATCCACATAGAACACTGACCCCTATAGTTCATACAAACACAAGGGAAGTAGCAGAATGGTCGCCATGAGAAATGGTCCACATACTTGCAACAATTCAATTTGAACATTAAGTACAATAAGGGCAGGACCAATAATTTTGCAAACTACCTCAGCTGGCCACCATTCATGGTGTTGATCACTATGCTTGCCTCCTGTGGGTACGAGACTTTGGGGTGGCCACATCTCTACAAGTGCAATCCATAATTAGACCGCACATACAAGGCACTCCTGGAAGGTAAACAAGTTCCAAATGTTCACCTCTAGGATGCACTGTTATTCCACCTGGGACACATATGTGTTTCTTCAAGCGAGCGTGCCAAGATGTTTTGGGAGGCGCACTACAGTCAGGTCGTTGGACATTTTTGGGTAGAGAAAATAGTGGCAGTACTACATAAGTATTTTTATTGGCCAAACCTTCGTCAAGATGTTCGGAGGTACATTAAATCTTGCACTGCCTGCGTCATTGCCAAACCAACCATCAAGAAGCAAGGCCTACATACTCCTCTTCCTACTCCTAGTGTACCATGGGAATCCATCTCCATGGATTACATGTTGGGCCTTCCTTCTTCTAAGAAAAACAACGAATATTTTTTCGTGGTTGTCGATATATTCTCTAAGATGACCATTATTGTTCCCTACAAGAAGAGTATAATAGTAGAGGCCACTAGTAAACTCTTCTTTGAGCGAGTGTGGGTACACTTTATGATCCAACAGTCCATTGTCTCAGATTGGGATAGCATACTCATGAATGAATTTTGGTCAAGTCTCTAGTCAATGCTAGATACCAAACCTACTAAGTCCATGACTTTCCAACCCCAAACTGATGGCCAAACAGAGGTCGACAACAAGATGATCATACACATTCTGCGCATGTAAAACTTGAAGCATCCACACACATGGAATGAAAGCCTCCCCAATGTCTAGCAAAACTCCAACAAAGCTCTACAAAGCTCAACGGGCCACAACCCCTTTCAGGTAGGGCTGGGATTTCAGCCATTATGTCCCATTGATGTGGCAATATGATTTGCAACTACTAAGGCAGATTAATCTCACATCTAGTTTGAAGCCGACATGGATAACAACTTCATTGAGCACAGTCAACACATCCACCAGCAGGTCCATGATATATTGGATAGAGTCAATGCTAAGTACAAGCAACATCATAATCAACATCGGGTTCTGCACAATTTCCAGGTGATTGAAAACATTTGCCTACATTTGCAAAATGAGCGCCTCACTTCACTCCACCGTAAGATTTTCCTACTCTGATATGGGCCATACACCATCACTAAGGTTGTGGAGGACAATGCCTTCGATCTCAGAATTCCACCATTCCTTAGTTTGCACCGAGTGTTAAATGTAGACCACCTTTGGCCATACTTTCCACCATTGCTAAACACATCCAACATTGCAGAACAACTCACACTAATAGATCTGAACCTAGATTGCATGGAACATGCCACAGCTGATCAGATCGTGGATATAAAGATCAAGAACACTCGCCAATATAACATCCCTCTATATCGGGTTTTAAAAGCAGGCCAACTCTTTCACTAGGGCAAGTGGTTCACTAGGGACTAGGTTCAACATAAATTTCCTCACCTTATGGAGGCTTTGCACACAATGGGGACCATTTCTTACTAAGGAGGGAGGACTGATCCAGGTGGATATTGGTGGCTACCCACCTATTCCACCTAAACCTCTAGTCAATTTCATTTGTTTCCTTGTTTATTTCAGCATTTAGTATTTTTAGCAATTTTTCGGGTCCTGAACTTTCGAAGCAGTTTTGACCCCCTAAACTATGTTCTTTTGAGGTTTGCAGTAAGCCCATATCCATAGGCTAAGCCTACCACAAATATTGTAGTACTATAAAAAAAATTTCCAACAAGGTATCATATGCGCCAAACAAAGATAATATGACCAAGTTACGACCCCGGCAAGTTGGATGCCCAACTAACCCCAATGAGGCCCACAAACTCTTGGTGTTCCATCTCCTGGGGTTATGGTTTTGGTTGTTTAGGATTTTCCATTGCTATTCAATAATAAATAGGCCCTTGAGCCTCATTGTAAAATAGTTTAGAGGCATGTAGTTGGCACATCTCTTCTAAAAAATAAGCTACAATCGCCCGATCTAGTTTATTTCCATTATGTTTGTAAGCATATTTTAGTATTTTAATATTAATGAAATAAAGTGTTATTTCTACTGCATCTCTGTATTTATGGTTATATCTATAATTTTTTGCGTTTATGTTTAAGTTCAGATCATGCAGATTAGCAATCAAACATGCTTAACTAAACTCTAATTCCTCTAAATCGAATTTACTGAGTAAACTAGGTCACACAAGTTAATTGCATCCAAGTTGTCTGTTGATGTAGAAATTCAAATTTTCTCAATTTAATCAAGGCAAAATCAAATTGAGAATTTATTGCCGCATTTTTCAACACTCCCTCTTAGCAAGATAGGGATTATTAAAAAAATTGTTTATTAATTAATGATAATTCTTTAGTCAAAACTAGTTGTTATATTCTAATAGCTAGACAACATCTCTCTTCATCTATTTAATCTAATTCCATGTTCGGGTTCTTCATCTTATCCTGAAGATGAACCACACTCGATGGTTCGAAACACGTTGACTTATAGTTTCTTTATGTGATTTTTACTGAAAGATTTCTCATCATTCATAATATGGATCACATAAACCTGTATTCAGATAAGAAAGGGTTTATCAACCACCCCTATCCTGCACCTGTGGAACTCAAACTTTCCTCTTGACAAGGCCTTGGTCAAAATGTTAGCATCTTGTTCCTCTTTCAGAATGTACTGCAACAACATTATATGCCTTTGCACACAGTCCCGCAAATGGTGATACCAGATATCAATATGCTTGGATTGATTGTGAAAAATATGATTTTCAGAGAGCTTAATGTAGTTATGATTATCACATTGATCACAGTTGGATCCATCATCTGACCAAAAAATCCAACGAGTATATTTCTCATTCAGATCCCCTCACATTTTTCTTGAATTGTATCCATGTATTAGCTTCTGTTGAGTTGAGCACCACTATTGTACCAGGAAACAACTACCGACCCAACACTAAAAGTTACACCTAATGTACTCTTCCAATCTGATGAACTCCCTGCATGATCTGCATATGTGAAACCACACAACTTCACTCCCTATGTTCGTTTGTACCATAGTCCAAATTGGGTATAGCCTCTGAGGTACCGTAAAACATGCTTAGCTACCTTCGAAAATAATTTGGTTGGCCTAACCATGGCTTGGCTCAACTGGTTGATTTCATAGCACATATTTGGTCATGTGTTCATAAGGTACACCAGTGAACCCACTACCTACTGATAAATGGTAGCATCTACTTCCTCACCTGAAGTGGCATCTTCCTTCTTCCAGGTGGTCACTAGAGGTGTCCCCATGGGTTTGCAACTCTCTATGCAGAATCTTTGTAATATCTCATTTACATACTTTCCTTGAGAGACAAACAATTTCCCATCTCCTTGCCATACTTCTAATTCGAGGAAGTAGTGCATGAGACCCATGTCCTTCATTTCAAATTATCTTGCAAGGTCCTTCTTGTAAGATCTGATTAGTTGTTCATCACCAGTTAAAATTAAACCATCAACATATAAGACAATAATGAAAAAATTACCTTCTACCAAGATATGATAGAGATTTTCACCCGCCTCACTTTTGGTGATGCCCAAACCGATGAGATAGTTATCGATCCTGGTGTACCAAGCATGAGGTGCTTGTTTGAGACCGTACAATGCTCGCTTGAGTTTGCACACATGAGACTCCTGATGAAAAGTCTCAAAGCTTTCTGGTTGCTTGATGTACAACTCCTTCTCAATAAATCCATTGAGGAATGTTGCTTTTACATCCATCTGGTGGATCTTCCACCCCATCTGTGTAGCCAGAGCAAGAATTGATCTAATGGATGAGTACATCCATCTATTGGTACATCCATCCTAACTCCCTCTGAAAGGTGACTGTATTAATCTCGATCACGTTATACCTTCCATCGTCACCCATATCGATGTGCATCTGTAAGTGTTTTTCTTCCAGGTCATTGAAAAAATATCTACACCTTGTCTTGTGGAACGATGCATCTGAGTCCAATTACCTCATGCTCCCCATCATTGTGTTGGCCATGCATGCAATGAGTGTAAAGTCAACCTCGAATAGTGAAGCCAAGGCTTCACCTGCTTCTCCTCCTAATTTATTCTTGCTTTCCCTTTTGTGTGGAAACTTCGTGGCATAGTGCCCAAATTCATGACAATGAAGGGATTTAATTTTGGACAAATCTCTCTTCTTTCCCCCTTGATTGGATTCTGGTTTGGATTGAGATTTCTTCCCTTTTCCCTTCTTTGCCTTTCTAGCCAATGCAAATTTTTCTTCATCCTTGCCCTTGGATGAAGTCCCATCTCTGGTATTATGCCTTATTTCCTCCCGACCAAATCAGACCATAAGCACTCCCAATTATGTAGGTTCTCCCTCCCATTCACCAAATCTTGATAACTATGCTAGATCTTGGGAAGGCCCAGAAGGGCTAGGCTTACCAAGTCATCTTCAGGGACATTAATGCTGACCCCGCCAAGTTCATCACAACATTGTGTGAACTTGCTGAGATACTATGGAATAGTGTCATTCTTCTTCATCTTGATAGTTCAAAGTTTATCCTTGAGCGCCGGCTTCCTGTGGTCACTATTATCCTTGAGCGCCAGCTTCCTGTGGTCACTATTATCCTTGAGCGCCAGCTTCCTGTGGTCATTATTATTCTTGAACAATTTTTTCAGTGCTTTCCACATTATGAACAAAGTTTCTTTTCCGTGGAGATTTGAGACAATGTGATCCTATACTCCCTCCAAGATTATTCTCCTTGCCTTGGCTACATCTTTCTTCCACTGAGCAAGGTTCTGGGCATCATATTCCAGTGGTTTTGTAACATCAGTCTTGATGTATTCTAGCAATCCATTGTCATCCAATACTGCCTCCATGTGATCCTTCCATGCGATGAAATTAGAGGTGCCTTCCAAGGCATACTATAGCTTCAGCTCGTTGAAGGTCATCTTGTTAGCTCTAAAGAAATCCCACTACATTGAACTCCAAATTTGAACCTCTTGAGAACCAACTTCGAAATTCCTACTCTAGTGTGAATCCCGCTCTGATACGATGTAGAAATTACGAGGTAAATTTGCAACTACTTATGAATTTTTAATCAAAATTACACGACACAAACCTACTCTACTGCTTTGTGCACATCAATTCACAATTTAGAACAAAAATCTCAGACATGCAATGAGAAATCACACACATGCAAATAGTACTTTCCCGGGGAAAACAATTTGCTAAAATCCCCAATGCCTGCTTGCATTAATATGATGAATAGAGATGTATTACAATTTCTTTACTAAACTGAGCACAACCTGCAAGTGCATAACCTATCTCTTTTCTCACTTAGAAGCTCTTACCCAAACTTAGTCAAAGTTTTCCTCTGCTTGAGCTCTTATTTCCTTGCGTTGTTCCTTAATAAATTAGGCCACTATTATTTAGGAATTTCTCAAAAATGGATTGCGCAATTCCTTAGACTAGTCATCTGACTACATGCAACATCTATACACTCAAGACTAGTCTACAACTGATGTTACAATGCCTTGGAATCTCCACCATGCCTGGGGAACTCGAATTCTCTGCATGCAATAGCTATTTTGGGCCAATTGATCAGTTTACTAGATGATCACTGAGTTTGACTGATCTAGATGGATTTTGGTGGCCACCCACCTGTCCCATTTGGACCCCCACAACTGTCTCTTTCAGTTTTTTTCAGTTTCCTAAATTGTAGCACAATGTACTATTTTTAGCAGTTTTTCGGGTCCTGAACTTCCGGAGTCATTTTGAGGCCCTAAACAATGTTTTTTGGGAAATCGGGGGGCAACATGGGTCCATGGACCGATGTTGCCCTTCCCAAAGTGGTAGTGCTCAGATAGATCTTTCTAATGAGCTATTGTACCCATCAAATGGAGATCGTATGCCAAAGTTACGACCCTGGGAAATTGATGTACCAATTTACCCAAACGGGGCCCAAAATTTGGCGTTTCATCTTCTAGGGTTAGGTTTTTTTATGTTTAGGGTTTTCCATTGTTTCTCAACAATAAATAGGCCTTCGAGCCTCATTGTAACACAGTTCAGAGGCAGGTAGCCACCACATCTCTTCTCAAAGATAAGCTACCATCGCCCTAGCTGTTTATTTCCATTTTCTGTTTGTAAGCATATCTCAGTATTTTACATTAATGAAATGAAGTATTATTTCCGCTGCATCTTTGTGTTTATAGTTAACTCTGTAATTTGTTGCGTTCCTGTTTAACTCCAGATCAGTGGTATCAGAGCGGTCTGCTTTTCTTCTCTATTTTTCTTTGCATGTCCCCAACGAGGTCGGGATATAAGGAGTTAGGGCTTGAACTGGTCGAACCTTTGCAAGACCAGCCTCGCAAATCCTGACGGCCTCCCATGGCGGATGAGAAGAAAGATGAGGGGTCAGGAGATCCTATGAAAATCTTGCTCGAAGAAGCCCTCGAGTGACAATATGTGATGATGGACAACTTTGCCTAGATCCTTCAGCGGTTACCCAGGGGCAACGCATCAGCTTCCCACAGCTACTCTGGAAATGCCACACCGTTTAAGGTACAATTTAATTTTGAAATCCCCATATTTGAGGGTCAAATAGATGCAGATGTCATAGATAAATGGTTAAATCTGCTAGAAGGATATTTTTCTGTTCATGAATTTTCGAGTCAGGAAAAGATTGTTTTTGCTCTTCTCAAAGCAACCCCCCACGTCAAGGATTAGTGGGAAACCTACTGCGAGCAGAAGGATGAAAGCATAGGCTCACTATTTTCAGCAGCACCCACTTGGGATTCATTCTGGGATGCCATCAAGGAGCAGTACTACCCTGTCAAAAGCTACGAGGACAAATACATAAAGTGGATCACGCTGCAGCAGGGAAGGGACCAAGATGTGCCAGAGTTCACCAACATTTTCATACCCTTCGCACACAGTTGGGTATCAAAGATTCTGATCTGCATCTGGTACTCAAATACCGCGGCTGCATACACAGATACATCCAGGAAGAGATGGAGTTCCTGAACATCTCCTTGCTCGGCACAGCATATCAATATGCCGCCAAAATCGAGCAAAAGTTCAAACAGAAGAAGCGAGACTTTGGATCTGCAAATCCAAAGCCCAAAGGACAAAGCCAAGGTGGGGTGACCCAAGACAACCCGCCAAAGCTGCAAGAAAAGAACAACACCATGAAGCCAAAGAAGGACACAGGAAAGTGGTGTGAGTTCCACAAGAGCCCCACTCATAACACAAGTGAGTGTCAAACCAAGCAGTCGCTGGTGGCTGAGTTGAAGGCTTCCGAATCAGATGCATGTTTTGACCCTGAGCCAGAACCTGACAAGGGGAATGGCAAAGGGAAGAAGATCATTGGTGCGAAGCCCAACGTCACTGTTGCCACCGCCAAGATATAGAAGAATGAGCCCGAAGACCCAGAGGAGGGGGAGCGTCTTTTCCACTCACAGATGTGGGTGAAGGGTTCGCCGCTGCAATTCATTGTCGATAGTGGCAGCCAAAAGAACCTCGTTTCAGCAGAGGTCGTGAAGCAGTTGGGCCTACTGACTACACCACACCCACACCCGTACAATATCGGGTGGCTTCATGAAGGACGAGATCTCAAAGTTCGCTAGCAGTGTCGCCTTCCCTACAACATTAAGCCCTTCACAAACGAGGTATTGTGTGATGTTACACCTTTGGATATTTGTGATGTACTATTAGGCTAGCCATACTTGTGGAGGCGACATGCTGTGTATGAGTCAAGGCTTCGCGCTGTCATTATTTCTTTGGGTGATTCATTATACAGGATACCGGAGGTAGCCCCACCTATCGCCACCTCTTTGATCACTGCTAAGAAAGGCAGCAAGCTCATCTCACAGACTAGGAAATTTATTTTCTGTCTGGTTCACTCCCAAAGTAAGGGGAATATCGTTGCTACATCCATGACCCCCGTGAAGGGTTCCTCCACGCAGTAGCAGCAATAGAGGGATACGGTCATGAAAGAACATAGGAACAACTTCTCCTCACCTACAGGGGTACCACACAAGCTTCAGGTGGGCAATAAATTCTGGTTACATCTGCAGAAAGAACGCCTTACAAAATCCCATCAGAAGCTCCGACCACACTAACATGGTCCTTACACCATTACCAAGGCTGTGGGAAATAATGCTTTGGAGCACAACATTCCTCCATTCCTTTGCCTCCACCAAGTGTTCATTGTGTACCATCGTCGACCATGCTTCCCACCATTTCTGGACACATCAGAGATTGCAGAACAGCTCACCAGAGACCCAGCTCAGTAGAAGCTTCCTCATCTCAGGGAGGAACTCAACGCAATGGGGACCATTGCTTCCTAAGGGGGAGGAATGATCCAGATGGATGTTGGTGGCCACCCACCTATCTCATTTGGACCCCACAATTGTCTCTTTCAGTTTTTTTTCAGTTTCCTAAATTATAGCACAATTTACTATTTTTAGCAGTTTTTTGGGTCCTGAACTTCCGGAGCCATTTTGAGGCCCTAAACAACGTTTTCTGGGAAATCTGGGGGCAACATGGGTCCATGGACAAATGTTGCCCTTCCCAAAGTTGTAGTGCTTGGATAGATCTTTCTAACGAGCTATTGTACGCTTCAAATGGAGATCGTATGCCAAAGTTATGACCCCGGGAAATTGATGTACCAATTTACCCCAATGGTGCCCACAATTTGGCGTTTCATCTTCTAGGGTTAGGTTTTTGGATGTTTAGGGTTTTCCATTGTTTCTCAACAATAAATGGGCCTTCGAGCCTCATTGTAACACAGTTCAGAGGCAGGTAGCCACCACATTTCTTTTCAGAGATAAGCTCTATCACCCTAGCTATTTATTTCCATTTTCTGTTTGTAGGCATATCTCAGTATTTTACATTAATGAAATGAAGTATTATTTCCGTTGCATCTTTGTGTTTATGGTTATCTCTGTAATTTGTTGCATTCCTGTTTAAATCCGGATCATTGATTGAAGTCCCACTGCACAACTTACTCTCCACTAGTTCCTCCAACAATTAGAACTAGTTTAATTGAAAACAAGTTGAGATAACTGACCTTCATTGCTACAAATCAATAATCACACGTGCTTAACTAAACTCTAACTCCTCCAGCACATATTTACTGAGTAAATTGGGTGACACATGCCATGTCACACGAGTTAACAACATCCAAGTTGTCTATTGATGTGGAAATTCAAATTTTCTCAATTTAATCAAGGCAAAATCAAATTGATAATTTCTTGCCACATTTTTCAACATTTGTCTATATATTTGAAGGTTGGAGTTACTTTCTTTATGGCTAGTTTATTTTATATTCGACCATCCTTCCCTTTCTTTTACAACTTTGAATCTCATAGCCTATGAATCCCCTTCCTTTGAGTCTCTCATGTGTCCAACAATTACGAGTCATGTAGATAAATGTGTTTAAGATAGATTGTTATCAGGTGTGCTTTACAAATTCCAAGTTCGTTATTTCAACGAAGTTAGCACTATCTAATGGTTGGTTTGAAAATGGTTGTTAAGTTTCTCGTGACGTGAGACGACCTAATGATTACAATATTTTTCCCCTTCTTTTGTAATGATTGTGTGCTCTGGTTCAAGGTGTAGAAACAATTGAAACACTAGCCTATGGTAGTATTTCTTAGTATTCGTCCTCTTATCCATTAATAAGTATTTCTCCTTTCTTTGCTCTAAGTGTTGCATTATGCATAGCCATAACTAGTAGATAGAATGCTGCATCTAATGCATACTCATTCCAATCATACTTAGCTAAGCTTTTTATTTTACTAGTTTCTACTTACCATGATGCAACTAATAAGTTTCACCCATTTAAAAGAGAGCAAATACTGCGTTCAATTTTAATTTTTTAAATGTTAATGTTAAGCAAATACACAATCAGAGCATTAATGAAACATCAACATTTTTTTGGGTTGCACCTCAGTCATTGTGGATCAATTTTCTGTTCGGTACATACCATTTCCCACCCAAAATAAGTAGGTCAACCAAATCATTCATTGTGATTTAAAATTGGTAACGGAATTATAGATAAGTTGCCTTCTCTTCTTCATTGGTTATTTCCGTCGAGCGGGGAATCTTAAATATGACTGTTAACGTATATCTTCATTAACTGATTAATTAGTGTTGGGGGTAATTAATGACGCGTAGGTTTTCAAATCGAAATTCAATTAAAGTTGGATGGGATTTCCGTGCCTGCGTGGTCTGATGGAGATATAGAAAGAAAAATGAATGATTGCAATGAGATTGGTACATTTTGTACAACTACTTTCTTTTACTGTCTGCGAAAACGGAAGGTGAGAAGGCGCTAAAAGTAACCACATTATTAAATCAATTGCAAACGCAAATACAAGTCGTCAGGATGGCCGAGTGGTCTAAGGCGCCAGACTCAAGTTCTGGTCCTCGATCGAGGGCGTGGGTTCAAATCCCACTTCTGACATCAAACGAACAAGTTAATTATTTGTTCTCTTAATCATATTCATTTCAAAATAATCTTTTACTTTTCAAAATAGGTATAGCGGTTCATTTCAAAATAATCTTTTACTTTTCAAAATAGGTATAGCGGAGGGCGTGGGTTCAAATCCCACCACTTCTGACATTTCACGAACAAATTATTTGTTATCTCTTAATCATATAATTGCTTAAGGTTCAAATCCCACTTCTGACATCAAATGAACAAGTTAATTATTTGTTCTCTTAATCATATTCATTTCAAAATAATCTTTTACTTTTCAAAATAGGTATAGCGGAGGGCGTGGGTTCAAATCCCACCACTTCTGACATTTCACGAACAAATTATTTGTTATCTCTTAATCATATAATTGCTTAAGGTTCAAATCCCACTTCTGACATCAAATGAATAAGTCAATTATTTGTTCTCTTAATCATATTCATTTCAAAATAATCTTTTACTTTTGAAAATAGGTATAGCAGAGGGCGTGGGTTCAAATCCCACCCCTTCTGACCTTTCACGAACAAATTATTTGTTCTCTTAATCATATAACTGCAAATTATTTGTTATGTCTTAATAATATAACTGCTTCAAATTCGATGAAATTTAGTTGTTTTTAATTTGATTTTTTTGGATTTTTTGGTGTCGGAATTTTGCGGTAAATTTTGAAGTGAAAAATTGTATATATGTATTCAATGCTCTAAAAAATTTTAGGAGCTCAATTATATAGGGATTAACCATCAAATTTGTAATTTCAATAAATTTATGTCAGATTTTAAAAAAATTAAGTCAAAAAAACCATTAGAAAAACTTCCAAAAAATCCCGCTAAAAACAACCATTTACATGTCGAATAATTAAAATAAAAAAGGAATAAATATTATTAAGACATTTTGTTTATGTGCTAACTGTAAAAGACATGTTCTTAGATATTATCAAGATATGTTCTTGGATTAATATCAACTGGGCATTTGGTCTAGTGGTATGATTCTCGCTTTGGGTGCGAGAGGTCCCGAGTTCGATTCTCGGAATGCCCCACGACCCCATTTAAGTTCAGCATCCTTAACGTAAATGTGTAGGGAACTCTCGTCCTTCCCATTTGCATAGTAAAATCCTGACAAGTTCGTCAAGCAGTTTTACATATTATAGCGTTTCTCTTAACATTCGCATAGTAAAATCCTGACAAGTTCGTCAAGCAGTTTTACATATTATAGCGTTTCTCTTAACATTATTCGCGTAGTAACATTAAGCAGTTGCATAATATTCGCGTAGTAACATTAAGCAGTTGCATAATATAGAGGATTCTCTGCCCACGACCCCATTTAAGTTCAGCATCCTTAACGTAAATGTGTAGGGAACTCTCGTCCTTCCCATTTGCATAGTAAAATCCTGACAAGTTCGTCAAGCAGTTTTACATATTATAGCGTTTCTCTTAACATTCGCATAGTAAAATCCTGACAAGTTCGTCAAGCAGTTTTACATATTATAGCGTTTCTCTTAACATTATTCGCGTAGTAACATTAAGCAGTTGCATAATATTCGCGTAGTAACATTAAGCAGTTGCATAATATAGAGGATTCTCTGCGAACTCTCTGATCCAACTCAGTGTCTCTTCGAGGCAAAACCTGGTTTCTTTCGGCGTCCTTTTCGCTATCAATCCCAAATCTCTCAATGATCTTTGACGACCCTCCTCCATGCAATCAATGTCCACATCCCCATTGGACAATCAAAGAGAAATTGAAGATCTCCGCAGGTAATTCAACAGGGTAAACCAATTTTGCCATTATTAAATTGAAATTACCAACTTTAATAAGACAACTTGAAGAAGCTATTGATTGGGTGAGGTGACAACTACTTGATTTGCAAGGCCACTCTAACAACTAGGATACTAGAAGCACTACCAGCAACACCCTAAACAATCTTAGAAGCACTACTAGCAACACCCTAAACAATCTTATGGACAAGATGTCAATAGACCCACCTTAGTACTCTATAATAGCTCCATGAAAATGTATTTTGCTTTGCACTCAATATTATAGAGTTATAACTTTAAAAAGAAAAGTAAAAATTAGGAAGAAAATTTTGGCATTCTCTTTTTAGACTTTCTTGATATTTTTGTATCTCTACAAAACTTTTTTGATATTTTTGTATCTCTACAAAATATGTAATTATCTTGATTATTCTGTTGCGACTAAGCCCAGAGTTAATAGAAAATCTTTATCATTAGTGTCAATTACTGTCAATTTATTGACACTATTAACACTGCTTGGTATATATATATTAACAAGGTCGGGTAGTTTATATATTACCAAAAGCTTTGATGGAGCAAGCTCCTATTACAAACACTATATCATGAAAAACCTCTAAGCCATGAGATAGGAACGCAGTCTCTTCTCCTAGGCTTGTATTCAAGACTTCATGAGTTTTTATGTGGATTCTAGTGCACTGTCTAACGAACTGACCTACTAGAAATAAAAATTTACAAGTCATGAGCTCTGTGACAAATGTTCAAGGCTTAAAGACTAAATGCTCCTGATTTGACTGGTTCCTCTTGTCAAAATTGTCCAAGTTCTCTCCTTTGTTGTTCGAAGAGTTCTCTCCTTTATTAGGTTGGATACCATGTGATTTGTATGCTTGTTCTTCCCATGTCTCAGCTTTCTGCTCTGGATTTTGCTGTATATCTTTGATTTTGTGTTGCCTGAGATGCTTCTTCTTTTGCCATTGATGTCCACTTTCCTTTTTGCATAAACAAGGACCGTTGGATGAGTCAACGGACGAAGTTGTTAGAAGATTAGCAGCCAAGGTTAAAACGCAGAGGTTGGGATTAGAGGCTGTGTGAAGGGGATAAACCAGGGGCGTTGATGGAAGAGGAGGCTAGATGATCCGTCGCAGTTGTCGATGGCTGAGATCGACGGTCATCGGGCACGAACAAGTCTACAAGTTAACCGAGCAGAAGGGCAGGATTAAACACGGAGGTGGTATATCGGGCAGGATAAAAACCATAAGTGGTAAAAGGGAGGGGTCACCCAATTCCATTGATCGGGCGACACGTAGCATTAGAGGAGAGAGAGAATACCACTTTTCGGGCGGGTAATCTTTGTGCTTGATGACCGCCTGAAATCGGTGAGAGTCGTCTGATCCTATGTGTACAGATCAACGGTGTGGGTGGTTTGCGCAGATTTGGATGGTCAGGCTAAACAATGACCGTCGGATCGAGCTCCCGATCAATAGTCCTGATTTGATCGGAAAGGGGGGAGCAGCACTACGGAAAAGGTTTTGGAGTGCGGGCCCGACAGTATTAATAGATGCAAATGAAAGATTTTTTGAAATCCGGATGAGGCATGGGTAAATAGAAGGGTGGGGGCTTAAGATGAAGTCTGCACGCTATGAAGAGGAAACACTGCTGGCAATTAGATAGGACAGGGGGGATCTTGGAGACCAAAGAATCACTATAATAACATGAAAAATGGGGATTTCCTCGCTGAGATTGTTGCTGCAATTTTTATGAATGTACCCTCTATTCTTATTGTGCTTTATCTCAGCCCGAAACCTGCCTTCGATGAGATAGATTGCAATGTAGTTCTTGTGACTTGGATCCATGCCTTCATTCCTACTGTTGCTCGTGTGAGAGCCTGGAGTTTCATGCTTTTTCCTTTGCTTTCCCATGTTTTCCTGGCTGTTGCTGCAGTGTTGTGTCCTTTGTTGATTTGTAACTGTTGTTTTTTGATTTATTGCTTTTCTCATTGTGATTTTCCTTTGGATTTGGTTAGCTTTAAACATAAGGCTTTTGTTGGTTATTAAGGATGCTTGGTAGATATTTTTAAGAATCATAAGTTTAAGTTATTTAATTTGTAAAGTTCAAGTGTCTTAAGATGTTGAATCCATTTATACATTCAAAAATACATTTGAAATAACAAGAAATCACAATCTCGCCCGAAATTGTATCACCAAATTTCGGGGGAGAAGACTATTTTGTTTATCAATTAGGCTGCGCTTTACATAGACATCAAGTCAATTATATAATTTCCATTTGTCTTGGTATTTTTACGAGAAAAAATCTTAAGAATTGGCTTGTAAGGCCATTTTAGGAGTAGGTCCCAATTTGGTGATTTATGGTCTAGAAACATCCATATTTAGTTTGAGGCATCAAACAACACCCTTTGGGGTCAAAACTTTGTGATCTTAGCTCCACTCCCTCAATGTTGCTCTACACGTTGTAAGTATTTACAATGATGAAAAAATCGTCTCAATTGGAGTGTGTATGTAGATTTTATGTCTCGCACAAGTTGACATACCTTATTGACCACGATGGTACAAAGTGGATGCCATGTCAACCTACATTACTCACACAAGTGGGGTTATTCACAAGTGCTTTCAAGAAGATTCTAGAGGATCTAAAACCTAAAACTAACTGAGGGTTCAAGGATGCAAAAACCCTAAACCTAGATGATTATCAAGTTATGTTATGCTCGATTGCTAGGAATAAAATGAGTTTTGTTCTTTTGGTATTGTTACTATTCCACAATTTAGTAGGGAATTTAGGAGTTGGATATTCAAGCATAATAGAGGAGACAAAATATTTTGTGGCATCCATTTAGGCCAAAGTGTCCATGTCAACCCCTATAGTGAGTTTCCCTTTCTTCGTAATTGCATTTCATCATTGAGGAAAAGAAAGCAAAACATAAGCCTCACCTTCTAGGTAGGTTTTCTCTTACATTGGGTTTTTCAAGTTACATATTTTATTCAGCTGAGTAGGTAGTATGTTCATTTTAGTTTTACTTATTTCCGCAATTTTAAACATGTTTTCAGTAACAAAAAAAATTCTAATATCTAAGGTAATACACTACATAATAAATGATTGCAAAACTACATTGTAAGATTTGTTGTGGTAAATTGTTCCAGTGGAACATCCATGAGAATTTACAAATCACTTTGTCATTTTTGTGGAAATTTACAAGATTTAAAAATTAGATTAAGAAGAAAGTCTTAGAACCTTAGCCATGATGGATGAATCCAATTGTAATGACTCTTGGGATGGTATGGGAAAAATTTTCAAATATGGAATAACAATTTGTGGATATATATCGCAACATGGCCCTCATGGTGGCTCTAATAAGTTTAGATCTATTAATAAGGTTAGAGGCTTTAACTTAGAAGATGGTTTAAATAAGAAATGGGAAAAATCTTATGAAGAATTAGAAAAGGAGCAAAAAAAAGAGCTCGAGATGAAGCACCAAGTTCTAGTATCATCACTTTTTTACAATATCTTATTTAAAATGGAAGAGAAAGTGAGCATCCAATCCTACCAAGGTGAGGTTAATGCTATTAATTTGACCCATGGGTTGCAATAGTAGAATTTATTTTAACATCCATAACATATAAAAAGAGCAAAATATTTCATTTACCGAACTGAAACTAGAGTACCATGGCCTAACTTGGTGGGAAGACATACAAAGACACTTAAGCTGGAGGGTGATCCACCAATAACTAAGTGAAAGGCATTTAACACTGTCATCAAGTCCTAATTATACCCTATTGGGTATGTAGAGGATTAGTGGATCCATTGGTATCATTTCAAGAAAATGCAAGGATCAAATGTATAAAAGTACACCATCAAGTTCATAAAAATGGTAATTGGGTTACTTTTATCTCCCAGGAACCCAAATAGACTCCTTTAGTATCTAGGGAGTCTACATGATCACTTATTGAAGAAAGTGATGTTGTTTAAAGGTATGACAACACATGAGGCCTACATATAAGCACAATACCTAGAGAATATAGGCAATAAGAAAGTACAACCAAGTGGTACCAAATAGAAAATCCACCAAAATGCTTCCAATAAGGGGAAGAATAAGTGGAAAGAAAAGGACAAGAAGATGACAACCACGACACATTAGTACAAGGATCTAAACAATAATTGGAAACATTGTAATATTGATGGTCACACCAAAGCTAAGTGTTGGAAGCTACATCCAGAAGTAAATCCAAAGAACTGTAAGAAGGATGCGAAGAATAAGAACTTGGTAGCAATGAATTCAAACAACCTAGTAGAGAGTAACTAAAATTTTGATGAAAAGATTGTTTGTTTACACTACAATGTAGAAGGAGGTGAACTTGAATAGATTTCATCATAAGGAAGAGAAGGGGATGACTAAAATCCTCCATATTAATATTGAGATCAAGACAACAAGGGTGAATACTTTATTTGTTTTCAATTCATAGGCCAACTTCGCAGTAGTAAGTTATATGAGAAAAAACAAGTTATGGTCACTTTGTCCTTTGCAAAAGTAGGTATATGACATCTACTCATTCTTTTAAGAAGTACATTTCACTTATGAAATTGTGTTCAGAAGTAGGACTAAGTTAGAGAACTATCATAGTTCAATGTGATAGTAACTATACAATTTGTATGGCTAAGAACCTAACCTTTTATGCAAAGATAAAGCATGTATTTATCCAGTACCATTTTGTTAGGGACATGGTAAAGCATGGAAAGGTGATATTAAAGAAACTTGATACTTTACAAAATGTTGTAGATGCAATGATGGAATCGATAAGCACAACAAAATTCAAGTGGTGTTATGTGTGTATGGACCTTATGGCCCCTAACAAATAGCTCATAGATTGATGCATTTTACATTATACCCTCTCTACGTATATGACAAATAAGAGAATGTTGGGATGGTTGTGTTATAGACCTTTTATTCCTATAGTGGACCAAAGAATAAATGTAGAGAAATGACGAGTAACTACTAAGTAGTGGCAAGAAATAAAGGTAGATAACTAGTCTGGAATAAATGCTAAGATGCAACAATTGGCCAATTAATCGTTGGTGGTTTCAAGCATGTACATTTAGAAGCCATAAATGATTTATGACTTTTATTATCCCTATCCCTATTTATTAAGTGTTAGGGTTATGTGTGAGTTTTAACTTTTGTTATGTTGTCAAAATTTCTTCAAAATCCTTATCTATTATTGAATGTTATTGTTGAGAGTATGAAGACTCTATAATATATTGTAGCCATTTAGTTGTTGAGTAACACATTGAATTTGCTTTAAAGTATGGATTTTTTCCTTGAAATAGTTTTCTCAAATCATTGTTTAATGGTTATATGTTTATGAGTTATTTATAATTACAATTACATTTATTTAATTTCTACAAAATTTTCTCTTATGAATTAATGTAGAATTTCTATTCCACCTCTACTTTCTTTCATCTTAGTTGATGTGAAAATTATAAATCACTTTTAAATAAACATATTGATTACACTTTAATATTTAAGCCTCAAACATACTTTCTACATTTAAATAAACTTCTGGAATATTGTGTAGAGTTGTTTTCTATTTTGTTGGATTTTGTTTGTCCATATAAGTTGTCATATTTATAATATTATGATTTTTGTTTTTTAAATTAATTTAGATTTATTTTAATTTTAAATTTATCAAAGTAATTTTGAGAAATTTAATCCTTCCAAATACTTAATAGGTTCAAATTTAACCAAACTTTTCTTTAAATTTTAAAAATATAATTCACGATGTTCATTGTGCATATTTCAATGTACATCATTTTGAAAATTTCCTTTCTCTATTAGATTTGTTTTAAACAATTTCAAAATTAAAATACTATAAAACGTGTCCTTATAAAATAACTTTTGTATCTTAGATCTACTTGAACCAATCGTAAAGGGTCAAAAATATGATATGATGTTAGTCATTTTCAATTTTCTTATTAAATATTATCAGCTTCACATAGATTTCCCTGAGTTTTGAAAGTGTCTATCATATCTATATTTATTTTAGGAAATTCTAACCTAGGTTAAAAAATAATATAATTTATAATTTTTATTCCATGTTTCAAATATAGAAGTATATTTTTTATTTGCTAAATATATTTTTATTAATTAATATAAATTATAATATATTAATAGTTATTTAGGTTGAATATTTTGAAAAAATATAATAAATATTTATTTATTATTATTATTTTTAATTATTAATTGTTGAAATTTAAATTTGTAAATGACTGAAATTTAATTGTTATTTTAAATTTATTTTATGTAACTTTATTTATTAAAAGAAATAGCTTTTTGGTGAGAATTTAGCAATACAATTTCTAGGAATATTGTGATTCTTGTTGTTTAAAATACATTTTTGAATGCATAAATAGATTTTCCTATGCCACTTGATCTTTACAAATTAAACAACTTAAAAGTATGATTTTTAAATATTTGTACTAGATTTTGAATAAAGTTGACTAAAAGAGATGCTTCGAATAAAACCATTTCATCTATTAATCTAACTACTTAATTCATAATCTTGATAAAAAATATCATACTTTAATTATTAATCCTTTTATAAATTAAAGTGTATATTTCTAGATTTATTTATTTATAATTTATGAATTTCACTTATAAATTGAGATGAACATTTTCATATATATTATGTACTATAATTATGGTTAAAGTGTTTAATAGGTCATCATATATAGATAATTGCATATATTATATATATATATATATATATATATAATTCTAATGGACCAGGGACATAATAATAAATTTGTTACTATGTTAAATTTCGATGGTCAAATTTAACTACCCTACAGTAATACTAGTTATTTTTTATTAATCTTAATTGACTTTAAAAATATTATTAAATTGTGTGTTTTTCATATATATATATATATATATATATATATATATATATATATATATATATATATATATAGATATAGATATAGATATATAGATATCGAATTACACAAATTCATAAGAACACATATCATCCCAACATGTCCAAAATAAAAGATATATATAAGCATAGCCTTCATTGATAGTTGGTCCATCATTATATATCCATCAAAATGATACAAAACAATCATTTATATTATACAATATACTTAATTCATACTATTTATCAATCTGACATAAACACATACAAAAAAGTGCAGATAGAAAACATATATGCTTGGTAAGCAATTCAATCCAAGAATAGACCAACAACACATGAGCCAGGGAAAGACATAGAAAAATCATATTGATGGAAACGAACCATGCTTCCACAACACACCATGGCATAAAACGTTGTATTGGATTCTACCAGGTATATACATGAGGCCCTTTTTAGACAAGGTATCTGCACACAAGTTATTTTCCCTGTAAACATGTTCAGAATTTAAACTATGAAAAGATTCCTTCATAAATTGAATTTGGCACATCCATTTAGACAAAAAAGGGAAGACGAGGGAAGACCTTCCATTTATCCAATCAATGACAATCTGAGAATCACCAAAGATATGAATAGGATCAACATTAAGTCTCGCAACACAATATATCTATATATATATATATAGATATAGATATATATATATAGATATCGAATTACACAAATTCATAAGAACACATATCATCCCAACATGTCCAAAATAAAAGATATATATAAGCATAGCCTTCATTGATAGTTGGTCCATCATTATATATCCATCAAAATGATACAAAACAATCATTTATATTATACAATATACTTAATTCATACTATTTATCAATCTGACATAAACACATACAAAAAAGTGCAGATAGAAAACATATATGCTTGGTAAGCAATTCAATCCAAGAATAGACCAACAACACATGAGCCAGGGAAAGACATAGAAAAATCATATTGATGGAAACGAACCATGCTTCCACAACACACCATGGCATAAAACGTTGTATTGGATTCTACCAGGTATATACATGAGGCCCTTTTTAGACAAGGTATCTGCACACAAGTTATTTTCCCTGTAAACATGTTCAGAATTTAAACTATGAAAAGATTCCTTCATAAATTGAATTTGGCACATCCATTTAGACAAAAAAGGGAAGACGAGGGAAGACCTTCCATTTATCCAATCAATGACAATCTGAGAATCACCAAAGATATGAATAGGATCAACATTAAGTCTCGCAACACAATATAAAATCCCCCACAAGACAACCATCTCCGTCCTTGTGTTCGTACCAAAACCACAACTCCAAAAGAAATCGTATTGGAAACTGTGAGACCTCAACAATAACACCACATCCACATCATCCATCTAGGGAATCCACATCAAAAAAATCTCTCAAAAATAGATCATTCGGAATGCCAGCCAGGGATACATGAGGTTTTTCCTTGTGGTTTTTCCATCCTTGTTCTTTATATAATGAATAGATCTTATCGCAAATTGTAGAAAATTTGTATGTAGGTTAACCCGATAATGCAATATAAATCAAAGCGGAATACTATAACCTACTTCTACTATCAATTTGTGGAAGCTTAAAGATCGAGCTGAACAATATAACCAGAAGAAGAAGAATCAATGCACAATACACATGAAAATACTTTGGGGAAAGCCTCAGCTAAAAACCCCACTATCTGTATTATCATACAAGGTGGAAATACATAGGAATTATACAAAGCCTTAGCTCTCACAGCTAGCCAGCTCTTAGTACAATCCTCACAGATGCTCACAGGCAATCCTGGCTTCTCTCAAACCTTCCTCTCTGCCCTCCAAGCTCCTATTTCCTTGCGTTGTTCCTCTGGGATGATTCTCCTTCAACCAAGTGGAAAGCCTCTTCTACCCAATGGATGATCACTCTCACACACTGTCAGAACTACGCAATCCTCAAGGAATGGTTCCTTGCTGCATGCATGAGTTTTCTTTATAAGAAAAAAAATGCAACTGATAGTACATTGTCCTTGACTTTAATCTCAACTGGGTCTTTCTTAGAATAGGCATGCATGAGTTTCTGATGAGGGAAGCTTCAGTTAACTAGAGTACATTAATTGAGTGCATGCATGCATCAACTGACTGTTAACTCTCTATTAGTTCCTCAAATAGTTTGGAACTAATTTAACTGGACTTAACTCAGTGAACTAAGTTAACTAATTACAACTCAAATATAACTCAATCTTGTCTCCTTAATTTAAGGGATAACTCTTGCATGAATTCAAAAAGACTTCTAACTTGAATTTCTCCAACTAATTAAGTCAAAATAACTTAATTAATTATTTCCAAGTCGCTATTAAGACTAAATTCTTTTAATTCACAATTTAATTCAAGGACAAATTAAATTGGAATATTCTTGTTGCCACATTTTAACACTCCCTCTCAACAAGAAAGGGATATTTGCCACCCCGATCCTGTCTCTATGGAACTTGAATTTACACTTTGATAATGCCTTTGTCAAATGTCAGCATCTTGCTCCTCTGTCGAAATATACTGCAACGACATGATCCTCCCATCATCAGCAACTTGCTTTACCTTGTAAAGCCAACAGAAACTCACAATTGACTTGCTCTCCAGTCTCAGAACCAAGTCCCAAACACTGTTACGAACTATGGAGTCATACTCCTCCACAATAGCATCAACCCAAATCGACTGCTGCACTACTTCCTCAAAGGAAGATGGCTCAGTCTCAACACATTCCCCAGCAAGGGCCATGTATCCAGTGTACCTCTCAGGTGACCTCCTCTGTCTGCGCTGAGAAAGTGGTGCTCCCACATTCTCTCTCGCATCCTCCAACAATTTGTCAGATTCTCTTATGCGCTTACATCCATCTCTGGAAGACTCTGCTTGAGTGGATGTCTCCACTCCTCAAACCTCTACATGTGGCCGCTTCGCATCAGTCTGAGGCTCCTCCTCCTTAGGAACCAACAATTCCTCCACAGCCTGTAGTTAGAGCTCCCTCTCAAGGGAAACTCACATGGCCTTCTGCTCATCAAACTTGAGATCTATGCGAACCATTGTCCTTTGACTAGTAGGCAAGTACACCTGATAGTTGTGAGGTGTATCAGTGTACCCCACAAGTATCCCCAACTCTGTTGTCGGCTCAAGCTTCTTCGGTGCATCCTTTGTCACAAGGAAATATACCGATGAGCCAAAGATCCTGAAGTGAACCACATTTGGTCTCTTACCAGAGAAAGCTTCCTCTAGTTTCTTCATCCCAAGTATGCGATGCAGGCTTCTATTCTACAAATAGACTGTTGTGTTGCATGCCTTAACCCACAAGTGAAGTGGTAGGCCTTGGTCATGCAGCAGTGCCCGTGCTGCCCCTACAATAGTTCTGTTCTTCCTCTCGACCACCCCATTCTACTGTGGGTTATGAGGTGCCATCAACTCTCATTTAATTCCTTCAACTGCACAGAAGTCCTTAAACTCTTGAGAGACATATTCTCCACCGTTGTCTCTTCTCAAGGCCTTGATCTTCTTCCCTGATTCTTTCTCGACCAAAGCTTTGAACTCACAAAACTTTGTGAAAGTTTGGTCCTTCTTCTGCATGAAACAAATCCAACATTTATGAGAATAATCATCAATGAAAATCACAAAACACCTTTGCTTCACAGTGGATGCCGTCGAGAATGATCCACACACATCAGTATGAACTCACTCTAAGATAGCCTTCGCTCGACTGTCTCAATCATGAAAGGAAGACTTGATGTACTTTCCCAAGGTACAACCTTTACATGTGTCAATTTGCTCAAGTTTACCTTTGGGAAGTCCTGTAGATATCTGTTACATTATCTTCAAAGCCCCATGATGCAAATGGCCCAACTACCTATGCCACAACTCACCAATGTCTTGGCTTTGCACCAATTCGACTTTCGTACTCAATGCTGCACAATCATCTACCTCTAGTTTATAGATATTCTTCACCTGAATCCCTATCCTCTTCGTCTGACTCGTGGCTATGTGTCTTAGGAACGCCTTTCCTTTACTGAAGACAACATTGTAGCCTTTGTCCTCCAACATCACGACCGATACCAAGTTCTTCTTCAATCCAGGCACATACTTCACATCTGTCAAGGTGATAGGAGCTCCATGCTCCCTATGAAAAGCAACCATGCCCACTCCTAAAACACTATACCTTCTGTCATCACCCATCTCTATGCGCATCTTGAGGTCTTTCTTCTCCAAGTCATTGAATGAACTTTTATCACTGGTCATGTGGAATGGGGCTCCATTATCAATATACCAGACACAACCCATCATCGATGACACCATGCATGCGATGAGGGTAAATTCCATTTCGAACTAAGAGACTAATGCCTCACCTTCCGATCCTTCCGAGGATCCCTTCTTGGACTTCTTCGATGGGTAATTAGTCGCATAATGTCCCATCTCATGATAATTAAAGCATCTCACTTTAGACTTGTCACCCTTCTTCCCTCCATGAGAAGAATTTGATTTGGAATGAGAAGCCTTCCCCTTCCCTTTCCTTGCCTTAGTTGCTAAGGCCATATTTTCTTCATCATCATTCTTGGATGAAGAACCATCTCGTGTGTTCCTCCTAATCTCCTCCTGCATGAGATCCAACCAAAGTTGTTCCCAATTCGGCAGTTTCTCCCTTCCATTCACAGAGTCCTGGTAGCTATTCCAACTCTTTGGAAGACCAAGGAGAGCGAGGCTCGCCATATCATCATCGACAGTAGTTATTCCCACACTACCAAGCTCACCTTTGTAGGTGGTGAGCTTGTTTACATATGTGGAAATAGTATCGCCCTTCTCCATCTTAATTCTTCAAAGCTTATCCTTGAGCACCAATTTCCTCTGGTCGCTACTGTTTTGGTAGAGGTCCTTCAATGTCTTCCACATTGAAAATGGAGTATCCTTCCCATGGAGACTCGAGACAATATGGTCTCAAACTCCCTCAAGGATGACCTGTCTTGCCTTTTCCACACTCTTCTTCCACTCAGCCAACTCTTGTGCATTAGTTGAAGCTGGCTTTTGTACTTCTTGATCAATGAATTCCTTCAAGCCATTGTCTTTTAATACAACCTCCATTCTATCTTTCCATGCTATGTAATTCGAGCTACCTTCCAAGGCATACTCGAGTCTCAAGCCATAGAATGCCATTAGCCAACCTTGAAGTATGATAAGAATTTTATTTCCACCTGCAACCCCGAACTTCAAACTTTGAATTCTCTTCTCAGTATACTGTTCACAGCTCTGATAAACCTGGCTTTGATACCATGTAGAAAATCTGTATGTAGGTTAACCCGATAATGCAATATAAATCAAAGCAGAATACTATAACCTACTTCTACTATCAATTTGCAGAAGCTTAAAGATCAAGTTGAACAATATAACAAGAAGAAGAAGAATCAATGCACAATACACATGAAAATATTTTGGGGAAAGCCTCAGCTAAAAACCCCACTATCTGTATTATCATACAAGGTGGAAATACATAGGAATTATACAAAGCCTTAGCTCTCACAACTAGCCAGCTCTCAGTACAATCCTCACAGATGTTCACAAGCAATCCTAGCTTCTCTCAAGCCTTCCTCTCTACCCTCCAAGCTCCTATTTCATTGCGTTGTTCCTCTGGGATGATTCTCCTTCAACCAAGTGGAAAACCTCTTCTACCCAATGGATGATCACTCTCACACACTGTTAGAACTGCACAATCCTCAAGGAATGATTCCTTGTTGCATGCATGAGTTTTCTTTATAAGAAAACACATGCAACTGATAGTACACTGTCCTTGACTTTAATCTCAACTGGGTCTTTCTCAGAATAGGCATGCTTGAGTTTCTGATGAGGGAATCTTTAGTTAACTAGAGTACACTAGTTGAGTGCATGCATGCATCAACTGACTGTTAACTCTCTATTAGTTCCTCAAACAGTTTGGAACTAATTTAATTGGACTTAACTTAGTAAACTGAGTTAACTAATTACAACTCAAATATAACTCAATCTTATCTCCTTAATTTAAGGATTATCTCCTTAATTTAAGGGATAACTCTTGCATGACTTTAGAAATACTTCTAACTTGAATTTATCCAACTAATTAAGTAAAAATAACTTAATTAATCATTTCCAAGTAGTTGTTAAGACTAAATTCGATTTTAATTCACAATTTAATTCAAGGACAAATTAAATTGGAATATTATTGTTGCCACATTTCAACACAAATATGACCAAATCAAAAAGGATATTCCTTAAAAATCATAGTACTCCTACCTTTCCATATGCCCCCCAAAATGAAAAGGGAGGAGTCTTTTGTTCTCTGCACTGTGACATCCACCATTTGTGACACTTCTCCATAGAAATAAAAAATTAGTGCACTTTTAAATTTAGACACAGTAAAACAAAGATCCAATAGGAAATGTTGAAGGGACATTTGAAGCATAAATGTAAAACATTTTCAAATGCACCTTTACATACATAGCACCTCCCAGGACCTTCAAACTCTCTCTTGCACAAGTTTTCCCAGGTGAGTATCTTGTTTCTCCAAACAAGCCATCCAAAAATTTTAATCTTTAAATGCATATTCCAAGACCATACATACTTGAACTAGCTTAGATCTTTCCACGCCTGAAGAGAGGGAGTGATATGATTATATACATCTGAGACCACTAATTAACCCTGGCGAAGGATGTCATTCTAGCTAAGCTTATCATCACCATCTGTATGAAAAATCCCTGCCATTTGTAATATCATTATATATTGCTCTCAAATCACAACATATGCACCAAAAAAACCCATAACACCGACATATTTCCAAATGGGATATAAATGCAACATATCATAGTTGTCTCATATCTAATATATGAACAAAAATGCCCTTGTCATGTAATAGTTTGGTAATCAAAAATGGCAAGATGTGGCTTGCATTCCGTGGATGGGATCAATCCCCACTAAAATCTTTGTTCCAGTCCCAATCTCCCAATGGATATTTCCGAATATCCACTATTTTTATTTCATAAAACTTTTCCAAATATATGAGATGTTAAGTTTTGGAAACCATCTAAGCCTAAACCATTCCATGAAAGATATATTGTTCATATATTTTTCCTTTAGAATTTCCTGCGAAATACCACCTTTGGTAATGGCTCTCTAGAATCCCTTTGTCAGTAGATCCAACCCAAATATATTGATATATTTTAATATTGATCTACCATAATCCTTCAATTTTGTAATGGCATCTGCCCCCATAACTTTATGAGTACATCTTGATTCATCGACCATGTTTAGCATGTCACAACCCATGATATCCACTGTCCACCCCTCCAAACCAGGGAACTTGTCCCTGGAAAAGATCTAAGGGCAGATGAAACCTCCTCCATCGAGATCGGCCTGTCAATTTCCATATTATTCACCTCTGTGAACATCAAAGGGTATGTATCAATATATTCCAATTGATTAACAATGTCCACGACCTCCCGCTCATGAAAAAGCCCTAAAAAGTATTTAATCACCTCCCTATGAATATCCCCCAAGTGAGTATGTTTTTATCCTGTTATGATTTAATTTCCCAAATCGTGCTAATACAACAATGATAGGAAGCATATTTTTGGAAAAATCTAATATTCTTGTCCCCACACTTAATCCATATAGTGTGACTTTTAAGTCATAATGCCTCTTCTTGTAACCTTAAATTTTGTATATTTCTTGATTCCAACTCCTTAATCAAATGAATGTGTGTTTGAGACATATAATCAACATCCCTTGGGTTATAGAGGCGAGCCATAGCCTCCTCAATCTTCATGATCTCCTTTATACCACTTGAATCTATAACTTACTCAATCATTCATTTTTAGTCACTAGATTTGAATGTATTAAAGTAGCTTTTAAGATCAATTTAGTCACTAGATGTGATTGCGTTAAAGTAGATTTGAAGAAAATTATTATCACCCATGGTTTGGTTATAGCCGATGGTTTTGTAATTTATATTTATTGAATCCATTAGTTTTTTCCCATGGTTTTGTACTTTATATTTATCCAATTTATTAATTTATGTTTTGTTAAATTTTCTTTTATTAATTAATGACCAATATAGATAATTTTCAAGTAAGGTTATTTGAATTTCATTTATGTTTTACATTTTACATTTGATATGTTTTAATTTGATATTAATTAAAACATACAAAGCCAAAATTTAATTTTGTTTCATTTATATATATGTGTGTTAATAAAATTTCTGTTGTAGCGGGTGCAACACCCTCCAAAATTTTGGCCTGCATCCAATTTCAGAGCCTTCCTTGGGTTTTTCCTTAATGTTTGCAAACACTCGAGCTCATCCCTTGAGCTCGTGTTGAGTCTTTGCACCCTCCTCGCTTGACCATTCATCGGAAATATTTTTGCATGTTGGTCAAAATGTCATGCTTAAGCCATGTTCTGGCTATGCACAAGGTCCCTCTTCGTGTGTACAAGTTTTATTTGCTATGCAAACACTTGTCGCACGCACACAAAAAGTTGTATGCACTATCGTTCAAGTGTCATCATGGTCGTTCAAAAATCTATCACAAGTGTCACACTTGTTGCTTGCACCGTTGGTCAGTCACACTGAGTGTATGTTGTCTTGATGGCTTGAGGTGTCTTGTCATCAAGTCATGTTGAGTGTGTACTCGCAAGGTCATGAATGTACGAAGTCACTCATTCACACACTTGATAATTTTGTTGAAACTTTATCGACCGGACAATCCTCCAACATATGGACATCCACTGAGCTGCATTACACAATTTCATCTCTCAATGATCATGTACTACTACCCAAAATTACGCAGAGCTTGAGGTTGCCTCCCACGCAGTATGCACTGCGCAATCCTGGAATCGACTCGATTGACTGTCACACAGAACAACGCAAAAGTTTTCCAGCAAGACATTTCAATCTGCACTGCCCGCAAGCACATCAACTGAGCCTTCAGCTGGTCAACTAAAGAGTTTAACCAAACATTGACCCCAGGCCTCACTCCTCCAAAAGATTGTGCTAAGCTGCCAAGCATGCCCGCTTCCACTGACTGAGGAAACTGCGCAGACATAAAGGACACACACCTAGTGCCTGTCACTGCACTTCCCTAAAAAATTGCGCAGTTTTTCCAGCTAGTCACCCAGTCAGTCGGCCTGCTGCTCGCCTAGAAAACCATGCAATTTTCATGAGCAGTCCCCTAGCTGCCCAACATCCTTCTTAGCTCAAAAACCGCGCAAATATGTCCAACAAGCCAGCCTCCCAACATTGCACAGTTTTTTCCAGCAGACTCCCGCAGCCCACTACCAGCCCCCAAGAGAAATTGTGCAATTTTTCCAGCAGGTTAGCCTCCTAGCTCTGCGCAATTTTTGCTAGCAGCCCACTGCCAGCCCCCCAGAGAAATTACGCAATTTTTTCTGTTGTTCTCCCCTTGCTTCCTGCACTGTCTCCCTGAAAAAATTATGCAGATATACCTTGCAACCAAGCCAGATCCTGCAGACAGTCACTCTTGATCTCAATTGCCCATCTTAGTCTCCCAGTGACCTCTGCATAGTTTTCATGGACAGTGCCCTGGAGCCCACATCCCGGCTTGAAATCTGCCTTGCACGATTGCAGGGCCTTGTCCTCTCTCCCAATCATGAGCATCTGAAAGCAAACGACAATGCATCATGGTAGACTGGGAGATTTCTGGATTTGATGTCATCTCGTCATGAGTGATTGTAGATACAGGTACATGGATGAGACATGACGCTACGACGAACAGGATGAACAAGGAGTGCATGCGAGGAGATTGTTTCGCGAACAAATGAACAAGGAGTGCATGCGAGGAGATTGTTTCGCGAACAAATGAACAAGGAGTGCATGCGAGGATATTGTTTCGCGAACAAATGAACAAGGAATGCATACGAGGAGATTTGTTCATGAACAAACAAACACATGGATCATGCCAAAGTAAAAGCGAAGGAGCAACGTGCACACACAACATCAAGTGAACACCAATACCATCGAATACTCCGCACACCTTTCCATGTGGAGGTGAATCTATGATACACCAAGAGCACATCTATCAATCAACAACACTATAGCTCGACATGGAGACCACCAACAGTATTAACATACCAGCACTGCCATGTTGAGTTGTGTCATGAGTCATCTCGGCCACATCACTATTGTTGGCCATAATGTTTTAATCAATGTAATATAATGTGGAAGTCCAAGAGACCCACATGTAAATTTGAAGGGTCATGTAAAGTTGAAAAGTCATGAAAGTCAAACAGTCATGAGGGAAGTCGAACAGTCACAAGGGCCATTTTTACCCTTGGCTATAAATACCCCTCATTTTTACATGCAAAAGACTTTTCACATTGGCTCCTCCCACATAGCCTTGAGACTTTGTAGTATTTTCTTTGAGGAGCGAGCAGTGGCTCCAACACCCCGCTATCGGGGTTATTGATGTATGGTGTACCTATGTGTCTTGAAACTTGCGCTTAATTTAGAAGCCTGGTAACAGGCCAACATGTTTTCACACATGTATTGTATTTGTTTGTAAGACTATTCTTTGGACACTTGTAACGCATGTTGCTTTAACCTGTGTTAAAATAGTTGAACTATTTCAGTTGTTCTAATACATATGCTTACGAAAATGTGTTGTATAAGTTGTTAACGTTGTCTCGCCCATGTGGACTAACCCGCCGGACACTCAACAAAATCATTCCCAAAAACTTGTTATAACAACTGTCACACTCGTGTGGATTACTCCACTAGGTGTTGTACGTGACATCCATTCACTGTGTGTTTGTGACTACCACATCTGTGTGGACTACTCCGCTAGAATTTGCACATGTCATGTTGTTTTTTGTGTCTCTGATAGAGTTGGGACTATTCCCTTTTGACTTGAGACTCACTTCCACCCTCTCTCACTGCGTTGAAAGAACCTTGACACAGGTAACAATAAGCAATCACCAGGCACGCGAACCTCGTTGTTCGAAGACAAAGAAGACCACTCTCATGTGCTGACAAGCAAGAGCTAAGGCAAACCGTTAAGATAATGGAAACCCGACATCATACGGGTGGGACTCCTACACCAAATGTTGTGAGGTCTAGTTGGGACTTCATACTAGGGAGATCCCATAAATGTTGGTAGGTCCAACACCGTCAACACTTTCTTACATTACACATACACATAAAATTATTTCCTTCCACATATAGCCAGCCTAGATCCATCCTAACTCTAGATCTATCAAGGGAAGAGAGGGATCAAATCTCTCGAAGTGAAAACCTCTTTTGGGAGTGCAAAACTTGAAGAAAGGTTTGCACCTCTAGAGATTTGATCCCCCTCACAACTTGATAGGTCAGAGTTAAGATGGATCTAGCGTTGGCTTAGTGGGGCCTGACCCAAGTTTAGAAGTGATTTAGCCAAGAAAATCCCAGTATTACTGGCCCTTTCGACAACAGTCTATGGAGCATGAACTGAGGTCTCACGTGAAGTAGTATGGGAGGGTACTAGAACCAGGTTTCCACACCATGGGGATATCTGATATGAGGTGATTTGTACGCGGTCCAACCTTCGCACTTACTGCGATACGCGCACCAGTGGGCACCCCACGCCCAACGATACTGTGTTCACGTGGTTCTAGCCGCAGCGCGACCCATGTTATTTACCCAAGTCTTCCTTAATTAGGCTTTGTTAGCTAATTACTTAAATTATTTTCATATATAAGCATTCATACAAGTATTCATCAATTGCACACAGTAAATAAACAGAGTAAAGTAATGCATAACATTAAGATACGGATTCAAGAATAGGTGCACAGAGTAAACTTCTCTTTATTAACTTTCAATCTCAATTACAAACCAGACTCTGCCCTGCGCACTCAGCTGCAGGGGTCCGCGCACTCAGCTGCGGACTCTTCTAGGCCTCTGTGCACTCAGCTGCAGAGCCCCTTCCTACAACTCTGACCCAGTACACTTCAGATTCAACTCTAACCCTGAACCATGCCTTCACTGTTCTATCTATTCTTCCTTCCCTCTCTTTACACTTAGAGCCTCGCTCTATTTATACAATCCCATGGTCCATGGACCATGGGTAGGCTGACATAACTTTACATTAAATTACAATATTTTAGGGCGAACAACCCTATGACTCATCCTAGACTTTGTGCTCCA
Source organism: Pinus tabuliformis (assembly GCA_031772625.1). Classification (NCBI taxonomy): domain Eukaryota; kingdom Viridiplantae; phylum Streptophyta; class Pinopsida; order Pinales; family Pinaceae; genus Pinus; species Pinus tabuliformis. The sequence continues at coordinate 105,260,300 of CM062816.1, forward strand.
TGCTCGTAATTCGCGGAGTCTTACAATCTAATTGACCAAAACTTGGGATTTGAGCCCAAAAAACATGCTGCAAGGGATCCCATGCCCAACAGGCCCCCAACACAATCATCGTGACTCGTCCCGAGTCACTCTGCTGGTGTGGCGATCTTGGCACGTAGCCCCTCCAACTGTGCCTGTGTTGCACGAAGGTCTGCAGCGCATTGTTCTTTCATCTGTTGGATCTAATCCATTCCTGCTTCTGAATCATCTGCGTCTAACTCGTGTCTCTCCTTTGGTACCGGCTTCTGGTGCTTGTGTTTATAGTCTCGTGCCCTTGTTTGGCTCCTCGGGTCGTGAAGACGATGCTTCGATCGGTTAGTCAGATAGCCAACCCACCTCTGTAGGGCTTCAGGCGACTGCCGTTTACTTATCCTGGGAAGGGTTTTCCATTAACTTTGACTAGCTGGACTGCACCTCCATCTGTGACCTCTTTTACCACATATGGTCCCAACCAGTGTATTCTGAATTTTCCGGGAAATTTTTTGACCTTGTTGTCATACAATAGCACTAAATCATTTACCTCGAAGGTGCGCAACTTGATATGGTGGTCGTGTCAGGCTTTTTCATGCTGATTTTGTACCTGTTGGTGAAATCCGGCCAGAAATCATTCTTCCTCGAGTTCTTCTAATTGCGCGAGCCTTTCTTCTAGAGCTTCGTGGTTCGTCATGCTTGTGAGCACTACTATTCACAAACTAGAGACAATGTATTCCATTGGCATGACTACTTCCATATGATAGACCAACCGAAATGGTGTCTGCCTCGTCAATTTCTTGCATGTTGTCCTATACGCCCATAACACAGCGGGTACGCGCAGGTCCCAGTTGTCCCGCTGCACGTTACATACTTTGGTCAGCGCAATTTCCAGTATTTTATTGAATGCTTCTACTGTTCCATTGGCTTGTGGGTGGTATGGTGTACTTTTTTGGTGATAAACCTGGAACTCTTCTGTGAGCATGCTAATGGTTTCATTCAAGAAATGTGTTCCGTGATCACTCATTAAGATTTTCGGGCAGCCAAATCGTGTCAACACGTTTTCGAACAAAAAATTTGTAGTCGTGGCAATCGTGCAGTCCTTGACTGGTTGTGCTTCTGCCCATCGTGTCAGGTACTCTGTCGTGGTGATGATGTAGCATGCACCCGTATTTCCCTGAGGTTTGATTGGGCCCACAAAGTAGATTGCCCATTTCTCAAATGGTTTGCAGTGTCATTTGGGGATTTAGTGGCATCTTGTCCCTTCGTGATCATTTTCCTATCCTTTGACATATATCACAGGCCTTACAATGTGCTTTCGAATCTTGGTGCAGGGTCGGCCACCATAACCCTGCGCGAAGAATATTTTGTCTAGTCGCGCATCCTGCATAGTGTCCTCCTGTAGCACCCCCATGTGCTTCCGTGAGGATCTGACCTTGTTCAAATTCAGGCACGTATCTTCGCAATATCTCATCATTGCCCATCTTGTAGAGGTGCTCCGTAATGACAGAAAAGTTTGCTGCACGCACCACCAATTCCTTCTTCTGTTGGATTGAGTACTCCTTTGGCACAGTCCTTGTCGTTAGAAAATGGATTATATCTTCGAAGTGTCCGTCCACGACGCGTACTGCAAAGAGTTGTGCATCAGGTAGTCCCTTCTCCAAATTTGTTGGCTCCTTGCCTGTCTCAATTCGTGACAAGTGGTTTGGTCCTGCGTTTAAGCATCCTAGCTTGACTATGACCTCAAAATCATATCCTTGAAACAATAAAAGTCATCTGCATATGCGCTCCCCCAACAAAGGCTTGTTCACCAAGTATTTCAACGTGGAATGGTCAGTATACATCTTGAAATGTCCGCCAAGTAAATAGTGTCGGTATTTTTGGAGCGCGTACATCATTGTCAACCCCTCGCGTTCGGTGGTAGAGTAGTTCTTTTCTGCTTTGGACAATCTTCGACTCACAAACACGATCGGGGGATCCACACCCTCCGTACCCTCTTGTGTGAGTACGACTCCCAACACGATACATGACGCATCAACATGTACATGAAATTACATGTCCCATTTCGGGAAGACCAAAATTGGCGTGAAGGCCAGTTTCCCCTTTAGGACATCCAAACTCTTCATGCAATCATCATTCTAGCAATATGTCACATCTTTTTTCAATAGCTTTTCCATCAACGCGGTTATTTGGCCATAACTCTTGATAAACTTCCTATAGTAGCCAGTGTGCCCCAAAGTAGCACGTAATTGTTTGACACTGTGCAGTCCTTCCAAATTCAAAATAACAGCAATCTTCGCAGGGTCCACCATTAGGCCTTGTTTGCAGACCACATGGCCTAGCAGGTTTCCAAAGGGAACGAGGAAGGTGCACTTTTTAAGGTTCAGCGCAATCTGGTGTCGGCGGCAAGTATCCAACATCAAACATAAGCTCGCTACATGGTGCTTAACTAATCCAAAGGCATTCCAATCATCCAGATAGATCTCTAAGAACTTGTGGTTGTATTCTTTGAACGCCACCACCACTATGCGCGAAAATATTGTTGGCGCGTTCTTCAGTCCAAAGGGAATAAGGGTGTACTAAAAGCAACCCCATTCTGTTGTGAAGGTTGTTTTGCTCCTATCTTCCGGCGCGATCTTGATCTGATGGTACCCTGAGAAGCCATCTGTAAATGAGTAAGCTTCCTGACCGCCAACATTCCCCAATACTTCGTCTGTGAATGGTGTCAGGAATGGATCGTGAACACATGCGTCGTTGAGCTCCCTGAGGTCCACGCATATTCTTATTTCACCTTTCTATTTTTCTCCTGCACTACCATAGGACTCATGCAGTCGGATTCTTCCACTGGTTCAATAATTCTGGCTGCGAGCATTTTTTCTAATTCGTCACGGACCTTTTCTTTATACTTTGGGTTCAAGTGGTAAGGTCGCTGCTTAACTGGCTTCATGTCTGGTTTCAGAGTGATCTTTATCATCCTTAAGTCGCCAATGATCCCTTTTAAGTCCATGATTTTTGTCGGGAACAAGTCTTGGTATTCGTAGAGTAACTCAGCGACCTTATCTACTGTAGCATCATCCCAATAGTCCCCAAGTGTTGCATACTTCGGCTCCGCTTATGTGCCAATGTTTACATGCTTTGTTTTTAGCAGCACGGTGAAGTCAGGATCTTCAGTTGATGGTCCTCGTACCTCGCGACATCCTTCGGTTTCTGGAATATTAATATTTCGGGGGTCATCATCATCCTCCTCCACCTGCATGTTATAACATTCTAGGGCTCTGCTTAACTGGGTTGGCCATACTGGTTGAAGCATTTCCAGTGGCTCCTATGGTATCTTGAAGATGGTTGCTTTTACTGCTTGCAGCGCATTGTCAACAGTGTCCAACCACCGGTCTTCAAATGTGAATGTTAACAAAAATCCCTCGCGCAAGACATCCCATTCGCCCGTACCATGTCGGAGTTATGTCTCAATATACCAGTTCATGGGTATTATGTCCAGGGTATGGTAGAATAAGTGTACCCATTCAGGTTGTGGTTCTTCCCTGCAGACCTTAGTCCATTTCGTGAGCTGTGTGCGTGGGTCATCTCGTCCATCGTATTTGTCTTCCAACCATATTTTTGGTTTCCCAAATTGTAGGCGCATCATCCTTCTGCATCCACGCCAGTCCTCAAAATTTCCTTGATGTGTACCCCACCATCATGCAGGTGTTGCGCGCAGTGCCCACTTCAATGCATCAAACCGTTGTTGTTCCGTACTTCCCTTTCAAATTTTCTCAGGAATTCATCCACCGCTGTCAATCCATCATATGTCAGCAACTATCTTGCCTTTTTTGTCACGCAACGCAATGATCTAACCATCATGTTTCAATTCAGTGTCGCCACTTCGTGCAACTAATTCTGCCATCGCTCTACTTCTTCGTCTGAATCCGAAGTGCAGGAGCTTTCGCGCTCCCATGAGATCCTCCCATCTACAGTCGAATTTACCCAATCTTGGTCTCATGTAGCTATCTTGTAAATACAATCTAGATCATCGTCGCTATCATCCTTGGGCACTGTTTCAGTGTAGCGCGCTCCTTCGGCTGTGTCCAGTGGGACTACTATGCGTAGTGACCTTTTCTCGAAGATCAATTTGCGCTTCTTCAGGTTGATGACTCCGTTCATATTGGTGGCCTAGTCTATTCTTAACAATGTGAGATAGGGATTGTTGTCATCGAAAATCTCTATTACTTCAAAATCCACCTGCGCGCTCGCGCCTTCAATATCAACTGTCACCCATTGCAACCTTCCCATGGGAAAAATATTCTGTTGGTTCGCCATTCTTAATTGAATGGGGGACCATTGTAACGTGGGCTTGCCCATGCATTCCCATGTTTGCTTCAATAATACATTCGTGTCCAAACCCAGATCTAGGATTATCTGATCCATTTCATACTCACCAATCTGTGCAGTTAACCTCATTTCCCTTCCAGTGTGCAATGCATGCTTCCCTAATTTCCGAACTACGCACGGTTCTCCTGAACCTGTGCACCTAGTGATCAACTCCTGTAGTCCTTTAGCTACCTTGCTGTCGCGCAGCAGTTTCATGCATGTATCTAGAAAGGTAGTGATCATTGAAGGATCCATTCCTGGCTCTGGTTGATCCTTACTACCTGAAGTGGAGGCCTCCGCGAAGCTCTTCTTAGCTTCCATGAATGTCTCCTTTTCCCGTTCTAAGTCAAACTTGGGTTCCTTTGCAGGAGCCTTGCGAACCCATGTACTTTCTTCTGGTTGCTTCCCCGTATCCTCTCCTATGGTCGTACCACTTCTGAGCATCATGTTTACATTCAGGTCCTCTTTGCGCGGCTCAGACCTCTTCATTTGTATATTTTGAGTCGGGGGAGGCTGGAATAACCCTTTTTTGCGCATCCTCATGATCAACGTAGGACAATCTATTGTTTCATGATCAAACTAAGCACAATACGAACCGTATATCCTCACCGTCTTGGTACAATTGCGGGCATAGTGCCCTGGTCCTTCGCAATTTTTACAAATTAATTGTCCGCGACCCCTCCCTGGTCCCATTCCACCTCGTCCTCGACCTCGCCCCTAAAATCCAGTGCGTGCCATCCCCACATCTGGGTCGAGGGTTCGTGTTTCGGTCTGCATCCTATAGGCAGGGGTCTGATCCATCATTAGCTCATAACTGCGACAAGTGTGCTCATCGTGGCCTACCGACCTACAGAAATTACAAAACAATTGTTGGGGTGTCTGTGTATACTTCTGCAACAAATGACAATTATCCGTCGTGTGTTTCCCTCCTATCTGATAGATCGCACACCATAAAGCGGGTGCCGCACTTGGCCCTGCCTGTGCCTCCATTCTCAATGGCATTGGCCCTCCTCCTGCCAAGTAGTTTGCGAACACTGGACAGTGATGCTTGTCATGGCCCTGGCCTTTGCATTTTATGCACCATACTTCTTCAAGCGCCTCTGGCTGTAGTGCCCTATCCTGCTTCAAACTTTGCACTTCCAAACACAGATTTTGTAGTTATGCATGGATTTGTTGAACTCCCAACCCAGGGTCTTGTATCGAGTTCTCATGTAATCTCATCGCCATTTCCAATGCTTCGACCTTGGTGGAAAGTTTTTGCTGTGACAGCGCTGTCCTCAAGTGCAGTGTCAGAGATGCTAAAAACCATGTGCAATGCTGTCCATCTATCAACATCATATTGGCTTCGCGAATCTTACTCTTTAGCCATTGATCCAGATCCCAGGGAGTCTCGCCCAAGAGCATCGCGATTTCTTTAAACCCAATGATTGATTGTGTTTCTGACTTTGGCCTGCTAAATTTCGTGTTCAGCACATTCTAGATCTCGGCTATCCCTTCGTTTGGGTGGTCATTAGAGTGCTTGATATACCATGTTAAGGTGCGATCCTGCAGCACACTCACAAATTTTGCCTTCTTAATATTGTTGTCTGTGACACCTTGTGCTTCCCATATTGCTCTTACCATGAACCAGAATTGGTCTGGATCTTCATTCCCTACTCCTCTGAATACTGGTAGTTTGATCACGCTCACCATACTGAATTGTGGAGGTGGTGGAGGTGGAGTGGGTGGAGATGGAGGTGAGGGAGGTGAAGTGGGTGGCGATGTGGGTGGAGGTGGTAACTGCGGAATGCGCTGCCTTATCAAATTGACCGTGCTTCTTGGAGAGACCTTAGCGAACTCTTCCTCACTCTCGCAAGGGTGAAATTAAGGCACTGTTTTCTATTTCCTCGCTACTTTTGTAGATCTTTTCGCTCCGCGTAGTCCCAAACATTAATGTATTTGCATGACCCTTTTTTCACACAATAGCATCTTAATCCAAGTATTCAAAGATTTAATATACTTACCTCACGGTCCTTTGAGAAAGCGTCATTCTGCCTCGCTGTAGCTCACAATCGTGTCTACCGCAAACTCAGTGATAAATCCCCTTATTATCTGGTCGAGCCAATGGTCCACAGCTCGCATGATCTTATCTTCTGATGCTTCTAGTCTGCACTAATTTTGGAGTCCACACTATTGGTTTGTCAAGCCTACACCTTCCCTGGTTGTTGGCTAACTTCGTGATCCACTCATACAGCTCAGATGGAAAAGACGCAAAGAAAATCTCGTGGATTACCGTATACACGTAGTGATTCAACCACTTTTCCTTAGATACTTGCGGAGTTCTGTTTTCCTGTGTCGCAAACTTGTGAATCGTCTTGTCCAAACACTCTTCAATTTCCTTCTTTGTTGGGTTCCAGTGGCACGACATCAGACATCCCTTATGCAGATCCCGGTCCTGGCAACAGAACCATTTGTTGGCTTAGTGGGGCCTGACCCAGGTTCAGAAGTGATTTAGCCAAGCAAATCCCGATACTACTGGCCCTTTCGGAAACAGTTCGTGGAGTGCGCACTGAGGTCTCACCCAAAGTAGTATGGGAGGGTGCTAGAACCAAGTTTCTACACCCTGGGGATGTCTGATATGAGCTGATTTGTATGCGGTCCAACCTTCGCACTTACTGCGATACGCGCACCAGCAGACACCCCACGCCATGCGATACTGTCTTCGCGTAGTTCTAGCCACAACGTGACCCGTGTTATTTACCCAAGTCTTCCTTAATTAGGCTCTGTTAGCTGATTACTTAGATTATTTTCATATATAAGCATTCATACAAGTATTCATCAATTGTGTGCAGTAAATAAACAGAGTAAAAGTAATGCATAACATCAAGATACGGATTCAAGAATAGGTGCATTTTCCTCTTATAAAAAAAGAGGAAAATGTACTATATAACTAAGAGGCAAGATCATCTTCTTAATCTCTTTGAAGTTGAGCCTATAAAGTTTTGGAGGATTATTCTTACTCATAAATCGAAAGAAATTAATTTGATCTCTTTAAAGGGATGGGATATCTACCTTAAGAAACTTTATGACTCCTTGGACACCATGGCAACATCAAAAACACTCCTATTTTGGAAGACGTGGAGTTCGAGATTAAGAAGCTTGTTAATGGGAAAGCTAGGGATATTGAAGGTTAACAAGTTGAGATTCTCGAAATGGGAAGGTCCATCCTCATCCCGCATCTACTCAAACTCCTCAATTTTGTAGTAAAGCACGACTTCCCTAAGTTTTGGACGCAAAGCCTTATTGTGCCTATCTTTAAAAGTGGGGATAAAAACATTCCCTCTAACTATAGGAGTATCGTGATTAACCACATTTTAGCCAAATTATATGGGTTCATTTTGTAAAATAAGATTAGCACCTAACTTAAAATCCATGGTAAAAGAGCCAAAGGAAAACTGATTTTAGAAGGCATCACTCAACTACTGACCACCTTGTCACTCTTAGGACCGTTGCCGAGGAATGTCCCAACAACAAAATTGATCTCTTATGTTTTTTTTTAACTTTAGAAAATCTTTTGACGCAATTTCTCGATAGAAGTTATGGCAAAGACTAGATGAGATAATGGTTCCTCTTGAGCTGAGGGTTGTTGTTATTAGGTTATACGATAATTTTATTGCCAAGCTTAAAACCACTAAGGGTTGGTCTAAAGAGATTAAATGCAACATCGGTGTTAAGAAATGATGTCCCCTATCCCCTTCCCTTTTTGGCATTTACATTGACAAGCTTGAAGAGTGTTTAAAAGTTGTTGGTTGTGATGGACCCAAGCTTGTTGGTATAGTCATTACCCTTCTCCTTTATGTCAACGATATTGTTCTTCTTGCCAGAAGCCCTAATGATCTTGACAAGAAACTTAGAACCCTTCATGATTACTGCTCCAAGATAAGTATGATTGTTAATACTGACAAGACTAAAGTCACAATAATTAAATAAAAAAAGGTCAACTATGATATTTTCATTTATGATAACAATCACTTGGAGAAGGTTTCTTCATACAAATATTTAGGTATTGACTTTCACCATTAGCTCAAATGGAACTATAGCATTGATAAAAGGATTATAGAAGTTTGGAAAACTTATTATGAGCTTGAAAACAATTATAATTCGACTGATTTTTGGGTTTGGAGTAAAAAATAGTTCCTCTTCGAGACTCTCATCACCCCTGTTATTTTATATGGATGTGAGGTGTGGGGTTACAATATATCTAGAGATTCATGGATAAATATTGAAATTATCCAAATGCAATTTATAACCTACAACCTCAAGATTAAAGGTAATACTCCTTACCCTATTCTCTTAATTGAAGCTAGCATTTTCCCCATTAAAAGCATGACTATGTTTAGGTATCTAATGTATAAGAAGAAGTTGTCTAACGTGGAAGTCAAGAGGCTCCCCAAAATTTCTTCTAACTTTAGTCAAAACCCCCATCTTTTGGCTCAAGCGAGGTTGGCATAAGGATGCCAAGTCTTGGCTCGACTATTGGGGAATAAAGGAGGAGATAATTTTGGAAAATAAGGATAGTATTAAAAACACCATTACTTCCAAATTTAAGAATAATTGTGGAGTGATAAGGAGTTAAAGGGGAAAAGGAAGTTAAGGTATTATAAGGAGGTGATCAACCCTACTCTTGCTAACTAGAATTACCTCTTTGTCTTGACCAGTGCTAAGAAGAAAATAATCATTGCAAAGATAAGAACTAATTTCCAAGAGCTTCGAGGTATATTTCCAAAACACCTTGGGACGAAAAATCCGCCTCCTCTGCAATACTAAGAGAGTCAAATATAAAAAACAATTTCTCTTGGATTGCCCAACCCTTACATCCATTCCCATTTTCAAAACATTTGCCACGCTACCAACCTTCTTGACTCATTAATTCAACAAAACTACAATGGCATTGAAATGGTTCTTTCCCCTTTTTTTTGTTCACATAAATTAAATATTAAATAATCTCAATAAATCACTCATTTCTTAAAGTCCGGTAAACCATATTGATATTAGTGAATATTAATCATCATCATAATTATATATATATATATATATATATATATATATATATATATATTTATATATATATATTTCAATATTAAATTATAAAATTCTTTCACTTTTCTAACTATAACCAATATATAAAATTAACCAATATTAAAATTGTGTAAAATGTTACTATATTAAATTTTACTAATATTAAGATCAGAACTCCGCAATTAAGAAGGATGCTTCGGAGCCTGGTGTAACCTGCGCGAGAGGATCTAGATAGCTGGAGCCTGGTGCAACCTCCGAGGCCGGTAGGAGGAAGCCCGGGGAGCACGTAAAGAGCCACAACCACCTCGAGGCTGCGCACACCTCCAGAGCCATGGCCCTAGGAGAGGGTCGTGAAAAGGAAACATCTTTGCAACCTGAGCTAGTTGCATTTCGTGACTTGGTTGCAACATGCAACAAACAACCAGCGACCAAAAACCAACAGACATTTGTTAAAAAAATGGAATCCATCCCCGCAGTTGATCTGCCAATTGAAGAACCCTGCAAAGCGGAACTAAACCTAGCTGAACAAGGGCTTATTGGCCAGTTCACAGGCTTATGGCCCTCGCCTAAAGTAGTAGAAGCCTGGGTGCAAAGGAACTGGCAATCCTTGGTCAAAGAAGGAATAAAAAACCATTTCGTCGGCAAAGGCTTCTTCGTATTCGTATTTGAAGCAGCAGAAGACAGGAATCTCATTTTCAGAAATGGCCTGTATTTCATGGGGCCTCAGGGTCTCTATTTGAATCAATGGACTCCAGATTTTGACCTGACTCAAGATGTGCCCTTGGTTGTTCCGGTCTGGGTGCAACTGCCCCATCTACCTTTGCACTATTGGAACCCTAAATCCTTAGAAACCATAGGCAACAAGCTAGGCAAATACATCAATCAAGCAGAAAGAAGAGACCAGTCCTCATGTGTGAGAATTTGTGTAGAAGTAGACCTGGAGGAAGGCCTCCCTGAAGCCATTAAACTCACAGTGGCTGACTGGACACACATACAAGTGCTAGACTATGAGCAACTCCCATTTAAATCCTGTCACTACCATGGCTATGGGCATTTTGCTAAGCATTGTAAAAAGAAATCAGAGGGTGGAATGGAGAAGGAGAAAGGAGATCAATGGAATCAGGACCAACTAAGCAGAGCAACAGGAACAAAGGGAAAGTCGTCTCCACTGGGAAGGTTCCTCCCCCCGAAACCCAAGCAGAAGGAAGTTCAGTCCCACCAATAGCAGACATATCAACAAATCCCTTTGAAGTTCTCAGCACACCAGAAAAACTCCAAGATCCAGCAGATAACGAGGCTGAACAACAAGCTAAAAACATGGAAGAAGTCAAAAGGCAAGAGGAATCAGTCCCTCTCCAAACCCCAAAAGGTGGCTCTAGCTCCCCTTCCTATGCAGAAATGACAAGAAAGAAGACCCCTAAGATATCGAGATCCTCAGAAGATGAATCATCTGAGAGGCCCTTGAAAAGAGTGGGGAGGAAATCTCATAGAGAGGCCAGAGAAGAAGAAGTAGAGAGACAAAAAATGCAGGGCAACCAGGCCACTATAGAGATGTCTATTGGCAAAAATACTAGAACCAGGCCTCCTAAGGGAGGTGCTGCCCCAACCCCCACCAGTAAATAATGTGATTAATCTCTTGGAATTGCAGAGGACTGGGGAACCTGTCAAAAGCTGAAGCAATCAAGAGCCTAATAAAATCAGAACTGCCTGAGATCCTCATGCTCCAAGAGACTAAAATAGAAGGCGAAGCCCTTCTAGAACTCAGCAAAGCAAAATGGAAAACAAAAACTAGAAAAGTTGTTAGTGCTAGAGGTACATGCGGCGGATTAGCCACTCTTTGGGAGGCTGATAAATTCCAGCTGGAGAGCTCCTTTCAGACACAACACTGGATTTACACGGAACTCTGACACCTACCAAGTAAGATAAACATTGCACTCTTTAATCTCTATGTACCTGTCCTCTATGCAGAAAAGGAACAATGTTAGAAAACTCTGACTGATTTTTTGGAAGCATACTCCCTCAATAACATAATCATTGCTGGAGACTTCAACCTAATCCTAGAACCAAAGGAAAAAAGAGGAGGAACTAGCAGCAGGGATCACTTCCTCCCCTTAGTGGAAAATCTGATTCAACAATGGGATTTAATGGATTTCAAGCCAAAAAAAGGGCTATACACATGGACAAACAACAGAATAGGGGAGGAGCATATTTCAGCCAGGCTAGATAGATTCCTTCTTCAGAGTTCATTCCTCTTCGAGAAGATCATTATCTCCACAAAAATTCTGCCTAAGTGGAACTCTGACCATAAACCCATCCTCCTTCTGCTAGAAGAAGAAGAAAACCTGGGACCAATCCCCTTCTGGTTCAGCCCACTTTGGGAAAACAGAGAAGGGTTTTTGGAAACAGTGAATAAAGCTTGGTCCAACCATGTTCTTGGATCACCCAACTATGTTTGGGAGCAAAAGATAAAAGCCACCAAAACAGCCCTGAAGCAATGGATAAAAAATCCCACAACCTCTCCCACTTCCCTACAAAAACAAAGCACAAAGTAGCTGTTGGATCTCCAAATGGGCCTGGAGATACAAGACATAACCAGAGCAGAAATTCATAGTGAGCAAGAACACCAAATCAGTACCCTCCAGACTTTTAGAGAAGAGGAAGAATATTTGAGGCTCAAGTCACGCAACCTCTGGCTTGTGTCTGGAGACAAAAATACAACCTTCTTCCACAAGAAAATTTGAACCCGCCTTTCTAGAAACCACATAGCTGAAATCACCTTGCCTGATGGAACTGTTCTTAAAGGCTCATCTCTAATAAAAGAGGCTGCAACCTCTCATTTTCAACAGATGTTCAAAGAAGAAGGTGAGGAGGATGATGAGGAAGCACATGACTTCCTCAAGCACGTTCCAAGGATGGTCAACGAGGAGGACAATTCAACACTCCTGATGCCATTCACTGAAGAAGAAATTAGCAATGTCATATGGAAGATGGAACCAGACAAAGCCCTAGGACCTGATGGATTCTCAATACACTTCTATAGACTCTGTTGGGACATCATCAAGGCTGACTTGTTCTAAATGATCAAAGGTTTCCTTCGAAAAGCCAAAGTGGGAGGAAGCATAAACTCCACCTTCCTAGCCCTAATTCCCAAAGAAGCCAACCTAGAGACTCTTGACAGATTCAGACCAATCTCGCTTTGCAATGCGTCCTACAAAATACTCTCCAAGTTACTTGCTAACAGAATAAAGCCTCTACTGGACAAACTCATCTCTCCCAATCAAGGAGGGTTTGTCAAAGGCAGGCATATCCTGGACAATGTGATACTGGTGCAGGAAATCATCCATTCCAGCCATCAACGCAAAGAGCAAGGTATGCTCATCAAACTAGATATGGCGAATGCCTTTGATAGAGTAAGCCACTCCTTCCTCCTCCATGTACTTTTTGCATTTGGTTTCAGTTCTGAATTTGTAAAATTGATTAAGGCATGCATTAGAGAACCCTGGATTGCCCCTCTAGTAAATGGTAGGCCGACAAACTACTTCAAAGCTTCGAGGGGAATCAGGCAAGGCTGCCCTCTGTCCCCCTTCCTGTATATTTTGATGGAAAACTCTCTAAGCCGAAAGCTCTCAGATGAGAAGCTCAATGGGACACTTCCTAGCATTAGGGTGATACCCAGAACAAACCCAATCAATCATGCCTTATTCGCCGATGACTCTATTCTTATGGGAGGAGCCTCTATTAAAATTGCAAGAGCCTTCAATGAAGTTATCCAAAGCTTCTACAGAGTCTCCGAAGCTATGGTCAACAAGAAAAAAAGTGCAGTGTACGGCTGGTCGGCAAACCAGCAATCTATACTCAGGATTTCCCAAGCCCTGGGTTTCACCGATCATGTCTCATGGGATAAATTCAAGTATCTTGGCCTACCTTTAACCTTGGGTACCACAAAGGCCCCTCATTGGATGGAAATCATCAGCGAAATCAAGGAAAAAATGACTACTTGGGGCAGCCGGTGGCTTACAACAGCTGGAAATCTCACTCTGGTCAAGTCAGTTCTCTCATCCCTTCCTATCTACCAGGCTTCATTCCTTTTATCTCCAAAAATGATCACCGAACAGTTCGCAAAGTTGATTTGAAATTTTGTATGGCAAGGAGGAAAGGGGAACCAAAAAAAATATCATATAGTAAGCTGGGACATAGTGAAAAGACCAATATCTGAAGGTGGACTTCAGGTAAGAGATCCTATGCTGGCCAATTTGGTAATGGGAGGGAGTATCCTTTAGAAAATCTTCTCAAACCAAAGACACCCTGTAAGTCAAGTTCTAATTAAAAAATATATGCATAGACTCACAATAAAGAATATGGAAGAAGGAGTCTCCCACAAAGGAACCACATTGTGGAAGTTGTGCAGCCAAGGCTGGAATTTCTTCAAAGATCAGCTCTACAGAATTCCAGGAAATGGGAAAAGAATTAGACTGTGGGAGGACAAGATCATGGGTCTTCATCCCCTAAATCTTGCTCCGGAAATAGCAGACTTGTGAAATTGGCTCATCCAGAAAGGTATCCACAAACTTGCTGACATATGCACATGGGACTCAGAAGGGAACTGGAGTAATTGGGCCCTCCATCGCCCCCCTGATTGGATGCTCCCTCAACTCCATCAATTATTAGCTAAACTCACTGGTCTTGCACCAGTGCATCTCCATTCGAGGGACAAGTGGGGCTGGGGGAAGACCGGAGCTTACTCAGCTCGACTGGGCTTTGCAACTCTTCAAGAACAACAACAACAGATCCATACTACAAAGCTTTGGCAGCATGTTTGGGACCCATTTGGACTCCCAAAAATCAACTTCTTTTGTTGGATTCTAATGCACAGAAGGACCCTCACAAGGGAAAACTTAGAGAAAAGAGGAATCATTGGACCACACAGATGCCCTCTTTGCTGCAAGGACCAGGAAACAATCGATCATTTGTTCATAGACTGCCCCTTTTCTCAAGAGGTCTGGATGCAAGCAATTATGGGACTCAATGCCCAAATCCCTCAGCAAACTTCAGTTGTCAGTCTTTTCGCAACTTGGAAAGAACGCTATCCTCACTCTTTGAATAGAAAATCAATATGGATTAAAATCTGGAATGCAATCCCAAAATATATCTGCTGGGGAATCTGGTTGGCTAGGAATGAAGCCATCTTCAACAACAGACTACAATCCTCCAACACAGTGACTGCCAAGGCCAAAGCTCTGCTGCTGGAAACTTTTGAAAATAGACCTCACAACTCAGACAATACCCTTCTCCCTGAAGAGCTCAACTGGCTAGGGGATTCCCAGAGACGGGCAAGCATAAAAAAGAAAATTTCCTTGCCCAGCCACAATCCAGAGTGGCACTTGTAGATCTCTGAGGCGGACTTTAAAAAATGGTGGAAAAGTCACGATTTTCTTCAACGAAGCCTCCAAAGGAAACTCAGGGATATCAGGGGCAGGAGGAATAATTTACTCCACAGATGGACAAAAACAGGACAACTTCAGTTGGGGCCTAGGTCAAAGCACCAACAAGCAAACACAGATCCTCGGAATGCTCAAAGCATGTTAGCTAGCTCAAAGGAACAGAGGGGAAAATCTTCAAATCATTGGGGATTTTGAAATCCTGATTAAAACTCTCAACACGGGCGACCAACTTAACAATTCGACTCTAAACAAGACCCTTGAAATAGTAAGAAAGGTTATTCAAAACTTCACATCCTGCTCATACTACCATGTCCTGAGATCTCTTAACAAGGAAGCTGATATAATGGCTAACAAAGGATGTCTTCTAGCTCAAGGTATGCTGGTAAAGAATGATGAAGAAGCTGAAAGGAAACCAATTCCTTAACAGACAAGGAGAGCTGGTCAAGGGAAAAACTTCACAGAACATAGGCTGGCACAGGTTGACCTTCATTGACAAGAGAGAGTGGGAAACTCCTTGCTGGTCTAACATCGTGCAGAGTAGTCAGGTAATTGGTTTTCAGCATGGGACAACAGTTTTGGGTTCTTTAGCATGGAGCAGAGCTGATTTCATATGGAGGAAGGTTATGAAAGACGTGATGTGTAGGATCTGGGCAGGAGATGATCCGATGGTCATCGCGCGCTTGAAAAGGAGGGGAGTTAACGATGCGAGGAGTGGTAAGCGGTATACATCGCACCGCTTCAGGCCCCTAGGCAGTATTCCATGAAATGGACGTGATGTACCTTAGGGTCTAACGCGTGGCAGGACAAAACCACTCATATCACGCGCTCCTGAGGTGATAAGGGCCGGTCAGAGAAGGACGCGATAAGCGTTGGATCTAGGCGGGGCTTGATCTGACGGTTATCGCGCGGTGGTTATTGAGGGGTCTTAACCTTGATGTGGGGTCGGGCATGGAGGAGGCTTGGAATATCGGAGGTGGGGTCAGGTTAAGGGCCGGACAGGGAGGGACGCGATATGCGTAAGATCTGGGCGGGGGTTGATCTGACGACCATCGTGCACTGCAAGTGGAGGGGAGTTAATTATGCTGGGAGTGGTAAGTGGTTTTCATCGCACCGCTCCTAGCTGTTGGGTTGTTTTGAATGAAACGAACGCGATTCCACTTAGGGGCTAACGCGTGGCAGGTCAAAACCGCCCATATCGCGCGCCCTTGAGGAATTAATGGTCGGTCAGTGAAGGACGTGAAAAGCGTCGAATCTGGGCGGAGGAAGATCTGACGATTATCGCGCATCGATTAAGGTGGGGTCTTAACCTTGTTGTGGGGTTGGGTTCGGATGAGAAGCTCGATTTCGGAGGTGGGGACAGGGTATATATTAAAACAGTTTAATATATGCGGGTTTTAACTTAAAGTATATGCGGAATTAACTTAAGTCAGGAAAGTTTCAAAGCAACGAAGAAAAGCGGAATGCAAGATAGGACACTCAGATGCCATCAACAAACCAAGGAACTCTAAGCCATGATAAAAGCGTCAAAAGCAGCAGCTCTTCTCTGACACTAATGCCAGAATATGAGGACTCTATAAAGTCAGAAATCTCACATTTGACTGTAATCGAGGTTGTTTGGCCACGGCCAACCTCTTCTTATGAATAAAAACTTAACCGCTTCTATATATAATAAAAAAAAAAAAAAAAATTACTAATTTTATATAAAAAAAATTATATTTAATTAATATAAATATTATAAATAGATGCCTAAATAAATCTCCAAACATAATATTTGTGTTACCTTTAGTCACATCCAACAATATCATTTGTCTTCATTAAAAAGAAATATAGAATAATATATATGGCTTAAAATTATACCATATATCCTCAGACTCATTGAAAAGCGGTGTCTATCAATGCCACCAGAAATGAAATTCCGGCTGATTATTAATGATGACGAATAGGTGTTGGCCGATAAAAATGACGCGTAGGCATTTACCAGGGTTTAATGAGTGAAATCCCTTTCCAATTAAAATTCAATAGACGGGATTTGCTTATTTATTATTCACTCCCATGAAGATCCGGACAGCGATGCAGTCGACTGTAGTACCACATTATTACTTTTAAATACAGATCTTTGTTTTTCATCATGGCAGTTGAGATCACCAACGATATTACATCAAAATTATGATTATAATTAAATGTTTAAGGGTGTTTGGTCTAGTGGTATGATTCTCACTCTGGGTGCGAGAGGTCCCGAGTTCGATTTTCGGAATGTCCCTACATTAATTATACATTCATAACAATTTTGCTGCAAGAACAGCAAAAATTTAGGTTGGAAGTGTTTACCAGTGTAGGTGAAAAATATAAGTATTCCTCGTCGGGTAACTAAACCTGCCGTCCCAATTGTTCAGATGGCCGAGTTGGTCCAAGGCGCCAGTGTAGGTGAAAGTAAGTATTCCTCATCGGGTACATAAACCGTCGTCACAATTGTTGAGATGGCCGAGTTGGTCTAAGGCGCCAGA
Organism: Pinus tabuliformis; assembly: GCA_031772625.1. Taxonomy (NCBI): domain Eukaryota; kingdom Viridiplantae; phylum Streptophyta; class Pinopsida; order Pinales; family Pinaceae; genus Pinus; species Pinus tabuliformis. The sequence goes on from CM062816.1 coordinate 105,277,677, forward strand.
TTAAGGTTCTGGTCCGAAAGGGCGTGGGTTCAAATCCCACTCTCAACAATTATTCTCTAATTGTCCCCATTTGTAATTGAAAATATTTTGTCAGCTTTGGGTTGGATTAGGGAGAGCGGAGATTACCCTGGCAGTAAGTTCTCTCTTTTTCGGAATGGATACACCAGTAGGATATTTTTCCTTAACCTTCACCTTCTTGTTAATGAAATATTGAAACCTAAATTCGGTGAACCAGTGAGATCTCTTCCACTCCAGGGTAAGCATGTTTTTGTGACCATTGGACCTAGGATTTCCATTTTTCCTTTGGCAATCACTCTGGAAGATGTCTCCAGGTGGTAATCTTTTCCTTACATTTATTTGTAGTAGTTAACTTCTGCTTGTTCACTGTGATTTTCTGTTTTTTCAAAGTTTCAAGAAACATGATAATGAAGTACTCAAATCCAAAATTGGTGAACTAGGAAACTATCTTCCTCTCAAGGGTAGTGATGTTCTCGTCACCATAGGGCTTCGTATTTTATTTTTCTTCAAGCTCTCAATCTGAAACGTGTCTCCAAGGTAGCACTCTTTCCTTCCATTCATTCGAAATAATTCAGTTCTGTTTGCTTCTGCTTTTTTCTTTTAATGGCAGATTCAAGAAACCTATCCAGAGGGGGTTGCAGGGCATAATGGCTTCCTTTGGCTTAGAAGCCATGTACGAGTGGAATTTCTTCCGCTAAAACAAAACCACTGGGCATTGATGACGTCCTCCAGGGTAGGGTTGGCCATCTTCTTCATATATATATATATCAAAAATCATTGCTTACTTTCAAAAATATTGGCTTGTCTCATCGTGTTCCCAACTCAATATCACTTCATCTCTTTTATCTTAGATGCACCTTTCTTCAAGTTTGGAATATCGCTTGATCTCTTTTATCTTAGATGCACCTTTCTTCAAGTTGGAATAGGGATTCTTCTCCTTAACTTTTGAGTTGTCAAATATTATTTTCAATTTAGAATTTTAAGTGCTTAAAACCACTATCATCATCCACAAAAAGGTTTTGTATGCCAAATGTGTTTAGCAATAATTTCTTTTAATACTAATGGCACAAACTTGATAAGTTATTCTATATGAAGTCTCTCAATATATTATCAACTCACTCATGAAATAATAAGTGCAGATTAGTCGAATTCACCTCTGGTTAGTTGGTGCACTTCTTTTATCCATTGGTGCATAATTCTTCTCAAATTACCTTAATAGGTTTTGCATATTATGTGATTATATATATTATTTTATATCTAATGAACCCTTTTCAAAACCTATGTGAAGTCTTTAACCCTACACTCTCAAGCATAAAAAATCTCTTACAATACATCCTAGCTATTTTCACACACTCTATTTTAACACACTTCAACACATGACCACATCATAACCTCACTATCTTTTTTCTTGATGTATATAGCCATATTGTTTATAGGGGGATATTTGTTTAAATTTGGCAAGCTTGGCTAATTAAAACTACCTATAAATATAAAATGAATATAAAAATTTAAAAATAATTTCAAATTTCCTCTCGACCAAATAAAAATAAATAATATTGAAAATTACCTTCTAAACAAATATCCTCTTAAAAAAAATTAATAACATAACAATTTATTTAGCATTTATTATTTTGTATCCCTTAACCATTTAACAAAATATATATACAATAATTTAGATGACTACTATATACCATTATAGTAATTATAATAATTACAAAAACGGCATATGATGGTAATTGACTATTATAAAAATAATATATAACGTCTAAATCATTTACCAACTCCAAATCTTTATCTTAAATATATCCTACTTTTAAGGTTTTAACTGCGTTTTTCAGGGCCATTCAATGACAACAATAATAATGGAATTTGTTAGCCTCATTCTCTTAATAATCAATTAATAAGTTCAAATATTAAATTAAATTAATAAAATCATGAGAACTCCTCAAACTAAGGAGTCTAGTTTTGGTTGAGAGATTCTCTCCAACTAGCTCTCCTAAATTAGTGTGTAAGTTGAGAAATTGTCTCAACCAAGTGAGTTTAAGATAGATGCACTATCTTAAGGCCACTTGCTCATGTATTTAAATGTATTATTAAATTATTTGAATAAGAGAGAATTATATGAGCATGAGAGACCACATGATGGCTCTCTGCTTTTTCCGCCATGTCTAGTTTCTATGTTTCTGAGTGTTTATTTTATTAAGTTTCCTTCATGTGTGTGTTAAGTTTCTTCATGTGGTATCAAAGGGATCTTCAATTGGTATCAGAGCGATGATTTGATTTATCATCAGAATTTGATGCTGGGACATCATTCCTTTGTTGCAGCGCAGCTCCACCTGATTCTCTGAAAGTCTCCTCATTGGAATTAACCGAAACCATATTGGATCGCAGATCCAATTGCAGTTTTCATGTGACGTTGTTTCACACTTGGATCCTTGCTAAGAGCTGTTCTTTTCGTACTAATCGTACCTTGCACACGGTGCAACAGAGCGCAGTTATCATTCCGTACACATGCTTCCTTCATGAGCCCTCAGATATTTATCATGGCTTCCTCTCTT